>CM021102.1:169008901-169396521 GCA_007115665.2 Sequoiadendron giganteum
GTAGTGGTGTGTTTTTTGACACATTCTAGAATTTTTTATTGGAAATAAGGATGGGCACCACTTTTTATGTGGTTTTAGCTCATGGCTTTGTAATACCATTTGACTATTTTATGTATTGTATCTCCTATATATTAGGTACATGAGATGAATGTTGGGTGAAAGAGTCTTATAGCTATTGAGTTTCCTCTATATCTCGAATTGCTGACACTCCTATACAAATTCATACTCTCCAAGTATATTATAATCTTGTTAAATTTTGAACGATATATTGGGCGGCTTTTGGAGTGCGGGGTTTTCCCCTCGATAGGGTTTCCCCTACATAAATCACTATGTTGGGGTATGAATACTATTTATGTGTTTTTTTTATGTTTATGTAACTATTCATATTTGAAACATTTTTGCATAACCCTCCTGTCAAGATTAGTGTAGGAATTTTCTATCCTACCATAACTTCGTTGTAGTTTGGAGAAAGTTATGAATAAACAAAGGGTCTACAAAACCGTGAGAGGGAAAGAAAAGGAGAGACAAATGGTAGAAATGATTAGGAAACATGTGGTCATATGATATGATAGAGTATCATAAAGACAAATCATGAAAGTATGCTTATGGATGTAACAAAGTCGTGAAAAGAGATAGAAGAATGCATGAGTAGCACCAAGCAAATTGACATAGAAATTTTATAATCATGATAATATATATAATAAGGTAGTCATGAAGACATAACAACAAAATACAACGACCACCTAGAAAAATCTATGTACATTTCAGATTATCTAAAATATGATGTGTTTAGTTCTTGCTCTTTTCTAAATCATCCTCTTGATATGGGCATGCATTTGTCAGCTTCTATATGATCTACAATCTTTCATTCTTCTAAATGGCCTTCTCTATTCCGATCAAAAAGTCAGCTGGAAAAATATCTACAGAGGCAAGTATTATAATTCCTTGTTTCTAATACATTTACTAGTTTGTATACAAAAATCACTGTGTACAATAGATTTTATCTTTTCATCTTCTCTTTCTATAAATCTACTAAAGTGGATGAACCCAACTGTGTAAACGAATTAGCATAGAAAAGGAAATACCTAAAGTTTTTAAGGTTTTGTAATACCGAAGCATCTGGTAGAGTATGGAAGAAGGCTTCTGCTGTACGTTTCTAGGTTGAGGCGCGAGCATCCTTTTTCTCTCTTCCCAATACTAACGTTCCTGAGTGTCATGCGCGGTGTATATGTTATTAGTGTCAAAGCTCTTTCTGTGCTGTGATCGATGGAAACATCGGTGAACAGAAGGGAACAAATAATAAGATGATAGCTTTCAAAGGCGGTGACACATTCCATTTTAACGGTTCGGTGTCCCTATTGGGAAGGAGCAAGAGAGCATGAGTGGTGGCTGATTTTTATTTTTTTAATTGGTTTGTTAATTTATAACGAGTTATTATGACAGGTTATATTGGTGAAATATAAATGTGTGTGCTTTTCTTCAAAATTCTTTAAATCGCTTGTAATAAGAAGGGTGAGAGGTGTTTTATAATAGTTGTTTATATAAAAAATAAATTATTAAAAAAATATTTTTATGTTCAAAAGTGTTTTATTCATAGTAAATATTTTTAATAAATCTCTATAAAATATATTAGGGGTATTTTTAGGAACCTTAATTCTATTTTTATCTTCAAGATTTATTGTAGAATTGTAATTGAATCATAATCCTAATTCTAATTGAACTCTAACACTAGCTTAACCTTAACCCTAATCATAACCCTAACTATAACCCTAACCCTAATTGAACTATAATTATAATTATAACCCCAAACCTAACCCAAACCTTAACCCCAAGCTTTATTCTAGAATCCTAACCATAATCATAACCCTAATTAAAGCTTAACCCTAACAATAATTAAATTATTATTAAATATGTAATTTAAATTATATTATGAAATTGGGGTGAGGGCCCTAGCTCCATTGCCTAAACCTTTCTATTAATATAAGATTGCAATAGTAATATAGTTTAATAATATTTAATATAATATAATATAATAGTATTAAAAATTAATATAATATTTATCGAGTAATTGAACCATAAACCTAACCTTATTTGAACCCTAACCATAAACCTAATCCTAATCCTAATTGTAACACTATTCCTAATTGTAACCTTAATATTAGTATTACAACTATATGTTGCCCTAACCCCATATCTAACCCTAACCCTAACATTGATTCTAATTCTAATCTTAATGCTTATCCTAATGCCACTCTTAATTCTAACCATAACAATTAGCTTAAGACTACAATTAAGGTTAGCTAATTTAACCCTAACCATAATTAATTTATTATTAAATATGTAATTATATAATATCACAAAATATTATTAAATATGCTATAATCATATTAATATGATAATACTATATGATGGAACTCCTGAGGTCACTATGATAAGGTTTTATATCCTTATGATCTCTCAAAGTTGGCCTATAAAAATCTCATTCATTTTAAAGTTGCATTGACTTGTTCTCCCTGTTTCCAGTCACTTAAGTTGTTATCTATGCCATTGTACTCATTGTCTTACCGACACCTAACCTTAGGTTTGTCGATTTCCTTGGTTCTTCTTGGTCTTAATTCCTTATGATCAAAGGCTTAATCTTAAAAAATTATATCCTTACCCTTCATTATAATGGGTCAGTATCTCATTCACCTAGGAATGTCCCCTTTTTATGACTAAATTTTGTTGCATGTGTAGAAATTGTGCTTCATGTTGACCGTCTGATCATAGGAATCGATCCTAGTCATTCCACGTATGTATGTGTTGTTTTATTCTCTCTTATTTTATTCATAAAGATTGGTGAGCTTCGACCATGCATCTGGCATACTGGTGGATCTTGTCTCCTTGGTAAGGATGATTGGCGCTTTCCAAAGAGGATCTACAACTGATTGATTGAAGACATGGCCATATCTGTGCTGCTCCTTGTGAGCCCATATTTTTTTATTCCATATTACTTTAAGGATATGGGCTAGTGGGTGATGGCCACGTGGTACTATTTAAAAGTGGGACATGATCCTTCACAAGGTGGTGGATGTTGTTCAAGGTTTGATCAACGATGTACATTGCAACATGTGTTCCCATCTGGGAATTTTCCTTGTAATCTCATCCGTCTACAGTTGTAAGATGTGATAGTCACATAGGCTAGTGGGCGGTGTGAAATCTGTCATATGGTGGGACCAGTTGGCTTTCAAGGACAAAGGCTTGTTTTATAAGGGATGAAGTTGACAGTTGATGGATGGTGATGTGGTCTAATTTTGACCACTCCTCGCTATCCCACGAGGGATTCTCTCATGTACCTCATTCCCCAATGGGTACATGGGAAACTACCACATAGACCGCTCCAAAATTTAGAAAGCTCTTGATAAAAATAGATGTAGTTGGAGATGTTAGCTGAGATAGTTCCAAGATAAAAGGGTGCTAAGATACAACTTATTTTGCAGCACGCTTGTGAGATTGATAAATAATTTTGTGGCCATAAAATTTGTTAGAAGTTGGTACATGTGGAAAAGTGAAATTGAAGTAAGGCAGTGTATGGGAAGATATGCTGAAGATAAATCATGATCGTTTCCCGCTATCTTGCTATGATGAATTACAAGTGAATTATATTTTATGGGGAAATGGGTAAATGTGACACGACATGTTTGGTAGAGAAATTAAATGTATGATTGACATGCTATTGAAGGAAATACTTATCTCACTCGTGTTTCTTGTTTTGGGAGGAGTATAAAATGCATGTGTCTAATTTTCTCATCATTAATAATCTGGAGTTTTTAACCATTTATTTGATTCAAAGTTTTGATCAACGGTTGAGTTTTAAAACAAGGTTAGTTGATTGATAAAGCTCTCACACAAGCTCTCCTAGAAAATTAATGCAGTCACACACCAATTTTTCTATTTAATGAGGTTCACTTGATTTTTTCACTATCCAATTGTGAAAAAAAAGTTTGAGGTCTGAGTGAGGAAGTGATTTTGAGGTAGTCATTTTTGGGTAAGTTGGTAATTCTGTTTAGAGAACTTTTTGTAGCAGAGTGGGAAAATGGGAAAGATAAATGTGAATGTCAGCCCAGTCCGCCATTCTGAGAGGCTCAATCCTCTTGAATTTCAAGATTATCCTCATCAAGGTGAGGAGGGTGGACCAGAGGTAGCAAAAACACTGTTGAAGAAGATAAGAGCTACAAAATATTGAACACGAGATGTTCTTAAGTGCACCTACCACCTTAGGGACCAAACTAACTCAGAGGAAATTATCAAAGGAAAAGGTAAGAAGGTTGAGAGGCTAGAAAGGGAAGCTTCCAGGAAGAATAGGTATCACCACGCTTATATGGGATGTCATCATTCTCCCATTGAGGTTTCTGATGATCCTTCTGACAGTGGGAATGAGACTAATTCTGGCTATCATCAATATCTTATGGCCATGAAAGATTGGGTTGATTTCAAGGATGAGGTGATGATCTCTAATCCTTTGAAGGTAAGGATTGGGTTGACTAGAAGCTTGACCACACCGGCTTCTTCTTACATGACACACACTTCTTGGGTCAACCAAGCTTAAGTTCCCATGACTCTCCCATGGCAAATATTTTATCTCTACTAAGAACCGTATGAACATGAGATGGCTTCAGAGATCTGACCTCTTGCACCAACAAATAGGGGTTTTTGGTTAATGTATAATTAATTTGGCTAACTAGTATGGGCACCCATTCAGAAGGCCATGCGAGAGGCAATATTATTCCAATCTATAGAGGTTACACTCTACAGTTTTTGATGCAACACTAGGGTATTGAGGGAATCAATAGCTGGTCTGCAGGAGCTCCTATAATGCTGAGTTTTCCTCAACATTAGAATTTGTATACCAGTTGGGAGTAGTTTGGCTTTAGTTCATCACCAGTTATGAGTCAATTTGGGGTGAGTACTTTTTCCCACCAAAGCAAGCCAAAATTCTAGAGTCAATAACAATTTCTCTTACACCTAGGATCACATGAATGTGCAAGGGGAGATGAAACTTCTATTATCGAATCGAGTTGTAATCTAACAATTTTGTGCAAATACACCAAACACAGAAGAAAGTGATTATTTTTAAAACCCAAATGAAGATTATCTATTCTACTCAAGAAATTCATTTTTTTTTTTTAAATTTTATCTTTGACTTTGGTCCTGCAAACGAATCATTAGTATTTTTCACAAATTTCTTTGAGAAAGGTTCTGCAAGATAAGTGATTAGTAGAATGATTTCTTTCTCTATCTTGGTCAATCATTCTACAAAAGAGTTTGTATGATTGTCTTCTATGAATCATCCTAGAAACACTATGTTAACTCCCCTAAAACACAGGCTACAGACTCAAATTAGTTGTAAAAAAAAGAAAAAAAAAAGAAAATGAAAACATGGAATTTGGGAAACCTTATTACCAGTCATATGTGTTGTAGAAAAGTGCAGATGCGTCACATAATAGCAGATGCATCGCAAAATGTCATATGCGGCTCAAAATGTCGATTGTCATTTCGTACTACAAATGCAGCTTGATGTACCTATACCTACAAAATTCAAACATTTTACAAATTTTGAAGATGGTGTTTTCATGTCGAGTTCACTGATGTAATGCTAGGGGAAAACAACAAATAGATTAAGCTAAAAAAACAATAAACTAATCTAATCCTACACTAAACAACAAACAACAATGGAATTAGAAATATAAATACAAGAAAGATCTCACCGAATATCTATATAATTCTTTGAATAACCTCAATTACACTTCTCCATATTGTCGTTGTAATATAATTGCCCTTAGATTTCTCAAGTATGCAAATATGGCCTATTGATTAATGATTTAATAAAATATCAAAGATTCTTGAATAAGATTCCTAAAATTATAAATATTTCGGGAGGAGGAATAATGACGAAGGTCAGGTCAATTTATGGAAAATTGGTTTTCAAATGATCATATCATATTCAAAAGATAGATCAATGATTGAGATTAATGAATGCCATGCTTTAGAGATTCAATGTCAGTAATAATGTGAGTTAGAAAGTGGAGATTGAATTAAATATTAATTTAATCTTTAGCTAAGACTATTCGAAACTCGAAAGAATAAAGTTTGCATGTGAAGCATAAAGATTGAAATAGAAGAAACTTTGTGTTCAAACACATGAATGAATTAATTAATTAAATAAATTTATTTAATTAATAATAATTCGCACATAGAAGAATAAAACTAACTGATTAGACCAAAAAGTCTGGTTTTTAGATAACCGACTGATTTAATTAAATCTTGACTTAAGCAGTAAATGAATAATTAGATAACTAAGTAATTTTTTAATCATAGAAGAATATGCTAGGAATAATTCTTTTTATTTGATTCAACATTACAAATTTGGCGATTAAATTAAATAAATAAATATGAGGATTAATTAATTAGTGACGTAATTAAATAAATCAGATTTATTTAATTAATCAAGATTGAATAAAGATAATAATGAATTAATTAAATCATTAAAGTTATTTAATTAATAGAAGATAGGTGACTTTAAAAAATAATTAAATAATTAACATTATTTAATCATGACCATGAACATTAGAAATATGTCGAAAATGGTGTCGCAAGCCTAGACCAATTTTTCAGTGTCTACAAGATATATATTCTTTAGGGTCTTTAATGTTAGATTTGGTGTAGAAAAGGGTTTAGGGACTGAGATACAAAAGTGATTTTATATTAAATATTTTTATATAGGATGATATATTTATCATAGCTCCTATGGGATTTATATGCAAATATTTTAAAGAATGGTATGTTAATCAAAATAAGTATTGTTTCATAATTAGATGTGGGAACCAACCTTGTTGATCTTGATTTTACTAACATTGTTTCATCCTAAATAATCTTCTCAACTTGTCATCACCTTTCATCCCTTAATTGAATAAATAATTGATTAAATTAATCCATTTAATTTAATTAACCCTATATCTACATTTAATTTAAATATTAATTTTATTTAATTAAATCTCTAAAGTCATCCTATTAAATTGAATAAATTAAACTTTATTTAATTTAATCAAACATCATCCCCTTTTAGTTAAATGAATGAAATTTTTTATTTAATTAAAAACCTAAACCATTTTCTTCTCAACTTTGATTTAAATAAAATCACAAAATCTAAATCAAATGGTCACATCAACTATCTCCTATTAAATTAACTAAATCTTGGTTAATTTAATTCCACTCTCTTAACTTCTCTAGATTTTGCCACTTGCACATGAAAATGCATTTAATTAATTTATTAAATCAACATTTTCTCTCAACATGGCATATTTAGGGGAATATTTCTCCAAATTTGAAAATCCTTCCAAAAAGGATGGGTACTTCCAACAAGGTATTTAATGCCTCTTACATGTCCTTGGCCTTGAGCCAAGTGACATTAACTCCATTCTTCTCTCCCTCCAACTTGCCAACTTTCAAATTTCAAATTTTCACCTAATAGCATTTATGGGAACATTCATCAAAATGTGCTAATTCCTCCTCCAATCACATGTGGACAAGTGACCTATTCTCATTGGTTGGTCTTTTGTCCCACATTCACCCAAATCCTTCAATCTTCCATTCTTCAAATCTATAAATAGAGGCCTCCTCTATTGAATTGATCATCTACAATTTGAGTAAACTCACTATACTCAATTTCATTTTCAAGCATATCCATTTTCATCCATTTTTAGCTAGGTTATGCAGGAATTCAATGAAAGTGGATCAAATATTCATCAAATCATCATCAAGCTTACAAAGGAGTTGAGAAAGGGCCAATTTCTACACATAATTGACACCAACTCCTCCATGAGATCAAGAGTTTGATTTACATTAAATAAGATTTGATAGCTTTTATTTATGTTTTCATGTGTTCTTCATCTCATTTCTTGTTCTTTGCAATTTAAATGGATTTCATGGGGAATCCTTGTTCTTACTTTCATTTGATCTAATTATGTGTTTGTATGATGTGTTTGTGTAGGTCTAGGATTGGGGTTCACAATAACAAGGTATTTTAATTATATTAGTGTATGTAGAGGAGGTATAAAAACATAAACTTGATGGGTAGAAATGAATTTAGGAGTGTTATTATTACCCTATGAATGAAAATTATATTGCATTTATTTTTTGGGAATGTGCAGGATTATAATGGAAAAAATAGGCCCTTAAGTGGCAATCAAATTCAAAAAAATCAGAGTTAGACAACTTGACGTAAAATTTTGAATAAGTTAACTATATTATTTCAAAAATATGTAAGAATAGAATATATTTCAAATTGAATATAGTTTCTAAACTACTAGGTTTATTTTTATTTAAAAAAAATATAGTTGGTGCAAATTTGAAATTTCAATGCAATAGTACTTAAATTTTACGGAAAAAATAAGTAGGTGTCTATTTGACCACCCTAACCACAATAAAATGATAAAATTTGTTTATAAGATTTTAGATATAATTAGAAGACTCGTGTCCCAATCTGATGCATATTTGTTTGTAATTTTTTTACCAAGTAAATAATTAATTATTATTTTTTTATTACAACTTTTAAAAAATATAAAAACTCGTACGTCTGACCACCTTAACTTGGTCAAAACTTCATGAAATTCAATTTTTTTTTTATAATCCTTTAGTATGTGAAGCATAGAATGTGACGCATGTTTCAGATTCAAAAAATGTGATACCCTTTGAAAGCTATAGATTTTTTTCAATCAGCCTATCAATCACGACTTTAGTCATAATTCAAATATAAAATGAATAATAATTATCTATTAAATTCAAATAGAAAATGAATAATAATTATTTATTAAATTCAAAGTAAAGCATAATTTATATTGGTGGAAAGCTAAGAATCTCCTTCAAAAACCCTCTTCGTTTCATCAATTTTGGATATAAAAAAATTCGTCAGCCACATGGGCCATCATATCACTTACATATCGCCACTTTTTGGCCCATCATGAACCTGCACATACCCTATTAATTGAATCATACATTCTTTTTGTACAATAGAGTAACGCTAGATACATTGATTTCTATTCTAATTTTTATTTCAATCACACAAAATAATAATGTTAGATTTGTAGACTCGATTTATTATTATTTGTAACATTTTAGCTTAAAATTTGACACAATTAGGTTAAGAACTTAAAAATGCTTCTCTTAATCCTAGACACACATTTATGCATACATTCCATTTTATTTTTGTTAGTCCAAGAGATTAAAAGACCAGAATATTGGTTTGGTTTGACCACTTTGATAAGATCCTATCAAGTCACCCTCTTCCCTCCTATTCTATATGTAGGGTGCATTATGATTCATATTTATACATTTAATTATTCATTATTTGGTATTGTATAGACATTTCCATGAAAGTATAGATGTTAGTGTGGCCATATTCTAGTCTTAAATTGCACTTTCATCCTTTTTCTATGATCTTCTTCAACTTTTTCCTCAAATTATTCTCTTATATTTATAGTAATATATCTTCTATGTATTCAAAAAGAATATTATAGTGTAGTTTACATTTGTATAAAACATAAATTTGAATGTGTGTGGTAAAATTAATTTAAGTTTACATAGTTTTTAATTTAATTGATACACACAATTAAAATAGTTCAATTTCTATTATAGGAGCATTGTATAGACATATAAAGTTTTCCTAAATAAACCCAATGAAGTTACTTTCGGGAAGAAATTTCCATTTTCAATGAAAATAATGTTTGAATTAGGATTCGTAACAACTTAGGTGCCCATCAACATACGCCAAATCATATGTATTCCATTTGCTTATTAAATTTCTTGGACTACAGAAATCATCTCCAATGGAGCTTGAGAGTTAACTTCATGTATGATCATCAATGAATTAATCTATATTATTTGTTCTGTATCTATGACCTAATATACTATTTTCTTAGCCACATATTGTATAAAGCGCTTGATTTACCCCTATACGATCCCATTTATCTCCTTGCACTTTAGAAAATCTAAGGTAAAGGCATAACTCAACTTAAGCCCGATGTCCACATCACACTTGTCACCTATTTTTTGTGTCGATGGAGGCGTTTCTGTCAGGGACGCCCGCACAGACATCCGTGCGGTGCACTTACATCCCTAGAATATTCGTATGGCTGGAGTATGCAAAGACATTACACTTTTGATTGGAAGTTGAAGAGTAATGCCTCCCTTTGGCTGGCCGACCCAAATATGGTTGTTTTCATCCTTTCCTTCATATTCTTGACCATTCCATCCATTCTCAAGTTTTTTGAAGTTTAAACAGAGTTTTGCAAGATCTTGAGTTCATCTCTCCATATTTTCTCGACTCTTTCAAGCATCTACAAGCTTTGTAGTATAATTTTACATTCCATTGCAACATTCTACCACTCCATCACTCTGATAGTGTGAGTGCGGGACAAACAGCATAGCAACAGAGGCTTGAGTGTCTCACTTTTCTCATCCACAAGCCTTGAGTGCTTTGGACGAAGGTAGTAAGTTCCTCTTATCTCTTCTATCATCTTTGGTTGAGTAAGCACACACTGTTTTGTAGTGTCTTTTGTTTACATAGCTTGTATTTCTTGATTTATCCTTATTCCTATCATTGCAAATTTGGCTGTCTATGGAGGTGGAAACACCAAAATGGGGGTCTAACTAAGGCGAGCCCCTAAACAACCACAACATTCCCCCTTTTTATCTGTGTGTGGGTGGAGAGAGCTTGGAGCAAGCTAGTGAGAAGACTATTGTATGAAATCATCTTCGTCACCCTTGTGGTTATATATTTCTTTTATCACATACGTATTTACATCTCGTTCTTCTTAATCTCATTTTGATATTCAAGAAACTTCTAAACTAGGCTGTTAATCTACCTTTTCAAGTTTAACCTCGTCTCTCTGGTTTTCTGGTGGTACAGACACCAATACCCCTGTGAGATGCCAGCATTCCATGCTATCATCCTAGAACCACACTTTTGTCCTCTATCAGAGAGCTATCTGAGACATAGAGTTGACCTTAAAAAGCAACTCATCTAGTCTCCCTTCAACTTTCGAGATTGCAGAGTAGTCAAAGGACACCTAGTCCTCATCATTCTCATCGCTTCTATCCTAACATTATTTGAAACTGGGCTAAGTTAGGGCAGCCTTTCTACTCTTGTCCTTTCGTGACATGGGGCCTTGCAGTGGCTAGTCCCCATCTCTTACATTTTTGGTGAACCCGACGTGAACCAACATCTACCCATTTGTCGGTGTTCTAAGCTTTTTCTCTTATACTTGTTGGTCGTAGTACCCTTACGTGTTGTGAAAGTTTATGAGCTTCACTACCTAGTCTATGACCTCTATGCATATTGTTAGAAGAAGTATGTGACACCTTTTGATGGAAAAGATGAATGTCTCCTCTAGTTTCACTATAGACCTTTTCTCTGGTTATGTGGTTGGTCTATCCATGTAGGAGCACATATTGTGAGGTGAATCTAGGTTTCTTCATGAAGCTGATCGTGTCCCTACTCTTCCTGCATCACCGAACTCCTCATCTATAGATGGCATGAGGTCATCTCTATCCCTTTTGAATAGGTTGTCAACCTTGGTAAAGGGTTAGGCGCATTATAAAATCACCTAAAAGGAAACCCAAAGATGGTTAGGGTTGCTAAAGTTATTAGTGAAATAAGATATATGGTGGAAAAGGTTTGGACAAGCGTAGACCTCTTAGTTAGCTATGCTAGTCTGGATGAAGAATGAGCCCCTTGAGCCATAATCGCATGACACAAGGTGGCCTCTTCGAGGAACATGAGAGGAAACTAGAGATGTTGATGCCTCCTACATCTACATATATGGCTGACACGGTCTCTTTAGTCAATGTACCCACTGCATCCAAAAGGTTTGAAAGTGTGAAAGTAAACAGGAACCCTTTGGGTTTCCACTTCACTCCTTCCATCGCCTTCGGTGGTGGAGGATTTGGTGGTGGAATCTTTAGAAGTCGAGGTGGCATTGGCAGAGGCGGTTCTAGCAGAAGTCATGGTGGTGGCTTCAGAAGTGAAAGTAGCTCTGACAAAAGTCACACTAGTGGTGGGGACATTAGTGGTGGTCACAATGGTGCTCTAGGTTGTGGCTATGGTAGTGGTTCCGGTGGCCCTCTATCCTCTAATATCCCTATCCTAAATACCCTCCTTCAGAATATGAGGAAGATGGAGAATCAGCTAGCAAACCTATCCTAGTCCTCAACCCAACCTATCTTTTAGCCTTTCTTTTGACACAGCCCGTTGTCGATTGTGATCCTAAACACTCCTTTCCCACAAGGGATGGAGATTCCAAAATTCAAAAAATATGTGGTAAAGGGGACCTGCAAACACATGTGTCTGCCTTCAATGCCTTATGTACAGACTTCTTCTATCATGATGCCCTGATGGTGAAATTATTTCCCCGATCCCTCAAAGATACCATACTAGATTGGTACTATTCTTTGCCCAATAATTCCATCTTCATGTTCGATCAACTTGTGAATCAATTCTTGCGACAGTTCCAAGCTAATATCGGACCAAAAATGACCTTCTCTAACCTTGTTCAGTGCAAACAAGGGGACAATGAGAAGGTTACAAAATTTATAGCATGATACCAAATGCTCTTCTCATAGATCTCGTATTTGCTACCCGAATATGATGTACAAAAGGTATTCATAGGAAACTTATAGAGACATTGGCATGAGAAGTTCGCTCTCATGAAATATCCTTCTTTTCCACATTTGTGTGTGGCTCTATGAGAATACCAGCAGATGGTGGTCCAGTTCGAGGGTCCTCCCTCGCACTCCCATTCTCAAGGGAGATCTATCATATTGATCTCTTGAAGAGGTAAGGCTATTGAAAATGTAGTAGCTACTATGGATAACAACAACCTCAGACGTGATCAAAATTTTATGAAGTTATCAGAATCTTATTCTTCCATCTTGCAGAAGTTGGTGAAGGATAAGATCCTTACCATGCCACCTCCTAAACCAGTTAGAGAGCCGTACCCTAACTGGTATAAATAGAACACATATTGTCATTATCATCCAGTTAATGAACATGATACCGAATGTTGCATGTGCTTGCTTCATGAGATATAGGATCGCATCAAGGATAGTACTATCTGTCTTGATGGGAGTAAACAAAACATGAAAAAATCAGTGGCAAAAGCTAACAGTTACTTGCAGATATACATAGACCCATTTTTGTCACACTCTTCCAACATGATTATCCATCCCTCAGATTCTGTTTCTTGCCCAGAGGCATATGTTAACATGCTCACTATTACTCCCTCTCCTCATCTTGTGACCAACTCATTAGATGTCACATTTACTTCATAAGAGGTTCTAGCTAATAGCAAACCTTCTCCGTAGTATATTCCCACTCGCCTCAATGGTAACATTATGACAGGGGTCTTAGTCGACCCCACAAGTAGAGTGAATGTTATAATGAAGGACGAATACGAAAAAAAAAATCCATCATCCGTACACATGATGGAATTTCTCTTAAACCTTATAGATCGATAACATTGTCCATCTTGGTTGGACCTAGGAATGTAGACACAATCTTGAATGTTATTCTTGAGTCAGAACTATTTAGAGTGAAGCTAGGCGTACCTTGGTTGGCTTCCATGAATGGGCTTTCCTTTGCAATCCATAAGTACTTCAAGTTTTCCCATGAGGGTGTCGTGCACATGGTGCAAGAAATTGGATATCAACTAGTGGTATCTCATGGAAGATATTGGTTGGATCACTTTTGGCCCACTCTTGTCGGTTCGCTCCCACAAGGAATGGACCTACTTTACAAGAACTATGTGAAGTATAAGACTGGGGGCAAGGGACAACCAAAGTTTACCCTTCCTGCAGTTGAGCAGCCAGCTACCTCCTCCTCCTAAAAGGGAAAGGAGAAGCTCGCTACCTCTCGAGCTGACTTGTCTACTCCTCTCTCTTGGGAAGAGTATTGGATGAACAAGCTTAAGTGCTACCCACTAAGTCCGATGATGCCTCCTTGGCAAAGGCCCAAGATTGGGATATTGAATATCCTTAATGGGTCCCTAGGACCCTGGTACTATCTGTATGGCAGAAAGAAAGGCTCACTGAGAGAATTCACCCCTTGACCTCTTCTTGTTCCCCCAAATAGAAAATGATACACCTCTAATGTGATAGAGTCAGTTCCTCCCATTGTTTCTGATCTTGTTCCTTCTGCTCTAATTCAAGAGTCCTCCCTTTCATTGGAAATAGTCATGGAGGACACTCCCATGGCTGAGTAGAATCCTTCTATCCCTCCATAAAATCCATCTTCTGGTTCGAAGAGTCATAGGAACCACCTTGCATGTGAGCGCAAGTGTTGGAAAAAGGCTCTCCTGACTAAGCAAGATTCCTCACAAAAGAAGGAGGAAGAGAAGGCAACACCTCCTACTATATCCTCCTCTCTCCCCTCTTCTATCTTTGGTCTAACTAGCTCTGAATCTCCCTCGGCTCCCACTGTGAGTACACATTCACCTAGAAAGGTTCAGGTGTTTATCACTCCTTTTGCGGAGCTACCCCTGTTGATGTCTATTCCAGATGTCTTTCCTTTCCCAAAGCCTATGGATATGGTTAACACTTCGGTCATATCCATTGCGGTTCTTTCCTCTTCTCCTTCAACCCTCCTTGCTTTGTCTGTGGGGATTTCACCTTTGCTAATGAAGAAGAAGGTAGAGTGTGCTCCTGCTAGCAATGGAGGATGTAAGAAGAGCCCACCTCCTCCGAAAGGTGCCCCTGCACTGAATTTTTATATCCTAGTGATGGAACCAGTCCCAACCTACCCTGAGTTTGTCACTGCTCCTGAGTCTCTTAGTGAGCCCAGTGGTGAACCTCGGGTGTGAACTCCTTTGTCTGTCAAAGTGAAACATGGCACTCCCATTAAGTGCATGTTTAACTCGGTGGATGAATTTCTAACCCTATCAGCAAACTTTACGAAGTTGCTAACCTTAGACCCATAAGATTTGAGTGATGAAGACCTCACTGGTCCCTCTCACTTGGCCCTTGTTGCAGGAGGATTGGAATCTCCCTGCATAACATTACACCATTTTAGGCTCGTCATCCTTCCCACTATGATGATGTAGAGTGGGAAGCTGATGACGTCTTGGTCAACCAGTGTTAAGGGGAGACCCTCTTCTTGATCCTTATATTAGATTTGTGTGTGTGTTGTGATGTGTTCCCTCACAATCATGCTATATGTGCCTAGATGATCCTCATCACCCTATTGGTGCTTGGAAATAGGCATGGTGTTTGTGTTGTAAACCTTCTTCTATGTGTATCTCTATTCTTTCATGTTTGTGATTGAATTTCGGAAAATTGGGGACGATGCAAAGGATTGGGAGCATTTAGGCCTCCTTCCATGTTGACCCATTTTTTAAATTTTACTTTGTATTTCATGCATTCTTCCTCATCTGGTTGGGGATTGATGATCTTTCACCTCTCATTGTAGTTACCTACTGCCTATAAATAAAGGCAGATCTGACCTCGCAAAACCAAATCCCCTTGTGCCCTTTGTGTGTGATTTATTTTCTCTTACCTTTCCCTTCATCTTTCGCTCTTCTTTGCTTCAGTTGTCCCTTTCATGTGTGACAATGTTGCTTCTATATTTCATGATCCTTACAAAATGCATTCGTTGCCAAACGAATCTTTTCTTGAAGATACTTCATACACTTCTTTATTAGAATTGTATTCTCGACTTGAAACCTTAACGAAACATGTTTCCTTCATCATGGGTTTGTAAAGAAAGGGATTGGAGACCCTCCTTTGAAGCGAAAATGATCTTATTCTTCCACTATCATGGGTACATCTCTTTCCTTTCGAATTCCTTGATGAAGTGAATGTATTTTGAAAGGATTCCTTGATATTGAATTGATTTGAGAAAGAAGATGGAAGCTTCTGAATAGTGTGTCCCTTGATTGGACCCCTCCTTTTCACACCGGGTTCCCAAGGGAACCCTTCAAAGGTATTTTAACAAGTTCTATGGCTTCTGGCTTGGGGGAAGCCCGACTAGACTGGTTTCACATCTTCATGTGTAGCTCGGGGGTAGCCTAGCTAGAGAAATTTAACTTCTTCACGTCTAGTTGAAGAGCAACCCAACTAGACCTACTTTGAATCCTTACGTCTATCTTGGGGGTAGCCCGACTAGAATTCATTTTTCAAACAATGCATCCCTTAAGTGGACCCTCCATCCTTTTGAAGGGTTCTCGAGGGAGTCCTTTGAAAGCCTTCCAACTTAGCGATAATATGTGTGACTATCCATTCACTAGTATGGGCAGTCACTTCCTGATGTGTTCTATCTGTGGGTAAACATGTCACTCTCTTTGACTTTGTGGAGTCCCCTTTGCTCGGTCTCCCTCATGTGAGAGTTCTTGGGGGATACCTTCCTTGTAGGACTACGAATTTGTAAGGTTCTTTTCCTACTTTCCTTCATGTGAGAGTTCTTGAAGGATACCCCCCTTGTAGGACCATGATCCTCTAAGCCACTTCAGCTTCATAATTTCATGGAACTATGAAGTCCTTTCCTATACTTCTAAGTTCGCCAAACCATGCTTTGCTTCCTCATCAGTTCAGGTATACGTTTCTTACCTTGTTACTTCTTACTTCTCTACTTTACTGAGGCACTCATCAATACTCATGCTCGCTAAAGTGGGGGAAAAATGTATAAGCATGAGTTTGTACCCCTAATGCAAATTCCCTTTTACCCCCTTGCACTTTAGAAAAACTAAGGTGGAGGCTTAATTCCACTTAAGTCCACTGTCCACATCATAGTAGGTGCCTATTTTGTGTGTCAGTGGACGCATTTCTATCATGGATGCTTGCATGGCATGTAGACATTTGCACAACATGCTTACATCCCTGGTAGATTCCCTCAGATAGAGTCTGCAAAGACGCTACAATTTTGATTCGAAGTCAAAGAGTAACACCTCCCTTCGGCTAGGCAACCCAAATATGGTCATTTTTCATCCTTTCCTTCATATTCTTGACCATTCCATCCATTGTCAAGTTTTTGGAAGTTTGGATAGATTTTTGCAAGATCTTGAGTTCATCTCCCCATATTTTCTCTACTCTTTCAAGCATCTACAATCCTTTTAGTAGCATTTAACATTCCATTGCAATAATCTACCACTCCATCACTTCGATAGTGCAAGCGCAAGACAAACACCATGGCAGTAGAGGCTTGAGTTCCTCTCACTTTTCTCCTCCACAAGCCTTCAGCACTTTGGATATAGGTGGTAAGCTCCTATTATCTCTTTTATCATCTTTGGTTGAGTAAGCACATAGATTTTTGTAGTGTCTTTTTTTTTTTCTTAGCTTGTATTCCTTCATTTATCTTTAATCCTATCGTTGCAAACTTGTCTGTCCGAGGAGGTGGAAACACCAAAATGGGGGTCTGACTAAGGTAGGCCCCTAAACAACACCAACATTCCCCCCATTTTTTGTGTGCAGGTAGAGAGAGCTTGGAGCAAGATGGCTAGAAAACTATTGTACGAAATCATCTTTGTCACCCTTGTGGTAATATATTTATTTTCTCACATATGTATTTACATCTCATTCTTCTTAATTCAATTCTATTGTTCAAGAAACTTCTAAACTAGGCTGTTAGTCTACCTTTTCGAGTTTAACCTCATCTCTCTAGTTTTTTGGTTGTACAGACGCCAGTGCACCTATGAGACACTAGCACACCACACTGGCATCCTAGAACTACGCTTCTATCCTCTGACAAAGAGCTACCTGAGATGCAGAGTTGACCTCAAAAAGTGACTCATCTAGTCTCCCTTCAACTCTCGAGATCGCAGAGTGGTCGAATGACACCTAGTCCTCATCATTCTCATCCCTTCTATCCTAACATTCCTTGAAACTGAGGTAGGTTAGGGCAGCCTTTCCACTCCTAGCCTTTTGTGATGTGGGGCCTTACAGTGGTTGGTCCCCCTCTATTACACATATAGTCCTACTATTCTATTCATAGATATCCTATTCAATTACTGTCATTATGGGCTTACATTAGTACATCTTTTGAGTCATAGAGGTTACCAATGTTATTTCCCATTCACATTTAGACTATTATTTCCATATCCTCAAGCATGAGCTGAATCATGAATCCATTCTTGTACTTTTATATCATTATTGATGTAGCTTTTGAGAAGGTGACATCATGCATTACTCCTTTACACTTGTTATATCATTTTCATATCTTTATAAAAATGTATTTAATCATGCACCTCATTTTACATTGAGGATAATTTTGACATATCATTCAACATGGGTAATTGACCTTCCCCTTTTATAATATTTTGTACACAATAGTATGCAAATTAAATAGATTAAGTTCATTGGTGCAAGGTAAGTTTAAGGTCATAGATCTATACCTAATAATTAATTTTTTTCCTACACAAAGACTATAGAGAATTTTGATTCTAATTTAATTATTAGTTTGATATGATCAACTATTCCTAATCCAAAGATCTATTGAATCAAAATTTTCTTCATTTCTTATATATTCATACTAAGTACATTTATTTATATTTATATTTCATGTATTTAATTATTAACAATTATCAATATCAATTTATTTATGTATATTGTAATCATTTGATCATATATACCTAAATTACACATAAGGAAATTTATTTTTCTTTATTTTGATCTACTTAAAAAATTTCACACTCTCTTGTAAATATTGAAACTAGACCATATAAAATATTGTATTAGTACATAGACCTTATATTAGTTTAATTTTTAATATAAATCTAAATACTTAGATTTTTTAAATTAATAAAATAATTAATAATCATTTCAATACTTAGGTGGATAATAATAATTATAATAGAATACAGGGTAGTAGAGTGGGTGAATAGAAAAAACAAGTTAACATAAATTTGATGATTATATATGTGTCAACCATTAATTATTCTTAATTATATATTCATATAAAAAAATATCAATAAACTAGTATACATATATTAAATACATCTTATTTGAGATATGTGAGAGATATTAATCTAGAGATGTTTATTTAAAATTTGTCATAAGTTTAATATGAATGAATGAGTTTAATATTTTTCTACATCTTTTAGATAAATATGTTTAAGATATCTATAAGAAATATAATAATATTGATTATGCTATTTAATTTATGTCACAATATAAACCCTTGAAAATAAGATCTTTCTACACCTTTTAAATATATGTATTTGATATATCTATATTTTTTACAATTTAATCTAATAAATTATTTAATATAAAATATAATACTATTAATTAACTACTATTTAATTATATTTAAATAATCACTTTTCTTATTTAATTATTTGTTTCACATACTAAACTCTTAAATTTTTTATTTCCTTGTACTATAATATAATTAAAATTAAAGATCAAATTTAAAACTTGTTTTAATTTTTATTTATTTTGATTATATATAATTAAATATGTATAGTACTTTAAATTTTTTCTTCTTCCTTTTATCAATTACATAACTAATAAATTATATTTTGAATCATTATATTGTTTTTTAAGTGGTTTAACTTTATAAAAAAAAAAAAAGAAATATAAAATATCTTTTTTTTTAAAATATAATAATATTTCTTGTACCCATCTTATATTATTATGGGATCATTCATTTGTTATTGAAATAATATAAAAAAAATTATTTGAAAATAATAATTATCTATTATCTTCTAAAAAAATAAAAATAAAAATAATAATTATCTTATCTTTTTTTTTTTATTAGATATAGTTTAATAATGGTTACAAATATCTACGATTGCAATTTTTAGATGATTGAGAGCAACATACAGTGGAGCATAAAAAAACTAGTCCAGTGCATGAGTTAATAGATGAGTTGTAGAAAATTAAATATATCTATCCCATTAGAAGCCTCTTATGTGTTTTGTATAATCACTAGATTATTATAGAAAATTATAGAAACAACTCTTTGAAAATAGAAATCGTAGATTATTTTCTAAATTGAAAAAATAAATAATATTTCTCTTGTCTACCCTACAGAACTATTGGATCACTTATTTGTCACGAGGCATAAGTTTAGTGGAAAATTGTAGAAGCAACTCTTTGAAAATCTAAATTCCCCATTCTACGCTAAAAGAAAATTAAAAAAGTAAATAATATTTTCCTTACCTACCCCAGATAACCATGTGATCGCTTACTAGCCACGGGGCATAAATTTAATGGAAAATTGTAGAAACAACGCTTTGAAAATTGAAGTTGTGGAGTCTTGCTTAAATATAATAATATTTCTCTTATCTACCCTTCATATCCATTGGATGGCTTATTTCCAAAAAAAAACTAAAACTATTTAGTCATTTAATTTCTTTACCTACCTACTATTTGAGTAATTTCCATTTGACCATTCACCTATTTAGGTTTCTCCATCCATCCTTTTCTTCATTCTCCTCCTCTATCCCATTCCCTTCCCTGGTTTGAATGTCCTAAGAGGTGTAGGCTTGTGAGCTAGGGTTCTAGAGTTACTTCAAAAAATTTATGTTGCAGGGAGTGACAGTAGAAAGCTTTCAATGGATCGAGGAAAGTCTTCAGGTAAGTGAATAAGTCTTTTAATTTGAATTCAATTTTTTTGTTTTTTTTGTTTTGCTTCAGAGGTATCCCTGTGATCCAACCCAACTTTTTAATTAATCTTGTCTAGGTCTTACTTTTTGTCAAATTGAAATTGAAATCCCATAGAAATGAACTGAAACTAGACTAATCCTTCAATGATACTCTTTTAACCCTTTTTTTTTTTCCCCTCTATACTTCTTTCTACTATAGTGCCTAGGTTGGTTCGTTCCTCGAGTGTGGTGGAGAACACCACCAGCGGGGGAACTGTGTGTGTAAGATGGAAGCCAACTCCAGAACAAAAACAGATACTGGAGTCTATAATGGCTACTGAAACCAGGAATCCAACTGCACAACGCATAGCTGAGATTACAACTGTGCTACAGCGATATGGCAAAGTGGAAGGAAAGAATGTTTTTTATTGGTTTCAAAATGCAAATGCTCGGGACAAACGCAAGAAACAAAACCCACAACCCAGCTGTATGGTTTTTATAGTGAAATAGTTCTGTAAATTACTGAGAAATCTATGTACATTCTAGATTATCTAAAATATAATGTGTTTGGTTCTTTTTCTTTTCTAAATCATCTTATTGATATGGGCATATATTTTTCAGCTTCCAAATGGCCTGCACTCTTTCGTTCTTCTAAATGGCCTTCTCTATTCCGATCAAAGAAGTCATCTGACAAAAGATCTACAGAGGCAAGTATTATAATCCCTTGTTTCTTATACATTTAGTAGTTTGTATACAAACATCACTGCATTATCAAACTCATATATGTTTACTCATTCTCATGCAGGTGCAGGAAGAAGAAGAACAGGATGCTGGGTTTCGCAGGAATTCTTCAGTAGATGTTTCTGAGCTGAGAACCCTGGAATTATTTCCCCAGCGTCCCGATAGAGGAGGTTTCTAACAGACCAAGAATCTCTATCAGGTTTTTGACAGATCAAGAAAAACACTCATCTATTGTTTAAGGTTTTTAAGATAGGCGAACAATATATAACACCAGCTGGTCTTTAGTGATCAATGGTTTATTTTAATGTGATGGTTGAAAAAATGCCGTTGATCTCATTGAATAATAATGAAATACTTTTGTTTTACGAGTTTTGGATTCTCATTGAGGGATAGTAAAATGTGTTCCTGATTCCTCTGAAAAGCTTTGTGGTTTGAAAAACATGCACCGAATAATAGAAAGAAACTTCTTTTTATCTTCAAAATCTTTATATGTTTTGATAAATACATTATTGATATGTATCTGTAGTGCCTTTTCACATACTTATCCAATATATTGAACAATGCCATTTTTGGTTCATTAGATGTAATCAGTATCACAGGAGAATTTATATGTTTTGTGAGAGATTGTTTCCCTCTTTTGACATCTTTTTTCTACTTTCATTCATGTTTAACTAAAACTTACAAACCTTTTGAAGTGTTTCTGAAAACATCCAAACCCACCATGCAGAAATACAGTGATATTATGTTGCATGAATTGTTTTGAGAACAGACAAAATTGTCATCTTCTGTTTCATGCATTCCAGTTTAATCGCACTCTATACAACCCAGTTATAAATAGTAGATTTCATCTTCTCTTTTTATAAATCTACTAAAGAGGATGAGCCTAACTGTGCAAACGAATTAGCATAGGAAAGGAAATACCTAAGTTTTAAAGGTTTTGTAGTACTGAAGCATCTGGTTGAGTATGAAAGAAGGCTTCTGCTACACGTTTCTAGGTTGACGCGCGAGCATCCTTTTTGTCTATTCCCAATACCAACATTCCCGAGTGTCATGCGTGGTGTATGTTATTTGTGTCAAAGCTCTTTCTGTACTGTGATCGAATGGACACATCGGTGAACAGAAGGGAACAAATAATAAGACGGTAGCTCTCAAAGGCGGCGACAGATTCCATTTTAACGGTTCGGCGTCCCTATTGTGAAGGAGCAAGAGAGCGTGAGTGGTGGCTGGTTTTTAACTTTTATTTTTTAATTGGTTTGTTAATTTATTACGAGTTATTATGACAGTTTTTTTTTTGAAATATAAATTTCTGTGTTTTTTTTTCAAATTCTTTAAATCTTGTCAATGGGTCTTTGGTTTACTGGTGAAGTTGAAATGTTCTAAATTAGCCCACTAAGGATCAAGTGAAAAAGGGATGAGACTGAGATCGTGCCGAGAGGGTGAAAGGTGTTTTATAATGATTGTGTACATAAAAATAATTTATTAAAAAAATATTATTATGTTCAAAGGCGTTTTATAATTAGTATACATATTTTCAATAAGTCTATATAAAGTACATTGGGAGATTTTTTTGCCAACCCTAATTTAAATTATATCCTCAAGATTTGTGGTAGAATTGTAATTGAACTATAACCCTAACCCTAATCAATTTATTATTAAATATATAATATATTAATATTAATATAATCTAATAAAATAGTACTAAATACTAATATAATACTTATCAAGAACTATAATTGAACCATAACCTATCTAGTCCTAGTTGTAACAGTATTCTTAATTGGAAGCTTAATAGATAATATGACAATTATGTGTAACCCTATCTCTAACCCTAACCCTAACACAAATTCAAACCCTAATCCTAATGCTAACCGTAAACCTAATCCTAAGTCCAACACTAATCCTAATTCTAACTATAACAATTAGCTTAGAATTAAAATGAGGGCTAATTTAACCCTAAGTTTCCTAATTAATTTATTATTGAATATAATATAATCATACTAATATGAGGGTAATATAAAATATATAATAAAATATTATTAATAATGTTGATATAATATTTATACTAGAATAGTAATTGAACTATAACTGTGACCCTAAATGAACTCTTATCCTAATTGAACTCTAACCATAACCCTACCCCTAACTATAATTCTAATTGTAAACCTAATATTAATTCTTACTCTAAACCAAATGCTAATTATAACACTAACCTAAATTGTAACCCTAATAGTAATATTATTGTTGATATCTTTTTTGTACTCTTTGATCTAGTTTCTTTTCTTTTAAAAGTCATTTTAAGGGGGTCATATTTTTTATTGTTAAATTATTTAGGTTCTTAGGCACCAAGGATTGTAAAAACAAGGAATATTGAAAAAAGAGATTTTTATGCTAAGTACCCACATAGTCAAGCTTTGTCTATGTAGAAAGAGTCAAACCCTACATGCATTGGAGATAAATGAGAAATCTTAGGGATTTTGTTTGTTGGTGTTGAAAGAGTCCTCTTATGGGTGTGCTAAAAGAGAAAATATTTCCTGAGAAGAGCCACATTGTTGAGAAAGGCACGTTTTACATCAAAATGAAGGTTGGATATGTTTTTTACATGTTGCATAAAGGGAGACAAATCTCAAAAACTTGCAACAAATTGCTTCCAAATGTTCTAATATCTAGGAAGAGGGTCATATGTGTAATTCTATTACTTCTATTTCATAAATTCTTATTAACAATGTGACTTCAATCAAAGAGTTTCTTTTAAGAAGACCTCAAATTATTTGTTTAGTTTTTGAGCTTAACTTCTCTTTTGTGCTATTTCTCTATATTATTTGTAGATATCATTGTTGAAATGAGTAGGGTTTTACATAAAGTGTCAACAAGAAAAATAAAATATTTTTTATTTATCTTGTGTAGTAAAGCCCTCATGGTGCTCATAAAAGCCTACCTGTTTAAGGAAAACACAAAATATTTTTTTAGAGGTTGGTTCCCATTCAAACCATAGTGACCTATACAAAGGTATTAAGGTGTTAAAGATAAGGTTTTCCAAGGTCTCTTAAGGGAAGGATTGCATGAGTTATATAGGTCCTCAAAGGATGACTGCAATGACAGAAAAACAATCACAAAAAAATAAGGCTATTGCCACCTAATGCATCAATATTCATAGTCTTGTTCAAAGTAATGATGTATAGTGAGAATTGAGTTAGTAAAAAGGTCATACCAATCATCAATGAGGATAGTCTTTGGAAGGATTTCAGACCTTACATATTATAAAGGAATGGAAAGAATATACTGTATGAGGGCCTAATAATAGGGAGTTATAAATTGTAGACATATAAAACTAACATCATGCATCCAATTCTTCTATTAATCAATTAAAACAATTTATTGATTAATTCCCTAAGCTTCATCGTATTTAATTAAATAAATCAAATTATTTAATTAAGTCCTTAAGTTCTTCTCATTTGATTCAATAAATCAAAATGATTTAAATCAAATGTCAAACTCCTAAAATCCTCCAAGTTAATTAATCTGAATTAATTAACTTCTAATCATAATCAGTCATTCTCTAGCTTTTGAATCAACTGGAGTCAAATCTAAACACTCAACTAACCCACCCACTTGCACCAATAAATCATTTCTTTGATTTATTAATTCTTCTAATTACTTTCAAAAAGGGCATCAAAATGGAATATTCTATCAATTTGAATCTTCCCTCCAAAGGACTTGTCCCTTCCAACAAAGCATTAAATGCTCTTACACATGTCTCTTGTACAAGTAAAACTTGGCATTTAATGCACCTTTCATCCCCCCTAAACATGTCTTTTCATGCAAAAATCAAATTTGAAACTCGCACATTGGCCAAGACTTGCATTTTCCTCACCCTCTCACACTTTGACTAGTGGCATCTTGTCATTAGCTTATGAATGATCCCACATTCATACTAAATCACTCAATCTTTCAACCTTAAATATATAAAAGAAAGACAACACAACACAATTTAAAAACAGAACAACACATTTTATGCAAGGTTACTCTCTACATGTGAGAACTAATCTTGCTCTTCATTTGGCATCTTTTGCTTATCAGGGATTGGGAAAGGGCTGCTTCCTACACAACAAAGTGGCACCAATCCACTATGGAAGAAGTTTGCATTCATGTTTTATATGCTTATTTTAGTTTTCCTTTTTGTTCAATATCTTATTTAGCATGTTTAACTAAATGCAATATTTCATAAAGATGTTCATGTCTGTGATGTTGGTTTGTGAGTTTACTAATCATTTGTAGATTTTGACGTCTACATAAAAAAAGAAGATTGTGTAGATATAAGATTGTCTTAGTCATAAGTGTGAGTGATAGAAGCTAAGGATGCTAACTATCTAAAGTTTTGGTAGCTATATTGCACCTCTTGCAAAAACCTGTGTTGGTTTCTCTTCCACCCTTACCCTTACTACGCTTTCCACTCACAAAAATACCTCATCCTTCTTACAATGAAAGAGAATAATTTTATAAAAGATAACTTCTAGTATTGGTTATTTTAAAGGTTTTCTATTCCCTTATGGATCATAATGATTCTTTGTCCTATACATTTGGTGTTGGAGACATGTTCAGGTAGAAAAATATTCACACTATGTGCATAATTTGTTTGCTAAAGTTATCAATGAGTATGTAGCTCTACGTACTAAGTCAATAGAATCAAATAAAAAAGAAAGAAAAATGGACCTAGACTAGAATTTGTAATCGAAAGAATGCTAGAAAAATAAATTTTGGATGGTTAAGTTTCAAGAGGCTTTGGGTATTGCACTTGAGTACATAAATATCGATAAGTTCGAAGTAACAATCATAAAAGGTGATTCTGTTTCTAGAATTCTATCTTATTGCATAATTATTGTTCAAAATTTTTTTAGGAGAAGAGAATTCTAATGTGAGGTTCTTCAGATGCTTATTAAAATTTAACAAAAGAATCTTCTTCACCTAATTATGTAAGTAGCGTCTTATGTTTATAAATGAACCTAGAAGTGTTGCACCCATATTGGAGATGTTTTTGCAATATGAGAAGAATGAAGATGCTTCGATGGATTTCAAAATGTTTATTTGCTTATTTGAGAATGAATATCAACTTTTTATTCTTAATGTTTGAGATTATCTACCTGACCCTAAATCTCAATCTTCTAATAACCCAAATCTTGAATAATCATCATCAATGACACAAGTTAAATCTAATGTGTAAGTTGTTTCTTAAAATGGGAGCATTGTTTCTTTCCCCCACTCTTATTATGATGAAAAAAATATAACTATATCTAAATGAAAAATACAAGTGTGATAGATACCATCAAGCTTGGAAAAATAGATGAAGTGGATTTAAGAAGAAGACCTCTAGATGTAAAGACCATGCAGAACAACATGAACTATTTTCTTCTAATATGAAACCTGATCACATTTCATTTTAAGGAGATATATGCAAACCTAATCTCAATTGGGACAAGACCAAAAAGGGATATCTATCAAAATCACATAAGGATAGTCTTATAAAAGGGATAGCCAATAGATGAATAAAGCAAGAAAATAGTGGTTCAAGTGGTGCAAGGGCACCCACAGACTTTCATGCCCCAATAGGGGTCAAATGTTGAGTTTTTGTTTTACTTGAGTAAATTTCATGTAATAAGGTCTTATAAGACCATTTCATAGGTGTTTGAGTCAGTTTTGGGTCATTAGGGGTCTTGTTGCAAAAAAAATGTAAAAGGTAGTCAATGTTGCAAATGTTGTCAAATTGCACAATGTGGAATATGAAGGGTCAATGTTGCATAAAGTGAGAATTTGAATGGTTGTAAGTGAAAAATTTGGTTGAGAACCATTATAAAATGGTTTATTTTTTTTAAAATCTTGGTGAGGTCGAAGCCAAGGTGGGTAAGTTGTAGTTTAAAGAAAAATCAATAAAACTATCATTGTTTCTACAATTATGAATGTGATTTTTCTGCTCTAGGACCGTGTACGGACATATATGGCCTCACCATGACCTAAAAACTATTGTAATTTATGGTACTATGGATCTTATTTATTCTCCTTTTGGTAGCACTCAAATTCATTACATTTCAAGCAAGTTATAGCCATTTTACCCTGAGTAGCTTGAAACCCTAGTAGGCCTAATTTAAGGGACAACAACCCATATTTGAGTCTTGTGTTCCAAAACAATCCTACCCCAATTATTAGTATGTTGTATAAATACCAAATGGGTATCTTGAACTATGCTTATATTCTTGATATCATGTCTTCATTGAAAATTATTGCCAAAAAATACCAATTTTCAACTACCTTGCCTTAGGTTCAAGAAATAGGACAGTCAAATTTAGGGCCTATCCGTACAAAACAACCTACCCACATTTTTGGATATGTTAAATAAGAGAAAAAATGGTACTCAAAAATATTTTTACAATATATGTTTGTGGTATCACATGAAGTTATGATGGAAAAACTAGTCAGGAAGTACTACTAGTAGATTGAGGCATAATGAATGAAAACCCACAATTTGAATTGTTAGATATTGAAAATTTTCTTGTTTGAGTATTATTTGGAGTTTTCCACCCATTATCTGAATCCTCAAGGGGCAATGATCTACCAGTTTCTTGTGTCAAGACTGTAGCCTAAATATTGGACTATTAGAATCAATGATACATATCACAATGAAAGTCAAATGTTTCAAGGAATGAAAGTAACATGCATTTTTGAAGAAGGAAGTGATTTAAAAAAAAATTTGGGGTTTAATGTTTTCGTTAGATAATTTAGTATAAGAAAATTCCATTGACTAATCATAAATATCATGGCATCATTTATTATGACAATATAATAGGACCTTTTGAAAGG
Source organism: Sequoiadendron giganteum (assembly GCA_007115665.2). NCBI lineage: Eukaryota > Viridiplantae > Streptophyta > Pinopsida > Cupressales > Cupressaceae > Sequoiadendron > Sequoiadendron giganteum. The sequence goes on from CM021102.1 coordinate 169,037,098, forward strand.
GTAGACCCTTGGCATGTTTTAGACATGAGGAGGATACTATTATGAGGATATTCCTCAAAATATGAAAGTTACTAAGATAAAATACACTATAGCAAGGGAGTAAGGGTGAAAATTACTGAAGGTAGAAAAAGAGGAAATAAAAACAAGGTTTAAACATCCATCAAAGTATAGTAAATAGAATTTCATCAGATGTTGTAAATGTAAGGGCTATGATAGACATGTATACAAAGTATTGGAACATACACAAAGCATGCACACCTTTTTGAAAAATTTCTCAAAGGAATACAATCTCATGGAATAATATAATTACATGAAAAAACAAAAATTGGCTATTCTATACAAGTTTGGTGGGTGAGGTCCAAAAGATAATTAGATTGATGGAATATGGAGAAATTTAAAGATACCTAGATGTAGATGAACTTTTCAAGCCTTAAAAAGGGTACATAATTTTGTGTAGGAGAGAGATCACACCCATAGATGTGAGAGATCTATGCAAGGTTGAAAGAACTTACCTTTGTATATGAATGCATTTTCGATTTTCCAAACAATATGATATAGTTTTTTGAGGATAGTGAGATAAGGAACATTAAAATCCAAAGGATAGTCACGTGTCAAAGGATAGTCCATAACACATATGTTTGTGTTAGGAAAATGAAGTCTCAACCTTTCAATTACATGAGGTTACTATTTACAGTAAGTTTACATTTAAGCATAGATTAATATAAAATTTTCCTCAAATCTTTAGATTGGCTGAATGAGCATGCTCATAACTTTTCGTCATAAGATCATGTTTGGATTTGAAGATATTAAAGTTTTAATTTTTCAAATTTTTTTAGTCTATTTTTGAATGCCTTAGAGGCATTTTATGGGCCTAATAGTGGTTATAACTAATATAGTGAATTATAGCTTGATAGAGTACTTGACAAGCTTTTTGACAATTCAAGTGGTTCATTAATGAGACGTCCACATCAAAAGTTATGGCCTCCTCAAACGAGAGATGTAAAAAAGTGTTGGACACATAAATACGCTATAAAGGAGGAGATACATGTAGTGGTGTGTGTTTTGACACATTTTAGAATTTTTTATTGGAAATAAGGATGGGCACCACTTTTTATGTGGATTTAGCTGATGGCTTTGTAATACCATTTGACTATTTTATGTATTGTATCTCCTATATATTAGGTGCATGAGATGAAGGTTGGGTGAAAGAGTCTTATAGCTATTGAGTTTCCTCCAGATCTCAAATTGGTGACACTCCTATAAAATATCATACTCTACAAGTATATTATAATCTTGTTAAATTTTGAACGATATATTGGGTGGCTTTTGGAGTGTGGGGTTTTCCCCTCGAGAGGGTTTCCCCTACATAAATCACTATGTTGGGGTATGAATGCTATTTATGTGTTTTCACTTATGTTTATGTAACTATTCATATTTGAAATGTTTTTGCATAACCCTCCTGTCAAGATTATTGTAGGATTTTTTAATCCTACCATAACTTCCTTGTAGTTTGGAGAAAGTTGTGAATAAACAAAGGGTCTACAAAACTGTGAGAGGGAAAGAAAAGGAGAGACAAATGATAGAAATGGTCATGAAACATGGGGTCATATGATATGATAGAGTATGATAAAGACAAATCATTAAAGAATGCTTATGGATGTAACAAAGCTGTGAAAATAGATAGAAGAATGCATGAGTAGCACCAAGCAAATTGACATAGAAATTTTATAATCATGATAATATATATAATAGGGTTGTCATGAAGACATAACAACAAAATACAATGACCATCTAGAGAAATCTATGTACATTCCAGATTATCTAAAATATGATGTGTTTAGTTCTTGCTCTTTTCTAAATCATCCTTTTGATATGGGCATGCATTTTTCAACTTATATATGATCTACAATCTTTCATTCTTCTAAATGGCCTTCTCTATTCCGATCAAAAAGTCAGCTGGAAAAAGATCTACAGAGGCAAGTATTATAATTCCTTGTTTCTAATACATTTACTAGTTTGTATACAAAAATCACTGTGTACAATAGATTTCATCTTTTCATCTTCTCTTTCTATAAATCTACTAAAGTGGATGAACCCAACTGTGTAAACGAATTAGCATAGAAAAGGAAATACCTAAGTTATTAAGGTTTTGTAATACCGAAGCATCTGGTAGAGTATGGAAGAAGGCTTCTGCTATACGTTTCTAGGTTGAGGCGCGAGCATACTTTTTGTCTCTTCCCAATACAAACGTTCCTGAGTGTCATGCGCGGTGTATGTTATTTGTGTCAAAGCTCTTTCTGTACTGTGATCGATGGAAACATCGGTGAACAGAAGGGAACGAATAACAAGATGATAGCTCTCAAAGGCGGTGACACATTCCATTTCAACGGTTCGGTGTCCCTATTGGGAAGGAGCAAGAGAGCATGAGTGGTGGCTGATTTTTTTTTTTTTTATTGGGAAGGAGCAAGAGAGCACGAGTTATTATGACAGGTTATGTTGGTGAAGTGTAAATGCGTGTGCTTTTCTTCAAATTCTTTAAATCTCTTGTAATAAGAAGGGTGAGAGGTGTTTTATAATAGTTGTTTATATAAAAAATAAATTATAAAAAAATATTTTTATGTTCAAAAGTGTTTTATTCATACTATATATTTTTAATAGATCTCTATAAAATATATTAGGGGGTATTTTTTAGGAACCTTAATCTTACTTTTATCCTCAATATTTATTGTAGAATTGTAATTGAATCATAATCCTGATTCTAATTGAACTCTAACACTAGCTTAACCTTAACCCTAATCATAACCCTAATTGAACTATAATTATATCTATAACCCCAAACCTAACCCAAACCTTAACCCCATGCTTTATTCTAGAATCCTAACCATAACCATAACCATAACCCTAATTAAAGCTTAACCCTAACACTAATTAAATTATTATTAATATGTAAATTAAATTATATTATGAAATGGGGGTGAGGGCCCTAGCTCGGTTGACTAAACCTTTCTATTAATATAAGATTGCAATAGTAATATAATTTAGTAATATTTAAAATAATATAATATAATAGTACTACAAATTAATATAATATTTATCCAGTAATTGAACCATAAACCTAACCTTAATTGAACCCTAACCCTAAACCTAATCCTAATCCTAGTTGTAACACTATTCCTAATTGTAAGCTTAATATTAATATTACAATTATATGTTGCCCTAACCCCATATCTAACCCTAACCCTAACATTGATTCTAATTCTAATCTTAATGCTTATCCTAATGCCACTCTTAATTCTAACCATAACAATTAACTTAAGACTACAATTAAGGTTAGCTAATTTAACCCTAACCATAATTAATTTATTATTAAATATGTAATTATATAATATCACAAAATATTATTAAATATGCTATAATCATATTAATATGATAATACTATATGATGGAAGTCCTGAGAAGATTTATGTTCCAACCTAAAAATTATGAAAAATTTGGCTTGGCCCCTTGTGCCTGGTTTTAGGTCATATTCTCATCACTACGATAAGGTTTTATATCCTTATGATCTTTCAAAGTTGGCCTACAAAAATATCATTCTTTTTAAAGTTGCATTGACTTGTTCTCCCTGTTCCTAGTCACTTAAGCTGTTATCTATTCCATTGTACTCATTGTCTTACCGACCGTTGACCTTACATTTGTCGGTTGCCTTGGTTCTTCTTGGTCTTAATTCCTTATGATCAAAGGCTTAATCTTAAAAATTTATATCCTTACCCTTCATTATAATGGGTCAGTATCTCATTCACCTAGGAATGGCCCCTTTTTATGACTAAATTTTGTTGCATGTGTAGAAATTGTGCTTCGTGTTGACCGTCTGATCGTAGGAATCGATCCTAATCATTCCACCTATGTATGTGTTGTTTTATTCTCTCTTATTTTATTCATATGGGTTGGCGGGATTCGACTACGTATCTAGCATACTGGTGGACCCCGTCTCTTTGGTAAGGATGATTGGCGCTTTTCAAAGAGGATCTACAACTAATTGATTGAAGACATGGCCATATTTTTGCTACTCCCTGCGAGCCCATCTTGTTTTATTCCATATTATTTTAAGGATATGGGCTAGCGGGTGATGGCCACGTGGTACTATTTAAAAGAGGGACCTAATCCTTCACAAGGCGGTGGATGTTGTTCAAGGTTTGATCAACGACGTACATTGCAACACGTGTTCCCATCTGGGATTTTTCCTTGTACTCTCATTTGTCTGCAGTGGTAAGATGTGATAGTCACACAGGCTAGCGAGTGTTGTGAAATCTGTCATATGGTGGGACCAGTTAGGTTTCAAAGACAAAGGCTTGTTTTATAAGGGATGAAGTTGACAGTTGATGGATGGTGACGTGGTCTAATTTTGATAACTCCTTGCTATCCCACAAGGGCTTCTCTCATGTACCTCATTCCCCAATGGGTACATGGGAAACTACCACATAGACTGCTCCAAAATTTAGAAAGCTCTTGATAAAAATAGATGTAGTTGGAGATGTTAGATGAGATAGTTCCAAGATAAAAGGGTGCTAAGATAGAACTCATTTTGCAGCACGCTTGTGAGATTGATAAATAATTTTGTGGCCATTAAATCTCTTGGAATTTGGTACACGTGGAAAAGTTAAATTGAAGTAAGGCAAGGTATGGGCAGATATGTTGAAGATAAATCATGATTGTTTCCCATGTCCTGCTATGATGAATTACAAATGAATTATATTTTACGGGAAGATCGGTAAATATGACATGACATGTATGGTAGAGAAATTAAATGTATGATTGACATACAAGTTAAGGAAATACTTATCTCATTCAGGTTTCTTGTTTTGGGAGGAGTATAAAATGCATGCATCTAATTTTCTCATCATTAATAATCTGGATTTTTTAACGATTTATTTAATTCAAATTTTTGATGAACGGTTGAGTTTTAAAAAAAGGTTAGTTGATTGATAAAGCTCTCACACAAGCTCTCCTAAAAAATTAATGCAGACACACACCAATTTTCTATTTAATGACGTTCACTTGATTTTTTCACAATCCAATTGTGAAAAAAAAAATTGAGGTCTGAATGAGGAAGTGATTTTGAGGTAGTCATTTATGAGTAAGTTGGTAATTCTGTTTGGAGAAATTTTTGTATTAGAGTGAGAAAATGGGAAAGATAAATTTGAATGTCAGCCTAGTTCGCCATTCTGAGAGGCTCAATCCTCTTGAATTTCAGGATTATCCTCATCAAGGTGAGGAGGGTGGACCAGAGGTACCAACAACATAGATGAAGAAGATAAGAGCTACCAAATATTGAACATGAGGTGTTCTCAAGTGCACCTACCACCTTAGGGACCAAACTATCTCAGAGGAAATTATCAAAGGAAAAGGTAAGAAGGTTGAGAGGCTAGAAAGGGAAGCTTCCAAGAAGAATAGGTATCACCATGCTTATATGGGATGTCATCATTCTCCCATTAAGGTTTCTAATGATCCTTCTCACAGTGGGAATGCGACTAATTTTGGCTATCATCAATACCTTATGGCCATGAAAGATTGGGTTGATTTCAAGGATGAGGTGATGATTGCTAATCCTCTAAAGGTAAGGATTGGGTTGACTAGAAGCTTAACCACACTCGCTCCTCCTTACATGACACACACTTCTCATGTCAACCAAGCTTGAATTCCCATGACTCTCCCATGGAAAAATTTTCATCTCTACTAAGAACCGTATGAATGTGAGATGGCTTCAGAGGTTTGACCTCTTGCACCAACAAATAGGGGTTTTTGTTTAATGTATAATTAATTTGGTTAATTAGTATGGGCAGCCATTCAGAAGGCCACGCGAGAGGCAATATTATCCCAATATATAGAGGTTACATTCTATAACTTTTGATGCACCACTAGGGTATTGAGGGAATCAATAGCTGGTCTGCAGGAGCTCCTATAATGCTTAGTTTTTCTCAACTTTAAAATTTGTATACCAGTTGGGAGTATTTTGGCTTTAGTTCATCACCAGTTATGAGTCACTTTTGGGTGAGTACTTTTTCCCACCAAAGCAAGCCAAAATTCTAGAGTCAATAACGATTTCTCTTACACCTAGGATCATATGAATGCGCAAGGGGAGATGATACTTTTCTTATCAAATCAGGTCCTAATCTAACAATTTTGTGCAAATACACCAAACACAAAAGATAGTGATTCTTTTTAAAACCCAAATGAATATTATCTATTATACTCAAGTAATTCATTTAAAAAAAAAAAAAATTATCTTCGACTTTGGTCCTGCAAATGAATCATTAGTAGTTTTCGCAAATTTCTTCGACAAAGGTTCTGCAAGACAAGTGATTAGTAGTTTGATTTCTTTCTTTGTCTTCATCAATTGTTCTACAAAAGAGTTTGTATGGTTGTCTCCTATGAATCATCCTAGAAACACTATGTTAACTCCCCTAAAACACACGCTGCAAACTCAAATTAGTTGTAAAAAAAACTAAAAAATATGAAAATAAAAACATGGAATTTGGGAAACCTTATTACCAGTCATATGTGTTGTAGAAAAGTGCAGATGCATCACATTATAGAAGATGCATCACAAAATTTCATATGCGGCACAAAATATCAATTGTGTTGTTTCATACTACAAATGCGGCTTGATGTACCTATACCTACAAAATTCAAACTTTTTACTAATTTTGAAGATGGTGTTTTCATGTTGGGTTCACCAATGTAATGCTAGGGAAAAAAAATAAAAGATTAAGCTAAAAAAACAATAAAATAATCTAATCCTACGCTAAAAAACAAACAACAATGGAATTAGAAATATAAATACAGGAAAGATCTCACTGAATATCTGTATAATTCTTTGAATAACCTCAATTACACTTCTCGATTTTGTCGTTGTAACATGATTGCCCTCAGATTTCTCAAGTATGCAAATATGGCCTATTGATTAATGATTTAGTAAAATATCAAATATTCTTGAATAAGCTTCCTAAAAGTATAAAGATTTTGGGAGGAGGAATAATGACGAAGGTGAGGTCAATTTATAGAAAATTAGTTTTCAAATGATCAGATCAGATTCAAAAGATAGATCGACGATTGAGATTAATGAATTCCATGCGATAGAGATTCAATGTTAGTAATAATGTGAGTTATAAAGTGGAGATTAAATTAAATAATAATTTAATCTTTAGCTGAGAATGTTCGAAACTCGAAAAAGTAAAGTTTGCATGTCAAGCATAAAGATTGAATTAGAAGAAACATTGTGTTCAAACACACGAATGAATGAATGAATTAAATAAAGTTATTTAATTAATAATTCACATGCAAAAGAATAAGACTGACTGATTAGACTAGAAAGTCTATTTTTTAGAAACGATCAAATATTAAATCAGGAGATAATCGACTATTTAATTAAATCTTGACTTAAGCAGTAAATGAATAATTAGATAACTAAGCCATTATCTAATCATAGAAGAATATGCTAGGAATAATTCTTTTTATGAATTAAATGATTATTTGATTCAACATTCAAAATTTGGGGATTAAATTAAATAAAAAAAGATTTATTTAATTAACTATCAAAAATATTATAGAGTAATTAAATAATTGAAAATGATTATTTAATTATAGTCAGAAATGTGATGAGGTTAAATTAAATAATCATTTATTTAATTTGGAAAGAGGATTAATTAATTAGTGACATAATTAAATAAATCACATTTATTTAATTGATCAAGATTGAATAAAGATAATAATGGATTAATTAAATAATTAAAGTTATTTAATTAATAGAAGATAGGTGACTTTAGAAAATAATTAAATAATTAACATTATTTAATCATGACCATGAACATTAGAAATATGTCGAAAATGGTATCGCAAGCGTAGACCAATTTTTCAGTGTCTACAAGATATATATTCTTTAGGGTCTTTAATGTTATATTTGGTGTAGAAAGGGTTTAGGGATTGAGATACACAAGTGATTTTATATTAAATATTTTTATATAGGATGATATATTTATCATAGCTCCTATGGGATTTATATGCAAATATTTTAAGGAATGGTATGTTAATCAAAATAAGTATTGTTTCATATTTAGCTATGGGAACCAACCTTGTTTGATAAGGTAAACTAATAAGGGGATATAAAAATATAATAAAATTAGTTATACAGGATACTTGGTGAAAATAACTGTAGACATGGAAAATATACAAGTTGATTCTACGCACCTAATCCTGATTTTACTAACATCATTTCATCCGAAATCATCTTCTCAGCTTGTCATCACCTTTCATACCTTAATTGAATAAATAATTGTTTATCTGACTAAGTCATTCTTCCATGTTGATTAAATTAATCAATTTAATTTAATTAGCCCTATATCTCCATTTAATTTAATAATTAACTTTATTTAATTAAATCTCTAAAGTTATCCTATTAAATTGAATAAATTAAACTTTATTTAATTTAATCTAAAATCATCCCCTTTTAGTTAAATAAATGAAAATCTTTATTTAATTAAAAGCCTAAACCATTTTCTTCTCAACTTTGATTTAAATAAAATCACAAAATCTAAATCAAATGGTCACATCAACTAATCTCCTATTAAATTAACTAAATCTTGGTTAATTTAATTCCACTCTCTTAACTTCTCTAGATTTTTCCACTTGAACATGAAAATTCATTTAATTAATTTATTGAATCAACATTTTCTCTCAACATGGCATATTTAGGGGAATATTCCTCCAAGTTTGAAAATCCCTCCAAAAGGGGATGGGTACTTCCAACAAGGTATTTAATTCCTCTTACATGTCCTTGGCCTTGAGCCAAGTGACATTAACTCCATTCTTCTCTCCCTCCAACTTGCCAACTTTCAAATTTCAAATTTCCACCTAATAGCATTTATGGGCGCATTCATCAAAATGTGCTCATTCCTCCTCCAATCACATGTGGACAAGTGGCCTCTTCTCATTGGTTGGTCTTTTGTCCCACATTCACCTACATCCTTCAATATTCCATTCTTCAAATCTATAAATAAAGGCCTCCTTTATTGAATTGATCATCTACAATTTGAGTAAACTCACTATACTCAATTTCATCTTCAAGCATATATATTTTCATCTATTTTTAGCTAGGTTATGCAGAAATTCAGCGAAAGTGAATCAAATCTTCATCAAAATCATCATCAAGCTTATAAAGGAGTTGAGAAAGGGCCAATTTCTACACATAATTGGCACCAACTTCCCCATGGGATCAAGAGTTTGATTTACATTGAATAAGATTTGATGTCTTTTATTTATGTTTTCATGTGTTCTTCATCTCATTTCTCGTTCTTTGCAATTTAAATGGATTTCATGGGGAATCCTTGTTCTTGCTTGCATTTGATCTAATTATGTGTTTGTATGATGTGTTTGTGTAGGTCTAGGATTGGGGTTCATAATAACAAGGTATTTTAATTATATTAGTGTATGTAGAGGAGGTATAAAAACATAAACTTCATGGGTAGAAATGAAATTATGAGTGTTATTATTACCCTATGAATGCAAATTCTAATGCATTTATTTATTGGGCATGTGAAGGATTATAATGGAAAAAACAGGGCCTTAAATGGCAATCAAATTCAGAGAAACTAGAGTTAGACAACTTGACGTAAAAATTTGAATAAGTTAACTATATTATTTCAAAAATATGTAAGAATAGAATCTGTTGCAAATTGAATGTAATTTCTAAACTACTAGGTTTATTTTTATTTAAAAAAAAATTATTTGGTGAAAATTTGAAATTTCAATGCAATATTACTTAAATTTCAAGGAAAAAATAAGAAGTAGGTGTCTGTCTAACCACCCTAACCACAATAAAATGATAATATTTGTTTATAAGATTTTAGATATAAGTAGAAAACTCATGTCCCAATGTGATGCATATTGTTTTGTAATTTTTTCCAGGTAAATAATTAATTATTATTTTTTATCAAAACTTTTAAAAAATATAAAAAATCGTACGTCTGACCACCTTAACTTGGTCAAAACTTCATGAAATTCAATTTTTTTTTTAAACCCTATAGTATATGAAGCATAGATGTGAAGTATGTTTCAGATTCAAAAAATGTGATACCCTTTGAAAGCTATAGATGTTTTTCAATCAGCCAATCAATCAAAACTTTAGTTGTAATTCAAATAGAAAATGAATAATAATTATTTATTAAATTAAAAATAAAGCATAATTTATATTGGTGTAAAGCTAAGAGTCTCCTTTAAAAACACTTTTCATTTCATCAATTTTGGATATAAAAAAGTCGTCAGCCACCTGGGCCATGATATCACTTATATATCGCCACTTTTTGGCCCATCATGAACCTACACATACCCTATTAATTGAGTCATACATTCTTTTTGTACAATAGAGTAACACCAGATACATTGATTTCTATTCTAATTTTTCTTTCAGTCACACAACATAATAATGTTAGATTTGTAGACTCGATTTATTATTATTTGTAACATTTTAGCTTAAAATTTAACACAATTAGGTTAAGAACTTATAAATGCTTCTCTTAATCCTAGACACACATTTATGCATACATTCCATTTTATTTTTGTTTCTTTAAGAGATTAAAAGACCAGAATATTGGTTTGGTTTGACCACTTTGATAAGATCCTATCAAGTTGCCCTCTTCCCTCCTATTCTATATGTAGGGTGCATTATGATTCATATTTATACATTTAATTATTCATTATTTGGTATTGTATAGAAATTTCCATGAAAGTATAGATGTTAGTGTGGCCATATTATAGTCCTAAATTGCACTTTCATCCCTTTTTTAAGATCTTCTTCAACTTTTTCCTCAAATTATTCTCTTATATTTATAGTAATATAGCTTCTATGTATTCAAAAAGAATATTATATTGTAGTTTACATTTGTATAAAACATAAATTTGAATGTGCGCAGTAAAACTAATTTAAGTTTACATAATTTTTAATTTAATTGATACACACAATTAAAATAGTTTCAATTTTCTATTATAGAACATTGTACATAGACATATAAGTTTTCTAAATAAGCCAATTAATTTACCTTTGGGGAAAAATAATTGTTCAATAGAAAATAATGTGTTTGAATTAAATTCCTGAGCCAAAATTTACATCAACATATACCATATATCATAGGGTGATCCCACAAAGTTGGTTTACAATTTCTGAGAGGAACTGATTTTTGCTGAAATCACATATTTTTAGAAAATATAATGATTTAATCCTTTTAAAGTTCCATTTTAAGGATTCCAATTAAAGAGGGTTTGATCAAACCACCTTAGATCAAACCCCCTTGGATAGAACCTCGCTAGTTTTAAACCATACCTATAAATGAGTCTACTTTACACCTATCAAAATGCTGATAAAATATCACTTTTGATTTACCTTTTGGGGGATCAAATGAATTCATTTCAAATTTATTTCAAATGATTATGGTATTCCTCAAAATGAGATATCCCACGAATATAATTTTAATATGTTTTGGTTTTATTATGTATCTATTTTTTTAGTTTTATTAAACATAGATTTTTCACTGAAAATCAATAAAAAACTATGAGACCAAAGGAAAGTGCTAGATATTGTAGCTACAAATCTAAATTTGAAAATATTATAATTTTATCCTTCATACAAAAAAATTTATGTTGTATACTGTGAGCGTCACTTTTTAAAAATCTTGTTTTCTGAAAAAAACCAGTTTTCGTGGGAGATGGAAAAAGAAGTGCAATATTATTCCAAAAAAATTGAAAAAAATATTTTTAGAATCTACAGACAAAATTTGATGAGACTCTAGTTTGCATCATTTTCAAATTCCTCACGGTTTAGCTGCTATAGGTGCCCGAATGTGAAGATTTAGTTAAAAATAATAATTTCAGTGTCTAGTTTGTCCAAAAATTGTAAACCACTATTGTGGGATCACCCCATATGTATTCATTGCTTGACCATTCTTGGACTATGATAAATCATCTTGATAGAGATTGAGTCAACTTCACATGTGATCCATCAATAATTAATCATATTATTTAATGCTTATCTATTGACCTGATATATACTATTTCTTATTACATATTGTATAAGCATGAATTTGCACCCCTAACGCAAATCCCCTTTTATCCCCTTGCACTTTCGAAAACCTAAGGTGGAGGCTTACTTCAAATTAAGCCTGATGTCCACATCACACTTGGCACCTATAATGTGTGTCGGTGGAGGAGTTTCTATCGGGGATGCCCACGCAGACATCCCTACGGTGCGTTTACGTCCCTGGAAGATTGTTGTGGCTGGAGTTTGCAAAGAAATTAAAATTTTGATTAGTAGTCAAAGAGTAATGCCTCCCTTTCGTTGGACGACCTGAATATGATTGTTTTCATCCTTTCCTTCACATTCTTGACCATTCCATCCATTCTCAAGTTTTTGGAAGTTTAAATAGAGTTTTGCATGATCTTGAGTTCATCTCTCCATATTTTCTCCACTCTTTCAAGCATCTACAAGCTTTGTAGTAGCATTTTACATTCCATTGCAGCAATCTACCACTCCATCACTTTGATAGTGCGAGCGCAAGACAAACACCACGACAACAGAGGATTGAGTTTGTCTCACTTTTCTCATCCACAAGCCTTGAGTGCTTTGGATGAAGGTGGTAAGATCCTCTTATCTCTTCTATCATCTTTGGTTGAGTAAGCACACACTAACTTCTAGTGTCTTTTGTTTCGTAGCTTGTATTCCTTCCTTTATCCTTACTACTATCATTGCAAATTTGGCTGTCTGTGGATGTGGAAACACCAAAATGGGGTCTAACTAAGGCAGGCCCCTAAACAGCCCCAATATTCCCCTTTTTTATCTGTGTGCGAGTCAAGAGAGCTTGGAACAAGTTGGCAAGAAGACTGTTGTATGAAATCATCTTCGTCACCCTTGTGGTAATATTTTTTTTTATCATGTACGTATTTACATCTCGTTCTGCTTAATCTCATTTTGATGTTCAAGAATCTTCTAAACTAGGCTGTTAGTCTACCTTTTCAAGTTTAACCTCGTCTCTCTGGTTTTCTGGCTGTACGGACACCAGTGCCCCTATGATACACCAGCATGCCATGCTATCATCCCAGAACGATGCTTTTGTCCTCTAAAAAGAAGCTACCTGAGACATAGAGTTGACCTTTAAAAACAACTCGTCTAGTCTCCCTTCAATTTTTGGGATTGCAGAGCAGTTGAAGGACACCTAGTTCTCATCATTATCATCCCTTCTATCCTAACATTCCTTGAAACTGAGCTAAGTTAGGGAAGCCTTTCTACTCTTGTCCTTTTGTGACCTGGGCCCTTGCAGTGGTTGGTCCCCATCTCTTACATTTTTGGTGAACCCGACGTTAACCAACATATACCCATTTGTCGTTGTTCTGAGCTTTTTCTCTTATACATGTTGGTCGTATTACCCTTACGTGTTGTGAAATTTTATGAGCTTCACAACCCAGTCTATGACCTCTACGCATATTGTTAGAAGAATTATGTGACATCTTTTGATGGAAAAGATGAAGGTTTCCTCTAGTTTCACTATCGACCTTTTCTCTGGTTATGTGGTTGGTCTATCTATGCAAGAGCACATATTGCGAGGCGAATCTAGGTTTCTTCACGAAACTGATCGTGTCCCTACCCTTCCTGCATCACTGAACTCCTCATCCGTAGATGAGCATGAGGTCGTTTGTATCCCTTCCGAATAGGTCATCATCCTTGGTAAAGGTTTAGGTGCATTAGAAAATCGCCTGGAAGGAAACTCGAAGATGGTTAGGGCTGCTAAAGTTATCAGTGAAATAAGATATATGGTGGAAAAGGATTGGATAGGCGTAGAGCTCTTAGTTAGCTATGCTAGTCTAGCCGAAGAATGTGCCACTCAAGCCATAATCGCATGACACAAGGTGGCCTCTTTGAGGAACATGAGAGGCAACAAGAGATGTTGATGCCTCCTACATCTATATATATGGCTGACATGGTCCCTTTGGTCAGTGTACCCACTACATCCGAAAGGTTTGAAACCATCAAAGTAAATACGAACCCTTTGGGTTTCGACTTCACCCCTTCCACTACCTTCAATGGTGGAGGATTTGGCGAGATGATAGGTAGAGGCTTTGGTGGTGGAAACTTCAGAAGTGGGGGTGGCATTGGCGGAGGCAGTTCCGGTGTAAGTCATAGTGGTGGCTTCAAGAGTGGCAGTAACTCAGATGGAAGTCACACTGGTGGTGGCGGCATTGGTGGTGGCATTGGTGGTGGTCATAGTGGTACTCTAGGTGGTGGTTCTAGTGGCCCTCTATCCTCTAATGACCCTATCCTTAATACCCTTCTTCAAAATATGGGGAAGATGGAGAATCAGCTAGCAGACCTATCCCAGTCCTCGACCCAACCTATCTTTCAGCCTTTCTTCCGACACAGCCCATTGTCGATTGTGATCCTAAAAACTCCTTTCCTGCAAGGGATGGAGTTTCCAAAATTCAAAAAATATGGTGGTAAAGGGGACCCGTAGACACATATGTCTGCCTTCAATGCCTTATGTTCAAACTTCTTCTGTCATGATGCCCTAATTGTGAAACTATTTCCCTGATCCCTCAAAGATACCATACTAGATTGGTACTATTCTTTTCCTGATAATTCCATCTTCATGTTCGATCAACTTGTGAACCAGTTCTTGCGATAGTTCCAAGCCAATATCAAACCAAAAATGACCTTCTCTAACCTTGTTTAGTGCAAACAAGGTGACAATGAGAAGGTTGCAAAATTTATAGCGCGATACCAAGCGCTCTTCTCATAGATCTCATATCTGCTACCTGAATATGATGTACAAAAGGTATTCATAGGGAACTTAAAGAGACATTGGCAAGAGAATTTTTCCCTCATGAAATATCCTTCTTTCGCACATCTGTGTGCGGCTCTATGAGAATACCAGTAGATGGTGGTCCAGTTCGAGGGTCCTCCCTCACGCTCCTGTTCTGAAGGGAGATCTATCATATCGATCTCTAGAAGAGGTAAGGCTATTGCAAATGTAGTAGCCACTATGGATAACAACAACCTCAGACATGATCAAAATTTTATGAAGTTATCATAATCTTATTCTTCCATCTTGCAGAAGTTGGTGAAGAATAAGATACCGAATGTTGCATGTTCTTACGTCATGAGATACAGGGTCGCATCAAGGACAGTACTATCCATCTTGATGGGAGTAAACAAAACATGAACAAATCAGTGGCAAAAGCTAACAGTTACTTGGAGATATACATAGACCCATTTTTGTCACACTCTGCTAACATGATTATCGATCCCTTAGATTCTGTTTCTTGCCCTAAGGCATATGTTAACATGGTGACTATTACTCCCTCTCCTCATCTTGCGACCAACTTGTTGGATGTGACATTTACTTCGTAAGATGTGCCAGCTAATAGAAAACCTTCTCCATTGTATTGTCCCACTCGCCTCAATGGTAAAATTATGGCAGGGGTCTTAGTCGACCCCACAAGTAGAGTGAATGTTATAATGAAGGAGACATTACACTTAAAGTCCCTACAGAAGGAGGAATACGAAAAAATAAAATCCATCATCCATACACATGATGGACTTTCTCTTAAACCTTATAGATTGTTAATTTTGTCCATCCTAGTTGAACTGAGGAATGTAGACATGGTCTTCAATGTTATTCCTGAGTCAGACCTATTTAGAGTGAAGCTAGGCATACCTTGGTTGGATTCCATGAATGGGATTGCCTTCATAATCCATAAGTGCCTCAAGTTTTCCCATGAGGATATCGTGCACATTGTGCATGAAAATAGATATCAACTAGTGGTATCTCGTGGAGGATATTCGTTGGATCACTTTTAGCCCACTCCTATCGATTCGCTCCCACAAAGAATGGACCTACTTTACAAGAACTATGTCAAGTATAAGACTGGAGGCAAGGGACAACCAAAGTTTACCCTTCCTATAGCTGAGCAACCAACTGCCTCCTCCTCCTAAAAGGGAAAGGAGAAGCGCGCTCCCTCTCAAGCCAACTCGTCCACTCCTCTCTCTTGGGAAGAGTATTGGATGAACAATCTTGGGTTCTACCCACTGAGTTCGATGATGCCTCCTTGGCGAAGGCCCAAGATTAGGATATCGAATCTCCCTAACGGGTTCCTAGGACCCTGGTACTATTTGTATGGCAGAAATATAGGCTCACTGAGAGTATTTTCCCCTCGACCTCTTCTTGTTCCCCCAAATAGAAAATGATCCACCTCTAAGGTGATAGAGTCAGTTCCTCCTGCTGTTTTTGATCTTGTTCCTTCTACTCCAATTCAAGAGTCTTCCCTTCCGCTAGAAAAAATCATGGAGGACACTCCCATGGCTGAGCAGAATCCTTCCGTCCCTCCATAAAATCCAGCTTCTAGTTCGAAGAGTCATAGGAACCCTCTTGCACATGAGCGCAAGTGTTGGAAAAAGGCTCTCTTGACTGAGCAAGATTCCTCACAAAAGAAGGAGGAAGAGAAGGCAACACCTCCTGCTATATCCTCCTCTCTCCCCTCTTCTATCTTTGGTCTAACTAGCTCTGAATCTCCCTCGGCTCCCGCTGTGAGCGCACATTCACCTAGAAACATTCAGGTGTTTATCACTCCTTTTGCGGAGTTGCCCTTGCTGATGTCTATTCCAGATGTCTTTCCTTTCCCAAAGCCTATGGATATGGTTAACACTTCGGTCATATCCATTGCAGTTCTTTCCTCTTCTCCTTCAACCCTCCTTGCTTTGTCTATGGGGATTTCACCTTTTCTAATGAAGAAGAAGTTAGAGTGTGCTCCCACTAGCAATGGAGGATGTAAGAAGAGCCCACCTCCTCCGAAAGGTGCCCCTGAGCTGAATTTTTATATCCTAGTGATGGAACCGGTCCCAACCTACCCTGAGTTTGTCACTACTCCCGAGTCTCTTAGTGAGCCCAGTGGTGAACCTCGGGTGTGAACTCCTTTGTCTATCGAAGTGAAACATGGCACTCCCATTAAGTGCATGTTTAATTCGGTGGATGAAGTTTTGACCCTATCAGCGAACTTCGTGAAGTCACCAAACTTAGACCCACAAGATTTAAGTGACGAAGATGTCACTGGTCCCTCTGACCTGGCCCTTGTTGCGGGAGGATCGAAATCTCCACCATTAACATTGCACCATTGTAGGATCATCATCCTCCGCCCTACGATGATGTAGAGTGGGAAGCTAACAACCTCTTGGTCAACCAGTGTTAAGGGGAGACCCTCTTCTTGATCTTTAGATTAGATGTGTGTGTGTGTGTTGTGATGTGTTCCCTCGTAATCATGCTATATGTGCCTAGATGACCTTCATCACCCCTATTGGTGCTTGGAAACATGCATCGTGTTTGTGTTGTAAACCTTCTTCTATGTGTATCTCTATTCATTCATGTTTGTGATTGAATTTCGATAAATTGGGGATGATGCAAAGCATCGGGAGCATTTAGGCCTCCTTCCATGTTGACCCAATATTTTTATTTTACTTTGTATTTGATGCATTCTTTCGGATCTGGTTGGGGATTGATGATCCTTCACCTCTCATCACAGCTACCTACTACTTATAAATAAAGGCAAATCTAGCCCCACAAAACCAAATCCCCTTATGCCCTGTGTGTGTGATCTATTTTCTCTTACCTTGCCCTTCATCTTTCGCTCTTCTTTGCTTCAGTTGTCCCTTTCATGTGTGACAACATGGCTTCTACATTTCATGATCTTTAGAAAATGCTTTTTTTTCCAAACGAATCTTTTCTTGAAGATCCTTCATACACTTCTTTATTAGAATTGTGTTCTCGACTTGAAACCTTAACGAAACATGTTTCCTTCATCATGGGTTCGTAAAGAAAGGGATTGGAGACCCTCCTTTGAAGCGGAAATGATCTTATTCTTCCACTCGCATGGTCACATCTCTTTCCTTTCGAATTCCTTGATGAAGTGAACATCTTTTGAAAGGATTCCTTGATATTGAATTAATTCGAGAAAGAAGATGGTAGCTTCTGAACACTGTGTGATTGGAGCCCTCCTTTTCACACCGGGTTCCCAAGGGAACCCTTCAAAGGTATTTTAACAAGTTCTATGGCTTCTGGCTTGGGGGCAACCCGACTAGACTGGTTTCACATCTTCACGTCTAGCTCGGGGGCAACCCAACTAGAGTAATTTAACTTCTTCACGTCTAGTCTAGGAGCAAGCCAACTAGACCTACTTCAAATCCTTACATCTATCTTGGGGGTAGCCCAACTAGAATTCAATTTTCAAACAATGCATCCCTTAAGTGGACCCTCCATCCTTTTGAAGGGTTCCCGAGGGAGCCCTTTGAAAGCCTTCCAACTTAGCGATGGTCTGCGTGACTATCCGTTCACTAGTATGTGCAGCTGCTTCTTGGTGTGTTCTATCTATGGGTAAACATGTCACTCTCTCTGACTTTGCGGAGTCCCCATTGCTCGGTCTCCCTCATGTGAGAGTTCTTGGGGATACCTTCCTTGTAGGACTACGTATTTTTAAGGTTCTTTTCCTAGTTTCCTTCATGTGAGAGTTCTTGAAGGATACCCCCCTTGCAGGATCATGAGCCTGTGAGATACTTCAGCTTCATAATTTCATGGAACTATGAAGTCCTTTCCTGTACTTCTAAGTTCACTAAACCATGCTTTGCTTCCTCATTAGTTTAGGTATACTTTTCTTACCTTGTTACTTCTTACTACTCTACTTTACCGAAGCACTCATCAATATTCATGCTCGCTAAAGTGGGGGCAAAATTTATAAGCATGAGTTTGCACCCCTAATGCAAATTCCCTTTTACCCCCTTACACTTTAGAAAAACTAAGGCAGAGGCTTAATTCCACTTAATCCCACTATCCACATCACAGTAGGTGCCTATTTTGTGTGTCAGTGGAGGCATATATGTCAGGGATGCCTGCATGGTGCGTAGACATCCGCACGACAAGCTTACATCCCTGGTAGATTTTTGCGGCTAGAATCTGCACAGACTCTACAATTTCGATTGGAATTCGAAGAGTAACACCTCGCTTTGGCTAGCCAACCTGAATATGGTCATTTTTCATCCCTTCCTTCATGTTCTTGACCATTCCATCCATTCTCAAGTTTTTGGAAGTTTGGACAGAATTTTGCAAGATCTTGAGTTCATCTCTCCACATTTTCTCCACTCTTTCAAGAATCTACAAGCTTTGTAGTAGATTTTAACATTCCATTGCAATAATCTACCACTCCATCACTCCGATAGTGCAAGCGTAGGACAAACACCATGGCAGTAGAGGCTTGAGCTCCTCTCACTTTTCTCCTCCACAAGCCTTGAGCACTTTGGACAGAAGTGGTAAGCTCCTCTTATCTCTTCTATTATCTTTGGTTGAGTACACACATAGTTTTTTGTACTTCTCTCTTTTTTTCTTAGCTTGTATTCCTTCCTTTATCTTTAATCCTATCATTTCAAACTTGTCTATCCATGGAGGTGGAAACACAAAAATGGGGATCTGACTGAGGTAGGCCTTGAAACAGCCCCAACATTCCCCCTTTTTTTGTGTGCAGGTGGAGAGAGCTTGGAGCAAGATGGCTAGAAGACTATTATACGAAATGATCTTTGTTGCCCTTGCAATAATATATTTCTTTTATCACATATGTATTTACATCTCGTTCTTCTTAATCCCATTCTATTGTTCAAGACACTTCTAAACTAGGTTGTTAGTCTACCTTTTTGAGTTTAACCTCGTCTCTCTGGTTTTTTAATCGTACAGACACTAGCGCGCCTATGAGACGCCAGCATGCCACACTATCATCCAAGAACCGCACTTCTATCCTCTAATAGAGAGCTAGCTGAGATGCAGAGTTGACCTTAAAAAGTGACTCATCTAGTCTCCCTTCAACTCTCAGGATTGCAGAGTGGTTGAAGGACACCTAGTGCTCATCATTCTCATCCCTTCTATCCTAACATTCTTCGAAACTAAGGTAAGTTAGGGCTGCCTTTCCACTCCTGGCTTTTCATGACCTGGAGCCTTGTAGTGGCTAGTCCCCCTCTATTACACATATAGTCGTACTATTCTATTCATGGATATCGTATTCAATTACTATCATTATGGGCTTACATTAGTACATCTTTTGAGTCATAGAGGTTACCAATATTATTTCCTATTCACATTTAGACTATTATTTCCATATCCTCAAGCATGAGCTGAATCATGAATCCATTCTTATACTTTTATATCATTATTGATGTAGCTTTTGAGAAGGTGACATCATGTATTACTCCTTTACACTTGTTATATCATTTTCATATCTTTATAAATTTATTTAATCATGCACCTCATTTTACATTGAAGATAATTTTGACATATCATTCAACATGGGTAATTGACCTTCCCCTTTTATAATATTTTGTGCACAATAGTATGCAAATTAAATAGATTAAGTTCACGGGTGCAAGGTAAGTTTGAGGTCATAGATCTATACCTAATAATTTATTTTTTTCCTATACAAAGGTTATAGAGAATTTTGATTCTAATTTAATTATTAGCTTGATATGATCAACTATTCCTAATCCAAAGATCTACTGAATCAAAATTTTCTTCATTTCTTATATATTCATACTAAGTACATTTATTTATATTTATATTTCATGTATCTAATTATTAACAATTATCAATATCAATTTATTTATGTATATTGTAATCATTTAATTAGATATACCTAAATTACACATAAGGAAATTCATTTTTCTTTATTTTGGTGCACTTAAAAAATTTCACACTCTTATAAATATTGAAACTAGACCATATAAAATATTTGATTAGTACATAGACCTTATATTAGTTTAATTTTTAATATAAATCTAAATACTTTAAAAAGGAGCCCACATTTCTTCTTGGGCTGCACACCTTGAATTTCGAGGTGCGGCCACGTGAATTTGAGGTGGGGCGGCTGGTTTGACCATAGCCGAACCCCCACAATAGGGCCGACTATGTTGAAACACAGTCACACCCTTTAATGGGCGTGACTATGTTTCAACACAGTCATCCCATTACCTACAGCGGTGGAAGGTGGATGGGGGGTGTGCTGGGAACGGCTCCCCCCACTCACCTCCCATAGGGGGCGTGGTGGGGGTTGAGCCCCCAACGACCTCCCCACAAAAATTTTTGGCTCTTTTAATTTTATTTTTTTAAAATTTGTTTTAAAAAAAACAAAACACAGACCAAACCCCTATGGGTTTTTTCAATCCGCCTCTTTAATAGGGGGGTCAAATTTTTATTTAACAACATGTTATAACAAATATGCAAAGATTAACTATATATTTATATGAAAATATATACATATCTATATATCTTTATATATATATGTACATATAAATTTTCTCACAAGGAATTTGTAGATTGATTGAGCAAATAATTTTCAAAGATAAAATTTGCAGCCAAGAACTCATTTTTGTTTTGAATAAAATTTCATTTCTAAATACAAGATCCAAGTTTTAGAGTAGATTTAAATTGAGTTTTCTTTGCAACTAATCAAAGGATTTAAATGTTTTCAAACAACATATTCAAATTTATGAATTCTTTCAAAATCAAAATCAATATAATAACATGAGCCTTTTTTTTCAAAAGTTTGAGAAGGTCCAGATGATGCACGGATCCTGGCTTTGATTCCCTCTTCATATCAGCCATTTTCACAACCTCAATCCAAAACCCACAAAATCCAACCATACTCCCCCCCTCCATTTTCCATTTTTAACCAAAAACTTCATAATCAAAAATTGAGAAAAGAAATTCAACCATAAGGATAAAACCCTAAAATTTCAACAACCACCCTCATAAATTTTAGAAAATACAAAAATACAAAAATATCTCAATTTCGTCCATTTTTGAATACAAACTTCTAATTTGACTTTTAATTCATTTTCATAATTTTCAATTCCACATAATAAAATTCATAATTTCTAAATGAACTTATCCAATTTCAACAAAATCAATTTAATAAATAAATAAATAAATCTAATTCACAATTAAATTATTTATTAATTAATAAAATAAACTACGTTATTAACATAATTCTAGTACTATTTCAATTTCACAAATTAAATGCATACATCCATATGATTACCCCTTTTTTTTAACTTGCAATTAAATAAACAAAGAGAAGGAGCAATATTCACAGCAACACAACCCGACTAACATCTGACGTCATACTAGGACTAGGGTGACAACTTGACACGAGAAACCTAGCTACCATCTCCCAATCAAATACCGTTGGGCAATGGACACATTCAAACCTATGAAACTAGGTGTAGTCAATGCCCTTCACCTGTCAACCTGCGAACACAGAGTATATCCACATGCATATATATATATATGTTAAAATTAAAACACACCATAAAGAGGAAATCTTGGGAGATCAGGGCGCTCACAAGCGAGTTATGCAATCTTGTCCCCTTCACCAATACAGTCTTACTAACTGACGGATCTAACATCATTAATATGATCAAAAGCATAAACATCATTAATTCAATTAAGCACTATGCTAGTCCAAAGCATGACATAATGATAATCATCATAATAAAATACCAAGTACCAAGGTTAAAACATTAACAGAAATAAGGCCTAACCAACAGAGCACTGTTCAGTCAAAAGAGCAAAACAGAGGGGTCTTACAGATATCCTATTCAATTACTATCATTATGGGCTTACATTAGTACATATTTTGAGTCATACAGGTTACCAATGTTATTTCCCATTCACATTTAGACTATTATATCCATATCCTCAAGCATGAGTTGAAACTAGACCATATAAAATATTGTATTAGTAAATAGACCTTATATTAGTTTAGGTTTTAATATAAATCTAATACTTAGATTTCTTAAATTAATAAAATAATTAATAATTATTTCAATACTTAGGTGGATAATCATAATTATAATAGAATGTAGGGTAGTAGAGTGGGTGAATAGCAAAAACAAGTTAACATAAATTTGATGATTATATATGTGTCAACCATTCATTATTCTTAATTATATATTTATATAAAAAATATCAATAAAGTAGTATAAATATATTAAATACATCTTATTTGAGATATGTGAGAGATATTAATCTAGAAATGTTTATTTAAAAAATTTCATAAGTTTAATATGAATGAATGAGTTTAATATTTTTCTACATCTTTTAGATAAATGTGTTTAAGATATCTATAAGAAATATAATAATATTTATTATACTATTTAATTTATGTCACAATATAAACCCTTGAAAATAAGATCTTTCAACATTTTTTAAATATATGTATTTGATATATCTATATTTTTAACAATTTAATGTAATAATATAATTAATATAAAATATAATACTATTAATTAACTACTATTTAATTATATTTAAATAATCACTTTTCTTATTTACTTATTTGTTTCACATACTAAACTCTTAAATTTTTTATTTCCTTGTACTATAATATAATTAAAATTAAAGATCAAATTAAAAGCTTGTTTTAATTTTAATTTATTTTGATTATATATAATTAAATACGTATAGTACTTTAAATTTTTTATTTTTCCTTTTAATAATTACATAACTAATAAACTATATTTTGAATCATTATATTGGTTTTTAAGTTGTTTAACTTTACTTTAAAAAAAAAAAAAAATATAAAATATATTTTAAAAAAAAATTTAAAAAAATATTTCTTGTACCCATCTTATATTATTATCAAATCATTCATTTGTTACTGAAATAATATAAAAACAATTTTTAAAAAATAGTAATTATCTATTTTCTTCTAAAAAAATAAAAATAATAATAATAATTCTCTTATCCTTTTTATTTTATTAGATATAGTTTAATAATGGTTACAAATATCTACCATTACAACTTTTAGATGATTGAGAGGAACATACAATGGAGCATGAAAAAACTAGTCCAGTGTATGAGTTAGTAGATGAGTTGTAGAAAAATAAATATATCTATCCCACTAGAAGACTCTTATCTATTTTGTATAATCACTAGATTATTATAGAAAATTATAGAAACAACTCTTTGAAAATAGAAATCATAGATTATTTTTTAAATTAAAAAAATAAATAATATTTCTCTTGTCTACCCTACATAACTATTGGATCACTTATTTGTCACTAGGCATAAGTTTAGTGGAAAATTGTAGAAGCAACTCTTTGTAGAAGCAACTCTTTGGAAATCTAAATTCCCCATTCTACGCTACAAGAAAATTAAAAAAGTAAATAATAATTTCCTTACCTACTCCAGATAACCATGTGATTGCTTAGGGGCATAAGTTTAATGGAAAATTGTAGAAACAACTCTTTGAAAATTGAAGTTGTCGAGTCTTGTTTAAAATATAATAATATTTCTCTTATCTACCCTTCATATCCATTGGATGGCTTATTTCCAAAAAAAAACTAAAACTATTTAGTCATTTAATTTCTCTACCTACCTGCTATCTACTTTGAGTAATTTCCATTTGAACATTCACCTATTTAGGTTTCTCCATCCATCCTTTTTCTCATTCTCCTCCTCTATCTCATTCCCTTCCCTGGTTTGAATGTCCTAAGTGGTGTAGGCTTGTGAGCTAGGGTTCTAGAGTTACTTCAAAAAATTTATGTTGCAGGGAGTGACAGTGGAAAGATTTCAATGGATCGAGGAAAGTCTACAGGTAAGTGAATAAGTCTTTTAATTTGAATTCAATTTTTAATTTTTTTTTATTTTGCTTTAGAGTTATTTCCCTGATCCAATCCAACTGTTTAATTAGTCTTGTCTTGATCTTACTTTTTGTCAAATTGAAATCCCATAGAAATGAACTGAAAGTAGACTAATCCTCTTTGACATTACAATGATACTCTTTTAACTTTTTGTTTGTTTTTCCCTCTATATTTCTTTCTACTATAGTGCCTAGGTTCGTTCGTTCCTCGAGTGTGGCGGAGAACACCACCAGCGGGGAAACTGTGTGTGTAAGATGGAAGCCAACTCCAGAACAAAAACAGATACTGGAGTCTATAATGTCTACTGAAACCAGGAATCCAACTGCACAACGCATAGCTGAGATTACAACTGTGCTACAGCGATATGGCAGAGTGGAAGGAAAGAATGTTTTTTATTGGTTTCAAAATGCAAATGCTCGGGACAAACGCAAGAAACAAAACCCACAACCCAGCTGTATGGTTTTTTTAGTGAAATAGTTCTGTAAATTACTGAGAAATCTATGTACATTCTAGATTATCTAAAATATAATGTGTTGGGTTCTTTTTCTTTTCTAAATCATCTTATTGATATGGGCATATATTTTTCAGCTTCCAAATGGCCTACACTTTTTCGTTCTTCTAAATGGCCTTCTCTATTCCGATCAAAGAAGTCATCTGACAAAAGATCTACAGAGGCAAGTATTATAATCCCTTGTTTCTTATACATTTAGTAGTTTGAATACAAAAATCACTGCATTATCAAACTCATATATGTTTACTCATTCTCATGCAGGTGCAGGAAGAAGAAGAACATGATGCTGGGTTTCGCAGGAATTCTTCAGTAGATGTTTCTGAGCTGAGAACCCTGGAATTATTTCCCCAGCGTCCTGATAGAGGAGGTTTCTAACAGACCAAGAATCTCTATCAGGTTTTTGACAGATCAAGAAAAACACTCATCTATTGTTTAAGGTTTTTAAGATAGGCGAACAATATATAACACCAGCTGGTCTTTAGCGATCAAAGGTTTATTTTAATGTGATGGTTGAAAAAATGACGTTGATCTCATTGAATAATGAAATACTTTTGTTTTACGAGTTTTGGATTCTCATTGAGGGATAGTAAAATGTGTTCCTGATTCCTCTGAAAAGCTTTGTGGTTTGAAAAACATGCACCGAATAATAGAAAGAAACTTCTTTTTATCTTCAAAATCTTTATATGTTTTGATAAATACATTACTGATATGTATCTGTAGTGCCTTTTCACATACTTATCCAATATATTGAACAATGGCATTTTTGGTTCATTAGATGTAATCAGTATCACAGGAGAATTTATATGTTTTGTGAGAGATTGTTTCCCTCTTTTGACATCTTTTTTCTACTTTCATTCATGTTTAACTAAAACTTACAAACCTTTTGAAGTGTTTCTGAAAACATCCAAACCCACCATGCAGAAATACAGTGATATTATGTTGCATGAATTGTTTTGAGAACAGACAAAATTGTCATCTTCTGTTTCATGCATTCCAGTTTAATCGCACTCTATACAACCCAGTTATAAATAGTAGATTTCATCTTCTCTTTTTATAAATCTACTAAAGAGGATGAGCCTAACTGTGCAAACGAATTAGCATAGAAAAGGAAATACCTAAGTTTTTAAGGTTTTGTAGTACTGAAGCATCTGGTTGAGTATGAAAGAAGGCTTCTGCTACACGTTTCTAGGTTGACGCGCGAGCATCCTTTTTGTCTATTCCCAATACCAGCGTTCCCGAGTGTCATGCGTGGTGTATGCTATTTGTGTCAAAGCTCTTCTGTACTGTGATCGAATGGAAACATCGGTGAACAGAAGGGAACAAATAATAAGACGATAGCTTTCAAAGGCGGCGACAGATTCCATTTTAACGGTTCGGCGTCCCTATTGGGAAGGAGCAAGAGAGCGTGAGTGCTGGCTGGTTTTTGACTTTTAATTTTTAGTTGGTTTGTTAATTTATTACGAGTTATTATGACAGTTTCTCTTTTATTTGAAATATAAATTTGTGTGTTTTTTTTTCAAATTCTTTAAATCTTGTCAATAGGTTTTTGGTCTACTCGTGAAGTTGAAATGTTCTAAATGAGCCCACTATGGATCGATGAGAGGTGTTTTATAATGATTGTTTACATAAAAATAATTTATTAAAAAAATATTATTATGTTCAGAGGTGTTTTATAATTAGTATACATATTTTCAATAAATCTATATAAAGTACATTGGGAGATTCTTTTGCCAACCCTAATTTCAATTATATCCTCAAGATTTGTGGTAGAATTGTAATTGAACTATAACCCTAACCCTAATCAATTTATTATTAAATATATAATATATTAATATTAATATAATCTAATAAAATAGTACTAAATACTAATATAATACTTATCAAGAACTATAATTGAACCATAACCCATCTAGTCCTAGTTGTAACACTATTCCTAATTGGAAGCTTAATAGATAATATGACAATTACGTGTAACCCTATCTCTAACGCTAACCCTAACACAAATTAAAACCCTAATCCTAAGTATAACACTAATCCTAATTCTAACTATAACAATTAGCTTAGAATTAAAATGAGGGTTAGCTAATTTAACCCTAAATTTCCTAATTAATTTATTATTAAATTAATATAATCATACTAATATGAGAGTAATATAAAATATACTATAAAATATTATTAATAATGTTAATATAATATTTATACTAGAATAGTAATTGAACTATAACTGTGCCCCTAAATGAACTCTTATCCTAATTGAACTCTAACCATAACTCTATCCCTAACCATAATTCTAATTGTAACTCTATTATTAATTCTTACTCTAAACCCAGTGCTAATTATAACACTAACCTTAATTGTAACGCTAATAGTAATATTATTGTTGATATCTTTTTTGTACTCTTTGATCTAGTTTCTTTTCTTTTAGAAGTCATTTTAAGGGGGTCATCTTTTTTATTGTCAAATTATTTAGGTTCTTAGGCACTGTAGACATGTAAAACTAACATCATGCATCTCGCTCTAATTAACATTCATTTCTTCTATTGATCAATTAAAATATTTTATTGATTAAATCCATAAGGTTCATCAGACTTAATGAAATAAATCAAATTATTTAATCCTTATGTTCTTCTTATTTGATTTAATAAATCAAACTGATTTAATCAAATGTCACCTCCTAATATCCCCCAAGTTAATTAATCTAAATTAATTAATTCCTATTCATGATTACCATTCTCTAGCTTTGACTCAACTAGAGTCAAATCCAAACTCTTAACTAACCCACCCACTTGCACCAATAAATCATTTATTTGATTTATTATTTCCTCTAATTACATTCAAAATGGCATCAAAATGGAATATTCTTTCAATTTGAATCTTCCCCCCAAAAGGGACTTGTCCCTTCCAACAAGGTTTTAAATGCTATTTGCACAAATCAAACATGGCATTTATTGCACCTTTCATCCCCCCTAAACATGTCATTTCATCCAAATTTGAATTTCAAATTGGCACATTGGCCAAGACTTGCACATTCCTCACCCTCTCACACTTTGACAAGTGGCATCTTGTCATTGGCTCATGAATGATCCCACATTCATCCAAATCTATCACTCTTCCTAATCTTGAATCTATAAAATGCAAAGCATTTCAACATAAATCATCTACAACAACAACACATCTTGATGCAAGGTTACTCTCTTCATTTGAGAATCAATCTTGCTCTTCATCATCTACAATCTACAATCTACACACACATTTGAAAGAATCTACACTATAGGCAACTTGAGCTCATAGCAACTCATTTTCTATCTCACTAAGCTTATCAAGGATTGGGAAAGGGCTCTTTCACATATTCAAAGAGCACCAATCCAATATGGGATAGATATATTTCATGTTTTACATGCTTTTCTTACCTTTTCTATTTGGTTGCATTTGAATCATGGAGTATTATTTCATAAAGATGTGTATTTCTGTTATGTTGTTTCGTCAAGTTTACTAACATTTGCAGATTTTCATGTCTACAGGCACCAAGGATTGTAAAAATAAGGAATATTAAAAAAAGATATTTTTATGCTAAGTCCCTACATAGTCAAGCTTTCTCTATGTAGAAAGAGTCAAACCCCACATGCATTGGAGATAAATGAGAAATCTTAGGGATTTTGTTTGTTGGTGTTGAAGGAGTCCTCCTATGGTTGTGCTAAAAGAGAAAATATTTCTTGAGAAAAGCCACATTGCTAAGAAGGGCATGTTTTAGATCAAAATGAAGGTTGGATATGTTTTTGACATGTTGCATAAAGGGAGAGAGACCTCAAAAACTTGCAACAAATTGCTTCCAAATGTTCTAATATCTAGGAAGAAGGTCATATGTGTAGGTATATTGCTTCTATTTTTTTAAATCCTTATTAACAACATGACTTCAATCAAAGAGCTTCTTTTAAGAAGACGTCAAATTATTTGTTTACTTTTTGAGCTTAACTTCTCTTTTGCACTATTTGTTTATATTATTTATAGATATCATTATTGAAATGAGTAGGGTTTGACATAAAGTGTCAACAAGAGAAAGCAAATACTTTGTATTTATCATGTGTAGGAAAGCCCTCATGGTGCTCATAAAATCCTACCCGTTTAAGGAAAACACACAAAATATTTTTTTATAGGTTGGTTTCCATTCAAACCATAGTGACCTAGAAGAAGGTATTAAGGTGTTAAAGATAAGGTTTTCCAAGGTCTCTTAAGGGAAGGAGTGCATGAGTTATATAGGTCCTCAAAGGATGACTACATTGAAACAAAGACAATCACAAAAAAATAAGGCTATCACCACCTAATGCATCAATATTCATAGTCTTCTTCAAAGTAATGATGTATAGTGAGAATTGTGTCAGTAAAAAGGTCATAACAATCATCAATGAGGATTGTCTTTGGAAAGATTTTAGACCTTACATATTATAAAGGAATGGAAAGAATATACTCTATGAGGGCCTAATAATAGGGAGTTATAAACAAAGAAGATTGTGTAGATATAAGATTGTCTTAGTCATAAGTGTGAGTGATAGAAGCTAAGGATGCTAACTATCTAAAGTCTTTGTAGCTACATTGCACCCCTTGCAAGAACCTATGTTGGTTTCTCTTCCACCCTTACCCTTACTACACTTTCCACTCACAAAAATACCTCATCCTTCTTACAATGAAAGAGAATAATTTTATCAAAGGTAACTTATGGTATTGGTTATTTTAAAGGTTTTCTATTACCTTGTGGATCTGAATGATTCTTTGTCCTATGCATTTGGTGTTGGAGACATTGTGATAAACCACAGATCTTAGAGATATTTGACAAGCATGCTGAACACATATACTGCTTAATGTCAATCTAAATCTTATTTGATAACCAAAGGTATATATAGGAAAAATATCTACTCCAGTCTATAAACTAGCTGGAAAGATATTTGAGGAAAATATCCATGCTATGCTAATGAGTCATACTGCAATGAATGCCTAAGTAGGCTTAGGTCAGCCTATGTGTAGGTAGGCCATTAATGAATACAATGACACCCCCCTTAAGCATAAATTAGGTGGACATGGATAAAATGGGTCCCAACTACTAGCCTGGTGAGGTACCCATGTACAATGCAATATCTCTAAAAAAAGAGTAAGATAGAAAATCCAATGGGAAAAACTATGCTCCAAAAAGAGAGAAGAAGAGGAGAAAACTAGAAATCCCCCCCCAAGGATGATGATGATGCTAATATAGACCACACACCTAGAAGATCTCATAGATGAATGAACTTTCTCTTAGTGAAGGGCTTGGTGAAGATGTCAACAACCTACTTTGAAGACTGGAGAAAGACTAAGTTGATGATTTGACCATGAATCAACCCTCAAATATAATGCATATGAATCTCTATGTGTTTGGTTCATTGATGTTGAACCGGATTCCTGCATATTTGAATAGTACTCTGGTTGTCACAATAGATGACTATAGGTTGTCTGAAAGGAGTACCAAACTCAGAAAGAATTCCTTGAAGCCATATAGTTGTAGTAGATGTGTTAACAACCTCCCTGAATTCTGCCTTTGTGGATGATATAGCAATAGCATTCTGCTTCTTGCTAGACCAACAGATAGGACCTGAACCAAGTGAAAAGATTTAACCTGAAGTGGACTTACGATGCTCAGTGTCACCAGCCCAATTTGAATGTGTATAACCAACCAAGTCAAGTGATGAACCAAATCTATAGTGAATCCCAAACCCAAGAGTACCATGAAGATAGTGAAGGATCCTCTTAGCTACTTTCCAATGTAGCTCATGAGGTTTCTGCATGAACAAACATCAATAGGGGTGTCTTAGTTAAGGGGGCGATAAGAACCTACAAAATTTTGGGGTAAGATTCACTCACACTCATAGTGGGAGTGAGAAGTAGAATTAAATTATTTTAAATAAAAGTAGAGGGGAGGAGAGAGGAGGATGCGACAAGAGACCCTAAAGCAGGGGATGTCATCTCCTCTTCCTTCTTCTACAAAGCAACCTACATAGCCACTAGAGCCTTTCACTAGCACTTGTGCTCATGTGCAAGGAAATTTCTATGAATCTTTGAGCTAGAGGCTAGGAGCTATGAAGGGACATAAAGCTCCTACTTAGCCATAAGGGTTTCCACTATAGTCATTTCTGGTGAAGGAATAGGCTCCTAAATGGGAGTAGGTGAATAAAATTGAGAAACAACGAGGGGATTTGGCTCTAGTGCCTCGACAATGGGCCTCTTCCCATTTACTACTTTGGGAGAAGGAGTTGTGGGAGGCCGCAGAGGCCAAGACATAGAGGATTCCCCATGGGGACCCTTTCTTCTACCATAAGTAGGTCTAAGGTCCAAAAGGTTTAGTATGGTGGTTCAAAATCCTAATCTTAGGTCGGTGCCAAGCAGACACCATTAGGCTCCTTAAGTATAATCCAAGAGAAAAATTCCCTAAACTATTCCTCAAAAAGAGGAGTGGGAGAGGCATCTCGAGAATAGGCTAGCCTCTGTTTTCCTTTTGAGGAAGAGGGGGCAGCTTGCTCCTACACTACTAAAAGGGTCATTTTTGGCTATCCCTTGCCCATAGTTTTATACTTCACATAGTTCTTGTAAAGTAGGTTCATTCTTGGGGGGAGTGAATTAACTGGGGTGGGCCAAAAATGATCCAATGAGTAGCCCCCATAGGACACCAATGATTGGCATCTAGTGTCATGCACCACATGCACAACACCTCACTAACCCATTTGATTGCAAAATACAGCAAAAATTTGTGATGAAAGATGTCTAATTAGATGTATCATCGAGTACCTGTGTATTTAATGTGAAATTTTCAAAAATAAATAAATTATGCTTGATGTTCATCGAAATTGCGACGCTTCGTGCTTTTTGTCTCTATTTCAACATACACTCAAACATCCCCTTCCATCAATTTTTGGGCCGACATATGTTTAGCCTCCTTAATTTGTGGGCCGACCGGTATATGGTTAGTGTTCGTCGGGGTTCCGACGAATGTTTTTTAATAAATAAAAGTGAGTTCAACAATTTATCTATACTTGCAACAATTTTAGCTATACTTGCAAATTTTCTATACTTGCAAATTTGCTATACTTGTGACAGTTTGTGGAGTTTATAGGCCAAATTTTTTTGGTGCAAAATATCAGAATGATTAGATTTTGTTACCTGTCTATGATTAAAAATTATTGGAGTGTGAGTTTGATATTTTTTGAAGATCTAAATATTCAAGCTTGGTAAAGAAAAATCATGTTAAATTATGTTAGTGTAGAAAAAAATGAAGAGACACTTGCTAGATTGTGGGCTAGATTGAAAAGAAAGGGTAATGGGAAATGTTATTGTCCTTGCAATAATTGCAAGAGCTTAAAGATAAGTATACTTTTAATCACAACAGTTGAGAAACATTATAGGAAACATGGTCACATTGAAGGGGGGGATGATTATTGTCCATTGGTAAGTTGTTCATTATATGTCTTTATATTGATTGAATTTGTAAATGTTTATATCGTTTTAACATTTTTTATATATATAAAAAATCACTTGATCATGATCATGGTTTATTTGTGTTGATCATTATTATAAAGGTGGGGTGCCCTAGGGCACATGATATGGATTATCACGGCCCAGAGAATGTGGTTTTGCAAGTGGAGGAACATGGAGCTCTAAATATTGAAGATGAAGTTAATGATCCTATGGAAGAAGATGATCATGCGCCAGAAAACACAGTTGAAGATAATGGTACAAATACATGGTCCATGATGCATTTAGTGGCACAACTAATCATGATGATCGAGATGAATCTGGTGATGTTCATGATTTACCTGTACTTGAGAATGCATACGAGCCCCTTTATGAAGGATCCCAAACAACTCTTCTCTTTGTTGTATTGTTGCTGGTGAACTTGAAGGTTATGAATGGTTTATCCAACATAGCACTCTCACGGATGTTAAGGTATGTAATATATGTCATCTTTTTTCATCTATTTTGTTGTTAGTTCATCTCTAGTAAATAAAGGATGAAATGTGTACCATTAATATTCTGTATATTAATAATTATTCTTTTGTTGTAGATTGATAGGTGAATTTTTGTTACCACCATAAAATATTTTACCTCACTCATACTAAGATTTATCTGCCATTATGAAATATATTGGAATGGAGTATCAAGCAATGGATGCATGTCCTAATGATCATATTATATATCATAAGCAACATGGATTTGCAACAGAATTCCCAGAATGTCATATTAGTAGATATTGAACAGATCAACTAACAAAAAAGGTGCCTCACAAGGTTCTTCATTATATTCCCATTATTCCGCATATGCAATGATTATTTAGGTGTGAAAGCTTAGCACAATTTATGGATTACCATGCATATAATAGAAGTGGAGATGAAATTCTTCAAATTATTGGAGATGGTTCTACATTTAGGGACATGGAGGAAAAATGGCCACACTTTAAAGAATAACCTCGTAATCTTAGACTTTCATTGGCAGTGGATAGTGTCAATCCATTTAGAGAGCTAAGATCTGTTTACTCTGTGTGGCATGTTTTTGTTATCAACAATAACATTCCTCCATGGATGTCAATAAAGAGGGAGCACATAATGTTGGCAATGATTGTTCTAGGTATTTTTTTACATCAATTTTCTTTAACGTATTAGCATCTCATTTATCTTATTTGTTGCATAATGACATATTTTTCATTTAATAGTCATGTACATTAATTTATATATATTGCAGTAAAATGGTTATAATAATTATGTAATGTTTATGTTCATTCAACTAGGTAAGTACCAAGTTAAAGATATGAATGTATATATCGAGCAGGTCTTATCAACGAGTTCTAAATTTATGGAATGGTGTCACTATGTATGACGTCTCTAGACCAATAGGATAAAGACAATTTCAATTCCATGCAATGCTTGTATGGAAAATTCATGATGCACCAGGGCTAACACATTTTTGTGGTATGTTATAACATTCGACTACACTTTAATGATATTTAGTTTTATGAAGTAGATATCATGCATATTTTTTAAATAATCTATTCATTATATATAATTATAAAAATTGACATATTTAATCCAATTATATATGATCTTATAGGTCTTCAAACAAAGGGAAAATTTGCATGTCCAGTTTGTGGTCCAAAGATGAAATCTCGTCATTCAACAAGTTTAGGAAAGTATGTGTTTGATGAGTATAGGCACTTCCTCCACATAAATCATAAGTATCAAACTACTGAAAAACATCTTTTCAATGGGAAAGATGAGACTACATCAAAACCATGAAGAATGACACCTCTCTTATGGAAGTTGGAATATAATATAATTAATTGTCAAGGTTATACATCGAATCAAATTGTTTATCTATCATATATGATATGTTTGGAATTTATATTTTTATATTGTGTTTTTTTTACTCATGCTATAATTGAAAATTATTGTCATTGTTAATTTGTTTAACTTATATGCTTCATGAAGGTTTTCAAGCCATTAATGG
The DNA here is from genome assembly GCA_007115665.2 of Sequoiadendron giganteum. Taxonomy (NCBI): domain Eukaryota; kingdom Viridiplantae; phylum Streptophyta; class Pinopsida; order Cupressales; family Cupressaceae; genus Sequoiadendron; species Sequoiadendron giganteum. The sequence continues at coordinate 169,071,891 of CM021102.1, forward strand.
TCAGCTTTCACAAGGACTGAAAAGTTATCCCAGACAATTTAGTAGGTTGCCCTACTATGAACAGCTACAAATTGTGCATTTGTTTGATACAATTCATATTGGAAAGAATATAACATAAACATTATGGAAAATATTGGATGGAGGGCATGACAAAGAAAAAATTGTAAAAAATTGTAGTGACATTCAGGAATCCAATCATGCAATGAAAAATTTCATTCAATTAAATAGCGATGGAGAAAAAATTAATATAAGCGCCCTTCCTTGGTTATTAACGAAGCAGCAAAGCAATGCTATAAAAGAAGTCATACAAAAAAATCGATTTCCCACTGGACTTGTTGTGAACATAAACAATATCATAACAAAGAAAGGTGAATTTGGGTCAGGGATGAAAACGCACGATTGGAATACCTTCATTAAGGTAATTATTCTAGTATATTTTGTATATATTTGTATATTTCATGTACATTTCAGTGTATTATGTTTACTAGTTTTGAAAAATAATGAAAAGGTCATTTTATAATTGTTGTAGTACGTTCTACCTCTATCTCTCCCAGACAAATTCAACAACAATGTGAAGAAAGTTATATATGATCTTGGAAAATACATGAGGTAAGTAGAGATATTTTTTCAATTCGTTGTATAATTCTTATATTTTCCATATTTTTTACTTGTTATGTAATATATTGTATATTTTTATTAAATCTCATTAATATATTTATGCCTTGAATCACTTGTAGATGGCTGTCAACTAAATAAATCCATAAAGAATATATAAATTATTGGAGGAGAAAAATTCCTTGTCTAATGTGTGAAATGCAAAAGTGTCTACCTTCAACATTTTTTAATGCACAAGAACACTACCTCATACACCAATTTTAGGAGATTGAATTTTGTGGACCTGTACACACAAGGTCAATGTGGATGGATGAGAGGCACTTGAAATTTTTGAAGGCTTTGGTTAGAAAAAGAGCACATCCTAAGGGTTCTATGGTGGAGGGATATATGGTATACTAGAGCATGGTATACATTAATAAATATCTTCCTAAGTTTGCAGCAAAGATCCATGTAGATCGCATTCTGGATCCCAACTCCATTAAAAAATTTGAAGGGGAGTACCTAATGGGGAAAGGTAGATTGAGGAAACTGAGAGGTAATTATAAGATGGTCATGGAGATTAATTAGAATAAATTTTACATTTCCTTCAATTTCTTGAAAAGAAACAATAGAGAACTAGTCAAAACGAAAGAATCCTCCACACATAAATAGAAAAGTATTGGTATTGTATTACTCCATAAAATAAGTCTTTCATTGCTGAAAAGTATTAAAATCTTAAAAAGTGTTGATGATTAAAAATTACAATTTGAACTAATTATACGTCATTTGTGAAATTCATTTTTTTTGATACAGTTGGTTGAGAGTGGGATGCACTAAATTTGTACGTTGCAAACAATCTTGATTGGATGACGATATGCATTGAATGATGTCAACAATCTGATTGCACATTAACATGGGAAGGTGTGGCTTCATTGGTTAAGAAAGCTCATCGTAATGGAGATTCCAATGTTACACCAAGGGAAATTGATTTAGCATATGGTTTGAGAGATAAAAAGGTATGTATAAATATACTAATCACCCATATTATTTAATTATTTTCAATTATATTGATGCATATATATGTTGAGTTTTTTTTTCTTTGCATACATTCGGCCAAGAATAAATATTTTTATCAACTAATGATGCAATGATTTTTACATGTTTGACACATTGTAGGTGAAACACCACAAGGCTATGTGGTGCAATGGTCATGAATTTTGAATCAAAAAGTTGGATGACAAGAAGAAAACTTGTGATTCCCAGATAACTACAATCTCTGAGGTGACTAATGTTTAATCTAGAAGTGACATACATCCAGAAGTCTTAGAAAATCGATACTATGGGATTTTGGATGATATACTTGAGTGTGACTTTAAGTCCTTCAAATTAGTTATATTTGTCATCCAATGGTACAGGCCATGTGTGGATGCTAAAATCTTACACATTGTTTGTATAGATTCAGCCATCCTCATAGAATAACATATACCATTTACTCCAAACAAAATGCTAAAACTAAACCAAACATGCATTAGAGAAAATGAAATACAATCTATTCTATGGTGGATTGGTGCTCTTTGACTATGTGAAAGAGCCCTTTCCCAATCCTTGATAAGCTTAGTGAGATAGACAATGAGATGCTTGAACTCAAGTTGCCTATAGTGTAGATGCTTGGATATGTGGCTATTGTAATGAGAGAAAATGGCTTGCATTTATAGGAAAAGTTGATAGAAGAGAGGCCAAAATTAGGCAATGTGGGACTAAATCCCATCCAATAGGATAGAAACACTTGTCATAATGGGATTGGCCAAAGCTTGTGCAATTTTTGGTCAATGTGCCTATTCAAATTTGAATTTTGGATGAAATGACATGTTTAGGGGGGATGAAAGGTGCAATAAATGCCATGTTTGACTTGTGCAAATAGCATTTAAAACCTTGTTGGAAGGGACAAGTCCCTTTTGGGGGGAAGATTCAAATTGGAAGAATATTCCATTTTGATTCCATTTTGAATGTAATTAGAGGAAATAATAAATCAAATAAATGATTTATTGGTGCAAGTGGGTGGGTTAGTTAAGAGTTTGGATTTGACTCTAGTTGAGTCAAAAGCTAGAGAATGATAATCATGATTAGAAGTTAATTAATTTAGATTAATTAACTTAGGGAGTTTTTAGGGATTTGATATTTGATTTTAAATCAGTTTGATTTATTAAATCAAATAAGAAGAACCTTAGGAACTTAATTAAATAATTTAATTTATTTAATGAACCTTAGGAAATTAATCAATAAATATTTTAATTGATTAATAGAAGAAATGAATGTTAATTTGTATGATGCATGATTGTTATTTTTGCATGCCTACATTTTGCCCCTCTTTGAAGCAATGTACTCGTTGCATTGGTTTAAAGAATGTTGTTGCCGATATCGAAATTAAATTTTTTTTGTTTTTTCGGATGCCCCAGCGAAAAGAAATACGCTAGTACATTGCCCCCTCGAGAGATCGAGCGAAAAGATTCGATTTGAGGTGGATCTCATGATAAAGAGGTTCAAAAACGGATGTATGGATGGTTAGACTATATGATAATGATGATGTAGATGAGGTGTTCAGAAGATGCTTAGAATAAGAAATTTATATTATCGTAAACAACTTATATGATTATGAAAATGAGATGTTCAGAAGATGCTTAGAATAACAAATCTATATTATTTTAAGCATGTTAAATGATTATGCGATGCATGTGAGATGGATGAGATGGATGATGTTGTCCTATAATGATATGATGTGATTATGCAAGATGAGAGGATGAATGCAGCATGGATGTAGGATGGATGCATTGTTAGCATGAAAGAAGGTAGAAGAATGAGAGGGATGAACCCTTGAATCCAAGAAGATGCAGAATTTCAACAAGCCAACTTTATTAGAGATGATGATGAAAGATGATGATGTATTGCTTATCCAGGAATGGGAGATAAAGAGCGTAACTTTCTTTATGTTTGATAACACACATAGGTGCGATGCATCAAGGTATTAAGAACCAGGATGGCGTTGCACCTAGTGTGATGGACTCTGACTCGGCAATCAGATAGGAGTGATCTTGTTCACACTTGACATATGGAAACCTTGCTAGGACGGACCCAACAAAGAAAGTATTTGCCAAGTTATTTTACAAGAACATCCAACAAGCACAACAAATAAAAAGATAATGATAATTGCCCCATTCCTTTCTCTCTAAACCTGTTTTGTTTAGGCATCATCGAGAGGTCCTTGGAATGAGTGCAAAATAAGATAAGTCTAAAAAGACCAAAATAAAGTAAACAAACAAGCTAATGTTCTTCGTACCGCTAGCCAAGGCTAAACTATTGTGGGGTACCTGACGCTTATGTCCATCATGGGAAAGCTTCATCCTAGGACATGTAGTGATCAGGGTTTTGGTGAGACTGATTGCGTGATAAGCTATTGATACTCCGAGTTGACCAACTTGCTTGCTTACTGATCTAGACTTGAGACTCTAACGATTAGGCGTTCACTTTGGAACCTGCTAAACTTGTTCTGACTAACTCACCAAAGAGTGAAAGCGACGATGATTTATTATGAGTGATGACAATCACGGGTGAAAGCGAGATGAAATGGATGCACCATTTTGGTTTTTTCAAATGTTTTGAGGCTGTTTTTGGAATTTTCACATTTTTCAATGTTTTTGGTATTTTCAAGATTTATGAATCTTTTTGGTATTTTCAAGATTTTACAATGAACAGACTATCTTAAAGACCTATCCTAAGGGTCTCGGGAGCTCATCCATAGATTAGCCTTGCCTACGTTATATACGCAGAGACCACGTAGTTCGACTGGTGGTGGACTGACTTGATGATAATATGGACAAATGGATTGCCATTTTATTGCCTAAAGGACTGACTTAAGATGCAGACTAGATGGGCAAATGGATTGCCAATGCGACAGATGCCTAAAGGACTGACCTAACCGTCTCAGGGGATGATCAAAGATCAACCTTGCCTACGTTCAAGCTCAGAGATGACGTAGTTCAACAAGGTAGAAAAAAACTGACAAGACTTAATGATGAAAATTTTGAAGATTTTCTGATATTTCGACATGTTTTTGGATTTTTGATGATTTTGGATGTTTTTGAGATTTTTGATTTTTTGATTGTTTTGAGTTTTTTGATGAATTTTTTGAATGTTTTTGAATTTTTGATGAGTTTTTCTGAATGTTTTTGGCTTTTCGCATGATTTTGAGGATTCGGATATGAACATGATATGATATCAGTGCTTTGTTTTGGGTTTTTGTTGAAAACCAAGCTTAATGTTGATCAATCAGATTGATGGATTGATAGTTTGACTAAGTGTGTTAAGTCAAACAAAAGTGATAATGCACTCGTAAGTTCCAAGAAGTTGTGTTATCCTAGAGTAAACTCGTACAAAAAGGATAATTTGGCTAGGTGTATTAAGCCAAACAAGGTGATTATGGATTTGATAATTTGACTAAGTGTGTTAAGCCAAATAAGATGATAATGAACTTGTAAATCTCAAGGAAGTTGTGTTATCTTAGAGTAAACTCATGCACAAGATGATAGTTTGACTAAGTGTGTTAATTCAAACAATATGATGATTGATTGGATTCGATTGATCAAGATTGATGAAGCTTGATTTGGAACAAAATTATTTTGATGATTTTGATGTGATGTTGAATGTGCGTATTAGATGCGACTGATATTGATTGCTCAGACGGATATTCCATGAAAGATAAAGCTTGATTAGGAATGTCGTCTTGCTGTCAAAATATGCCATGGGCTAGTGACTTGGATTCGTGTTCACAAATGATTTGACCAAGTTGATTTCATGTTTTCCAATGTTCGGATCACCACATAAGTGTGAAGATATACATCAAGATTTATTCCCGAAGCGAGATGTAAATATATGCCCCCAGTGTCTAGCAATGTTTGAATGGCCATGGGTAGATTCTTGGATACGAATGGATATGGATCATCTTGCGATAAGATAAGGTGTTCAAATAGAGGAACGCTCATTCGGATAATGCTTCAAGGCTCAGATAGCATTGGGTAGGATAGGATCAATGAAAATGACCCATGTTAAGATTTTTACCATAAGCAAGTGTAAAGTGTGCACCCAAAATTTTATCAAGATCAAGATAACTTGGACCTTGGATACAGATGGATAAAAATGGGTTGGATAAACAATTCATGGGTGAATGAATGATATGGCTCAAATGATGGCCTTATAATGGATGCAATAAGATGCTTTCTCCTGAACTGGCGCACGTAGATGCTCGATTCTACACATGACACCTATTTGCCAGGTTTTCATCATGGTACTTGTCCAAAGCGCCACCGAAATGGTTTTCACTGGAGGACGATTTTTTTCTTTACTATTTTCAATCCTTTTTCTGATTTTTTTGGATTTTTGTATTTTTTGATTTTTTTGTTGTCGCCAAGATGCCTGTTTGCCAGGTTTTCATCAAGGTGACCATTTTTTCAGGACAGTTTTCTAATTTTTTTGTATGTTTTGAGAGATTCTAAGTAGATGTTGAGTCGCTTGGTACTGCTGATGTTGATGCTTTTGTCATAATGTGCCATCGATATCCTACTTGAAGAAGTTGTCTTACCAAGATACGTGCACTTGAATGCAACTTTTGAGATCCCTGATCTGCTTTGTTGATACCGGAGTTAACTCTGTCTTTGTGCGCACATCGCAATAGAGTGCCTTCTGAATCCTTATGATGAAGGGTCATTGCCAACACATGGTCAATGTGTGAACTGGATATCATGTGTGGAGGCATGGATGGAGTGTGTTTAGGTATAAAAGATGGATTGGTTGTCAGTTTGGAACCTTTGACTCTCCAAACTTGGGAAGATGAGCAGTAATGGGTGGATATGGAAGTGTACATGGAATTAGGACCAACTGCTTGATACACTTTGTATGTTGCTTGAGAAACATGTTTTCGCTTTTGGCGACATCTTTGATGGATACTTTTCCCTTTTTGATTTTGCCCCATAGTTTCTTTGACTAATGGAGTTTGATAGGGATAATTATTCTTTGTATTCTTTGGTATCCACATGTACTTGATTTGTCCAATATGCTTCTTAGCTTCTTTTTCTTTGATAATGTTCTTCATTCTTTGATTCGAATCTTTCTTTTGTTGTTGGTCCCAATTCGTGGATGGGGTGATGGGTGGATGGAGATTCATGGCGTGGCGGGTTGTAGTATTGGCATTGGTTTCATCATAAGGATCCTTCGTGCTCCCTATGTTGACATTTGCTCGAGACGAAGTTGCCCCCAGTATGGTGATAGTGTTACTGATATGTTGAGATCCCTTGATTGTTGAGTAACCAAGGCCTTGACGCTTAGGATTGCCAAAAAACTGCACTGGTTCTAGGATACCTTGTTCATGTATGCCTAATCCTCTACCTTGATAAGTCATCTGTTGAAAAAATTTATTTGCCATAGGATATGATTTACCTTGGAAACAAGGTGTTTCTCCTTCTCTGCTCTATCGTGGACCTTCAAAAGTGTCAGCTTCTTTATTGATGAGATAGCTTGCTCTAAGAAAGGTAAGTGATCCAACTTCATAAGTGATAGGATCCTCCAGATGTGGGATAAACTCTTGATTGATATCTTTGGCTTGATCTTGTGAAATATCAGATTTTAATGCTTCTTTAAGAGGTGTTGGTGATTTACTGTTTACATACAAGTCTTCCTCTTGACTCCTTTCATAGGATGTTTCTAATTCATGAATTATGTAGGAGTCCTCTTCATGCCCTATTTTTGCTAGGTGTCCATAAGATGATTCTGATTTGCAACTTTTGTAGAAGCTTTCTGATATGTCTCCATATGATGTCTCTGATTCATAATTTTTGTAGAAACCTTCTTCATGATTTGTTTCTGCTATGTCCCCAAAATTTCCTATATCTTGGTCTTGTGTACCAATGTTAATAGTAGGAGACTCTAGTTTCCCAGTAATGATTTCAAGAGTATGAGACTCTTGTTTTGAATGAAGATCATCTGCATGTCCATCCAAAGAAAGCATCTCATTGGTAGATGGAGGAGTATGTCCTATGTGGATATGATCATCATTTGCGACATCTTGTATAGATAAAAGAGTGCCCATTAGATCATTGTAGTATCTCGGAGATACAAATTCTTGATCTTGAGTGATTTCGGAATTGCTTTCAACATGCTTTGGATCAAGTTCTTGGCATGGGTCAATTTCAAAGAATGGACTTCTTTCTTGGATATCTTCATTAGGAAGTGGCTCAATATTCTCCTGAACTTTGAGTGGATTTGAATCAAATGTTGAGATAGGGATTCCTTCAATATCTTTAACCATGGGGTCAAAGGATGTCAATATGTTGTTGGAAGGGCCATTGCTAGACCTTGATGGAAGATTTTGATCATGCTTTGGAATAAGTTCTTGAAATATGTCCTTTGACTCGTTAGGTGATGTAGAGAAATTGTCAACATGATCATTGGTGGATGGATCTTGGTTTATGTCAATGGGATCAAATAATGTTAACACATCTTGAAATAGATCGCTAAAAAGTGGCTCTTGATGAACGACGATTTGATCAATGGATGGGGTAGACATATCTTCAATGTGCTCATTGATGGATTGATTTTGATCATTGTTTTCAACAATTTTGGTGGAGGGATTGTCACTGTTCTCAAACATAGGATCAAATGATGTTAATGTTTCTTGGATTTGATCATTGTTCGGTATCGTCAGTGAGTTTTGATCATGATTGAAAAGTGACTCTTGGTGTGTGATGATTTGATCATTGGTCAAGGTTGAAACATCTTCAAAGTGCTTATTGATAGATTGATCTTGATTTTTGATTTCAACAATTGTGGTGGGAATCTGTTGCAAGCTTTGTTGAGCGGGTAATGTCTGCGTTTTCTGCTGAGCCAACAACGCTTGTTGTTCGTCATGTTGTTTTTGTGCCAACAAAGCTTTTTGTTGGGCTCTTTGTTGTGCTACTTCTTCTTGGATTGCTTGCAATACGCGTAGAATTCTGCTTGCGCTTGCGCTTGTTGGGCTACTTGAGCCGCTTGTGCTTGAGCTTGTGCAGCTTGTTGGGCTTGGAGTGCCTTTTTGCGGGAAGCTTCTTGAGCGGTTTGTAATATGATGGAGAATGAATTGGTCGTGTTGTATTTTGGCGGTGGTGGTGGTGGTGGTGGAATGGGAATGTTGTTGATTGTTGGGGTTGCTTGGATGGTTTCCATCTATTTTTGCGATGTCAATGGAAAAATGGGATGATTTGGTATGATGTTTTGATTCGGCATGATAGATTGAAATTGAATATTGTTGTGGTTGGGAATCATATTGCCTTGATTTAGGTAACTTTGATTTTGCATGGTGTTACCTTGACTTGAATCAACATATGGAGTTGTCAATATATTGCTAGGATTTTGAACAACATTAGGGGGATTTGCAAACATGTCGACCCCAAAGTTTACCAAGTGTGGATTTGAAATGGTCATGTTTCGTAAAGTTGCACTTGGTATGTATGGATTTTGTGGGATAATGTTGTTTGGAAAACTCATGCATTGAGCATTTGGTTGATAGATTTGCAGATTTGGACTTGGATTTAAATCTACTATTGGGAAAGGTGTTCCAAACTTAAGATTGGGTATGCTCATATTTGTTGTACCATTGATGTTTGTATGAGATAATGCTCCCATGTATGCATTGTACAAGCTTTGAAAATCAAATGGTATTGCAAGGCTTGGACAGTTTGGTTGGATCGAATTGCTCATGATGGATGGATCAAATTTATATTCCATGCTCCTCTTGTGTTGAGATCGAGTTTGAACCATAAAATGAAGATCGATTTTCAAGAATGTAAGAGATGAACCTCTAATTCTTTAGATTGGTCTAAACCTTAGGTTCAAAGAAGCGAAGAACTAGGATAATTGAAGGATCAAAGCGATGATGAGGATGAGATAACGAAAGATGAGCTATATGGATGAATGGAACTCTTAAAGAAACTTTGAAGGGAATGCTAAAATTTTAGGACTTTGATTGATTGTGATTGGATTGATGGATTGACTAGATGTGTTAAGTCAAACAAAAATGATGAATGTAATTGTAAAACTCTTGGAAGTTGTGTTATCCAAGAGTGAACTCCTACAAGATGATAGTTTGACTAAGTGTGTCAAGTCAAACGAGGTGATGATTTGATAATTTGGCTTGGTGTGTTAAGCCAAACAAGATGAACTCGTAAACCCTAGGAAGTTGTATTATCCAAGAGAGAAGTCGTGTATAAGATGATGGTTTGACTAGATGTGTGAAGTCAAATAAAGTGATTTGATTTCACCTAGAAGTTTAGCATAACAAATGACAAAGATTCCAAGAGCTGTTGGTGAGGTGACTTTTGATTGATTTTGATGGTTGAGAGATGGATGAAAGTGATTGAATTTGATCCTAGACTTGACCTAGATGACACTTCTGCTTACAAGACCTCGGTGTTGAAGAACACGCTATATTCTAAACTCGAAAGGTCTCTCAAGATGCTCCTCACGAGCCTTTAGATTAAGCTTCTTGAACTTCGGTTTTGGGATTTTGATCATGTTAGAAAACACATGTGTAATCAAATTTTTCTTTTATCTTGTCTTAGTGAATCCTTTTTACCAAAATCACTTGCTTGATTATGTTTTCAAACTGAATGTCTAATGTCCTGCTTTCTTCTTCATCCCACAAGGTCGATTATGTGGAAATCAAAGAAATTAGGGCAAAAGTCTCCTATGTTTTATCCTTAGTGAAAACAAATGATGGTAGAATTTGCACACTTAGAAACCTCTAGGAATGTGATCCCTAGGGAAATCAAGAGTGGGCAAGTTCGTCAAAGGATATTTGTTTCTTCCAAGGTGTTTGAAATTTGAGGCTCTTGTGAATGTTCGTTTTTCAATGTTTTGAATCCAAGCAAAGTGTTTTTGATTCCAAGCACTTTTTACAACCCTAGGATGATGAGGCAATATCTTGTTGGGTTCCCACTTGGATAAATCCAGCTACGCATATCTTGTGCGAATGGCTAAATCCTTGACCACACTTGCTCCCCTCCACGGCACTCACTTATTCGGGTAAGCCAAGAATTAGTACCCATGAATCTCCCATGGCATACTTTCCATTTCCACAACAAGACCGCATGTTACGTGGGGCGGCTTCAAAGGACGTGACCTTTTGCACCAACAAGATAGACAAGGTTTTGGCCAATTTCTAAACAAGGGGTTCTAATTCGGGCATTCCGTTCGTGGGGGATTATCCAACGTCGGCGAGAGTCCATTGCTGTCCATCTCGTCGGAATAATCCTCGTGATATTGGCCTTTGTTCCAATATCCACACTTATATACCAGTTGGAAGTCGCTTGGCTTTAGCGTGTTCCCGGTTGGGTCGTTCCCTTGGGTGATTACTTTTTCCCACAAGGCAGGCCCTCTAAGATAAACAATAGCGAGCTAACATATCCCGTCGTTCACACAACCTTCATTGAAAAACAAAGGGGAGAACCTCCGCAATATATCGTGCTCACACTCGCATGTTTTGTTCAATTTTAGATCCCAAATTGAAGTGTGGAGGCAATCTTTTATGCAACTTAGGGTCATCAAAAAGACTTTTGATTCTCAAGATCGCCGTGAAGTGCGAGAGAAGCGCATACGCCCTTTTAAATGACACTACTTTGCAAAAAAGTTTACAAAACACAAAGTACACATGTTCAATTTTAAATTCCTCAAAGCAATGATGAGTTCGTTTTAGAAGCACCAAAATGAAGTATGAAGTTTGCCTTGTCCAATTTTAACCCAGATTGAAATCTAGTAAGTGGCTAAGGTTCAATTTTAACCAACTTTGAAAAGATCAAGTCATTGATTGATTTTAAGCCCAAATTGAAAGGTGATTTAGCTAAAAATAGAAAAAAAGGGTAGAAAATGGAAGCTCTAAGATTGTTTAAACAAGCATTAAAAAATGCTTTTTTTTCAAATCTCAATTTCAAGAAAAGCTCCATGCCCACTCTATCCGCCTTTGTTTTTGCTTGATTTCGTGATCAACCTCCAATGTCAACCTTCTTTGTTTTGCTTAATTCTGGTGTCCAAACTCTAACGCCACATGTGTATACCTATGAAAACAAAATAAAAGTTACCATAAATAAGAAAAATGATACATTGAAATTTTAATGATAACATGATAAATACAATTCTAAAGCATGCATAAAATTTGTTAAACCAAGAAAGCAATCTTTGGGAATAAGTGTTTGGAGAGAGAGATTTAGTTCAACAACTACTAAAGAATAAAGAAAACAGATTAACAACTTGTTAAACACTTCCCTCCTAAACCACCTTTCAACTTGCAAATAATGGCTATTCCAATCAAGTTTTAAACTTGCTTTATGATTTACCACCAACTTCAAAAAGATAGGTTGCTTTCTCCATAAATGTCACCCCTGTTTTTGCACATGACATTTCCAGCCAGTACCAAATCCTTTCCACCTAGTCAAATTCACAAGATATGCTTTAACTATATTAAGTACACTATCTACTTGGTTTTTAGATTTTCGATGAATGAAACAAAGATAGCTTACTTCACAAGAAACATCGACCAACTTATACCAATATCATAATTGTAGGAGATAAATGCATAAGCCTAATGCGCAGGTCATAGCTGATTGGAATGACTTTTGATGGGAAGCTGATTTATAAACTCTCAACATACAGTGATAGTTCCGCTATGAAAAAGAAAAACAAAGAACATGTCAAACAAAAACTTTTGGCAGAAGAAATTGATCTAGAGTCGTTGGACCAGCAGTGCCAATCAAAGTAACATGGACAATGATATTAATGAGGGAGATAACAGCATTAATGAATTCACAAGACATACACCCCTCCAACATGACATATAAAAGCCTAGCGCCTATCCCAGTATTTGGCAGGTTATATTAATGTGACAGCAATCAGTCATCTCCACACTAAATGCGCTTCCTTCTATTTCTGCAGTCGGTGTGAGCATCCACTATGTCTATGCAAGGGAAACTTACAGATTTTGTAGATGCAACTGATGTAAAAGCCATGACCGCAATGATGGTGATGTATTATCATCGGTACCTCAAGTGTTTGCCAGAAAATACTCGAAGCCCCCCAAAAATGATGGACTTTCCTCGCGTCTCCCTTAAAATTACAAAGCTATCTTCCACGCATCTCCAGATTATCAAGGCCAATGATTTTGTAATGGACTGTTAATGGACACTATACAATCTCAGGATAGCAGATTCTATGTATCTATGTAATGTTGTTTGGTCCTCATAAAAGCTTGAAATGTTTCCACTACTTCCGTTAATATTTGAGCAAAGACTCCACCGATGAAATACCACTGCCTAACAATCTATTACTGATTTGACTAGGTGGTTGGACCCACTATGAATCAATTGGTAGAACGCAAGGCAACATTAGGCAGCGAATCTAAGCATTCGAAACAAACATATCAGTTGCTTGATGTTTCAAATGTAGAATGAAAACAAAACCATTGACTTGCATTATAGTAATCCGCCTTATATCAAGTATACAATAATTATGAAGGTACATCCATCAACACATAACAAAAGCAATATTTTTTTTTTTAACGTAGCAGTGTACCAAAGGCACAGTGCATAAACTGATAGAGCACACAATGTATTCAATACCAGCTATAACCATTAACTTTAGGCGGTGCTCCTCCTGTTGAGAAGGTATAAGAAACTTTCAACTTGTGTAATGGGTAGGTGTAAAACCGAACTCCATGTCCTTTGACCATAAGTCTCTATGGCTTTCTTGTCAGATTCCTTACGTGCTGATTTAATATTCTCCATTCAACATGCTGCAGCCTCATTATAGTCTCCTCTTACTTGTCGCTGTGTAGGTCAAATACTTTGTCCTTTCAACTTTTAGATATCTTTGTTTCCCATGCCATACACAAACCTTGGGAGAACATATGGACATCCATCAAAGTAGAAATGCAGAGGAATACTTGTTAGATGTTACAACAGCAAGTACACTGGTAGACATGTATAAAATACGAAAGAACAAACAAGGCATGTGAACTATTAAAAGAATGCCTCAGGAATGCATTTTTTTTTTTTTCTTTTCACCCGCATAATGGACTTTCAGCAAACAAAATCAGAGAGATAGAACTAAAACATCAAATAATCAAAAAGAAGAGCTTTTTTTTTTTGAAATCCCCACACAGCCACACCTAATGTACTTTGCAAGAATGTGAGATCAAGTGGGATGCAAGCACAGATCTATGAAAGCTAGCATGATGGTAATATCTTCGACCCACATGCCTTGGAATGGTTCAGTACCAATGTTGTGATTGAGAATCACGGTTAATGACCGATATACTAGAGAAAAGAGGAGGTGTTAATTTTCTGTGATACAACTGTAATAATTTTAAACCACACCTAAATAACACATCTGTTTTGCACAGACACAAATACCATTCAAATCTACACATATAGTGTTCATAATTATTTTGGATATGGTAATGAACGGGAGAAGCTTGCTATAGTGCTAATATGTTGATGATAATGCAAATAGCAATGAATAGAACAGGTGAATGGCCACAACTTATGCAGATTAGTGAAATGGTCATACCACTATTGCTACAAGAAGACTATGGATAAGTCTTCTGCAGTCTATTGGCATGGATATTTGAGCACTATAACTGAAATGATAAATTTAATACCATGAAGAAATGATGACAGTATAAAATAGTACCACTCCCAATTAGAAGTGATCACTCACTCCTACTAGACAAAATATGAGAAGCCACATATTAATCGTTAGTCATGACTTGCTAATAAACAAAATGCCCTCCTTCTAGCACCATTTTGTGGATGCTAAAATCTTACACATTGTTTGTATAGATTCAACCATCCTCATAGAATAACATATACCATTTACTCCAAACAAAATGCTAAAACTAAACCAAACATGCATTAGAGAAAATGAAATACAATCTATTCTATGGTGGATTGGTGCTCTTTGAGTATGTGAAAGAGCCCTTTCCCAATCCTTGATAAGCTTAGTGAGATAGACAATGAGATGCTTGAACTCAAGTTGCCTATAGTGTAGATGTTTGGATATGTGGCTATTGTAATGAGAGAAAATGGCTTGCATTTATAGGAAAAGTTGATAGAAGAGAGGCCAAAATTAGGCAATGTGGGACTAAATCCCATCCAATAGGATAGAGACACTTGTCATAATGGGATTGGCCAAAGCTTGTGCAAGTTTTGGTCAATGTGCCTATTCAAATTTGAATTTTGGATGAAATGACATGTTTAGGGGGGATGAAAGGTGCAATAAATGCCATGTTTGACTTGTGCAAATAGCATTTAAAACCTTGTTGGAAGGGACAAGTCCCTTTTGGGGGGAAGATTCAAATTGGAAGAATATTCCATTTTGATTCCATTTTGAATGTAATTAGAGGAAATAATAAATCAAATAAATGATTTATTGGTGCAAGTGGGTGGGTTAGTTAGGAGTTTGGATTTGACTCTAGTTGAGTCAAAAGCTAGAGAATGATAATCATGATTAGAAGTTAATTAATTTAGATTAAATATACTTAGGGAGTTTTTAGGGATTTGATATTTGATTTTAAATCAGTTTGATTTATTAAATCAAATAAGAAGAACCTTAGGAACTTAATTAAATAATTTGATTTATTTAATGAACCTTCGGAAATTAATCAATAAATATTTTAATTGATTAATAGAAGAGATGAATGTTAATTTGTATGATGCATGATTGTTATTTTTGCATGTCTACACCATGATTGAATGAAAATGATCTCGAGAGAACTGTTATTGAACATGGTAATGGATTTACCATGGTTAGTACAAGGTCGATTGAGGGAGCTGGAAATGAGCCCTATGTTCTTCCAAGCCAATGTGAGCAAGTATTTTACTCAGAGGTTCCAGGTAAACCAGGTTGGTGATTTGTTGTTAGACATGATCCAAGAGGAGGGCTGGTAAAGTATAATGTGGTGGAAGAAGAAGATACCAAAGAACTAGAAGATGATGTAGATGGTGATCAGGATCAACTATTAGTTGATGATGTGCTTAATGAAGATGTCAAAGAAGAGGAACTAGATCATGATGATGTAGGATTTAATGTTCATGAAGATGATATCCGTGTGGATGATGACATTATCAAAACTAATATCAATGACAATGATGATGATATGACCAATCCTTACAATATCAAATCTAGATTGGATGATATAGACAATGAGTTGGATGAAGAAGAAGATCAATGACATTGAAATTTATGAGTTATGCGATTATATTATCTATTTTATATTGATTTCTTTATAGAATTATATTTGACTTATATGGTTACATAATTGATTCATGATGTACTTTTTAATGTTGTTAATTCATGATGTTACAACTATTGTATCTCTCCTAGAAATTTCCATGTGATCAAATCCTAATTACTCTATGACTATTTATGATTAGATATTATTTTATCATATCTTTGGTTATTTCATTCCCAAAAAATAAAGCGTTTCCTATTGTTGACCCCGCATAGTGACATGTGAATGGGGCAAACGTTGATTGTTTTTCAATCTGTGCCTATATGGAGTGAAACTTGACATGGTTAGCCTAGACACATACATTGATGATATGGGAGGGTTTTGAGACTCAAACATGAGGTCATGCTATATAAAGGCATCTCGTCCTTCCTAATAATACAAGTTGCCTTATTCTTCATCTCTTTCATATATTGTTCTTAGCATTTCTTTAGTTAATGGTTTCAAAAGATGAGGCTCTTTGAGCCTCACCTTGGATCTATTACACATCATTTTGTGCATTTTCATTATCAATGAATATTTAGATGATCTTTAAAAAGCTCATTGAATATAAAGATAATAATAGGAAGCTAAAAAAATGAGTATATGTTGTTTATGAAACCTAAACCACAAGTTTTGTCACTCTAATGCTAAAACCAAGTCAGATTTACCCCTAAGACCTATTGGAAAAGTCAAAACAATCCTTTCTTTCAAATTCACAAGAACGTATAAACCTTTTGAAATCACACATTCATGTTATGAAAGTTTATGGTAGTCCTACTTATAGCGGAAGTTCACATGATAAGCTAACCAATGGCACTATATTGGAGGATAAAACCACCTATGGAATTAATTTAAGAGGTAAGGGATGCCTCTTTGTGGAATTTTGAGTCTTGGATTAATCCATAGTGCTAAAATTAGTTCTAGTGTTCTTCCCTTGGTGTTTTATTTATCTCTACAATTTCCCATACTTAACCATTTCATCATCCCTTTCCCCAAGCTATTTGTATCATAATATAAACTTGGTCCAATCTCACATCAACCCCTTAGGTAATTATCCATTTCCTCCAAGTTGAATGGAACCTTTTGTACCAATTCATCTATGTTTTCCTACCCTAATATATAAAGACTTGACATCACCTTAAAAATATTCTTTATGTCACAACATATCTCTGAAGTGCCTTTGACATGCTTTAGATGTGTCAATATTAACTAGATTGAATATATTAATGTTAAAGTCTCTTAACACATTCCATGACAAGAAAATGACTCATTTGGATTAAGGATTAATTTCCTAAACCATTCCTTCATATTCAACAATCCCTTCTCACACCCACATCATAATTCATATCCATGTTATTTGTAATGAGTGTGTTAAACCAACAATCAATGAATCATAGGATAGAAGAAAACTTGTTATGAATAAGGATAAGAATCAAAGAGACTGAAAGAATCGATTCACTAGATACGCTCTATTATTTATAGACATGTTTAGGTATGGGGAAATGTTTTTGTGATTTATATACATGCACATCTGTATTTCAAGAATTTTAGGCTTTTTATTGCAACATATTGATATCAATTTCATTTTATTATATTATATTAAAAATGTAAAGTAAGTATTTTTTTCCCCTTTTGGTTTCTCTTGTATTTTGACCTTTTATTAGGTTGGAAACATTTGGGTTATTTGTTAAGATTTTACTGGGAGGTTTTCTTGTGCAAATGCTTTATTGTTATTGATTCTACAAGTGGAAACAATAGGGTAATTATTTTTGTGTCTGTTTTGAATCACTTGCATGATTACTTAAACCTACATAGGTCTTTTATCAAAGGGAATTATTTTTAGTTTAATTTAAATTTATATAGGTTTATGAGCATAAGAAACTAATATATGATTGATATAAATATGTGTAAATTATTTTTTGATTGTATCAAGGTTTGAATAATGTTTTCGGTTTTATTTTGAGATGTCTAAACTATATTAAGGTCAATGGTAGGAATATATAGTACAAATTTACATTTTTCTTAGAAAATTTTATTCACTGGGTTGACTACCCAAGGGTCATTACACTATATTAAGGTTATAAATTTTTTGTTCTATTTGTAATATAATTTCACTATCATAAATATTATTATATAGCAATGAATATATGTAGAGGTATATATACATGTATATATGTGTACATGGTATACACACATACAACTATAAATATATAAATCTTTAAATAAATTTTCATTACCCATACTTTCTATTACATTTATATAGGTATATATGTAGATGAGAGAACTCCATATATATTAAATTTTCATTAGGTTTTTTAGAGTGTTTTTATATATTTTGAATTTTGGCCCTGCATGTGTAGGAGCACTGAGAATGATTGCACCCATCCCCTGAGTGGAGAGTTGCAAGACTTCACTAGATGAGTTTTGCAAGGCCATTGCGTCAAGGAGGAAGACTAGGAACCATTTGGCAAGAGGAAAGACAAAGCGAGAGGTGAGGGCACTCAGAAAGGGAAAATCAACCAAGGGACAATGACTGTAAGTGATTTTTCCCCCATATTTAGAAATCTTAGCATATTTTTTCTACTATAAGATTGAAAGAAATTCCCATCACATAACAACACATGAAGTTAGGGTTCAAATTTCTAAGCTTCTATGAAATAAATTTACATATTGAAAGACTGAATACATCAGTTTTAAACTCTCCACATGCTCTTACTTCTCTTCAGATATGAACTTTATTAAATTTAAAATATTGTCTCCACAACACTTGGGGTTTCTTTTGAGTTAACAAGACATATTAGTGGTTATATATTTCTATTAATCTATAGTTATTTCTATGAATCTTGTCCATGATGAATATGGGCACAAAATGTTGAGCCTCGTGGATGATAAGGCCATTTGTAAACTTTTACATGTGTGAAAAGTCGTCTACCCAACTGCAAATAAAACAAAAAGGAATTGTTAGGTGTCTAGTTATGAAATGCATACATAATAAAGGTATGTAACATAGAGGCTACATTAAATTTCATCAAACACAATTAAATGAAAGATTAATAAAATGTGACATAATTGTACATAGAGGGCACCAGAGAATCCAATTGTGTACTTTCAATATGGAGTTTACTCATTTCATTCCTAGGGCGAAATCTATAAACCAGAGATGACGAAAGATAATATTTAAATCTAGATAGGGGAGAAGGTGGAATCTATAGCTTTTCAATATTAAGTGCCATGTCTGTAAACATAAACGAACATTTTAGAAAATCTAATAATGGCAATGAATCCTTTGACTTCTATTATTGTGGACAACCCTATAACCTATACAAATGTTGAGATCCTATCCAAGAATATTACTCACATTTAGATTTTACTGAAAGGAACAAGAGGACAAACATGAATTTTATGTGGACCTCAACCCACAAATAAGACAACATGAATATCACATCAATCTCTCGGTGTTGAAAAGGTCCTCATTCCATTGGTCAACTATCAATATTGATTCTTATCGTAATGTCAAGAATAAGAATATAAATTATATGGACTAAAGCAAGTGCCCTATGCTGATATACTTGTACTAACGAGTACTCTGTGTAACATGGATTCACCATGAATCCTCAGTATCATAATTTTTATATCACAACCATTAATAGGGACATTTAAATGCCACACCTTATGTGAATGATCTAATTGTCACTGTTAGTGCCCTAAATATTATTGATGACTTCAAAAAGAAGTAATTACAACCCTTTGAGATCTGTCTTCTTCATTAATACTTGGGAATTAAACATAATAAAATCACCATGAGACCTTTTTTGTAGTCCAAGAATGCATAAAACTTGTTTTAAATATTCAACATGGAAGATTACAAATCAATTCCTACTCTGGTGGACATAAATGACAATTTTGAAGAGAAAACATATAATTAACCAATTGATGAACACCTCTATAGCAACTTGTAGGTAGTATCATTTGAATCACATAACTTAAGCATAAATTCAATTATGCACTAGACAAGGAAGGAAACTCTCAGGTGATTATAAAAGTGATCCCACAAGAAGGTTATCCATATTGGCTAATGAATGGGATCCTAAGTGAAGCCAACATTTGTCTAGGAACTTTGATGACTTTTCAATGAGTGCACTGAATTCAAAAAGGCAACAGAGTAACACATTGTCTAGGAAATCGTACTGTCACTATGCTAGCCTTGAAGGTGACCCAAGACCAACTAGCTCAGTCTACTAAGAAAACAATGTTATAAGTGAGGTTGATGTCCCCATCATATCCTAAACCTCATCATTTCTAACATTTTCTAAGGTTTCAAACAACACCAGATGTTAATGTTATAATCTATGTGAGAAGGCCATGCCCTTGCTACTATTGGAAAATCTATATGTTCATGTTTTTAAATCACTCTATGATCCATCATTGGGATAATAAAAATGGATCATGGAGTATAATCTGAAATGTTGATAAAAAATAAATATACACAATTTTTCCATAATTACTCAATCTCATGGATTGTGAAAACCTAATATCCATCATATTTATCACTGTTAATATTAACATATTCTAGTCCCAATAATGGTTACAGATTTTGGTTTCAATAATTTGCAAGGCTCATCTTATCCATGTTTTTTCTAGAGGGATCCCAACACCAATGCTTCTTTATACAGAACCATTCAAAAATTGAGTATTTATGTCGTGGGAAGGTATAATGGCTTGTGCTCGTCAAACCAACAAGTGCTCTTTGGCTAGTGATAGCCAAAATACTTGCATTTCACTTGGACAACCCCTACAACATTGTACTCTACATACTATATGTAGCCTTATTTCTCATTGTATTGCATTTGACTAATTATCAATTGGGTGAAGCATAAATTTTATATTAAAATCTAATAGGATCTTGTGCATGCACTTATACATTTTTTATTGATACATTCACAACTATTGTTACCTCCACATGCATTTGACTAGTAGTGACAACCTTGGTTTTTAATCCTCCAACTCCATACCTTGGGATCACATCACCATGAAAGCACTTCATCCAAAATCCTTATGAGTGCAAGTACCACCAAATAGGTATTTTTCAGATCTATCTTCCTCAAGCAAGGGAAATTCAAGAAGAGAAGAGGAAAGCGAGACATGTAGTAGGTCTAAAAAGGGGAGATCAACTAGAGGTCAAAATATTAGAAGAAAATTTTGTAAACGCATGGAATTTTTTCTTGCTGAAGTGGGGTCATGTTCTTATGATGATGAGAGCATAGGCAACATCGAGGTGCCCTTGAGGTACAAACATCTATGGAAAGAATGGGTACCCAAGGAACTTCCTCCAATAAACACTAATTTTTGTGTCAACAAGAGGATATATCGCATAGCACCATCATCATTACATGGTTTGGGACTATTTTGCATGGACGACATAAAGGTCTATTACGAAAAAAGCTAGTAAATTGATGGAGTATATCACACCCTATTACAGTTACAAAGATTGGATGTAGCTGGTTCAATATACACAAAGTATGCGTAGGTATTCATTGTCAGCAAATTATATACAACTAAAAGATAAGGATCAAAATAAAGGAGTGGCTATGTAAATTGATTAAAGGACAAAAGCATAAGGGAATATTGCAGAGTTTAAAAATAGTACGTGACCTGGGTCAAAAAATAAGCTACCCAAATGCATATTTGAGGCACATGAGGGAAACTGTGCATTCGTATGTGTGATAAAATCAATAAGTGTAGGGAAGAGTTTCTAATCAATTAAAATTTGAATTGCATAGATACAAAAATAGTTACTATGGGGGTGGTACATACTATATACCATTTTACCCAACCTCCAATTAATGACTCCAATATACCATTTTATTATTATGTTTTTTTTAGTAAGTCTATTGGTTTCATTTCGGTAATGGTTTTTTATATTTAATTTTTTTCACAGCGAGACATTGATCATAGGGAGAAGGCTTCAGCCTAGAGCATAGATCACAATGCATATTCAGGTGCTTCTATCTAATAGGTTTGCCTCATTATAATTGTACATATTAGATACAAGCAATTTTTTTTATTATTATGTTATTTTCATAAGTTTATTGGGTTAATTTCGATAATCTTTTTAATATTCTTGTTGCACTTGAATGATCGGGGAAAGGCACTAGCAGTAGAGGAGAGCATCCATAGGGAAGTGAAATAACTATTATGAAATGATGACATCTCATATTCCGTAAACCCTCTGGATATGATAAGGAAGACCCAAAAAAAATGCAATGAAGAAATCCTTCAATTGTTATTCGTAGTGCCTCAAACAAATGAGATAAGAGAAAGGGTTAAAATATTGACTGACAACATGGAACTTGCAAGTAAGTTGTCATGATATATTTAATTATAACATAAGTTCATTCATGGTTTTATATTTTGTACTCTTTTATGTCATGAACTAAAATATGTGTTGTTTTTACAGGATTTTTGCATCCTCATGATGTTGCTGGCCATGATTAGGGTATTGCAGGTGCTCCCTGATGAGTAGGGGTTGGTACAAGTGTCGATCCTAAACATCTTGCACATACATCACATCATTCGACCCCATCATTTGTGCCTATATTGTCGATTGAAATATCGACAACACATGCCATAACATGTGTCAGGACGTGTACTTGGGGATGTAGAGGCCACTAGTACTGGTGATATTTAAGCAGGATTTCATGGATCTTCTTGCATTACTAGTATGACTACATTGTCAGTCACATTTGAGGTGACCAAGGATTTCGTTCCCATAAAGATAGAGAAGGTCCCAAGTACTTTAAAATGTTTTAATTATTATTATATATAATCCAATTGAAATTTACTTATTGATCACTCTTTTTAGACTAATGATCCTATGATCATTTTGCAAGAAATGATGTTTTTTTATAAACATCTAAATGATATTACATTGGAGATCTTCGGGCCCACCATACATACACGGTGAAATTCCCAAAATCAAGATTTAAAAGATGAGCTCATTAACCTTTTATTTGTGTTGTTCGGTAATAACACATTCAACAAAACCAAGCTCCTTAAGAAAGTTGGTACCTATCTAAAGTATGTGAGGGACCAATATAGGTCACATTTAGAGAAGAACAAAAAGTACGAGCATCCCCCCATGATTCTAGAGAGGGAGTGGAAGGACCTAGTGTCAAATGGAAAGGAGAAGGCTGAAAAGTAAAAAGGAAAGACACCACCGGGCCAAGAAAGGTATGTGATACTATCAACAATGAAATTCTATACTGATTACTCTTTATTTTTACATAATCTAACATATTTCAAATTTTTCATAGGCTACCTGACACATCGAAGGCAACAAATGCAAGACTAGAAAAATATGGGCAACACAAACTTGGCTCTGGTGGTTATATGAAATTAGCCGTACAAATTGTAAGTATCAATAAATGAAATACTGCATCCAACTAATAAATTTCAAACAATTTTGGTTTTATCACACCATAGAAGAAAAATTCATGATATTATACAAAAATCCAGGTCTCTGAATTCAATAGAGTGCCCACAGAAGAGGGCTTGAATATTTCCTTCGAGCAAGGCTATGGAGCCATGGTTGAACACCTAAGACTCTTGACTGGGCAAACACAAGCTTCCACTACATCTGACATGCAGCTAAATGAACTCAATAGATTTTATTTAAAATTGAATACTTGTGCAATCTATTCAATATTAATCTCTACCATAAAGTAATTATGTGCCTATTTGTTTTAAATAGGCAAGCAATGATAATATTGCACATGACATTGGAATGTAGCCTAGTGAGGGTGGAGCACAACCTGCAGATGAAGGTCATGGTGTACATCTTAGTACTGGATGTATTCATGTGCTATACAAAACACAATATGGATGAATACAATTAAACATATTTAATTGCAATTGGTGTATTAATTAATGTAACCTTTCATGTTTCAACTTTAGAGCATGTAGAGTGTGATCAACATATTGAGCATGATCAAGCTAGACAAGATCAGGAACATGATGTGGCCCCATCAGGTAAAGAGGACCACTCTAATGTTCTTTTAAACATATTTAATTTCAATTGGTGTATTAAATAATGTAACCTTTCATGTTTCAACTCCAGAGGATTTAGAGGGTGTTTTGCATGATGATCACGAGGCTATAAGACAAGATCAGGAACATGATGTGGCCCCATTAGGTAAAGAGCACCACTCTAATGTTCTTTTAATTAATGAAATACTTGTAACAATAATAATAAAACATATCAATTTAACATTTCTTTTTTATTGTAGCATACCCCCTCTTCCAATAGCCTCCATTTCTTGAGTACACAACTAGGCATACATTAAGATCATGAGTAGAGGGCAGAACAACTAAAGGGGGTGCACATGATTTAGAAAATAATACTCCACTTCTTCTTATTTTAGCTGCAAAAAAGAAACAAACAAATAATGATTGTAATCATATTATGACAACCATAGTTTTGATAATATGTTAATGAATGTTAAAAACTGATATTTTTGACAACCATATTTTTGATAATATGTAAAAACTGAAAGAATGAATGTTATATGTTAATGAATGAATGTTATATGTTATTAATGGATGAATGAATGATTAATGTTATATGATCAGGTATGGGGAATTGAGAGTGATGTGAGGTGGGTGGGGAGGGGCCAAATGAGCTTCCATCATCACATGGTTGACCTTGTTAAGCAGATAATATTAAACTATTCTCAAAACAAAGAGAAGCTCAATAAGGTAATGCAGTTTTCAATATTTCATTATGCTACACTTTTAAGCTTATGTGATTTTCATGAGTTCTCTTTGCTTCAATATGTTACCCTTTGTACATATTTTACTTTTTAACACATCTCATATGTTACCCTCTCTCTCTCTCACACACACACACACTCACTTTCTCACTCTCTCACACACACAACTGACCAAAAATAGAATGTACTATTTGCAAATCATAAGTTGTCGATTTAATTTCTGTTTGAACTCAATTGTAATCAGGTGGGATTCATACGTTGTGGGAAAAATACTTTTTTTGATTTGTGAGCTTGGTGTGCAGTTCAATGATGGCATCAACATACTTGTATGTTTTCTTTACATTAAATTTTTCCTATAAAATGTTAAGAACATATTTTACTTTATTCCACTATGAGAGAAGAAGGTGACTATTATATTTTTTCCCAAGGAGATCTTCACATATTTGAAATTTTACCATAAGTCTTCCATTTTTTCATTCACACCTATCTCAACTATTAAAACCGATTTTGTGATTAATCCTTTCAAATTAGTAGACAATTGTTTAATTTCTGATTGGTTAATGAGGGTTTTTCTAGGGATTCCACAACCTTAAGACACAAATATGGGTCCCTAGTTTCCATGTGTGGGTTTTCAACACTATTCCCATATGCTTTGGGACTTGCATTATCATAGGTCATGTGAGACATATCCAATAATTTCTATGGCAGTTTTTTCCCAAGTCTTCATTGTTGGGTCTTCTACCATTGTTCTTATAAGCTATTTACTCGCTATATGTATCCAAGACCCATGGTTCACACATTTGGTTCTTATAAGCTACCACCAACTCCAATCATTCATAAGGGTACTTCAGACCCCAAACTCAAACTATGAAGTTCCATAGGCTTTTCAAGCCAAAATTCACTCAACTTTCAACATAATCACCTCATGTCACAAGACACAAAGACTCACCAACTGCTCCAAATTCTTATCCAATATTTTAGAGGTATCTAGCAAGATTAAGATGCTTGAATAATCACAGCTACATCGCCAATTTCATCAACAACAACTCATAAAGTCAATTTCACTATTTCACTTGATAGCAAGAATGACTCCCAATGCACCAAATCACCAAATTAACTTTTAAACACATATCAATCCCAAAACCATTTTCAACATCCATAATATGACTATATCAAAGCAAGAAAAATGTTAGGAAACTCATAATCAATCAATTCCTTCAATCTTCACATGTAAGGCATCAAATGCTAGTAATAGTCCTTTAAGACAAAAATGGGTGTAACTCATGACCCATCTTCAATCTCCACACACTCCATACATTTTAAGGAACCCATTTTACATATATTAACATACTTCAAAACTAAATATAATTCTTTTGGAAAATATATAAGAATCAATAACCTACCGATAGCTTAGGTGCACCAAATAGGTCCAATTTACAAAGAAACTACCTTTGAATCAACATGAATTCATCAAAAAACCCTAGGCAGCATTGAGTTAGGTCACAAAACCATTAAATCAATCACTCTTAGGGACTAATCAGTCCAACCAAGCACCAAATTGCCAAACCCTTGATTGTAGGTTGAATAATGCACAAATAGATGAGGGTTTATTGAAAAAGTATGCTCCACACCTCCAGATGGTCTACCCCTACTTCAAAAACCTTGGGATATGTCTGCACAAGATCTAGGAACTCTTTTCATTCCTTCTTGAATGCATTAAAGGTTTGAGAGGAAATGTTTTTCCAATTGAAGAGCATGGTGTTCATTTCAGAAACACATATGATAGGGAAGCAACCTCAGGTTGTTGTCAAGGATTAGGCAGGAAAAGTTGTGCTGAAACATAACAAACTTTCATGGATCAAGGGGAGGATGATGCCATATTGAAGGTTATGTAAAATTTGTACATATCAAGCTCTTATCATGATTGTTTAATTCTTTTGGTGGAAATGATGGGACATTATTTAGGATACTTAAGTAGCTTGTTATGTGTACCTACTCATTTTCTTGTTTAACTATAGAGCATTGATATTGATCAAATTGTATCCAATCATTTACCAATCAACTGTTACACCGGAGGCTTCAGTTTTGAAATTTTAAAGTACAAGCTACAAAGTAGCTCCTTATAAGAAACCACTTTTTCAAGGAACTTGTATGCCTGAAAGCTCATTAGAAAATTAGACAAACTATATTTGTGATCATGGTGTTCCAATAAAATTGATTTCTCATTATTAGTATGCAGATTTTTATTTTTTGTTGTCATTTAGTCAATTTATTTAAATTGGAGCTCTTATATTTCCAATATTCATGTCGCTCATTGTATGGAAGCCAAAATACATTTCTAGGAGTTGAAAGATCAGCTAATCTCAATATCAAATGAGCTACTTGATAATGTTGTTGAACTCAGTCCTCAAAAATCTGAAAAGCTTCTTCTAGAATGGTTAGTGAAGAGAGTTAACTTTGAATTTTCAAATGATTTATAATGATATAGTATCATTAATTATGGATGATATCTAATTTTCCTATAAGTCCTTGAATATGTAGATCTCACTTGAGAAAGTAAGTTTGCTATCTAGAGAAGCAACTTCAATGCCCTCCTTTAGATGATAAGAAGAGTGAATTTTATTCTTCAACTTCTAGAGAACCTGCAAGTTTCTATTTTGGAGCACCTTCAACAAAACATTTTTCAACTACACATAATCAACAGGTCAATTGTGATGGAGGAAGGACACATGAGACTATTGCAAGTTCACCTTTTGTAAGGAAAAATAACAATACTTCTAGCTCTAGTCATGAAATATTTGAATCAGAGATCAGGAATCACAACCAGTCATTTGGGGAAGCTATAGGTTCTTGTAGATTACCTACTTCTTGTGCTTCATATGATCTTTTTGATAATCAAAGAACCCAATTAAAACATATTGGGAGAGAACAGTGCATACCCAAGTTCACTAAAGTGAACTACATAGAAGGGTCTAGTGATAGGAACTGGATTAGAAAAGACTTTCCCTAGACCCAAGAGATAGAGGTATTTGGTAGTTTATAATATATGTCATGGAAATTTTACTGGGTAATGATATTTTTTTTGACACTGTGATAACTTGTTTTAGGTAAACAATAGAAAAGTTTTTGGCAATCATTCTTTTTGACCAAATCAAAGAGAAGTGATCAATGCAATAATGAGTGGACATGATGTATTTGTTTTGATGCCTATTGGTGGTGGAAAAATCCTTACTTATCAGGTAGCTTAAATATTTGTAGTAGATTTTCTTTAAAAGCACCATTGACTCTATCACATGTGTTTAGATAAGCCAATGGTGCAACAGACTATGTGGCTAATATTGGCATGCATAAAACCGAAGAGATCATAATCAGTTCCAAATCAGAGCAATGGCAGAACTTGGTGTACATTCTAGACAAGGAGGTAGTCATGTCACTTGGCTCAGCCGTGGACTTTGATCCTCACACCCCTTTCAAAAATCAAAATCAACAATCAGGTAGGCACAGTTTGAATGAGAGATTTGAAGAGGACAATGGAGATATGGGGAATCCTCATGCTTCTCCACATAGAGGATAAATAAAGAAATATAGGATGGTTGGGATCATAGGAGTGTCGGTAGGAGATGAGCCCGAGGGAGAGGAAGAAGGATTATATAATGGTGTTGAGCATGCAAGGATTGGATGAGAAGGTCAGGTCAGAGAAGAGGAAGAAATGGGGCACCTGTTCGAGCTGAGCTACATGTGCAGAGTGGAATCAACCATGGACCAATGTCAAAGGTTGTTTGTGTGAAATAGGCCTCAGAGTCTAAATGCTATATGCATTCTCATAGGAAGCAGCCTAGGTAGTAGGGCACACAAGTGTGATGGGTAGGTCTATGAGTCGATTTGTGGGCTGATAATTGATATTGCGGGATCGAAGGAAAAAAAGTGGAGCTAATAAATGGGTTCATATCCCTAGTGAATGCTAGTCCAGTGGCTAACACAATTCTTGGGCTTAGGGAGGAGGGTTTGGTGAGCTCACTATGAGTATTCTTTGATTACACAAAATATGAACTAGAGGATGACAAGGCCAAGTCAAATGAGGAATCAAGTGTGGGCGAGGTACTAGCCAAGATCCGTCATAGAGAGGCAAAACAGGCCCAAATGGATACATGGGAGGTACTCCACATTGGTGTTATCAACAAAAATCTGGAGTAGACATCAAGGCTCTTGAGGGAAGATGATGGTTGGCTCTCTAATGCAAGCCTGGCCAAGATCATGGAAATAGGCAACAATATAGTGATAGTGTATAGGTTTATTTCAGTTTGACAAGTAGTAGTGGCATTCCTAATGTAAAAGGGAGCTACCCCCTTTGGTAGCACTTATCTAATTTAAAAAACTACAGACTTTCATCACAATTTTGATGAACATATCCTAACAAACCATAAAAAATTGCGACAAGGTTGTTGTACATGCGACGTAGTTTTCATCGTAATGGAAATGATGGTTTTCTCCAATGTTCATCAGAAAATAAATAGGGTTTCATCAAAATTGCGACGAACATAGCCTGACGAACCACAAAATTTTTTTGATGAGGTCGTTGTACATGTTACATAGTTTTTATCGTAATGGTAAGGACAGTTTGCTCCAACGTTCATCATAAATGGACGAAGTTACATTGATTTTGTGATGGACACCATCAAAATTCTCTATGGTGTCAGCTGACAATGTT
Source organism: Sequoiadendron giganteum (assembly GCA_007115665.2). Classification (NCBI taxonomy): domain Eukaryota; kingdom Viridiplantae; phylum Streptophyta; class Pinopsida; order Cupressales; family Cupressaceae; genus Sequoiadendron; species Sequoiadendron giganteum. Next base: position 169,101,301 of record CM021102.1, read on the forward strand.
GGGTCGTGGTTTTGACATAAAAATATGGGTCATTAAAGTGACAAAAAATCCAATGACAAAATTGAAATAGGTGTTGTGTCAGTAAGTCGACAATATTTTGTCAATATGTCACCAAACATTCATCAAAATTTGTAATCAAATACAGTAGTGCCTTCATGGGAGAATTTTAAACACTTATGAATGACAAAGGTGATTCCATTCATGGAAGCTAGCCAAGGTATGCCTAGCTTTAGCTTGAAAACATATAAATTTGGAATAATATCAAAGAATTTCTATATCCCTAGGTCCAACCAAGACAAACAAAGTTATTGAGCCATATGGCTTGAGATAAATACCATTATGTGTATGGATTATAGACTTCATTTCTTCGTACTCCTCCCTCTATAGTGAATTTATCAACAATTTTTCTTCTATTATGACATTCACTCAACTCGTGGGGTCAACTAAGACCCCTTTCATAATTTTGTCATTGAGACAAGTAGGAATACAAAGAGGAGAGGGCTTGTTGTTCAAGGGTATATCTTGTGAGCTGAATTTCATGTCTAGGGAACTGGTCCTAGGCTGCATAGTAGGAGTAAATTTGACCATGTTAATATACGCCTCGAGCCAAGTGGTATAATCAGAGGGATCAATAATTAAGTTGGAAAAATGCAATATAAATAGATTCAAGTATATCTACAACTCACTATTCTCTTTTTCCACCGACTTGTTCACATTTTGTTTACTCCCACTAAGACAAATAGTACCATCCTCAATGTGGCCTTGTATCTCGTGATGCAGGTGCATATAGTATCGGTATCATGTCTATTGAATTGATGGTACTAATAGTAGGTATTTACATCATACCAATCAGGACAAGGCTCCTTGAGAGGTTTCGGGTTCTCCAAGGTTATGATCTTATCCTTCAGCAACTTCTGCAATATGGAAGAATAATATTCTACCAACTTTATGAACTTTCTATTATGCCTGAGGCCATTATCATTCATCATGACTACTACATTTGCAATAGGTTTACCTTTTCTGAAGATCGATACAATAGATTTTCCTTTTAGAAAGGAGTGTGAGGAGGGTCCCTTGAACAAAACTAGCATCTGTTGATATTCTCATAATTTCACAAACAAATGCACAAAAGAAGGTTATTTCATAAGGGAAAATTTTTCTTACCAAGGTCTCATTAGGTTCCCTATGAATACCTTCAGCATGTCTGAATCAAGTAGTAGGTACAAGATTTTTGAAAAGAGAACTTGATAGTGTGCAATAAAATTAGTTATCTTTTCATTATAATCTTGCTTGCATCAAACGAGATCCAAAAAGTTCATCTTTCATCCGATGTTTTCTTGGAACTATCGGAGAAACTGATTCACAAGTTGATCAAAACAAAAGATAAAATTATTGGACAAGGAAAAATATCATTCAAGTGTTGTATCCTTAAGAGATTTAGGGAATAATTTTGTACACATGGTGTTAACAGTGGACACATGTGTTTGCGGGTCCCCTTTGCCACCATACTTTTAAAAATTGGGAATCTCCATTCTTTGTGGTAAGGGAGTGTTTAGGATTGTCATTGACAATAGGCTATGTTAGAAGAAGGGTTGAAAGATAGGATGGGAAGAGTCCTAGGAGAGACTCACCAATTGTTTCTACATGTGACCCATATTCTGAAGCAAGGCATTCAAAACAGGGTCATTAGATGAAAAAGGACCAGTGGAACCTCCAGAACCACCACCACTAGCACCACCTTCAAAACCACCTCTAGAGCCACCGTTGTTACTTCTATCGACACCACCACTACTAATAGGGCCTCCATCAGAGCCACCTCCACTATCGAAGACACCTCAATGATCTCCTCCAAAGCCACCTCTACCAGTGCCACCTCCTCTACCAAAGCCACTTCCACTCACTCCACTCGAGCCTCTGCCACTAGGGGTAGTGGGAGAAGTGAAACTAAATCCAAGGGGTTTTTTACTCACCTTGAGGGTATGGGCCTCTTGAGGAGTAGAAGAGATATTGATCATGAGTCATGATTTGGACATGCACATGGATGTAGTGGGTATCAAAACACCTAATTATCTTTCATAGGCATCAAAAAATTCTCCTTTGGTGGTACCTGATCTAGGCCTATACAAAGGGACATAAGCTTTGATCAGATCAGCGAGCCCATGTAGAAATTATTTTCTCGTTTGATCTTTCCCTAGTGATTGTCTCACTTTTCTTGCAATCATAGTGGCTCTCGCCATTCTTGGTACCTTCTCTAAGTGATTTACAAGGTCTAGCAATCTATTATCTAATGCCATAATACTTTCAATGGGAACATGCAGAACATAATCCTCATCTATAGATGAAGGTGTAGGGGATATTGGAGGAGTAGGCACATGAGTGATTTCTTCCATAAAACCTATCTCATTAGCATAATTCATAGGAAAGCCAGTGGTAAACTCATGAGTTAAACTAGTGGGACAACTGAGGGTGAAGCTAGAGGTGACCATTTTCTTCTCCATCAAAAGATGTCACACACTTCTCTTGACAATGTATCCAAAAATTTTGGACTAGGTTGTGATGCTCATAAACCTCCACAACACTCAAAGCTACAACAATCACAAGGTACATGGGAAAAGTCTCAACACAAACAAATGGACAGATGTTGTTCATGTCGGGTTCACCAAAAATGTAAGAGGGGGACCAACCACACCAGGGCTCTAGGTCATGGAGATCCAAGAGTGGAGGGCTACCCTAACTTACCTCACTCTAAAAGGAAAAGAATCAAGAATGAAGAGCATAATATAGTACTTTTGTCACTCTTCATATCTAATTTTAGGTTTAGGGTAGGCGAGGTAGTTTTTGGAGTCAGTACTATGTCTCAAAAAGCTCATTATCTGAGGATGACAACACATTTCTAGGATGATAGCACAATGTGCTGGCATCTCTCGAGTGTGTTGGCATCTGCAAGGTGTAATACCCCTCCATTTTGTCTTCTGATTGGATAGTGTGTCTTTGTGTGGGTATGTTGCTGTGATGTGTTTCTAGTTATTCAGATGTTATCTTTATACATGCTTTGGATTAGCATAGCGGTTATTTGAATTAAAGATGATTATGCTTTGAATTATATCATGTTAGAATTGTCAGTTAGCTGCATTGTATTGGTGAAGGGGACGGTATCGCATCACTTGCTTGCAAGGCCCCTGCGATTATGAGATTTCCTCTTCATGGTGTGTATTTTATGTTGTTGTTACTTGATTTGCAGGTTGACAGGTATAGGACATCAACTCCACCTGGTTTCACAAGTTGGAGTGTGTTCAATACCCAATGGTATTTGATTGGGAGATAGTAGCTAGGTTTCCATGCCAAGTCGTCACCCTAGTCCTTGTATGTCGTCAGTTGTCTGTCAGGTTGTGTTGCTTTGAATATTGTGCCCTCTCTTCATTATTTAATTGCAAGTTAAATTGGTTGATTTAAATAGCTTAATGTATTTAAGTTGTTGAGTAATGAAATCTGGAATTATGTTGAAATATAATTTATTTATTATTAATTTAATTTAATTAATAAATAATTTAATCGTTGATTAAATCTATTTATTAATTAATTAAATTTTTGATGTTGAAAGAAGTGAATTTATTTATGTTAAATTTGAAAATAAAGAAAATGAATTTAAAAGTCAATTTGAAAGTTTGAAATTCAAAATTAAAGAAATTAGATATTTTTGCATTTTCTGTTTTGACGAATTTATGAGGGGGTTGTTGGATTTTTTTAGGGTTTTATCCTTATGTTTGGATTTTGGATCACAATTTTGTATTATGAAGTTTTTGGAAAATTGAAAATGGAGGAGAGGAAGAATGGTTTTCATTTTGTGGGTTTTGGCTTGGAGTTGTGAAATTTGGTGGTGCTAAAGTAGGAAGCTGGGTACCGACTGGATCTCCTCACAAACTCAGTGAATCAGGTTCATGTTTTAGAAATTGGTTGTTTTGAGATTTTTAAATTGTATATGTTTTGTAGTTGATTATTATGTTGGAAAATTCAAGAAAAAACTTTGCGTTCTTGGCTGCAAATAATTGTCTTGGAAATTATTTGCTCAATTTGTGTTGTATATCTTAAAATGGAGTGATTTAACTATATTCATATATGTATATATATGTATTTTATACATATATATTATTTATATTTATTTAAATTTTGTTTTTGAGGGGTTTTGCTGTTAAAAGAATTTTTAAAATACCCCTTGAAGGGTGCGGTTTTCAAAAAAAATATGCAGGCTTGTAAAATAAAAAATAAATAAAAAATTTATTGGGGGGGTTGGGGGCTCAACCCCCACCGCACCCCATTGGAGGTGTGTGGGGGGAGCCGTACCCAGCGTGACCCCCACAATAGCTACCTGCGGCTGGCACAGTGGCTATTTACACAACCGCCGCCACCACCGCTGGTGGTTAGCTGTGTTGTGCACAGGGCCACTGGAGGTGGTGGCCGACTGTGTATGCAGCCGCCGCTGCCACCTACAGTGCCCTCTAAACCGCTACCCCAAAAACTTCCACCGCCCCTGCATAAATCAAAACCGTGGCCGAAGAGTAAACCGCGGCAGAAGAAAGTTGTCCCAGCCAGCCCTAACCCACACGCAGCCCAAGGCAGCCGCGACCCAACCTTAATGGTTGGCGTGCAGCCCGAGGCATGGGTTGAGGGCTTTGTTTCAAAATTTTAATGGAATAAAATATCTTTTTATTATTATTTAATATTAGTTATATATAATATTAAAATATTATTAAATATATATATTAATGAATAATATATATATTTAAATATTTTATATTATATGTAAATAATATTAGATTTTAACTTAAATATTTTTGTAGTTGGGGAGATGTTTTTTTTTAATATTATATATATATATATTAAAATGATGGAGAAAAATAAAAGCATAAATTAAATGAAGTTATGAAATTTAAACTGATGTGCAAAGTTCAATTATTTATTTGATTTAAATATAATTGAGAAATTTGAAATATTGGGTTTATGGTCAAATTAGTGTTGTGATTTTAAACCATAGATTAAGAAAAAAGACAAATATTGGTTTTGAGATTAATGTGCTAATAACGAAATTAATCTGATTTATTTTATAATGATTTAATTTGCAAAGGCAATCGGTTATTTATTTTAAAACGAAATGTCCTGTGTTATAGTTGGAAATGCCTATTTTATTATGAGCAAATAGGGAATTAAATATTAGCATTAATTTCTCCCTTATCTGAAAAGATGAATGTTAATTCAATTTTATCGATGCGATAGATTACTGAACGTTAATGAGGAATGGATTTAGAATATCCAAAGGTAGTCTATTTCATGTGCCCTTAGTGAATATTCTCTTCTTGCTTTTGTTGGGAAATGGGCTAAGGAGTGTGTTATTCATAAGTCTTCTAGGTGTGATTTTCAGTTCTATGGTTGTCATTTGTGATGTCAACCTATTGTGAATTCTCTTGGATAGTGCATGAGGATTGTCTCTATGTTAGTACCCGATTTTCATGAACAAGGACTTTTGTGCCTCCTATGAAAGGAGTGGATTTTGTAATGTGCGCCTCCTTTTCAGGAGTGGCCTTGTTATTGATGTTACCTCCAGTGTTTGGAGATGGTTTTATCTTTGTCACCTCCTGAGAAAGGAGTGGACGTGTTATCTTGTTTGTTGCACCTTGGTACCATTGGTGTTTGGTTGGTGTGTGTGTGTTGTCAAGTAGAAAAGTGGCTTCTGTAGGGGCCAGAGCCTGGAAGAGGTATGATTAGGCAACCTTCAAAAATTGTTTAATCCAGTGATAACTAAAAAACAATACTTAGAAGTTTAGGACTAACTTTTCACTAATCAATTTAAGTTGGCCTCACTCATAGGCGAAGGGCTTGATTAGACTTGGGATGAGTGAGAAGGCCATGGGATGGCAAGGTCATTTATCTTGTTTGTATGAAAGCTATTTGATTTTGCATTAGTAAGTATGAGGTCCAATGATCGATTAAGGCCACCATCTTGATGATCAGTGTGGGTAACTTATGAGGAGTTGTACGATGACACTCTGTCTAGGACAGCAATTGGTTTCTTATTTTCCTTTAGTAGGTATGATGGCCAAGGATCCATTTGGGTCACCATCCTGATGATCCGCAGTGGGTAACTCATGATGTGCTATGTGATGGGACTTTGTGTGACCATAGTTGGTACTTGTTTATTGTGGGTATGGTTTCCATAACATACTTGATGTGACCATGGTTGGTGTTTGATTATTATGTGTATGATTCTTTTAACATACTTAATCTATTTTATTTCTAGAAGCAATGCGACCATGTAGAGTTGTACTTGTGTTGTGCTTGCATGGTATTTGAGTTGTACTTATGTTGTACTTATACTGTACTTGAGTTGTACCTTGGGATGTACTTGTGAGGTTCTTGTGATTGGTTGTTATAGTTTCGGTTCAGTTTATGTTAGCCTGTGTTTAGAGGTAGATTGTCTTGACTAGGATTCCTGGTTACTATCTCCTCACACGGGGGGTGGGGCTTTGGGTTCCACTTGGTTGGGTGGCATGCACCTAAATCCGTTGGGTTCTTTCTTCATGTTCATGTGGACGAGACTTCTAGTTGGAGAGCTCATGGGTTCCAGTATCAGTTCTTGCCTTATTGTATTTCAGTTGATCTTGTTTTATTCTACCCCTTAGTTGTTATTGAGGTGGAAGTTGTAATTATAATTATGTCTATTGGACTTACCTCATTCAGGGAATGAGAGTTGTAATCTTATTGTTTAATTGTGATTAATGAAATGGAAAGTTATCTTATGATTTGATGTAATTCATCTTATTGGAATGTATGTGATTATATTATTATGTAAATGAATGACATGGTTTAAGTTCATGTTTTTTGTTGAGGTTCTATATAACCTCTATCTCGTACCCTTAGAGGTTGTTGGTATTTGTTAATGAACTTGCATGTTAATTGTTCTTAAGAAAAGAAAAAAATTAGCATATTTAAGTAGTTGTTTGCAACTTCCTCTAGGGTTGCGTGGCGGGGCGTTACACATGGTATCAGAGCCTAGGTTTAAACACTGGGTACTCTAGGATTATGGTGGAACCATTAGGGTTTAGCTGTTTAAGTTTTGAGTTATGTACCTCACTTATTACCTTGGTGTGTAGACGAGGTTTTGATTTGGTGCATTATGTGTGTGGGAGTAATATCCCTATGTGTTAGTAGGATTTCAGGAGTAAGCCTAACCCTAGGGGGGGGGGATGTAATACCCCTCTATTTTGCCTTCTGATTGGATAGTGTGTCTTTGTGTGGGTATGTTGCTGTGATGTGTTTCTAGTTATTCAGATGTTATCTTTATACATGCTTTGGATTAGCATAGCGGTTATTTGAATTAAAGATGATTATGCTTTGAATTATATCATGTTAGAATTGTCAGTTAGTTGCATTGTATTAGTGAGGGGGATGGTATCACATCACTCACTTGCAAGTGCCCTACGATTCCGAGATTTCCTCTTCATGGTGTGTATTTTATGTTGTTTATATTATATGTTGTTGTTACTTGATTTGCAAGTTGACAGATACAGGACATCGACTCCACCTGGTTTCACAGGTTGGAGCATGTTCAATACCCAATGGTATTCAATTGGGAGATAGTAGCTAGGTTTCCATGCCAAGTCGTCACCCTAGTCCTTGTATATCATCAGTTGTCTATCAGGTTGTGTTGCTTTGAATATTGTGCCCTCTCTTGGTTATTTAATTGCAAGTTAAATTGGGTGATTTAAATAGCTTAATGTATTTAAGTTGTTGAGTAATGAAATCTGGAATTATGTTGAAATATAATTTATTTATTATTAATTTAATTTAATTAATAAATAATTTAATCGTTGATTAAATCTATTTATTAATTAATTAAATTTTTGATGTTGAAAGAAGCGAATTTATTTACGTTGAATTTGAAAATAAAGAAAATGAATTTAAAAGTCAATTTGAAAGTTTGAAATTCAAAATTAAAGAAATTTGATATTTTTGCATTTTCTGTTTTTAAGAATTTATGAGGGGGTTGTTGGATTTTTTTGGGGTTTTATCCTTATGTTTGATTTTGGATCACAATTTTGTATTATGAAGTTTCTGGAAAATTGAAAATGGAGGAGAGGAAGAATGGTTTTCATTTTGTGGGTTTTGGCTTGGAGTTGTGAAATTCGGTGGAGCTGAAGTAGCAAGCTAGGTACCGATTGGATCTCCTCACAAACTCAACAAATCGGGTTCATGTTTTAGAAATTGGTTGTTTTGAGATTTTTAAATTGTATATGTTTTGTAGTTGATTATTATGTTGGAAAATTCAAGAAAAAACTTTGTGTTCTTGGCTGCAAATAATTGTCTTGGAAATTATTTGCTCAATTTGTGTTGTAAATCTTAAAATGGAGTGATTTAACTGTATACATATATGTATATATATGTATTTTATACATATATATTATTTATATTTATTTAAATTTTATTTTTGAGGGGTTTTGCTATTAAAATAATTTTTAAAATACCCCTTGAAGGGCGTAGTTTTTCAAAAACATCTGTGGGCTTGTAAAATAAATTTAAAAAAAAAATAAAAAATTATTGGGGGGGCTGGGGACTCAACCCCCACTGCACCCCATGGGATGTGCGTGGGGGGAGCCGCGCCCAGCGCGACCCCCACAGTAGCTACCTGCGGTCGGTGTGGTGGCTATTTACACAACCGCCACCACCACTACCAATGGTTAGCTATGTTGTGCACAATGCCACCGGAGGTGGTGACCGGTTGTGTATGTGGCCGTTGCTGCCGCCGGCGGTGCCCTCTAAACTGCCGCCCCAAAAACTTTTGCTGCCCCTGCATAAATCAAAACCGCGGCCAAAGGGTAAACCAGGACAGAAGAAAGCCGGCCCAGCCAGCCCTAACCTACACGTGGCCCAAGGCAACCATGACCCAACCTTAATGGTTGGCGTGCGGCCCGAGGCGTGGGTTGAGGGCTTTGTTTCAAAATTTTAATGGAATAAAATATATTTTTTATTATTATTCAATATTAGTTATATATAATATTAAAATATTATTAAATATATATATATTAATCAATAATATATATATATTAATATTTTATATTATATGTAAATAATATTAGATTTTAACTTAAATATTTTTGTAGTTGGGGAGATGTTTTTTTTTAATATTATAATTATATATATATATATATATTTTTAAAAAAATATATATATATTAAAATGATGGAGAAAAATAAAAGCATAATTTAAATGAAGTTATGAAATTTAAACTGATGTGCAAAGTTCAATTATTTATTTGATTTAAATATAATTGAGAAATTTGAAATATTGGGTTTATGGTCAAATTAGTGTTGTGATTTTAAACCATAGATTAAGAAAAAAGACAAATGTTGGTTTTGAGATTAATGTGCTAAGAACGAAATTAATCTGATTTATTTTATAATGATTTAATTTGCAAGGGCAATCAGTTATTTATTTTAAAACGAAATGTCTTGTGTTATAGTTGGAAATGCCTATTTTATTATGAGCAAATAGGGAATTAAATATTAGCGTTAATTTCTCCCTTATCTGAAAAGATGAATGTTAATTTAGTTTTATTGATGTGATAGATTACTGAACGTTAATGAGGAATGGATTTAGAATATCCAAAGGTAGTCTATTTCATGTGCCCTCAGAGAATATTCTCTTCTTGCTTTTGTTGGGAAATGGGCTAAGGAGTGTGTTATTCGTAAGTCTTCCAGATGTGATTTTCAATTCTGTGGTTATCGTTTGTGATGTCAACCTGTTGTGAATTCTGTTGGATAGTGCATGAGGATTGTGTCTATGTTAGTACCCGGTTTTCACGAGTGGGGACGTTTGTGCCTCCTGTGAAAGGAGTGGATTTCGTAATGTGTGCCTCTTTGTCAGGAGCGGTCTTGTTATTGATGTTACCTCGAGTGTTTGGAGATGGTTTTATCTTTGTCACCTCCTGAGAAAGGAGTGGATGTGTTATCTTGTTTGTTGCACCTTGGTACTAGGTGATCCCACAATAATGGGTTACACTTTTTGGCCAAACTTGACATTGAAATCAACATTTTTCACCAGATCTTCACTTCCATACGCCTATAGAAGCTAAACCATTAAGAATTTGAAGATGAAGCAAACTAGTGATTTGTGATATTTTGTATTGAGAATATAATTATATTTTTTTTTTAAATTAAAAAAGAAATTGTGAATTATTTCATGTAGTTTTTATTAACTTACTTTTTTTTACTAAACATCATTTTCAAAAACTGATGCTTACTTTCAGCTGCATAACATTTTTTATAGAAAGCATACAATTCTAATTTTTTAAATAAAGTGTTTTCACACCATTATCTAGGGGATGGATATTTTTTCATAATTGTTTGGTGCATATATATTTTTTAATTAATTTTCTAATTTAGAGTAATTATAATCTGGATATATTATACTTTCAGCTACATAACTTTTTTGGTATTCATTTGAATTAACTTATTCATTTTTTGTTGGAATAAGGACATCAATAGCTAGTGTACATGGTTTTTTAAGAAAATTTTTTTATCTCTTTTCCTATTTTTCCGTATGTGTGAAATAAAGACCTCGATGTTCATTGGAAAACCTACATTCACAAGAAATAAAAAATAAATATAATAATAAAACTAAATATATTTAAAATTATACTTTTTGGGAAGCTTATAATAAGGACTACATGTTTACAAAAAAATAATTTTAAATAAATTAATTTGATCCCCTAAAAGGTAAATCAAAAGTGATTTTTTATCAGCATTTTGATAGGTGTAGAAGAGACTCCATTATAAGTATGGTTTAAAACTAGCGGCTTTCTATCCAAGGGGGTTTGATATAGGTGGGTTTGATCAAACCCTATTCAATTAAAAACCTTAAAATGGAACCTTTTTAAGGCTTAAATCATTACATTTTCTAAAAATATGTGATTTCAGCAAAAATCAGGATGTCCCAAAAAGTGTAACCCATTATTGTGGCAGCACCCTACCATTAGTGTTTGGTTGGTGTGTGTGTGTTGTCAAGTAGAAGAGTGGCTTTCATAGGGGCCAGAGCCCGAAAGAGGTATGATTGGGTAACCTTCGGAAGTTGTTTAATCCAGTGATAACTAAAAAATAATACTTAGAAGTTTAGGACTAACTTTTCACTAATCAAGTTAAGTTGACCTCACTCATAGGTGCAAGGGCTTGATTAGACTTGGGATGAGTGAGAAGGCCATGGGATGGCAAGGTCATCTATCTTATCTGTACGAAAGGTATTTGATTCTACATTAGTAAGTATGAGGTCCAATGATCGATTAGGGCCACCATCTTGATGATCAATGTGGGTAACTCATGATGAGTTGTGCGATGACACTCTGTCTAGGACACAGTTGGTTTCTGATTTTGCTTTAGTAGGTATGAGGGCCAAGGATTGGTTTGGGTCACAATCTTAACGATCCTCAGTGGGTAACTCATGATGTGCTATGTGATGGAACTTTGTGTGACCATAGTTGGTACTTGTTTATTGTGGGTATGGTCTCGGTAACATACCTGATGTGACCATGGTTGGTGTTCGATTATTATGTGTATGATTCTCTTAACATACTTAATCTATTTTATTTCTAAAAGCAATGTGACCATGTAGAGTTGTACTTGTGTTGTGCTTGCATGGTATTTGAGTTGTACTTATGTTGTACTTATGTTGTACTTGAGTTGTACCTTGGGATGTACTTATGAGGTTCTTGTGATTGGTTGTTATAGTTTCGGTTCAGTTTATGTTAGCCTGTGTCTAGAGGTAGATTGTCTTGACTAGGATTCCTGGTTACTATCTCCTAGCATGGGGGGTGGGCCTTTGGGTTCCACTTGGTTGGGTGGCATGCACCTAAATCCATTGGGTTCTTTCTTCATGTTCATGTGGATGAGACTTCTAGTTGGAGAGCTCGTGGGTTCTAGTATCAGTTCTTGCCTTATTGCATTTCAGTTGATCTTGTTTCATTTTACTCCTTAGTTGTTATCGAGGTGGAAGTTGTAATTGTAATTATGTCTATTGGACTTACCTCATTCGGGGAATGAGAGTCGTAATCTTATTGTTTAATTGTGATTAATGAAATGGAAAGTTATCTTTATGATTTGATGTAATTCATCTTATTGGAATGTATGTGTTTATATAATTGTGTAAATCAATAACATGGTTTAAGTTCATGTTTTTTGTTGAGGTTCTATATAACCTTTGTCTCGTACCCTTAGAGGTTGTTGGGATTAGTTAATGAAATTGCATGTTAATTGTTCTTAAGCAAAAAAAAAAATTAGCATGTTTAAGTAGTTGTTTGCAACTTCCTCTAGGGTTGTGTGGTAGGGCATTACACAAGGTCAAAAAATAGTAAACACAATTGAAACTACAGAAAAACCTACCAATGACCTAGCTAGTTAATCTAGATGGTAAAAACAAAATGAGAAAGTGTAGGAAATAGATAATAAAATGATAAAGCAAGTAAATAAGAACTAGGGTGATGAAGATGATCTCATAGAAGTGCTAGTTCTCTAGCTAGCTCCACATGTATGTTCTCTTGTACACAAGAAAGAGGGAAAATTATTGGGGCTATATACGAAGTTGCCTCAGGGAGACCCCCATTTTGGTGTTTCAACCTCCACGGACAACCAAAAAGCAACAGAGTAGAATATACGATAAAGGAGAGAAAAGGAAACAAGAAGAATTACTAACAATATTATGCTACTCAACTAGATCATAGAGGAGAGGAGTGAAGCATTACCAACTCCACCCAAAATCTCACTAGCCAATGGAAGAAGAAAGCAAGCGACAAACTTGGAAAAGTCACCACCACCACAATCATGGTGAAAGGAGGTCTTGCAAGACTCCAAGCTCGCAATGTCTATAATGGCCTCACACTTGCAATGTGGAGTTGAAGTGTTTCTTCTATTGTAATGATCAAAAGTGGCATGCTAGAATTTTTCTTGAAAGTAAATGAGATGCTAGAGAGTTCAAGAGAATTGGTAGAGACTCAAATGAAGTGAGAATGGATGAATTTGAAGGAAAAAGCAGAAAGAGTCTGCCATTTTCAGGTTAGTTTGTCAAAGAGGGACATTACAATTTTACCCCAATTGGGTGTGTAATTCCTCTGCCAACTTCAGACGTAGGAATCCATCAGGGATAGTAACATGTCGTGTGGAATTCCATGTGCCGCATGTGTGTCCTCAACAAATATTCTCTCACTGACACAAAGGATAGATTCCAAGTGGAAGGAAGGTAGCTAGGTGATGTGGAATTCCACCTTCGGATTTGATTTTGTAAAGTGAGGGTGTGTGGAAGGGGAATTTTCCCAAGGGGTGAAAATTTTCTCCTATGCACCATCATTGCATAATTTTTTTGGAGAAGTTTCTTTCTTGTCATTTTTATGCATTGTAACTCAGATTTTTAGTCTTATCATTGAAAATAAAAATTGTAATACTCTATTTCTAAGCATTTTTCAAGCAAGATAGGTATATCAAACTTGTGCAAGCTATAAGAACACCTTTCTTATAATAAAGTTCAACGATTTTTCCTTCTCAATGGTTATCTTATTGTGTACAATTGATGATTGATGTGTATTTTTTAATTTTATGTTTAAATCCTCAAATATTAGTCAATTAAAATGACTAAATATGGTACTAACTGATGTCAATTAATAATTAAATTGACTAAATATACTACCAATTGACAAAAATTAGTGAATAGTGAATAAATATGACTAAATATATGACTAGTGAAATCAGTGAATACAAATGACAAAATAAGTGACTAGTTAACAACAATAAATGATTAAATTAATGACTAAATATATCAGTGAATAAAAAATGACTAAATAAGTGACCAGATTGCAACAATTAATAACTAAATCAATGACTAAATATACTACAAAATCAATCAATCAAAACAACTAATAAATGACTAAAAATGGTTTAGTCATCAATTTTGTCACATTATAAATGATTGGAAATAAACTACTAATGGTCATGTGTGATCATGTTTCATCATTTATATGCAATTTTTAGTAGTTTTTAAATAATATATTGTTATTTTTATAAAAGTAGATAAATTTTATGGAAATAATTTTAAAATGTGGAAGATGAAGATGGAGGATCTATTGATAGATCAAGATTTGTGGGGTACTATTGATGAGAATGATCCAAGGCCTATAGATCCTACTTAGGATGCTCAATATGATGGTTTGGATAGAAAATCCAAGGTTCTAATCAAATTGTGCTTGGCATAGTCTATTTCAATAAATTTCCATGAAGAGACCTCTACACAAAAGTTATCAAAGAAGCTTGGTGAGATGTATCAAGCCAAATATTTAGTGAACAAGATTTTCTTGAGGAATAAATCATATTCTTTGAGAATGGAAGAGAGTGGATGAATTATAGATCACCTAGAAGAACTCTCTATGTTAGTGGCTTGGTTGGCATCAGTTGGTGTCAAAATGGATGAGGAAAAATGTCAGATCCTACTTTGTTCTTTTCCTGATTCATGGAATTCTCTTCTTATGGCTATTGGGAGTACTTCTATTATATTGAAGACTCAAGATGCAGTGGGTTCTTTGCTTTCTGAAGAGATGAGGATGAAGGTATCTATCAATACCAAGGAGGCCCTAAATGTTCATGGAAGAAGTAAGAAAAAGGTAAGAATAATGAGAATCATAATAAATCCAAGTCCAAGGGGAGATCTAAATCTCCTAGAAAGTCCAAATTTGTTTGTCAAAACTATAGTAAGCCTAGACATATTCATAAGGATTGCAAAGAAGAAAAGAAGAAGAAAAATAAGAGATTCAATTTTGATTCTTAGTCTGAGAAGGAAGATGGTGGTGCATTTAGTGTAGCTTTGGAAACTCATGTAGGTAATGATTCATGGTTAACTGACTCAAGTGCATTTTTCCATATGAGTTTTTATAGAGATTGGTTTTCCGAATTTGAAGGATTTGATGGAGGTAAGGTTTACTTGGGTGATGATTATTATTTAAATATTGTTGGTCATGGTAAAGTTAAAATTAGGTTTATTAATGATAGAATAAAATAATTAATGGTGTGTTGCACATCCCTAAATTAGCACAATATTTGTTATTTGTGAGTAGAATAATACATGCAGGTGTGTAGGAGTATTTTTTGATGTAGGATGCAAGATGGTGAAATGGGATATGGTGATTGCTAGAGGTTTCAAATGTGGAACATTATATAAGCTTGATGCATGCAATTTTGAGTGTAATTGTACTTATGTGAAAAGTCTGTGGAAGAGGTGAGGGTTTCACCTTCAACAGATGGTCATGGCTTTTGGTTCCTAAGGGTTATTTTTCTTCTAAATCAAATTTACCTACAGAGAAAACTATGTTATGGCACTAGAGACTTGGTCACATTGGAGAAAAGGGTCTAAGTACCTTGAAAATTAAAAAACCTTATTAAAGGATTATTTGACTGTAATCTTGAATTTGATTTTTGTGAGCATTGCATTTATGGAAAATAAAACCACATTCAATTTTACTTGAGTTCTCATAAATCTTATGGTGTATAGGATCTTCTTCATTATGATGTGTTTGGTCTTGTAGATGTTCCTTCAATTCGTAAATCCACATATTGTGTTTTATTTATTGATGATTATAGTAGAAGGGCATGGATATATTTCATAAAGAGTAAATTAGAGATTTTTAGTCAATTTAATTAATTTAAAGCAATGGTTGAGTTGTAGACTGGAAAGAAAATAAAATGTTTATGGACTAATAATGATAGAGAATTTTTCTCTAATGATTTTGATAGATTCTCTAAAGAATTTTAAATTCATAGATATAATACAAATCCATATTGTCCATAGTAGAATGGAGTTGTAGAAATAATGAATAAGACATTTATGGAGAAGGCTAGGAGTATGTTGAGTGGTGTTGTTCTAGAACAAAGGTTTTGGGTTGAAGCTATTGTCACTGCTTGTTACCTAATTAATTGGCCTCCTACATTATCTCTTGTTGATAATATTCCTATACAGGCATGGTCGAGTCACAAACCTTCACTAAGAAATCTTAGAGTTTTTGGTTATGAAGCATATGCGCTTGTGCCAAAGGAGAAGTGAAAAAAGTTAGAGAACAAGGTTGTGAGATGTATCTTCACTGCATACAATTATAGTGTGAAAGTATACAATCCTTAGGATCTTGTTTCAAAAAATGTAATATATTGGAAGTGTTGTTTTTAGAGAAACTAAACCTTCTTCTATTACATTGCAACCAGAACAAAGTAAATAGGAATATGTGATTCAATTTCCTTCTACACTTGAGAAAGTTGAATCAAGGCCCATGGATAGACAAGAAGTTTAGGAGAGCTCATCTAGATTTGAATCCTTAGAAGAGGAGGAAGAACCTCCAACTCATATTTTTTGTAGGTATACAAGGCATAGACAACCACATGAAAAGTATTCACTTAATGATTGGAGATATATTTTTTCTTTGAATACTAACATGGATGAACCCAAATTGGTAGAAGAGGTGTTAGGTATGAATTATGTAGAATCCTATAAGATTTCTATGGATGAATAAATGGTAGATTGCAAAAATAATGATACATGGGATCTTGTATAATTTCCTAAAGGATAAAATCATGGTTGTTGTAAATGGATATTCAAGAAAAAGATTGGTTCATATTGAGGTATTGAGAAGTACAAAGCAAGGTTGATTACAAAATGTTACTCTCAAGTTGAGGGTGTTGATTATGGTGAGATATTTTCTCTTGTTGCAAAAATAAAATCCATTAGATTTTTCTTTCTATTATTGTTGCTTATGATTTAGATGTTGAGAAAATGGATGTGAAAACTGATTTCCTTCATGGTGACTTGGAGGATGATATTTATATGACACAACTAGAGCACTACATTGTAAAAGGTAAAATTAAATTGGTTTGTAAATTGAAGAAATATTTGTATGGCCTAAAACATAGTCCTGGGATGTGGTACTAGAAATTTGATACATATGTGTTGAGTTTGGGATTTGAGTGTTCTAAATTAGATCATTGTGTTTCTTATAAATTTGATGATGATTGTTTCCTATTTATTTCATTATATGTTGATGATATGTTATTTATTAGTGGAGGGAAAGGTATGATTTCAAAACTAAAACCTCAACTTGATACTAAATTTTAAATGAAATATCTTGGTGCAGCTAAAAAAATTCTTGGGATGGAAATTAAGAGAGATAGACTGAATAAAAATCTATGGATTGGCCAAAGTTAGTATTTCAATTCAATTTTATAGAGGTTTGATGTGTAGGATTGTAGACCATTGTGTGTTCTTTTTTCAATTGGAAAAAAGTTATCTATTTCATATTGTCCAACATCCCCTCAAAGATGGAAGACATGAGTAAAGTTCCTTACCAGAGTGTAGTTGGAAGTTTGATGTATGTTATGGTTTGTATAAGACCAAACATTTCCTAAGCAATGGGAGTTCTTTACAAATATACTTCTAATCCTAGTAGAGTTCATTGGGATGCAGTTAAAAGAGTCTATATATATTTTCATGATACCTCAAATTATTCCTTGTGTTATCATAGTAACATGACTGAAGATATTCCCCTTTATATTCATGGTAATGTGGATTTAAACTGGGCAAGTGATGTTGATAGTAGAATATCCACTAGTGCTTATGTGTTTACTTTATTTGGTGGTAAAATTAGTTGGATGAGTTAGCAATAGGCTATTGTTTCTTTTTCCACTACTAAAGCAGAGTATATGGTATCTACTCATTCTTATAAAGAATCCATTTTGATTAAGAGATTGTGTTCAAATATAGCAATAAAATAAGGTGCAGTGACAATTTATTATGACCACCAAAGTGCAATATGTGTAGCCAAGAACTTGAAATTTCATGCCAGGATGAAGCACATTGATGTATAGTATCATTTTGTTAGAGATATGGTCAAAGATGGCAAGGTAAATTTTGTTAAAGTAGAGACTTTGATGAATGTTTTTGATTCTTTAACTAAACTTGTGAGCACAAAGAAGTTTAAATGTTGTTAAGAGACTATGGGCCTTTCGGCCCCTAGCAATTAAATGATGATGTTTATATACCCTCTCATTGATTTTGCAAGGTGTTCGACAAGTAGGAGATTTATTGGGAAAATGTGTATCAACCTTGTAATTACATAAGTGATTATTGATACATAAGGTAATTTTCCTATGATGATGATGGGGGGCATGAGGGGGTTTGGACCATTCATTATTAGGTCTTAGATCTAATGACTTATATTTTATTAGCTTGAATTCCCTTAGAAGGAAACCCTATTTTATGAGGGCATTAAATTAAAACTATATATTTTTATTTATTTTGAGAGTCCAATGGTAGTTGTGTTGCCTTTGGATATTGTAATCTTTATGATTTTTGAATAATATATTATCTAGCTTTTGGAGTGGGGTTTTTCTCCTGAAAGGTTTTCCCCCACTTAATTCACTATGTTGAAGTATGCATGATATTTATGTTTATTTTTGTTTAAGTTTATGTAACTGTTAAATATCTATAAACTTTTTGTATTATCCTCCCCTCAAGATTAGTGTAGGAAGTTGTTCTGCTACCTTGCCTTCCTTACAAATTCATGCTCCCACCTTAAAAGAAATTTCTAACACCAATTATGAACAATTTCCTTTAAGGTAGATTAAGATAATATATGCAACATGAAAATTCATGAGACCTTGTTGGAAAACCCTATGGCAATGATATATTCCCAATAAAGATAACTCATGACAAGGGGTTCCCTAAAGAAAAATACATAAAATAAGACAAAATACATCACATAAAGAATCCAATGATCTAGGGGTATTATAGACCATAGATAATATATAATATGATCATGCTTAGAATTGACATCATTCCCCAAATACTCATGGAACAATGAACAAAATGGACAAATATCACATTAAGAAAAAAAAAATTGGCTCAACATGGAATAGACCTAAATGTCCCAATGCCTTGCATTGTTCTAAAAAATAAACATAATTCAACAATGTTTACAACATAAAGACAAATGGAGATATAAATACATGAATCTCACAATAGATTTATTTTGTTTATATCCTTGTACCAACGAGAACAAGGGTCATCCACTGAAATCTAAAAAACATAAAGAGACACCAAGTAGCACATAACTAGAGATCACATCACATGCAAGAAAACACACAAAAAGATATACAAAGGTACTACACATGCAAGATGACCTAAATAAAATCATTTTCAACCCAATATTTCTCATCATAAGTAAAAGGTGAATAATATGCTAAAGGTAATACACAAAGTATCATACAATTAGTAGCATTAGTTTCAATGAATGGTGTATTAATCTCATCAAAAGTCATTGTTTCTCCCATTTAGATTCATTAATTTATAAAATATAAGAGCTAATTCATTATGATATTCATTTTTCTTCTTGTTTATTTTCTTCAATATTTGAATGTATCACAATAGTTTATTCATTATCATCATTACTATGAGTAATATTATTTATATGATCCTCTCCCAATTTTTGTGTAGGTTGGGATAGGTAAGGCCTAATTTCATGGTTTGATGAGGGTGGTAGGGTGGTTGAACAATGATGAGGATGGATGGGTGAGAGGTAATTCGTTAGATTTAGATTGGATGGATGGATGGTTATTAGGTAAAGTTCCACATTTTTCACAAGCTAGCAATCTATAGCATGACATCATTGTTTGTGGTCTTTTATACTTCTATTTGTTCTTTTAGGAGTTTTTCCTTATGAAGTGGTAAAGGATGTACTCCCCAAAATCTATATTTCTTCTTCCTTATGAGGGGGAATTGAAGGAACCATAGAAGGTTGGGATACCATTGTATTCTTAGTTTTGGGTCTAAAGACATGTTTTTATTTCAAATTCACAAAGTTAATCACACAATTATCTCTTGGTATTTTATAGGATGGTGGAGGTGGAACCATAGCATATATGTTAGGTGGATGAGGGAGGATGCTCGATTCTGACTTAGGTTCATTCACTACATATGGGTACATGAAACATCTATTGAAGTCAATGTGTACTGAAGAACCTCAAGTAGTATATTATTAAGGGATAACTCCACTCTCTTCTTAGCTTTAAACTTTTTTATATGAAATAAATAAAAAATACTCATAAGGCTTATTAGGATCAATAGGTTGAGGCCAAAAATAATCTAGTGAAAAAATTTCATGAGAGGATAAAGGTTTAAACCCACTATGATAGAGAGTGTGTATTTCTTCTTCAAATACATTTTTGAATAACTAATAGACCTCACTCATTTATCATATCCATGGATAACCTAACTTCACATCAAATTGGTCCATTATGGAACTATAGTAAATGAATCATTCAATATTTTAGGTCCAAATTTTACCGATAAAGTTATTAGACCTATCATAGGGTGAAAAAAACCTTCATGAGTTTTTAACCATGATTTTGATTGTTCATAATTATCTTTATAAATTTTATGTACAAATACGAATTCTTGAGTGATCACATTGTCTATATACATGGGATCAATGAGTATCCTTGTTATGGGTTTATCATTAGTTCTACTAGTGATATAAAGAGAACCATGAAGTTCATTTATGGATGCATGAATATGTGTAAAAAAAATGTTAAGAAATAAAGGTTTTTTGTCCCTTAATATGTTGAACTTCTATTGTGTTTACAATGTTGGATAAATCATTATCACTACATTACAGAAATTTTGATAAATGACATGGCAATGGGTTTGTAAATATTTTAAAGTTTTCATTAGGTTATGAAACTAATTTAATTCCATTTAATTAACACCAACTAACTATATTTTATTAGAGTTTATGAGGTTTTACACTTGGTGCTTAAGAGGCATTCATATTTCTATACCATGTACAAGTGTATGTTGATATTGACAAAATAATTTTTCATTAAGGTTTGGTAGTAAAGGTTTATTTGTTTCAATAGGCCTAATTGAAGGGATTTGAACCATATTATTGTTTAATGATTTCGACATTGTTGCATGAAGAGAATTGGGAAATTGTGAAAATTTCCTATCTATTTGCCTAAGTTGATATAGATTTTATTTTTAGAAGAAAATTTTGTTTCAATGGTATTAGTAGTTTGAGGAGTATTTACCTTAATGAATTTTTTTTCTGTTATTTTTAAATGACTAATAATATTTTGAGGCATGAATTATTATTTACTAGTAGTATTTGATGAAGGTGTGCCATCATATTGACTAGTCTATATCTAGATGTCATCAAGATCCATATACAAGTATGCAAAAACTGGATATTTCGTTAACAATATCTTATATCAAATACTAGGTTGTAAGGTACTAATAAAGCATAGATATATTGAGAGGGGGGTGAATCAATATATCTCTCAAAATAATACAATTCAATTTTAATAATAAAAATCTTCTTACTACCTTAAATAAATAAATTAATTGAAGCATAAGCACATAACCACAACACCAAATTTACATGGAAAACCGTACAAGGGAAAAACCGTGGTGAGAAAGCTGCTTGGAGCTACTATCCAAATCCAACCTGATAAAAATGAAACAAGATTTACAATTAATTTGTATGGCTTCAACCAAAGGAATTCTACAAATCCTTGGAAATACAACACTTACAAAAAGATGCTACAACCTCAACTACATCACTTGATAAATTTAGATGATCAACTACCACCACAACACCACTACTTCCTATGACACACCACCTTCAACACTCACTCATACACTTTTACCATTGTCTTAATTTCTTTAGCATTCACTCACTTCTTCCTCCACCTCATTTCCTATAGTATTCATTCATGTCTATCTTCAGCTCACTATCTTCAACACTCATTCACACAATTCTTCTTTAAGCTTACTGCCTTTAGTAGTTTCCAAATATTTCTTAGCACATTCACACACATTCTTCTAACTTCAACTCACTAATTTTATTATATATTAATTTTTAGCACATTTAATACACACACTTCTACACCTTTCTCGATCACACACTTGATCCTTCCTTTATACATTTTGCAACCTTCAAAAGATTTATCCTTTTTGGCCAAAATAGAATGTGTAAACATGAAATGTGCAATGCTCATAATGATCTAGATCTAAATCATCTTAAATAAAATTAAATTCAATAAAATCCAATCCAAGAGATAAGAAAGACCTATTTTACATTAGTACACATTCCCATGCTAGCGCACATAACAAACACTTGGCACAAACACCTTGAAATACAAAGTCAGTCCAACAAATACTTAACCCTACAAATATTAACTCCAAACCGAAAGTAGTATTTGAGAGATTAAATAACATTATGTGGATCCTATTGTGATCATTAAATGATATTCAAAAACATTTTCATACCCTCCTTTTACAACTTAATGCAACACTAAGCTAGTTTAGGAAAACAAACATTGAACCAATATATCTTGCATAAGTAGACAACATAGTCTTGAGATAAAAAAATGAAAATTAGAATTGTGGTACACCTAAACATATAAAACTTCAAGGGAGAAAACAAATAGACATTTAGAACTCATCCTTCAAACTGCAAGACCAAAGCAACAACTACAAAGAAATGTGGAGCATTTCTTTGAACCTTCATGACCATGAGAGTATAGTCTTCACACTACAAGTTCTAGAAACCTTTGTGGTAACTTTATTTTCTAAATATAGGAAGATATAATACATATGCATATAAGAAACTTCCAAACTGTAAGGAAATACATTTAAATTCCAAGGAGTATAAAGAACTATTGGAAACATATTTAATACAACTTCCTAAGTCACTAACTACAAGAAAAACTTTAATACATTTTACATCAATAGATAGTGAATAAAAAATTCACAACATAGTTAACCTATTCAATAGCAACAAGAAAAATATGATAGTTATTGTAGAAGTATCATGACTTCCATTATCATACACAATAATTCTGATGAACATACTAATTGCGGCATATTAAACCATCCACATACTACCACACTTCTAACATCAATGAAAATACCAGCAACAATCTCCATTCTATTGACATCAATGACAACACCTAAAACAAAATTTCAACAATCTCCCCTTTAGAATTGATGGAAACACCAAATTGATATGCAATTTATCCCTCTTTGATATCAAGGGAAAAGGGCTAGTGGTCTTCAACTAATCTTGTAGCAACACATGAGTTCCCTATGACTACACAAACTCTAACTTACTGCTACTTGCTCCCCCTAAGAGGTAGCCTTCATCAATCTAGTGATAAAAATGTGTCTTGATTTTTTCTCCTTGGATAGATGTGCCACCTATGCATCTAGTTAGAAGAAGGATGGGAAACAACCCCTAAATTATGTTTGAGATACACAAATTTATCTTTTGAAAGTGACTTTGTAAATATTTCTACAACCTATTCCTTTGGGGGAACATACTCTCTCAAGAAATGATACTTGATTGATATATTCTTGGTTCTAGATTAATTCATCACTAGATTCTTTAAAATATTGATTGTGATTGTATTATCACACAAAATAGGAATGGGTTCATCATATATCACCTTGATATCCTTCAATTTTTTCTTCATTCACAACACTTGGGTGTAGCAAGATGTTGCAACTATATACTTTTATTTTATTGTTGATAAGGATATCGAGTCCTACTTCTTAATAAACCAAGAGACTAATCTATCTCCTAAGAAGAAAGCTCCACCATTGGTGCTTCTTCTATCATAAAAAATCCCAACCTAATCAAGATCATTATATGTAAATAGAGAAAATCATCATGTTTTCTATACCACAGTCCATAATCTAGGGTGATCTTCAAATATATCAAAATTCTCTTAACAACCTTTACAAGAGTTTCTTTTGGATCAACTTGAAATTTTGCAACCAAGCAAACAACTTGAATAATATTAGGCCTATATTTTCTTAAGTATAATAGGCTCCCAATCATAGACCTATACAATTTTTTATCAACTTTAGGTGACTCATCATATTTTTTCAAATGACAACCTATTACCATGGGAGTACTCACTAGTTTCTAATCTTCCATACCAAACTTCTTTAACATCTCCTTGACATACATTTCTTGAGAGATACAGATACCATTATTTGACTATGTAATTTGGAGTCTAAGAAAGAATTATAACTCACCTAACATAGATGTTTAAAATTATTTCTACATCTCTTCAACAAAATTCTTACACATTTCATCATTCCCACCAAATATTATATCATCAATCAAAATTATTTCATCCTTAAATTTAATATACATATTACTATTTGTGGTACATTTCTTCAAGCCTTACTAGAGTAGGTACTTGTCCAACCTTGCATACCAAGCCCTAGGGGCTTATTTGACACCATACAAAGCCTTCTTGAGTTTACACACCATTTTTCAATCCTCTAATAGTTTAAATCCATTGGGCTGCTCTATATTCTCTTCTTCTTCTAAATCACCATTCAAGAAAAAATATTTCACATCAATTTGATCCACCTTCAAGTTTTTGTGAACTACAAATATAAGAAACATTTTGATAGCCTCCATCCTTGCCACTAGAGAAAAAATTTCCTCAAATACAATATTTTCCACCTATGAATACACTTTGCACACTATTTTTACTTTATTTCTCACACTACAACAAGTCCCTATGATTTGCTCCATTTTTTTATTTTTATTTTGCTTCCACCTAGTGCTTTAATGTATTTTTTTGCCAAAATTTTGAAAAAATTGATGCTATTTATTGGGATGGGGCTATTTTTGGCATTTATTTGTGTTGATCAGGACAAGTCGACACTAATTTAGGTGCTAATTGATGCCAAAATTAGCATCGCCTTTAGTGTCGATATTGGATTCGAGTGTGGCACCGTCGTTAGCACCACCTTTGGCTCTGAGTTTAGCTTTGGGTTTAGCACCACTTTTATCTCCCAACTTTAGCTTCGAGTTTAGCTACAGGTTTAGCATTGGTTTAGACACCCCCATGTCGAAGATACTTATTTATATGTCTCATCGACGATGTAAAATAGTGAAATATCAACAAGATACAGGCATATCGAGGAGAGAATCACCTACATCACATCGAAAAGGTATATCTACAAGTGCTCGGTGAAACAAAACTCTTGGATGTAATGAAGTAATGTCGATGAGACATTGAGATATTGGTAAGACAAATAAGATTGTCTCATCGACACTCTTCAATTAATGATCATAAGCATACACCACTAGACCGCTAGGAAGGTGAGCAACATCTGTGGTAGAGTGGTATACAATGCAACCCCGCAACAAGAAGCCTTGAGTAATGCAGTAATGCAGTAAAAAATTGAAGGGAAGGTAAAAACATGACCATACCACAATGATAATCACAAGTCTCCCCGACATGGCAGAGTTACACCGATATATAAATAAATATGGCCGAAGGAAAATGTCGATGAGATAGTGGTATATCAGGAAGAAATATTAACTTGTCTCATCGACATTGGCAACCAACATCAAAGGAAAATAAGATCTACTATCAATGATACATTGATATATCGTTAAGACAAATAATATTGTCTCATCGACACTCTTCAAGTAATGATCAAAAGCATACACCGCTATACCATTGGGAAGGTGAGCAACATATGCGGTAGAGTGGTATACACCACAACCCTGCAACAAGAAGCCTTGAGCAAAGTGGTAGTATGGTAAACAATAGAATGAAAGGGAAAAACACCACCATACCACAGTGGGTATAATAAGAGATGATGGTAGTATGATAATCATGGCATAATTACAATTTACAACATGAAATGTAGGAAATCATGTTAGTCACAATCCATTTGAATAAATCATTTAAGGAATCAAGAATATAGCCCACCAAAATACTCTAGAACTCTAATAAAAACACTCTAAAAATTTTGTTGAAATGTTATTTTTCAAGCATAGCCCACCAGAATGGAGTTTTCATTTTAATAAACATACAATATAATCTTTGTTGAAACCTTATTTTCAGGCATAGCCTGCCAAAATGGAGAAGTGTTTTAGTAAAGAATGATAGAGAATGGTAAGGAGATGTGTGTGATAGGAGGCATAGGATTCATTGTTGTTTACCAATTCCATATCTGATCAACAAGGGTTGCAATGTTTGTGCTACTATTTGTAATCTAGTTATTTAATTGACATATGTTTGCATAATCTCAAATTCCTTTAGATGCTTTTGAAACATAAATGTACCCTATATAGGGTTTAGAATGACTTCTTTTAATTTAAAAAATAAATCAGATGCTTTTGAAGTATTAATGTGTCCTATATAGGGTTTAGAATAATTTCTTTAGTTTAAAAAAATAGATAAATGATGTATTTTCTTGTGATTAGATAATGTGGAGATCTCCTAAATCTTCCCTAGCACACTATCCTCTTTAACACTATGTTCATTACTCCAGCTACTAGGGTTTTGCATTTGACATCTTTAATATCTTCATGATAGTGGATTTTTAATAGATCTTAGTATTTGCTTTAGTCTTTATCATGGTAACCCTTGAGTTCCCTAATCCACCTTCAATCTCTTCTAAGAATATTGTCTTAATCTAGACTGCATAGTATGCATATAAAGAATGTCCTTTATGCTTGCCATTGTTCCAAACCACCACTCACCACCTTGCTTAAAATGTTTCCTCCATAAGCACAATATCATTTTTTAAAATCATATTTGCCAATGATTGACCATTAAGGTCACTACTTTCATCAAAATACAATGCAATTTTTGTCTTCAAACTTAAGGTAGTATGCAAGATAACATTATGAATTGTTTGTTGTGTACAATTTGATTTTCTTGCACATTTACTACTTTACTAACTACCTTTAAGACTGGATATTGGACCATCAGCTGGAATCTCAAACAACTCACTCACTATCACTTGAAGATTCCTTTCATGAGCATCCTTGTATAAAATCAAACTATGCCCTATAGACTGCCTACTTACTTACTAATATAGGGGACTCATTATTTCATGGTATTTTGAGTTTTATTTAGAAGGGGTTAATATGTGGCATTTTTATGTGCATGAAGAATAGATTGTGATGCAATATTCGGGTATGGACAGTTTAGGAAAATTTGAATTTCTATTAGTGTCATAACTAGGCTGGATTGTACCTTGAGCTGGTGTGAAACACTTTCGGGTGTTCTCTTCAATCTTTCTCTTTTCACCCTAGTATGGTTTAAAGGATGGTTTGAATCATCTTGTCCAAATCTTAATAACCTAGCTGGATCTTGGGTATTAGTATGCGTTTCATCAAAATATTCTACCTATCAACAAATGCAAGCATTATTTAATGTTTGGAAACAATTGGAATGGACCTATCTTTGTAAGTTTCTATGTTGTGCTAATTATGATTTAGTTAAGAAATGATGTAACTTTTATGAATGAACCTGAAGCTTGTTGCTTCCTGTACAAATAGGGAAACCAAGGTCCAATTTTAATCATCATATCATCATCATTTCAATCCATTAGAATAGATACTAGACCATCTCATCCACTTATTCATATCAAAATAACTCATGTTATGTATTTCTATATTTTGAGTAATATAATAGAGCAGATACATTATAACTCGTAATCCATTTTAAGTGTTCAATTGTTGTATCAATTTTAATGCTTATTTATTGC
Organism: Sequoiadendron giganteum; assembly: GCA_007115665.2. NCBI lineage: Eukaryota > Viridiplantae > Streptophyta > Pinopsida > Cupressales > Cupressaceae > Sequoiadendron > Sequoiadendron giganteum. Next base: position 169,128,952 of record CM021102.1, read on the forward strand.
TTTGTTGCCTCCAAAGTGGTCTTTTCAAGTTGTTTAAATATGCAAGATTTATTAGGGAACATTTGATGTTACTGTTTGGTCCAATTTGAGGTGCAATTGTAAGGATTTGTCTTTTGAATAATACTTTCTGACATTTGTCTTGAGGTTACCTTATTCTCATTGATACAAAATGTTGTCCTTCAATCCCTCTTAAGTAACATTCTCTAGTGTGGACTTCATCATTTTACCTTTCATGCATTGGATTTAATTTGTTATGTGAAAACATGTTGTCTCTATCTTTGAAAGTAATGACTATTGTGTAAGATTTTAATCTATATGACTATCCCTCGAGTTCAATTCTTATGACTATTATGATGCTTGGGGCTGCTTAAATTTTAACTAGACTATTAATGAAAACTATCTTGGAATCCTTTATGATCAGTTTTTTTAGAATCATGGCTATGTTGATAGTGGAATGTTCTTATTAATAAGGATATTACCCCTTACCAACATACTCCACTATCCTTGCAAATATTTATCTTTAATGTTTCATGGATGGTTTACTTGTGATTATCCTTCTCAAATGAAACAATAGAGTAGCAGGCTAGGCTCAGCCCTTTTGGGAGCTACATTTCACCCCACATGCTATAACTAGATAAAAAAAACAACAATCTAATTTTATCTATACCTGCACAATGAGAAAACATGTTAGATAAAACTGAGCATATGATAGATATGTTTCATAACTTTCTTGTTTTCCTAGACATCTATGGTATGCAAGTTATTTGAATGCACGTGATCATCAAATTATATGTTTATAGATGTATGCACATATTTTGACTAGTGATCCTTCATTGCTCTAACAACACTCTTCTCACTGAAATGCAGGGAACCTAGGAGCAATAAGGAAGACATCAACTTGGAGGCTTAGACAAGCGAGAAGACTGAAGATGATGCAAAACAAAGCAACCGAGATTCATCATTGAGGCAATGATGGGTCGCCTTTCTCTTTATGTGCATTTTTATATTTTGTATCTATAAATGTATAGTTTTTCAATTATATGCATTCAAATAGTCATTTCCATGGCTTGTGTGGAACAACATACATTTACATTATCAATAAAGACTACATGTTTGAAAAGATTGTGCAATATTTCCTATATTATATGCATTTGCATAAGTGCAATCTAGTAATGTAATCTTCTGATTTTATTTATACACATGAATGTAATGTAGAAAAAATAAAAATGTACCTTACTCTTCATTTGAAAATCACAAAAGCTCTACCTAATTGAGCTATTAACTTTTGTATCTTCACAAACATATGTTGATACAAAATGAATGGAAGAATCATCCAAGTAATCCTAATTTTTTCTTCCAAAAATTCATCCAAGTAATCCAAGAAATAATAGGAGGAATTGATACTTGGCATTTGCAAGGTGTGATTAGGAAAATTATTAAAGAATTATCTTTTTTTAGGACTTTAAGGTTAGTCATGTTAGGAGAAATGGGAACACAAAAGTAGATACCCTATTGAAATGGGCTCTATCTTTTGTAGAGGTGGAGGAAATAAGAATAGAATATTTTAGTAGAATTCCTATGGAGGAAATTTTTTTTTTGTAATTAATGCAAGAAGGGGTTCATGCTAGCAAGTAGAGGAATGTGTTTTAAATTCCCAAAGGACTTGAAGCATTGATGAATGTATTGTTGCCAGGGTTGGATGTACGTTCGACATTAATGGTGATGGATGACAATAGGATTTGTTTTAAAGACACACAAGGTACTTTTTTTTATGCTTCTCAGTTTGCGATGGCAAGGAATGTAACAAGTCTACTATGTTAGGCAGTTTGACCCGTTTGTTGACAAAGCAATTTTGAAGAGGCTGAGAGGATTGTTCCTCTCCAAAGATGTGAAGGTGGCACAATCTATAGAAAAAATACTGGGCAATTTCTTTAAAGATTTGAAGCATGGATATTGTACTAATATGGATATTTACTCACTGATCATGGCATGGGGGTTGGACTTAGGAGATTAGGTGGAGGAAGTGAGGAAAGTAATAAAGGCATTGGTACATTAGGATTTCTTAGTGAATATGGAAAGTATCCTTGAATGAGCTATAATAGGAGAAGACTTTGATGTGAGCAAAGGCATGGAAGATGTGGACCATAAAGTAGCAGAGATAAACCATCCATTCATTAGGTGGATAGAAGGAATCACCAAAGCTATGTGGAGAGGAGTGGAGCTAGGATGGAAAGCCCTGAAACTTTGTATAGAAATAATGGAGGTCGAGACAGTCATTGAAGGACTCAAAGATGTCACCAGAGAGGAGTTGCAAGAGAAGAAATGTTTACAACCAAGGAAGAAGATGAATCCAATCAAGGAAATATTCCCAATGCAACTAGATAGCACATTTTGCACTTCTACATAAACTGAAGCTCAATTTTGGTTAAAATAGAGTTTATATCTTAGATTTTGTTGTACTTTTTCAGGGGTTAAGCCAGGTTTTTTTAATTTGAAAATGTAAATAGTATGGGGTATGCGTAATAGTAGATAGGGTTGTTTATAGGTAGATTTAGTTGTTTTTTTCTAGTTTGTTGGAAATTGTGTTGGTTAAACAATCATATTTTAGAAGCTACTGGATAGAATTAATTTTTGAAGTTGATGTAAATTCTGCATTATTATTAATAAAATCAAATATTATCACTGATAAAAAAAAAACATAGTAGGTTGCATGTTAAATTTCAAACATTTTCTTTGCATTTTTTTGTATATATTATTTTCTCAGTGCATCATTATGTAACAACAATTTCACTTCTGAGATATATAGTAAAAATGAATGAAAGCACATGTTTTCTTTATCAAGGGAAATTTATGGTGAATACCCTATGTCTTTCAGATAAGTGTCAAGCGAAATAAGACATAACTAATTGAATTTGATTTTCTATTGTACAACTATTTTTTTATGTTCTTTTTACTTTTTGCATGTGGATTACCCTCAGAAAGAGACTAATTATCTTTTCTAAAATGAAGCCTTTACATTTCCTATCTACAAAAGGAATTTATTGCTTGACAATAGGTTTGTGAACTTCATACAAATTAAGATTAGTGTAAAAGGCCATCCCTGCAAATGTTGTTTGGTCTAGAATTATAATGGAAAATAAAAAAGCTTGCTAGGAGAATAAAATAGGTTTTCAATTGTTGAAGTACAACATAATATTACTAAAGCATTTAAAATTTTAGGCCATAAGAATCATCCTTTCTTAAACATGGATTTCAAATAATTCTAAAAATTAGAAGTCTGGGTCATTAACATTATTGTCTGCTACAATGTCCACCCACTTTCCTCTCAACGATTTAGTATTTCTACATTGTCCATGTCCTCTCTCCATGGCCTCCTCTACGAATAAAAATTCTACCATAGAAGCTTTCACTGCACTACCGTCGAGAAGGAAGAAGTAAATTGTGGACCATGGTAAAAACTGCTCTACCACACCGAGTTGATGAAGGAGTCATGGGGCAGTGGTGGTCACCGCATGCCATTGGTAGAATACTTGTGGGAGTTACCACGACACTGCTAGGAATAGAAGGAAGACTTGTGTGCTACCATAGAAGTTTGATGCACAAAGGAAGTCCGGTGAGGAGATTACGTAGGTATTTGAATTTTCTCATAAGATTATATCAAATTTATTAAACGATATTAAAATTTTATTTGTGCATAGTTAAATTGAATTAGTATATGTTTTAGGACAAGGCCTCCAAGGCTAGGCTTGAGAAACTTCGTGCCACTCATTGCAATGGCTAGAAAGATTTACAGGCCCTGATCTATACATTTGTAAGTATATTTAATATGTTAAATGATATACTTTTTTATTTCCTTGGAAAAAGTAAATGATTGCATATTATCTAGTTTAACTAGTCCATGTGCCATGTTTTGATAGGAGAAATATAGCCACCATCCAAAGAAATTCTAAAAGAATATGTTGCAAAACAAAAAGTGGAATGATTTTGTAATTTGGATGGAGAATGAGGTATCAATAGTTGAGTTTCAATAACTTATTTGGATATTGTTGTGTTAATATCTCAATTTGCATCTCTTGTGTTGAGTTGTTTATTGATGTGTAGGATGAGTAAATAGAGCTCAAATCTTATGATTATAAGATGACCATTTATGTGCATGAATAAATAGTAGAAGGATGTAGATGAACTCAATTCATCTAACTTTATGCCTCTTGGAAGAAAGTCCTCTTGAATCTCTAATATCAGGTGCCTGAGACTTCCCTATAGCTTTTACCTTTTGTTGATGCCTTTCCTCTTCACTATCAGACTCATCTCATTTTTCCTTATCTTCATTTCTAGCTTCGGCTTCTAATTCATCCCATGATTTACCTTCCTCCTCTTCAGAATATTCTTCTTCTTCTCCGTACTCCTCTGACTCCGCAAGAGATTCATCTTTTGAACCTTCCTCATCTAATTATGATTCCTCTTCTACATCAGAGGGTTCATATCCTTGATCTGACTCTTCTCAATTATTAAAATTAGAATCACTAGCTTCCATATTCAAAAATTACCAACCACCATCTTCAATAAATTTATCTAGATCATCAATAATACTCTTCAAAATGTGTTGCCAATTCAAGTTCATTCTGCTTTCATAATACTTTATATCCATGGAGTTCAGCCATTCCTTGATGTCATCAAGTGAAGATTGAGGAATGGCATCAATGTAGAGTACATTTCACTTCAATTCTTTGAAAAAAATAGGTATATCAAATGACTTTTGCCCAAGTCCTACTCTCTCAAGGTTAACAATTCTCAATCTCACTAATAGTGATTACTAAGAAAGGTAATTCCACCAACTCTACCAAATAGTTTATTGTAGGAACAATAAAGTAGAGGATTTCAAAGGAACTCCATGAAAATAAAACTCTCTAAATGGTATATCAAACTCTAGTTCAAAATATTTTAGATGAGGCTGCTCCCACAACTATTTTACTCACTTGACAAATCCTTGAAACTCTATATTGATTTTATTTTTCTTGTCTCTCTTGTTGTTCTTCCTCAATTTCATTAGGATCATACATTGACCTTCTTGCCCATCTTAAAGTTTGGACCACATCCATTACCTCCACATAAAATTGAAAATCCTTGGTCTTCTGGGTTCCCACACCATGATATGGTTATGCAAATGAAAATGAAGCAAAGTAATCATCTCCTTTTCCGCTGCCTAGAAGAATGCATGCTTAATGTTTTGATATGTGATATCAGTTCTCTCTTCTACTCTCATGGATGAATACTAAAATCCATTATGGTGGGCCTCCAGAGTTCCTATCATCTTTTGTACTCTTCCACCAAATGTTGGCTTGATCCACACATCTGCTAGCCTAATTGGTTTTGTTTTTGAAAGCTGAAGTTTCTCCTGAGTCAGCAGTGTAGCTCTCTTTGCCTTTTCAGACTATTTCATTGCTATAGATAATATTTGAGATTTAATCATTTGTACCACATGGTTGATGAGCTTTGAATCCTTGCATCTAAAGGAAATTTCCTTAGTATAAATACCACTAGGGAATTTCAATGTTTCCATTGTAGTTGGTATTAAATCCAATACCTACAACATTGAAAATTATCCTTACATAATAATTCCCACCATCTTGTTGGCTTGTAACACTCTTGATGGTGGCTACATGAATCTGATTATGATTCCTCTTCTAAATTAGATGGTTCATATCCTTGATCTGACTCTTCTGAATTATCATAATTAGAATCACTAGCTTCCATATTCAAAAATTCCCAACCACCGTCTTCAATAAATTTATCTGGATCATCAGTAATACTCTTCAAAAATGGCTGCTAGTTCAAGTTCATTATGCTTTCATAATACTTTATATCCATGGAATTCATCCATTCCTTGATGCCATCAACTAAAGATTGAGGAATGGAATCAATGCAGAGTACATCTTACTTGAAGTCTATGAAAACAATAGCCATTATATCAAATTCATTTTGCCTATGTCCTACTCTCTCAAGGTTAACAATCTCAATCTCACTAATAGTGATTACTAAGAAAGGTAATTCCACCAACTCTACCAAATAGTTTACCATAGGAACAATAAAATTAGATTCTTTGAAAGGAACTCCATGAAAACCAAGCTCTCTAAATGGTATATCAAAATCTAGTTCAAAATATTTTAGATGAGGCTGCTCCTGAGGTTGCTCCTATAGTTCTCTTACTCGCTTGAAAAATCCTTGAAACTCTATATTGATTTTATTTTTCTTTTCTTTCTCTTGTTGTTCTTCCTCAATTTTATTAGGATCATACATTGACCTTCTTTCCCCTTCTAAATTTTGGACCACATCCATTATCTCCACGTAAATTGGACATCGTTGGTTTTCTTGGTTCCCGTGCCATGATATGGTTATGTAAATGAAAATGAAGCAAAGTAATCATCTCCTTCTCTGTTGGATGGAAGAATGCATGTTTAATGTTTTGATACATGATATCAACTCTTTGTTCTTCTCTCATGGTTGAATACTAAAATCCATTATGGTGGGCCTCTAGAGTTCTAGTCACCTTTCTTCCTCTTCCACCAAATGTTGGCCTGGTCCACAAGTCTGCCAACCTAATTGGCTTTATTTTTTAAAGCTAAAGTTTCTCCTGACTCACCAATACTAGCTGCAACTCTTTTGAAATTTTATTATGGTATGTGAACTTTTATATAATGTAATATTATTATGGTTTCATCTCATATATTGTAATATTGGATATATAGTATAAAAATAAATTATTGAATGAAATAAATAATAACTTTTCATTTTAAATGGTTTTTTTTTGCAAAACATGGGTCTTCTAGAAGATCAAGATGATCCTCAACATGATATAGATCCACAAAATATTGGTTCTGCCAGTAGAGATCATATGGCATAGGATGATGATGACACAAATACGAAAGACACCGAGGCCGATGATAATGATAATGATGATGATGATGATGATGATGATGATCACGATGGTGATGATGATGATGAGATAGTTGGTGATAGTAAGCAGTGAAATTCATGATCATATATAGACTACATCATGGATCATTGCTAATATATCATTATGATGACTCTTTGCATGGTTACTATCATATTTATCATTTTCATAGCCTACAGTACTATATTTTTGAGTTGTATCATATTGCATGTATCATTCTCACTATATCATTTGGACATGTATCATCTCGACTTGTATCAATTTGAGTTACATAATTTATCAATTTTATTTATATCATTTGTACATGTATCATTTTGACTTATGTTGAGTGTTGGACATGTATCATTTTGACATATTTTTGATGTACTAGCATATTTGACTTTCACTTGTTTTAGTTATATATTATGATGATCTTATTAGTATTGAATTTTTAATTTATATATATTAAAAGTGGTCAATAATTTTTAGATGGATATTTATTAAATATGATGATTTTAATTTACTACTCAGGATGGATGTTGTTAAATTCAATTAAATATAGATATTTGACTCACTTGTTTAAATATAGATGATGATCATGTTACAATAATTATATTGTTATTTAATCATATGAGTTAAATAATTAAATTACTTACTCTATAATCATATGAGTTATCTAAGAGGCATGATATATTTAACTAATCAAATCGAAATAAAACATATTAAATTAATAAATGGAAGAAAAATAAGAAGAATTTTTAGAAGAAAAAAAGGAAGCAATAATAGAACATAAACTAGAAAAAAACCATAAGCAATATTGAAAGAAAATTCGGAAGCAAAATCAAAAGAAATATTGGAAGCAAAATTGGAAGAAAAATCGGAAGAAAACCTAGAAGCAAACTTGGAAGCAAACATGGAAGCAAAATCAGAAGAAAAACTAGAAGCAAACTTGGATGAAAAACTAGAAGCAAAACTAGAAGTAAAACCGGAAGCAAAACTAGAAGAAAAACTTGAAGAAAACTTGGAAGCAAACATAGAAGCAAGACTCGAAGTAAAACTAGAAGGAAAAACAAAAGAAAAACTAGAAGCAAAACTTGAAGCAAACCTGGAAGCAAAATTGGAAGCAAACCTGGAAGAAAAATTGGAAGCAAACCTGGAGGCAAAACTAGAAGCAAAACTGGACATAAAATTGGAAGCAAAACTAGAAGCAAAAATGGGAGTAGACATGGAAGCAAAACCAAAAGCCAAATTGGGTGCCCATTTTGGCATAATTTCTGACGTTACTTCCCAGTGCTAATGGAGGCGCTATGATTTCTTGGCGCTAAATCCAACACTAAATCTGACGTTAAATTTGGCATAGAAGTCAACACAAAATATGACGCCGAGCTTACCATGCATTTTTGCGCCGAGTTGAGTTCTAGCCAAATTGTTCAATTCATGCATTCAAATACACTAAAATCCAGTGCAAAATTCTACGCTAATTGCCTGTTGTGATTTTGTGTCACTACTTTTCTAGCTTAATTAAATTTATTTATAAACACCCATTTTGTTCCTATCACATACTTATCTATAAGTCTTGACACCAATTCCCAAGTTTTATTTTTCTATATCTGATTTAGTTCTTCTTCCATTTCTTGAATCCTTACTTCATGCTTTCTAGCATCAACAAAAACCTTAGGCTTTCTTTTTCATAGAAAAGAGAAGTTTACTTGTTCATTTTTCCTTGAAAATATATTTTTGGTCTATAAATCTTCATTCTTATCTCCAATTATCTAGTCTTCTAAATGATTCTTTTGAACATACTTGGTAGGAGTCTTGGGAAATTTCTCATGTGCTTCCTTTTTCTATAATTTCTTCTTCCTCCTCCTCTAAATAAGTAGGTTGATCAGACCAACATCTTCTTGCTCATGATTGTTTTGTTGTGACTCTTCATCAACTCTAGAATTTTCACTTTCAACAATCTTCCTCAACCTTTTATTGTAATAATTGTAGGATTTTCTCCAAGTTGTGTTTTCAAGAAATACTCTATAAGATTTTGAGTCAAACTTTTCCAAATCTTCATCTCTTTTGATAAAACATCTTCTCCCAAAAATTCTAAAATAATTGATAGCTATTGGTCTTCCATACTAAAGATCATAAGAATTTTTGGTGTTTTCTATCCTTAGCTAACTTATGTTCATAATATAAAAAGTAGTATTTTTTTCTCTTTCCAATATACATCAAGAAAATTGTCTTCATTGTCTTCATTCAACATTGTTCTAGCCATTTCTTGAATACTTCTATTGTTTCTTTTATTAAATCCATTTGGTTGAGGAGTTCTAATAGTAGACAAATACCTCTTTATTCCATGTTTTTCACAATATTCCTTAAATTAATTTGAAGTGAACTCATCACCTCTATCAAATCATAAACACTTGATTCTAGCATTCATTTCCTTTTCAACCATTAATTTGAATTTTTTTTTTTTGTTAGTTAAATCATTGGTAAGGGGAAGCACCTTGTATTTCTTTAGCAAAAGATTTTACATGAGTTTCAGTTGAGAAAATTTTTCTTGCGGACCTTTTACAAAATGGTCATCACAAGCCCCATTCTACCCTTCCTACCCATGTTGTGTAATTATATTAATGTTTATAAAGTGGCCTAGTTTCAAACACAAGAATCACCAACCAAGACTGAATTCTATGCGCTACTACTATACCTTGATTCTTCTTTTAACACATATACCAAAACATAGATTTTTGCCAAGCTGGGCATCTTCAGTCCTCATCATCATCATCTGAATTTGTCCTCTTCTTATAGGCTATGAAGTCTGCAACCACTAGGCAGTTCACTCTACATTTATGATGGGTTGATCCTATGGCTTCTCCTTTGAATCCTTGGTGTCTTCCTTGCACCACTCTTCACCTGAGCCTAGATCCCAATCATCATCATCCCCTATCACTATCTCATCTGCCAACTCTTTTTCCTCTACATACTAGATTGCCTAGCCATGTGGTTGATTTGTCACTAGATTGGTTGCTCAGAGCAGGAAGAAGACATTCCTTTCGCACTCATCCCACAACATACTGAATCCCTCTAGGTCAATGGTTCAAACCAAAGGAAATTTCATGACCTCCCTTGCATGCATGTAGATAATGTAATAGTTCTGGAGCAAAGGAATTTTTTTTTCTCATCCACATTGTCTAGGCCTATGTTGATATCTCCCAACTAGGCATGGACAAAGACCATCTGAGTGAGCTTCTTCCCTATCTCCTTTGACACACCCATGTGTAGAAGTATTGTCAAGAATATGACTAGAATTTCTGAGTTTGACCTAAACCTATGGTAGGCCCTTAGGAATTCTGGTTCCAGGATTTTCTTAGTCACCTAGAGGATCAACAAGTGGGTAGATGCTAGCAAACCATCTAGTCTTTTGTCTATGATTTCACCTTTGAAGGATTGTTTTTGCTTCTCAGTGTTGAGGAATAATGGTGACTCCATTATAATTATTGTAACCGATCCCTACACCTTTTTGATGCTTGGACTTGGACCAATTCCACCACCCACTACCACTCTATTTGGTCTTCTAGATTACTACTTTGCATTTTCCTGAAATAACATCAGCCAAGGCCTTTTATCAATAGAATTTCTTCCTCATTATGATATTTTTGAAGGTCATTCCTTTGAGGCGTGTTTTCTTGCTAATAGCTTGTTGGTAATGTGGTGTGGAGTAAATGCAAGAATTTGGTTTAACCAACCATCATTTCCTTTGTCATGGGACTTGATCCCCTAGGTTGTGCTTAATTTTCTATTGATGGCTCTTATCTTGTCAATCCTATTCTCCTGGAATTTGTTCTTAGTTTATGGTGTCCATTTTTTGCCACCAGATGTTATGAATATTCTGACATCTTTCCCACTAATTTTGACTTTACCTTGACCATCATCTATGTGTTATTGATGCCCTTTTTGCTAGCTCATCTACCTTGTCATTTCCTTCTCGATATATATGTGACTTGGAAGGCCTCAAATCTATTTTCCAACTATTTGACACTTTTTATGAAGTGGTTAAGCTTCCAATTTGGTGTATTGATGGAATTGATTGTAATGATCGAGTCCCCTTCCAACTGTATTTGCTTCATGTCCAAGTCTAGACCCAACTGTAAGTTGATGGTTGGTTCTCTAAATTCTACTTCATTGTTCATGCATATGCCCAATGAGATAGATTTTTCTGCTAGGATCTTGTTGTGGGAATCCCTGGTCATGTATCCAACACCTCTTGGCCCTACATTTCCATGAGCAGCTCCATGAATATTGATTTTCGTCCAACCTTCTTCTAGAGCCTTCCATACTAATTTTGCTTGTTTTTACTTTGATGATTGTGTTATGTTATTTCCAGTAAGAAGTGGTGGCTTTAGTCTGATGAATTGTCTCATTAAGCCATCATCCCAATTTGATAAAAAAATTTGCTTAGATACCCCACAGTGAGCATCTTCATTGATTGGTTCTACTATGGCCCTTTCAGTTTTATCCTAGAGCCTATCTTTGTTCATCTCCTTCCCTTGGAAGATCCTTTTGTTTTGTTCTTTCCATATTTGCTAGACTACAATGGATGGTGTTGTTTTATATATACCCCCCAAAAATATTTTTTTTCCTCCTTGTGGCTACATTTTAAACCAGGATGTAAGATTCGTTGGTATGGGGAATTGTAGATTTAGTATGTCTCTAACTCTATTCCAATAGTTGTTATCATAAGGGCATGTTAGCAAGAGGTGATTAGTTGATTCTTTTTTCTCTTTACACATTGAGCATCTTCCTGGACCTTGGACACCAAAGGTAGCTATTCTATCCTCTATGAGGATTCTTTCTTGTATTGCCAGGCATGTGAAAAATCTTTCTTTGGGGAGGCATTTTTACCCCACATCAACTTGCATGGCCAACCTTGCCTTTCTATTGCCATTTCTTTGATCTTTTATCCAAACTTCACTTTGTAGGTGCCTGTAGTAGACCCACACCATCTTATTATATCTTTGTCCTTGGATGGGACAAAGTGCCTACCTTTAAGAATTTTTGATAATGCCTCTTTTTTTTCTTGTGGTGTGTTGAGTGTTTGAATGTCATTCCAACTCCAACAAGGGAGCCCCTGGTTGTCAATTATCTTTCCATAATTAGAAACCTTGTTCCCCCAAAGTCTTATTGTTTCTTCCTTAATTTCTTCCAATCCCAGGGTATTTCTAATGGGGGTTTCCCACACCATGAGTTACTCCAAAAGGATGAATTTTTCCCATCTCTAATCTCCCAGGTTACATGCCTTGAAATAATGTCTTTGCACTCCAAAATGAAGTTCCAGATTGTTGACCCTTTCAACAGATTTATTGTGGTGAGAATTCTAGTTGGATTGTCTTAATCTAGATACTTTCTCCTCATGATTCTAACCCATATTTTACCATTCTTTGTGTGTAAGTATCATACTAATTTGGCCCCATGGCTTGATTAATTATCACTAGTTGCTTAATCTCAGATCCCCAAGCCTCTTTGGATTTGGACACTTTGTCCCAGGGTAGTGGGGAAATTTATTTTGATCCCCTAGTCCACTGCAAAATAATTTCCTAAAGATCTGGGTCAAGGTTTCTTTCACTACCTTGGGAATTTTTAGACATGACATTGAATACATTGGTATGGTTGATAATATTGTTTTAACCATCAATAAACTTCCTACTGAGGATAGCCAATTGCCTTTCCAGGTTCCCAATTTTTTCTTGTAGCTATTTATTAGATCTTCCCAATAGCATTTTTTATTTATTCCTCAAAATAGGGGCATCCCTAAGAAGCACCCTGGTAGTGTTTCTACTTTCAGGTTCAGGATTTTAGCAAGGTCCTTTTGCAGGATTTGTTTGGTGTTAAGAAAGAAGACCTTTTACTTTCCCCAATTTATGCTCTTCCATGATGCATTGTTGTAGTCATCTAAAAAAAATTGATTACCCTTTCCTCTCTTTGACTAGGCTCCCCCATTAGAACTATGTCATCTACAAATTGAAGGTGATTTGTGGGTTCTATTCCATTTTCCACTTGAACTCCAACCCATTTTCCTTCCCTTAATAGATTTTGAATTCCTCTTCCCATTACCTTTGCCATGATTATGAACAAGAAGTGTGATAGGAGTCACCTTTTCCTAGCCCTCTCATGGAGGGAAGAATCCATGAGTAGACCCACTCACCAACACCAAATTTTTTGTTATTGATATACAACTTCTTATCCAGTTGATCCAATTTTATTTAAATCCAAATTTCCTCAACACCTCCAGAAGTAATTATTTGTCTACCATATCATATGCTTTGAGGATATCTAGTTTTAGCGCCATGCAGGCCTCTTTAGTTTGTCTAGCTGTGTGGATGGTCTCATGAGCAATGATGATTCCTTCTACTATGGACCTCTCTAGAGAAAAAAACACTTTGTTCTTCTGATATAACCTCGTTTAGGACTTCCTTGAGCCTATTTGCTATTATTTTGGTGGTTACTTTGTACACCATGTTGCACAGAGAAATTGGTTTGAAGTCACTCATTATTCATGAATCTTTTTTCTTTGGGATTAAGGAAAAAAATGTGTGGTTAACTGCCCCCAACATTGTCATTTTCTTTCTTGATTCTTCCACTACCACCCATAGATCGTTTCCTATTGTGTCCCACCATTTTTGGAAAAATCTTGCTAGGAATCCATTAGGGCTAGGGGCCTTATCTAGATTCATCTAGAACATTGCTTCCCTAAATTCCTCCAGGGATATCTTCTAATATAACTACATGTTTTGTTCTTCTTTTATGATCTTGGGGATTGAGTTTAGTAGGCTTTCCCTAGGCTCTCTATTTTTCTAATTTTCTTTATTCAATATTTCCTCAAAGAATCTGACCACTTCTTTGTCTACCTCTTCCATAGATTGTGTTACTCCCCATTAGAGTTCTTGATTTATGTTATCCTCTTCCTATTTTGATTGGAGATTGTTGTTTCTTTAGAGTACTTTCTATTCTTGTCTCCTTCTTTTATCCATGTTTCTCTTGATTTATGATGCTAGAAACATTCGTCCTGCTTCAAGATTTCTACCAATTCCTCTTTCAGGCTTTCCTCATTCTCAAAGTCAGCTATGTTCATACCTTTCTCTATTATGTGCTCATTCAGGGTTTTTATTTCCTATTCTAGTCTCTCTTTCTCCTAGAAGATGTTCTTGAAATGGGACTTGTTCCATTCTTTTAGCTTGTTCTTGATATAACCTAAATTTTTTCTTATCTTGAATAGTTTTGATTTATCTCCAAACTTAATCTTATTTCGCCATCCCTCTATTAGCTCTAAGAGGTTTTCATCTCTTAACCACATATTTTCAAACTTGAATGGGCATCCTTTCGATGGTTCATCATGTGCATAGGCCAACAAGATTAGGAAGTGATCTGACCCTAATTATGGAAGGCTGTGAGCTTCTCATGTGGCTATTGTCACACCCCAATCTCCCTACAAAAATAATATATCCATCCTTTTTGCTATGTTGGAGAAGTCATTTCTTTTGTTGGTCCAAGTTAAGGTTCCATTCTTGGTTTCCAAGTCTCTTAGTTGGTTTCCATCTACAAATTATTGGAAGTCTCTCTAGGTGTGGTAGATCTCCTTAACAAAATTTCCAAAATTGTGCTTATTCTTGTTTACCTGGTGTTTGGCACCACTGGTTTGCCTTGGGGTTTGGCATTTTAGCCATAAAAACCTTTGCTTTTGGTCTTATGTTATGTTTTGGTCTAGGAATTATAATCCTTCATTGACCTATTACTCCAAGTTTCTGATTGTTTAAGTCATGGCTTGAGCCTTTTAAGTTGTTCATGTTACTGATCCTTTTACCTAGCTTGTCCGTTTTTCCATATTTGGACTTAGTTTTAATCATCACTTAATGTCGGGTCAAATGAATTTTCATAACTATAGACTTACATCTATTTTTCCATACCTTTAGGGTTGTGCCCCATCTACCTAGTCAGTCCCCTTTTTATGAATAACAGTTATTGCATGTGCAAGTTTTTTGAATTGCTATTTTCGTGCACAATTCTGCATTGAAGAATAATTTCAAGTCACCAAGCAACATGAGAAAATTATTGTAAGTCTAGTATACCTGCCATTAAATCTCTCTACAAGTAAAACTATAAGTAACGTATACACCATGCTCTCTGTCTTTCAAAAATCTTGTTGATTTCTTGAGGGAAAGTGTAAATTGTGTTTTGCTTTGTTTTAAAACTCATACTAGTTTATTTTCTTTAAAATTGTTTTAAATATTTCCAAAAAATAATTGCCAAGACCTTTTAAATTGTGAAATTACTGTGTCTAAGTCTATAAGATAGAGGCTAAACTTCATAAACTTTCCAGTACTTCAAAACCCTATCTATGGCACCCAAATCTTGAATTTTTGGCTCTGAAAATCCCATTAGGTCATTTTCTCAAGATGTCATAAACTTATTAAAACCCTCTACCAATAAAAAATTTAAAGGAAAGGATTTTTTTATGGGCCCTAGGTTTTGGAAGGGTTAATTGATAAACAGTGTGCAATTTGAGATGTTGAGGTGTTGTATACAAGTTGGTAGTTGTTTTCTAATTGGTTTGGGAACAAGAATTTGTGTGCTCCTTTATGCAACCCTTGGAGGTTGGACCTTGGCAAGATAGTGGTACCAAATGTATATCTGTATTTTGACTTGTTAAGGGATGTTTCAGCGAGGTACAATCCTATAACTAGAGTTGTCAAGACATGATGGTTTGGAAATGGTCAAAATAACCAAAGAGGAGATTGCACAAATTTTTGATCTACACAAATGGAATAAGGATATGGTTCCTATTGGAATTCAAGCCTTCACAAAATAATATATAAATAACAAGGGTTTGTTTAGGACCTCCCGATTAACTCCTCATTTGGAAACCACAGGAACAGGAAAAAATAAGAAGAGGATAGTGATTGGAAAAAATGAGCCAAAACCTTTTCCCATAAACTACTTTTGCAATTATTTTAGGAAGACTATTTTTTCCTTGTGTCAAGTTCTTTGTATTATTATAAAGAATACCTTTCCTACCGACCTCATGTACATGGTGGTGAATCTTCAGCATGCAACTTTCACTATGGTAGATGATTTTGCTACCTATCTGGCAGATAAAATGCATGAGGATCTGGTAGCTCTAAAAGAAGGGAAAACACTAGTTGGTTTTAGATGTAATTCTTTATTGATGCACATATTTCTATATAAGGGACAGAGAATTTTTGGGAAAAACATGGAATTGAAAAAGAAAGAGGATGATATTGACATGCCTATCCAATACTAGACCAGAATTCTAGATAGGCATGAGTATAGCTTTGACTATGTGGTGTTTCATAATATATTTGGCTCAAGATTGAGAAGATCCTTGGTCTATGATCCACCTAGAATTCCAAAGGAAATTCATGATTTCTTAAGGCCAATGGAGAGGAGGCCTGAGTTAAATTTGACACACAATTGGGGACATAGCATCCCATACTATAATACAACCATTTTTAAGGTATATGGCACTAACATCAACCCATTTTATTTTCCAAGGGATGTGCCTCTAATAATTAGATTCATATAAATCATGAGACAGTTGGGACATGCTCAAATGGTTCTTTTTCCAATAAAGAAGAAGAATGGATTTTTCTTTCCTAAGTATACAACTTTTTCTGATTTTGTCATGGAAAAAGGGGGATGGAAAGATATGGGGACATTACTTGAGAATTATACATTAAACATGGTAGATCTAAGGAACCATGATCCTGAGGGTTTCATTTTTCAAATGAAGGAAAAGCATAGGACATGAATATTTATTCACAACTTCTACTTCCCTCAGGATATGATCACAAACATCCTTAATTTGTAGGTATAGGAGGAAAAGAAAGAAAAATATGTTGCCTTTACCATGATGATCGAGAAGAAGAAGAAAAAGAACCTTTCATATGATCCCATGCCAAATATCAATGGTGAGTTGAATAGAGACACATATCCTATTGACAATTTTGAGAGTATGGTAGGGGTCTTGAAAGCTAAACAAGTAGTTGAGGAAAAAGGAAATTCATAGGCTACTGAAGAATATCTCAAAGTAAGATTGGAGGAAATACCTTCTTAGTAGCCTCCACCAAAGGTTAGGGTATATTCTAGGAAGAAGGGAACAATAACTGAAAAACAAACCATTCGCCCTCCTATTACTTCATAAAACTTTGGGGTGGTGTCTCATAATAAATTAGTGCCATCATCTCCAACACAACCACCATCACCTAAGAGATAGATGATTGAAGAGGAAAAAGTGGTTGACTATCTTGATACAAATGATGAAGAGATCATGGTGACCCCTAATGACATGCAGCAAGGAATGCCATCTTTTCCACAAGATGTTGCATGATTTTTTGGAGCAGTTGCTTTAAGGCTAGGAAAATATGAAATAACAGGAACAACCAATACTGATGACTTAAGGATGGAGGCCCACAAATAATTCATTAGGGATGACTCTTTTGTTAAAAAAAATGCATTTAGAGATTTTTCTTACAGAGCACAGGCTCCATTGTATGCTGAGAAGGTGGCTCAAGAAAGGAATTTTCATCCAAAGCTTCCATAAAAGGTCATCCAATCCAATGTCATGTAGGAAATGAGAAAAATAGTCAAGGATATGACACCAGAGCAAGGTAGAGCATTGGTGCAAAAGAGTGGAGTATTGTTACTCCATGAATGGAATATTATTGATGTTGTGGTGTTCGATACAATAAGAAGCAACAATAGGCCACTTCTTGAAACCGAGGAGGAAGCTACATTAGAACTTAAAGGGTCATCCTTTAGTGAAGAATGGGATGCATTAGCAATTTTGGTCATTGTCTTCTGGGTCCATGAAGTCGATAGTTGTAGAGCCAGCTGATTTCAGTGGTCACCTGGTTGTGAGAAGAGTTGCTAATACCCTAGCATTAGAGGTAGCAGATATGGCAGTAAATGTTGCTAGGTTCATCACGTCAACTGTTGATGATATTAACAAGGACAAAGATTTTCTAAGGGGCCAGTATAATGATCTCATTAATGAGTAAAATAAGAGTCAACAAAGAGTTGCAGAACTAGAAACTGAGCTGACATTATTGAATCAGGAAGTGGAGATGTGGAAGTCTCAAGGAAAAGCTAGCTCTAGCCATAGTGTTCCTAATCCACTAATGGAGAAACCTCAACCTCCCTCACAGGAACAATCCTTAGAAATCATTCCATATAATATGGGACAAGTGCCCATTGCAATTGAAAGGGAAAATAGCCCAGGAGAAGGGCTTTCAAGGGAGAGATTAATTGTTGCAATAGTCCAAGGAATCAATGTTGAAAAAAAATTCAATAATTGTAGATGTTGTATTGAGACACTTGAATAGAAAAGGCCGAGGAAAATTAAATAGTGTCCAAGCAAGTTATGTTTTAATGTTGCAAGCAATTAAGATGTTCCCAAGAGATAAAGAATTACCCACCCTATTGTTGGACAAGTGGAGTCCCAGAGCTGACCAATTAAAGTTCATGGTTATAGGAGCAAATCATCAGAAGGATAAGTATCTCAGGGTTATGCCAACTTATCAATTTCTTAATGAGATTGTGGAATAGAAGTTCCAGGGATATGTTGCTCCTATGGAAATTAAGATCAAAGAATTAAAGGCCAAGAATGATGAAGTATACCTAACACCACTACCAAATATCCAACATAACTATGATGAGTTAAGGCCTTTGTAGGCTTGGAAGGACAAAATTAATGATATCATGACAATCCAGACAAATGCGATATGCAAGAACACTAATATTGGTATGTTGAATGATACACTTGAGAAAATATCCTTTGTTATTAGTTTCTTAGAATATTTTGATAAGGAGTCTACTTTAGTGATGGTGAAATATGCACCATATAGAGAAAATATAGATGAGTTTATCGCTTTCAATTTCCCATCTGAAGCAACATTTGAATTGTGGAAGAATGTCTTCACTAATGATTTTGGGATATGAGCAATAGGGTGGAGAGTATGACTTGGTCAATTATAGTATAGGTCTGGCCTCAAAAGTTACAATTGAATACACACATATTCGTCCCAGCTCAAAGTGTAGATTGTTGATGTGGATTATTGCTAAGGTGGATAAAGTGTTACAACCATTAAAGATGCTTTTTATTCTAACGAATTTCCTTTTGGAAGGCAGGTTTCCTTCTCCGCAGTAATTGAAAATAAATTTTGTCTTATATG
This sequence comes from Sequoiadendron giganteum, assembly GCA_007115665.2. NCBI lineage: Eukaryota > Viridiplantae > Streptophyta > Pinopsida > Cupressales > Cupressaceae > Sequoiadendron > Sequoiadendron giganteum. The sequence continues at coordinate 169,148,119 of CM021102.1, forward strand.
CATTCCCACCAATTACAAAATGAAAATGTAACTATAAGAGGGTATATCGATCCAATCAATTATGGACATGTGTACATTCTAGCTTGAGCCTTGTTTTGATCCCTTATTCTATAAAAGGGAATTCAGGGCTGATGTATAGGGTCTTTTATTGAATCCGATATTTGAGAGTGTAGAATTTGTAATACAGAGTTTATAAGAATTGAGTCCATGTTTTAAATTTTAGAGTCAGATAGGAGAATTTTGTCAATTATGGAGTTCTTAAGCATGTTTGTGTCGAATATGACAATCTTTTGAGTCTATTTTCTCTCCAATTGTGATACCTGGCATGAATTATTAATGAAATACTGGTCAAAGACTAGTTTCATTGATTTTCATTATTCTTTACTATGAATTATACTATAATTGTGGCTCTGGTTTAAAGGATCAACTAAATGCTTTGGTTATTGTGTAAATTGATGAAGGTTGGTAGCTGTATTTATAAGTAGTAATAGATTTTTGGTATAGATATGTGAATTGTAATGCAATTCATATAGATCTTAACTATTTATGATGAAAATTTCTTTATATTTCAATTATTTCTCATTTGACTTTGTGCTTTAGGATATGGCACTATTACTGAAGTAGTGGTCGTATTTCTCACATATTTGGCATTTGATTTTAGAATATTGATTCATAATAATCTTTATATCGACCTTTTTTTTTTGTGTTTGAAGTTATTTGCTGATAGGAGTTGGATCTTTGAAGGAATTGACAATTTCTTGAAGGATTTCATCTATTCAATGTTAATGGGGAAGTTATCTATTGTTATGCAATGTGTATTTGAAGTTGTTTAGTTATCTGTAATAAGCACATTGTGGGATAACCCTCCCGGGTCTTGTAGAGGCCAAAGTGTGGGAGATTAAGCATTATTGCTTCTTCTCATTAAGTTGGCCAATCGTTTCCTAGGCTTTCATCATTACACATGGAAAATTCATAGAAGCTTTGAGGAATCCGCTTGGGTTTTAAATAAAACCAATAGATTGGAAACTCTGCTAGGGATCTATCAAATTCAAATTATCTAGTGCATATTTGGTATAGTCAAAGTCAAATATTATGTTATTCTTCACTATGGAAGAATAATTGGTTGAAAGTTGTGTTATTTCCTAGTTCATTCTTTGTTAGTTTGTTGGGTAATGTTTAGGATCTTATCAAAAGTCATGAGTGCAAAAGTGAAGTGTAATCACTTCATAGTTCCCAACATTTTACGTGGTGACTCTAATATCTTGAACACTAGTATTCATACAAATTCACAAATGCAACATGTAAAGAAGTATCCTCGTGCACCAAGAACCATGAAGAAGATTAGGAGATATTCAAAGAAGAACCTGGAGCCACTACTAGAACTCGAACTTGGAAAAGATAAGCAACCTCTATGGGTAAAGAAAGACAACACACCAGGTAAGTCAGTTACATCCCTTGCTCTTTCGTCTCCTACTTTAAATGCTAAAGTAAATAGTGATGGTGTCAGTGAGGATTTGTCAGAAGTTGTTTCCTCTAATGTGGATCATGGAAGTTTTTCTGTTGAGAATTTTTTTGACACCGAATATAACATATCTAGAGAAGAGGATAGGTGGGGTTTCTGGGAACAAGATAAACAGTTTCCAAAGGCTATGACACCTAGTGCTATGTCTATTTTCAATCGACAGAACTTCAGACCATGAGGAGATTCCCCCAATGAGGAGGCACCTCCTCCTTAGGATGAAGATCAGGTGGATCAACCTTATTATACTCCTTTCCCTAGTGAGGTAGGAGATATCCTTGAAAATGAAGCCGATATAGATAAGGATATGAAAGCTTGGGTTGAGGAAGAGAAGAGGCTACAAGAGGCAAAGGGTAATAGGGAGAAGAAAAGAAAATAAACTCTGGAAAGAGTTTGAACCAAGCAGCTCAAGAGAAATGCTCAGAAGCTCAAGGTAGAGAAGATGAGAGAAGATGTTGCTAAGAAGAAGGCCTTTGAAGAAAATGTTGCTAAGGTAGTTGTTGAACGGGCCCGTGAGATTCCTAAAGTAACGATTTCCATGGGGACCTCTACTACAACCACATACACCTCTTTTATCCCAGCCACTAAAACCTCTAACCCACCCATTGCAACCAAGAATACAACCTTTTTTGATCATGGGAAAGCTCCCATGGACCAATCGAAGAAAACTTATTACAATTATTTTAACCCCAGAACCAACACTAATGCCAATGCTGAAACCAACACTTCTACTGATAAAGGAGTTAAGTCCGATCCCAGACTCTTGGATGCACCCTCAAATCCTGAAATGTTGCAGTTAAAATTGATAAATCATCAATTACAGGAAGAATTGAGGAAGTTAGAGATAGAAGATGCAAATGACGAGATGGAAAGAAAAATCGCTTTCCTTAAGATGTCTGTGCCCACCAACGAGGCATCTAGTTTAGGGAAAAATGATGGGGGGTCTTAAAATAAGAATTTTAAAAAGAAGACTTCCAAAGGCGGTGGTGGTGGCGACCAAGCTAGTGGAGGTGGAAGTGGTCACAAGAATGGTAGTTCCTACTCGAGTAAAGAGGAGGGAAAAAGTAAGAAGAAGGGAAATGATGGTGGTAATGGAAAGGACAAAAAGGGACATTGGTCGGATGATAAGAAGGAAGATGAGTAGAGGGATTCCCACAAAGATAGGCATGTCAGCCTGGGAAACCCTAGGCTAATAGATATAGACAACTATGTTTTGGAAACATTAGGGGGTATCCAGATCCGGTCCCTGATAATGCACGAAAGAACATTCCCAAGTTCACTAGTAACAATGCTTTTTGTGATGAAGATCACCTAAAGGATTTTTATAGTTTTGTTGAAGACTTTGAATTATGGGATGATGATGTGGTGATGAATTATTTTATGAAATCCTTGACCAAAGATGCTAGGGATTGGTATAGAGGGTTGCCTAATTCAAGTATTGACTCTAAAGAAGCCTTCTACAAATTGCTTAGAGAGCAGTATGGGGATCAAGTTGATCTTAGGTTCAAGCTGAATGATTTCAACATCACCAAAGGGCATAAAAATATGGCCATTGAGTTCAATGTGCGGTTTTAGAAGGCCATGTTTAGGGTCCCTGGTTATCTGAGGCCAAATGAAAATTCTTCTTTGGTAGTATATTGTAATGCTTATGATTCTAAAATGTGTTATCTTCTCAAGGAAAAGGACCCTTAGTTTTTGACAGAAGCCTATAAGATGACAGTTAACATTGAGAACAATAGAAGAGTTTCTGGCAAGGTGGGAAGAAGGGAAGACCCTAGAGCTTCCAAAAATACAAGAAATCAGACTGACAAGGCTAGAAAAGTCATGGCTTCTGATGAAAAGATAGATCAGGTTCTTAGCCTATTGCAAAAGCAAGCTAAAAGTGAGAAGCCCCATTTCTAAAGGAAGGAGAGGCCACCTAGGTTGCAAGATTTCCCTTATCACACTAACTGGAACAATGGGAAACCAATACAAGGAAATCAGAGAATTACTCAGATCCCATTGGATCCCTTGTAGAAGCACTCTACAAATGTGACAAAATGCCTCATTCATCACAACAATGTGCATTGGCACAATCAGTAGAAGAGTCCCAAGATGACCAAGGAGAATCTCAATCTCCCCATGATCAAGATGCAATGGAAAATGTGCTATTGACTCCATAAAAAATTTCTTGTGATGATTATTCCTTAGATGATGAGCCATCCAAGGGAGATGTTGACATGTAAAGGCAACAAAGTGATTTGCATCACCAACAAGTGTTCTTAGATGAAGAAGATGATGGCGATCATTTTTTGAATGAGTTTGAAATAGATAATAATGTTCTGAGGAGACCCTCTAATGAAGAGATTGAGAACTACACAGTTTCTGTAGTTGCTAGGGAAAGAAACAACATGAAATTAAGAAAGAGAACTATCCCAAGAGATTCAGGCAAACCCTATAGACTGTTCATCAAAGAGAAGGATGCAGAGGGTGTGGTTGTCAAAGAAGATGCAAAGAAAGTAGATCCAAAGCTCAAGGAGGTTAAGGAGCCTAGAATCTAGGCGAATAAAGTGGATAAAGCTAAGACAAATGGTGAGGTTGCCTCCTAAAACACTAAGGTTTAGGATCTGCCATCTAACTCTAGTAAGACTCCAAAAGGGGATGAGAATTTAACATTTGAGGCTATAATTTTACCTGAATTACTAAAATATACTTCAATGGATATGTTTCAAGTACTCTCGTAAGTCAAAATTACTGTCCCTTTTCTAGAAATGATGCAGATAGATTAACATAAGGATAATATTGTTTCTCTTATCAATAACATCAACTATCTGCATCATTTCTAGAAAAGGAGCTACACATGATTATTATAGTGGTGGATATCCCACCCAACTATGGGATGTTCTTATCAAGGCATTGGAGTGATTCCATGGGTGGAAGCATATAGTGTGACTTATCCTTTGCTACCTTTTCTATTGATCAAAAAGAGGTTAAAATTAATAGGGAGAAAAGGGATCCCCATATGATTGAGAATGTGGAAGAGCCACAAGAACCTATCAGAATAAATTTTGTTGAGACTGACTTGGAGAAATTTTGTGTTGAAGAGGACACACCAAAAGAATAATTTCAGCTTCCACCCATTGACAATGAAGTGTTGAGTGTATCATTAGATGATAACCTATGGAAAATGTAACTTGATGGAGCATGCTCCAAAGAATGCTCAGGAGTAGGGATCTTTTTTATTTCCCTCAAGGTAAAACTTTCAAGTAATCTTTTTTGCTATAATTCTCTTGTATTAACAATGTTGCTGAGTATGAGGCCCTCTTACTTGGACTGAAGTTGGCTTCAAAACATGGTATCAAGTCATTAAAGGTGTTATGATATTTTGAACTAGTTGTCTCCTAGATTAGATCCCATTTTTTAGTCAAGGATAAAAGGATTAGGTAGTATAGAATGTAGTTTGGGACACTATTGAGACCTTTGATGCTTTTGGCATAGATTGGACTGAGCGGGGGTAGAATGTTAGGGCTGAATTATTAGCCAATATTAATGTTAAACTTGATGATGTTACATTTGATGGCATTTCAAAAATAGAGGTACAAACTAGGCCTACAATTTCGGATAACATTTATAACTAGCAAGTGTTTGATGATGACACTAACATTTTAAGGTTTATGCATTGCATTGATCAATATGAGAGCTAGGAGATTGCCTTTGGTTCATTTGTAGTGGAGGTTGATGGAAAAGAGACCCTTTTTGGCAACAATATAATTTAGTTGAAAACAAACACTATTCCCAGAGGTTTTGTTGCACTTGAAAGGGTTTTTGGTGACCCTGATAGGTTAAGTGCTAAGCAGGCACCTTCCCACAAAGAGGATTTAGAGGAGATAAACTTAGGAATGAATAATTCTCCTAAAAAAGTCTACATTGGTAAATGGATGAAGCCTCATATTAGGAATATGTTAATTTCCCTACTTAGGAAGTATAGGAATGTTTTTGCTTGGTCATATGATGACCTCAAGGCATATAGGGAGGATTTGTTCCAGCATGAGATTCCATTGAAGCCAGATATGAAACCATTTAGGCAAAAATAGAGGTTGATTAATCCAACCTTGCAACCTAAGATTTAGGAGGATCTAGCCAAGTTAAGAGATGCTAGGATCATTAAGCCCATTAGGCACTCATCCTAGGTTTCAAATCTTGTTCCTGTAAGGAAGAAGTTTGGTGATATTAGACTGTGTGTTGACTTCATGAATTTAAATGTGGCTTCTTTAAAAGACAACTATCTATTGCCCAACATGGAAGCTATGTTGCAAAAATTTATAGAGTGTGAATTTCTCTCCATGATGGATGGGTTCTTTGGTTACAATCAGGTGATGGTCAAGGAATATGAGCAGTTCAAGACTGCATTTACTACACCTTAGGGGACAAATGTTTATGTAAGGATGTCATTTACATTGGTGCAACATTACAAAGGGCTATGGATGTATCCTTTGCAGATTTTATTGACCTTTTTCTTGCAATATATCGAGATGACCTCACTGCTCACAGCAAGAAAGAGGAGGACCATTGTTCTCATTTGGAGAAATGTTCTTTCAAAGTGAAAGAGGGGAAACTGCTTGGACACATTGTTTTAAAGGAAGCAGTTCAAATTGATCCAGAAAGAGTAGAAGGCATTGAAAAGATTGGACAACCAAAAATTGTAAAAGGTATCTAATCCTTCTTTGGGTAGATTAACTTTGTAAGGAAATTTGTTACAATTTTTTCTGAAATTATCCGCCTTATTTCCAATATGCTAAAGAAAGGAGAAAAGGTAATATGGATAGAGGAACCCTCCAAAGCTTTTCAAGCGATTGAGGATTCCATCAAGGAGGATCATGTTCTTAAATCCCCTAATTATTCAAAACCTTTCCAATTGTTCACATTTGCTTCTTTCCATACTATAGCAGGGGTTTTGTTGCAGAAGAATGATGATGGCTTTGAACAACCAATTGCAGTTTTAGTAAATCATTACAATTTGTGGAGTTGAAATATGATGTAACAGAGAAATAGCCATATGCCTTGGTAAAGGCTAGCAGAAATTTTAGAACTTATTTGATGGGATCAATAGTTGTTTCTTATGTTCTTATAGTTGTAGTTAAAGATATTTTTACTCAACAAGAAACCACAGGGAGATGGTGCAGATGGATCAATAGGATCTAGGAGTTCAATATCAACATACAGATTACAAAGCTTGTGAGAGGTCAGGGTCTAGCTAAGCTAATGGTTGAGACCAATTTAGAGGCCAATCAGATAAATTAGATAGAGCAAGAGAATATTTCACCCATCTTTGATATGCAGACCTATGGTTGGTACAAGAGAATTGTTGAGTATTTATAGACAATGGAATGCCCTGAAGGCATGCCACTCAATGGGAGAAGGACTCTCAAATTATAGGCAATTAAGTATTTCATCATTGATGGAGAGCTTTGGTAGAGGAGTCTTGAGGGTTTCATACTTAGATGTGTGGGTGGTGATAAGGCTAAAGATTTATAGGTGGAAATACAGAAAGGAGCTTGTGGAGGTCACTACATGGCCAAGAACTACTCATAAGATCTTGAGGGCTGGTTTTTGGTGGCTTGTTGTGTTCAAGGATGTCCATAGGTATGTTAAGAAATGTGATTCTTGTCAAAGGTTTGTGGGGAAGCTTAAATTCTTTGGAAATTTTCCGTTAAGGCCAGTATCTACTCCAACTCCTTTCCAGCAATGGGGCATTGATTTCATAGGTGAGATATCTAAAAAATCTAGTGTTGGGAATGTATGGATACTGGTGGCAACTGACTACTTTACCAAATGGATTGAGGAAATCCTAGCGAGAAAGGCTTCAAGTAAGGTGGTCACTGATTTTTTGATGAATAACATCTTGAGCAGGTTTGGGGTACCTGAGAGAATTGTATTGGATAACACAATGTGTTTCAGGTCTAAGGAGTTTTTAGGTTTTTTCAATCAGTAATGGTATAACTATCTCATATTCTTCTCCTTATCACCCCTAAGGAAATGGACAAGATAAAAAAGCTTGATGAATATCATCAAGTAGATGATTGAGAAGAATAAGAAGGCTTGGGATTCAAATTGGTAGTTGGCATTGTGGTCTGATAGAACAATTGTCAAGAAAGAAATTGGGTATTCACCATTTAACTTACTCTATGGTGCAGAAGCACACATACCACAAAATAATCTACTGAAGATGTACAAACTTGTCCAAGAGTATGATGATGATGTGCGCGATGAGATGCAACATAGGATGGAAGAGTTAAATCAACTGGATGAGACTCAAAGAGAAGCCCATAAAATGAATGAAAAACTACAGCTTCAAGTAAAGCATCTTTATGACAAGAAGGTAGTTGAGAGAAAATTTGAGATAGGAGCAATGGTTTTTTTGTTGAATGCAAGAATGGAAGACAAAGGTAAACATGTGAAGTTTTATCCCTTGTGGTTAGGCCCATATATAATTGTTGACATACATGGGGAAGACTCATATTTCTTGCAATCCCTCACAAGAGAAATTCTAGAACTTATAGTACATGGAAAGTTCTTGAAATCCTATTTATCTTGAAATAGTTCTTTTCCATGTATAATGTACAGTCCTATAATTAGTGCATATGTGTGGTGTGTTTGATTTTGTTACATCTACTTTTCTTGTCTAGACAAGCTCCTGCATTTTGGTTCTTGTTGTATTGTTTCGTTGCACTTTCTATGCCAACAGGAGGCATACATCCCCAATCGAAGCCACTGGTAGAGCTCCTTTAAAAAAATTCCATAATTTTTCTTATTCTTGTTTTCCTAGTGCTTGACACCACTGGTTTACCTTGGGGTTTTATCCATAAAAACATTTACTCTTAGTCTTTTGTTATGCTTTGGTCTATGCATTCTAATCCTTTATTGGCCTGCTACTCTAGGTTGCTGGTTGTTTAAGTTGTGGCTTAATCCTTTTAAGTCATTCATGTTATCGACCCTTTTTACCTAGCCTATTGATTTTTCCATATTGGGACTTAGTTTCAATCTTTGCTTAATGTTGGGTCAAATGAATTTTCATAACTATAGACTTACGTCTATTTTTTCATACCTTAACTGTTGTGCCTTGTCTCCCTAGTCGGTCCCCTTTTTATGAATAACAATTATTGCATGTGCATGTCTTCTAACTGTCAGATGGATAGGATGAATCTTGACCATTCCCCACAAGCCTCGCTAGGATTTTTGTTGATGTCACAACTATGCTACGAGGTGTGTGAGATGTTGTGACATGTCATCTGTGATCATGGGGCCTAGTCCTTGTTTTCCTGCTGATTAATGAAGGCTATTGAATCAATGAATATCATGTAATGATGAATCCTGGCCGTTCCTCACCGACCTCGCATAAATAAAACAAAAAATTTAATGATGTTGTGAGGTGTGAAAATAAGTGACATGTGGATGTTGATTCTAGGTATGATGTGAGTAGGGTGGGAACTGCTCGTGCTGAGGTGGTGTCTCACTGGTGAGTTTTTATTTTCCTAGGATTTGGTGGATGAACATGGCATTCTCAAACCACATTGACTCAATCTGAGTTGCTCTTTCTTTCTTGCATGGATTAAGATCGATGGCTGGTATTCAAAATGGGTTAATGTTGTAAGATAGTTTTTTTTTCTTACGTGAGTGAATAATAATGGTGGAGTTCAGGCAGTGCCACCAAATTTAATGCTAAAAGTTCCCTAAATTGCTACTTTCGTGCATAATTCCGCACTGAAGAATAATTTCCAATCTTCAAGCGACATAAGAAAATTATTGTAAGTCTAGTATACCTTCCATTAAATCTCTCTGAAAGAAAAACTATAAGTATCATATACACCACACTCTCTCTATTTCAAAAATCTTGTTGATTTCTTGAGAGCAAGTGTAAATTGTGTTTTTCTTTTTTTTTTAAACTCGCACTAGTTTATTTGCTTTAAAATTGTTTTAAAGCTTGACAAAAAAAAAATTTCCAAGACCTTATAAATTTTTAAATTACAATGTTTAAAGCTATAAGCTAGAGGCTAAACCCCATAAAATTTCCAGTACTTTAAAACCCTAGCTCAAAATTTAATTTGTCCTGTGCAATGGCAGCCAAAGCTCGAAGTTTTGGCTCTAAAAATCCTAGTAGGTCCTTTTCTCAGGATTTCATAGACTTATTAAAACCCTCTACAAATAAAAACTTGAGGAAAAGGCTTTTTTTTATGGGCCCCAAGTTGTGGAAGGGTTAACTAATAAACAATGTGCAATTCGAGATGTTGAGGTGTCGTATATAGGTTGGTATTTGTTTTCTAATTGGTTTGGGAACAATAATTTGTGTGGTCCTCTATGCAACCCTTGGAGGTAGGACCTCGACAATATGGTGGTACCGAATTTATATCTGGATGTTGACTTGTTAAGGGATGTTGCAGTGAGGTATGAACCTGTAACCAGAGTTGTTAGGACATATGATGGTGTGGAAATGCTCAAAATAGCCAAAGAGGAGATTGTAGAAATTTTTGATCTTTACGAATGGAATAAAGATATGGTTCCTATTGAAATTCAAGCCTTCAGAGAAGAATATAGAAATACAAAGGGTTTTTTTAGGACCTATCTTTTAACTACTCATTATCCAACCATAGGAATAGGAAAAAATAAGAAGAGGATAGTGATTGGAAAAAATGAGCCAGAACCTTTTCGCATAAACTACTTTAGCAATTATTTTAGGAAGACTATTTTTTCCTTGTGTCAGGTTCTTGGTATTAGTATAAAGAATACCTTGCCTACTAACCTCATGTACATGGCAGTGAATCTTTAGCATCCAAGTTTCAATCTGGTATATGATTTCCCTACCTATCTGGCAGATAAAATGCATGAGGGTTTGGTAGCTCTAAAAGAAGGAAAAACATTGGCTGGTTTTAGATGAAATTCTTTATTGATGCACATGTTTTTGTATAAGGGAAAGATAATTTTTGGGAACAACATGGAATTGAAAAAGAAAGAGGATGATATTGACATGCCTGTCCAATACTGGGTCAAAATTCTAGATAGGCATAACCGTAGCTTTGACTATGTGGTGTTTCATAATATTTTTGGGTCAAGATTGAGAAAATCCTTGGTCTATGATCCACCTAGAATTCCAAAGGAAATTCATGATTTCTTAAGGCCAATGGAGAGGAGGCCTAAGTTAAATTTGACACACAATTGGGGATATATCATCCCATACTATAATATAACCATTTTCATGGTATATGGCACTAATGTCAACCTGTTTTCTTTTCAAATTGATGTGCCACTAAGAATTGGATTCATAGAAATCATGAGATAGTTGAGATGTGCTAAAATGGTTCATTTTCCAACATAGCAGAAGAAAGGATCTTTCTTTCTTGAGTATACAACTTTTTCTAATTTTGTCATGGAAAAAGGGGGATGGAAAGATTTGGCGACATTACTTGAGCCTTATGGGTTAAACATGGTATGTCCAAGGAACCATGATCTTGAGTGTTTAATTTCCCAAATGAAGGCAAAGAACAAGAATATCATATTCATTCACAACTTCTATTTCCCTGAGGATATCATTAGAAACAACCTTGATTTGTAGGTATAGGAGGAAAAGAAAGAAGAATATTTTTCCTTTACCAAGATGACCAAAAATAAGAAGAAAAAGAACCCTACATATGATCCCATGCCTAATATTAGTGGTGAGTTGAATAGAGCCACATATTCTATTGAAAATTTTGAGAGTATGGTAGGGGTCTTTAAAGATAAACAAGTAGTTGAGGACAAAGGAAAGTCATAGGTTGTTGAAGAATATCTTGAAGTAATATTAGAGGGAAGACCTTCTTACCAACCTCCACAAAAATTTAGGGTATATTCTAAGAAGAAGGGAACAATAACTGAAAAATAAACCACACACCCTCCTATTACTTTAGAAAAGTCTGGGGTGGTGTCTCATAAAAAATCAATGCCATCATCTTCAAGGAAATTGTTATAGAATATCATTGATCTGGACTCTCCCCCGAGATCCCCTTCTCCAACACAACCACCATCACCCAAGAGATAGAGTATTAAAGAGGAAAAATTGGTTGACTATCCTAATACAGATGATGAAGAGATCACGGTGACCCCTGATGACATGTAGCAAGGAATGCCATTTTTTCCTCAAGATGTTGCATCAAGTTCTGGAGCAGTTTCTTTAAGGCTAGGAAAAGATGAAATAAGAGGAATAACCAATATTGATGACTTAAGGATGGAGGCCTATAGAGAATTCATAAGGGATGACTCGTTTGTTAAAATAAATGCATTTAAAGATTTTGCTTGGAGGGCACAACCTCCATTGTATGCTAAGAAGGTAGCTCAAGAAAGGATTTTGCATCCAGATCTTCAAGAAAAGGTCATCCAATCTAATTTCATGCAAGAAATGAGAAAAATCATCAAGGATATGACACCAGAGCAAGGTTGAGAATTCATGAAAAAGAGTCGAGTAATGTTACTCTGTGATTGAGATATTGTTGATGTTGTAGTGTTCGATATAATAAGAAGGTCCAATAGGCCACTTCTTAAAATTGAGGAGGAAGCTACATTCGCATTTAAAGGGCCAGTCTTTAGTGAAGAATGTGATGCCTTAGCAATTTGGTCATTGTCTATTAGGTCCAAGAAGTCGATAGTTGTAGAGCTAACTGATTTTAGTGGTCACCTGGTTGTGAGAAGAGTTGTTGGTACCCCAAAATTGGAGGCAATAGATATGGTAGTAAATGTTGCTAGGTTCACTAGGGCAACTGTTGAGGATTTGACCAAGGACAAAGATACTTTGAGGGGCCAATATAATGATCTCATTAATGAGTACAATAAGAGTCAACAAAGAGTTATAGAACTAGAAACTGAGCAGGAATTATTGAATAAGGAAATAGAGATGTGGAAGTCTCAAGGACAAGCTAGCTCTAGCCATAATGTTCCTGATCCACCAATAGAGCAACTTCAACCTCCCTCAGAGGAACAATCCTTAGCAATTGTTGCATATAATATGGGTCAGGCACCCATTGCAATTGAAAGGGAAAATATCCCAAGAGAAGGGATTTCAAGGGATAAATTAATCCACTAGGTTAAGGAGTATAAATAATTATTGCAACGGTCCCAGGAATCAATGTTGAAAAGAAATTCAATAATTCTAGATGTTGTATTGAGACACTTGAATAGAAAATTCCAACAAAAATTAAATAGTGTCCTTGCAAGTTATGGTTTAATGTTGCAAGCAATTAAGATTTTCCCAAGAGATAAAGAATTAGCCACCTCATTCCTAGATAAGTGGAGTCCCATAGCTAAGCAATTAAAGTTCATGATGGTAGGAGCAAAGTATCAGAAGGATAAGTATCCCAAGGTTATGCCAACCTATCAATTTTTTAATGAGATTGTGGAACAAAAGTTCTAGGGATATGTTGCTCCTATGGAAATGAAGATCAAATAATTAAAGGCCAAGTATGATGAAGTAGACCTAACACCACTACCAAATATCCAACATAACTATGATGAGGTAAAGCCTTTGCAGTTTTGGAAGGACCAAATGAATGATATCATGACAACCCAGATAAATGAGATATGCAAGAACATTGATATTGGTATGTTGAATGATACACTTGAGAAACTATCCTTTGTTATTAGTTTCTTATGACTTGGTTGATTATAATATAGGTCTAGCCTTAGAAGTTACAATTGAATACACACATACTTCTCCCAACTCAAAGTGTAGATTGCTGATGTGGATTACTGTTGACGTGGATAAAGTGTTGCAACGGTTAAAGATGTTTTTTCTTCTAACGGGTTTCCTTTTGGAAGGCAGGTTTCCTTCTCCATGATAATTAAAAATAATTTTTTTCTTATATGCATTCTCTCCAATTGAAAAATGTAAATAGAACCTTAAGAGGGAATATCGATCCAATCAAGTGTGGACATGTGTAAATTCTTGCATGAGGCTCGCTTTCCTCCCTTATTCTATAAAAGGGAATTTAGAAACAATGTACAGGGTTTTTGTTGAATCCAAAATTTGAGAGTCCATAATTTGTAATATAGAGAGTATAAGAATTGATTCCATGTTTTAAAGTTTAGAGTTAGATAAGATATTCTCATCAATTATGGGGTTCTTAAGCATGTTTGTGTCAACTATGAAAATATTTTGAGTCTATTTTCTCTCCAATTGTGATACCTGGCATGAATTATTAATGAAATATTGGTCAAAGGCTGGTTTCATTGATTTTCATTGTTCTTTACTATGAATTATAATATAATTGTGGCTTTGGTTCAAAGGATCAGTTAAATTCTTTGGTTATTGTGTAAGTTCATGAATGTTGGCAGCTGGATTTATAAGTAGTAATAGATTTCTAGTATAGATACATGAATTGTAATGCAATTCATATAGATCTTAATTTTTTCGAATGAAATTTTCCTTATAGTTCAATTCTTTCTCATTTGACTTTGTGCTTTAGGATATGACACTGATACTGAAGTAGTGGTCATATTTCTCACATCTTTGGCATTTTATTTTAGAACATTTATTCGTAATAATCTTCATATTGACACTTTTTTATTGTGTTTGAAGTGTCTATTGATAGGAGTTGGATCTTTGAAGTAATTTCCAATTTCTTGAAGGATTTCATCTATTCAGTGTTGATGGGGAACTTATCTGTTGTTATGCAATGTGTATTTGAAATTGTTTAGTTATTTGTAAGAAGCACATTGTGGGATCACCCTCCTTGGCCTTGCAGAGCCCAAATTGTAGGAGAGTAAGCATTATTTCTTCTTCTCATTAAGTTGGCCAATTTTTTCCTAGGATTTCATCATTTAGCATGGAAAATTCATAGAAGCTTTGAGGAATCTACTTGGGTTTTGAAAAACACCAACAGGGTGGTGGTTCTTCTTCTTCCTAGGACTCCTTGTTTCTCCTCATTACTTAGGGTTGAATTGAAGTCTCCTGATACCATCCCTTTCTCATTTTTTCCGTTATCTACTTTATTTGCTAGAATGTTCCACAATTAACTTTTATCCCTTATAGAAATTGGGCCATATACATCGATGATGAAGAAGCAATCATGGCTCCTCATTTCCTTGAGTTTTATCAGTTGCTAGTTGTCGTCCTACTTTTCCACCACTCCATCCACTATTATTATATTCCATAGCACTCCCAAACCACGTGACACCCCTAAGACTTCCTTTAATGTGCCTTTCCATTGTCTCAAAATGTTGAATCTCTTCATGCCCTCCTCCTTGCTCCATTTAGACTCTTGAATTAGAATTATGTCTGCATTTGATTAGTCAATTTTGCACTTGACCATGTGCCATTTTTCAGGGGCATTGATTCCCCTAACATTCCATGCTATGATCCTCCTTCAGCCTTGGGAAGGAGACCATCCTTCCCAACAGTCTTTTTTTTTGTCCAATGGAATTACCTACCATTTGTAACTTGGCATTGTTTTTTTCTGACCTCTTTTGGTTTTCCTTTTTGTGTTTGGTTTGGTTATCTATGATCTGGTCTATTCAAGTAGGATTTCTTCAAGAAACTCTCCTTCCTTTGCTTCCATCCATATATCTTCTCCTCCTTTTGAGTATTGGTCACTCTCCTCTCCTTTAGACTATGAGAGTTTTTCTTCTTCCTTCTGATATACTTCTTCAAAATTTATTTTGTTTCCTTGGGTTTCCAACCCATTTTCTTCTCCTTCCTCTAGGGAATCCTTCACTACACTGTCTATTTCCTTGGACAATTACTTTAGATGGAAACTGATGTACTTCTATAGATCTTGTGTATCCCCTAGGAGAGAGTTAAGGGATTCTTCTACCTAATGGGCATCCATCCTCAACTATTTTTTAATTGGGAGGGATGTCATATTACTATTCTATTTTTCTCCTTCAACGTTCTTCCTTGTAGGATCTGACCTTCCCTTCTTGGATTAGATTTATTGAGTTGCATCTCTCTCAGATATTCCTTCCCCTAATTCTCCCCAATCTTTCTCATTTTCACTAAGCCCTTTTCCCTAATTTGAGATGCCTTCCTGAATTGAGTCTCTAAAGAGGCATTTGTTAGGTTCTACTACTTCCCAAACTTCTATTTCCTGCTGCCATCACCCATACTTTGTCAAAATTTCTAGGTGCTTGTAACTACCAATACCCCATCTATTCCTACTAGGATGTGAGCTTCTACACCATCTTTCCCATTTATAAAGTCCTCATCAACCCCTAAGCACACTCCTACAAAATCCCTAATTTTGACCATAGCCTCCACATTCTAGAATTCTGAGGGCAGATCCACCAATTTGATCCAAGTAGAGGTATGGTTTATTGAATAGTTCTAGGGGTCAAAGTTTTATTTCCATTTTAAGCAATGGAAATTGTGACCATTAAAGAATAGTGGTTTCCCATCTACTATCTCCTACTTTAATTGTTGATCTATACATTTTATGATAAAGAATAAATTTGGAAGTTGGGAGATACTTACCTAATACTTGTAATTGGATCACCACCACACCTTGATCTACTCAGAAGGGCATCCTGGTCCACACCATTTGGTGAATAGGGCTTTGTCCTTTAGTCTGGCAACTCTCGATTCAATCATTTTGATGGGCATTGAGAATAATCTACTGCCTCAAGGTCACAGTTCTCCACCCGTACTCACTCCAAGCCCTCTATTTTGGAATTTCCTCCTATTCACTTTCCTTCTGAATAGCTCCCAATTTCCTGGGTTCATTCTCCTCCCAAATTCAAATTCTTTTGAATTTTTCTGCTCCATTTTTCCTTCTCTTCTTGGATTAGGTTTTCCTAATCCTTTCACCTTCCAAACTTTGTTAGTGCGCTTCAGAGGTCCACTTCTTTTGTGGTGCTAATTAGAGTTTGCCAAGATTTCTTTCCAACCATTATCCCAGAACCACCCACGCCTTGGGTTGCACTCCATTTTCCTTTGCTCTTTTGTAGGTCTACAACCTTCCTATATCACCTAGGAACCCTCCATTCACATTCTCCTTGGAGTCCTCTTCTCTATTTGTGGCTTTTTCTTTCTAGGATTTTCTTCTCACGGTATGTCAGATGACACTTATCCACCCAGGTGCCATTTTCAAACACCCACTACAAGGTGTGGTATGTTGGCTCCCACTTTCCATTCTCTTATGCCTTCTTTCCTACTTGGAATTTGTAAACCACATTACCCCAACACTTTCTTTCTTCCTCTACAATTTTTTTCTCCCCTTCACCACCTTGCACCATTTCAAATTATTAATTTGAAAACCTTAAATCTACTAAATTCTTTTGATTTTTCTTTCAATAATGTAATCCATGTCATCCTAGAGAAATCATCAATGAGTAACATGAAATAAATTTCACCTTGAAGACTCTTTGTTTTTGTCGGTTCACATAAATAAGTATGAATCAATTCCAAAGGCCTTGTTGAAGAATAATCCTTGGTATTGAATCTTATCCTTGTATGCTTCCCAATCTAACATTCTTTACCCAAGGTGCTTGTAGGCTTGAAAATCTTAGACATATCTCTTATTGCTTTGTTGGATATGATCTTCACAAGGTTATCAAATTGGATGTGTCCCATCCTTTTGTGTCGCAACTAGCAATTATTTGTTAGTCCTAGAAGACAAATTCTTCCATTAACTCCCTTTAGATTATACAAATTCTTTTCTATCCTATCTCATTATGACACCAATTTTCAATAATTTTCTCTTCTAATTTCACATCCTTGATCATTAAATAATATATCATATCCCTTCCTGCACATCTGACTTATACTGAGAAGATTATTCTTGAAACCTTCAATATAGAGAACATCTTATATCTTGGATTTTCCATCAATACTCATGGGTTCCTTTCCATACATCTTTGTTGATGAATTATCTTCAAACATGACTTATCCACCATTCCATTTAACTAGATAGATGAATTTTATTTTTTTACCAATCATGTGACTTGAACAACCACTATCGATTACCTAGATATTTTTTGTCCTTGAGCATGAAGTGTTTTTTGAATGGACATTAAATTTGCAATCTCATTGCTTGTCTTTTTGACATCTGAATTTTGAATTTTTGAGTTTTCTAAATCACTTTTGTAATATTTTTCTTTATTTCCAACATTTTTGCATTTTTGACATGTCATAATGACATTCACCATAGAAGCAAGAGAATTTCTACTTACAAAATTCATTCTTTTCATTCCAGTTTTGGACTCTATAGCCTTATGACCATACTTATTGCAAATGAAACAATAACAAAAAAATGCATGATTAAACCTAATTTTGGAGACACTTCATATATGGTGAGATTATCCTTGAGGTCTGATATCAACTTCTAGATTTATAGGAATTTCTTTATTTAACTCCTTTTGAGTAAAAGGATTTATTTCTCAAGGTTTGTGTACTCTTTTATATTGGCTTCAATTAGGACGTTTTTCCTTTTGTTCTATTTCCTTGCATATTCTAGGTCTTCAAGAGTAGAGATAAGTTTACATTCAAATACTGAATCAGATATATCTTCACCAAGTCCCCTAATCCCATTGAATGCATCATCTACCTAGAGCAATCAATTGGCTATGTTCTCATCTTCTTTCATCTTTATATTCTCAAACAATGTCTGGTAAGATTACAACTTTGCTTGCTTCACACTATCATTCCCTTCATATGGATTTTTGCACTTGTCCCATATCTCCTTAGCAATTTTACATTGCACCACTTTCACAAATTCATATTTTTTAGACCACTCAAGATGGCATACTTTGATTTAAAAAATTTATCATGGGCCTTATTTTCATTAGCATCAGTAATCGGGTGAGTAAGTTCATTATAATAATCCTTTACATGTCTCAAAACATTATACCCTTGAAAAGTAAGGTAGGATTGCATCCTCACACTCCAAAAATCATAGTTTATTTCATTAAACAATGGTGCTTTAGAATAGGAATCCTTTATATCCATGTGTTATAAACCAAGATCTACCTTCATCTTTTAGGTTGCATAAAGGAACATAGCTTCGATACCAATTATTAGAAGACAAAATTATACTAAGAGGGGGGTTAAATTAGTATATCCTTCAAATTAATAAAATTAAATTTTAACAATCAAAAACTTATTACTTTTTTAACCAAATAAATCATTCAAAGTAAATATAATTATTTTTTAGAAGGGCACCCAAAAATCATAGAGGATAGAGGGAAAAACAACTATAAAGGGGAAGAGATGTGTCCCATTTTGGGTTTATGAATTTGACTGTCATGGACACATTACCTTAAGGTGGAGACATAACCTCATTATTTAGGGTCATAGCCTATTATTGATGTACCCAATTTTTATTTCATCTCTTTTATTTGGCATATGTATTTTTTTAATAAAGGATGTGTTTATGTCTATGTATATTAGTTAAAGTCATGTAATTAGGTTTAGGGTTAGGGTTATAGTCATAATTAGAGAAAATTTAGTGTTAGAATAAAATTAGGGCTTTAATTATGGATTCATTTATAATTGAACACAAGGAAATGGGGTTCCACCTTTTGAGAGATGGAGCACAAGGGGTTTAGGACCTCCTATTTCACTCTAGTTCATTAAAGGAAACAAGGATCCCTCAACCAATTGACTTGATTGAGGAGTGGAATAGGGTTAAGAGGGTTTCATTGGGTGTGATTAAAGATAAAATGGGGTTCAAAACTAAGAAAAAGGCTTAGAAAGAGAATATATGTAAATGATATGCAAAACTAACAATGTAAGTTAGGAGATCAAACTCAAAATCAGAACAATGAACTGAGAATGAATAGAGGTGCACCTAGAAAGTTGAATATGCTTGAAACAAGTTATACAATCCTGAAAGTATGAATTTTGAAGCACACTGGGACTCATATGATAGTAGGGGTGATTTAGTCCCAATTTAGGCTTTTAGGACGAAACCGAAATCTGCAAAGTTACTAAACCAAGATCTATGGAAAAAGTTTAAAAAATATTATATTGGAACTCATACACCACAAGTGGAAATTTAGTCCTAGTATTAGGGTTGATTTGGAACTTTGATATCCTCTAGTGATCTCTTGTAGCTTTATCTCCTTTTAGATATCCAAATATTAAACATTTAATTCTACCCTATAGGTGACTTTACATGATCTTGTAAGAAAGGTGACAACTTTGACAACTTTCTCCAATCTTTCTCTTCAATGGATCTTAAAGATAAATCTATAAATCACACATCAAAGAGAGGGAAAATGTTGTTTTTTTAGTGGATAGGGATTTTCCTTGGTCAAACCCCATTTTGGTAATAAAACCTTGAAATAAATAGAAATAGAATGAAGGAATGATGAATGAACAACTAAGTTATGTTGCAACTCACCAGACCCTTGCAACCAAGGCTGTAATCTTGTATGAGATGTTTAGCATGAATGTATCATCTTGAGTTGAATTTTTTCTTGAATCATAAGATACCTACATCACAAATTTTAGCTCAAAAATAATCATGATGCATGATGACTTTGACATGATGCTTGAATCTTGAATATAGCTCCAAAATACCCGATAATCAACTCTTGAATGTTCTTGAATTGCTAGAATGCTTGAATGCTTAGATCACACTTGCTCATATTGTTGGGAGAAAATATGTGAAATAAGATTGTATTTATACTTGTTTATGCCAAATTTATCGAAATTACAACATTGCAAGTTGACATCAGATCTAGGAGAATAAAATCCCCCAAATTTTTTAATTTAAAATAGGTCCAAGCTAAGTGTGAATCATACACTAGTTGGGGCATATGAGTCCTAGTAGCCTAGGCTTGAAACAAAAATTTCAAGAAATGTTAAGTTCTATGCCAAATTTAGGACTAGTCCTCAAAATGTAGGTGGGACACATATGCCCAAGGTGGTGTATGAGTCTGAAATCACAAAATCTGGGCCATATTTTCCAAAATCACTAAATTATAATTGGTTTTTAGATATTGTAATGCTTGAAATAAGTCTCAAACAAGATGATGAGTTAAAAAATAAAAGCAATATAACACTAATCTAATATTATGTTTAACAACAAAGAACAAAGAAATATAAAGACAATACAAACAAAACTATCTCATTGAACATCTGTATATTCCTTCGAATGACCTCGATTACACATCTCCATTTTTTCATTTCTACGATAGTTGCCCTCAGATTTTTTAAGTATGAAATTATGGCATATTGACTATTGAATTAGAAAAATATGAAAGATTAATTAAGTTTCCTAAAGTATAAATATTTCGGGAGAAGGAATAATGACAAAGGTCAGTCAATTTATAGAAAATTCATTTTCGAATGATAGAATCAGGTTCAAAAGAGAGGTCAACAACCGAGATTGATAAATGCCATGCAATGAAGATTTTTGTTAGTTACAATGTGAGTGAAAAAAGTTTGCATGATGAATATTAAATTAAATAATAATTTAATCTAATGTTGAGACTATTCAAAAATTGGAAGAATAAGAAATGCATGTGAAAAATCAAGGAGAAACATTGTGTTCGAACGCACAAATGGAATAATTAATTAAATAAAGTCATTTAATTCATAATAGTTTGCACGTAGAAGAATAAGACTGACTGATCGAGACAAAAGGTATGTTCATCAGGAATTAATCATGAGATAATTGACTGATGAATTACATCTCAACTTAAGTGATAAGTGAATAATTAGATAACTAAGTGATTATCTAATCAGAGGAATATTCCAAGAATAATAATATTTATGAATTAAATGATTATTTAATTCAACATTCAAAATGTAGAGATTTAATTAAATAAATAAAGATTTATTTAATTGACTGATGAAAAGGTTATTGAATAATTAAATAATTCGAAATGAATACTTAATTATAGGAAAAAATGTGATAAATGATAAATTAAATAATAAATTATTTAATTTAGAAAGAGGATTAATTAATTAGTGACATAATTAAATAAATAAGATTTATTTAATAAATAAAGATTGAACAAAGGTCGCAATGAATTAATTAAATAATTAAGGTTATTTAATTAATAGAAGAAAGCCAAATTTAGAAAGTAATTAAATTATTAACATTATTTAATCATGACTATGAACATTAGGAATATGCCAAAAATAGTACTTGCAGGCCTAGACCAATTTTCAGTGTTTACAATTTGCCCCTCTTTGATATAATGTTGTCTCAGCCTTTGTGTCAAAGAAAGTTTAAAACATGCCCCTATTGTGCCCCGATGTGAAATAGGTTAGGGTATGCCCACTCGGGAAAAATGACAATTTTTTGATTTTTTTTGAAAAATTTGGAAATTGTCCTAATTAGGTAATTTGATAGTCAGAATTTTGATGGTGGTGAAAGAAATTGATTTCGAAGTGATTTGGCAAAGAAATAGCTAATGAAAGTTGAAAAATTACGCATCTAGTACAGAAGGTTGGTGGAAAACCCTCCAAAACCCTAGGTATAAATAGGATTTGGGGTAAAAATCCAATTCATTTGCACCCTAATCATTTGAAAACCCTTGATTTCAGCTTTGACCCTACAGTGAAGATGTCATCCATACCATACGTCGAGAATCAAGGATACCACATTTAGACATTCAGACATCTTGCCGACATAGGACCCACGATATGTACCCTTGAACCATCTTTTGAAATTTTATTTTTCATGCTTTTCAAGGAAATTAAAATTTAATTTTCAAATGCATTATTTTAGAATCAGCGAATATGCATTCATACATGATGCATGTGCTCACAGAACGACGCATATGTGAAAATACATCTAGGTCGTTAAGGTCATTTTAGGGATTCAACACATTTGATCTAGTTTGCACCACATGTGAATAATTGCATCACATTTGGTTTTGTCTGTGTCACATGTAGCTTATCACAACACATCTGTTTGTATGCACCATATTTTCATATTAGAATAGACAGTAATAATTGCACCACATTTGCAAAGAAATGACACATATGACTGATTCATAGGTCTATTTGGTTTAGTGACGCATTTCAAATGTTGCAATGCATATGAGACACATTTGAGATTGTGCTCAGCATATGAAAATATTAATGATGCATATGAGATTATGCACCACATTTGATATTGAAGCAACACATTTGACTATCAAAATATTAAAAAAAATTGTGATGCAAAAAAGTTTGTTCTATTTTCTGACACAAAGTATTTTGATGCCCTTGTAGATTGAATTAGATCCGATATACACCCAGGAGTCATCACCAACAACATATGAGGTTTGAGATTACTTACAGAGTGTCGAGACACGTATGATCTACAGATTAGGTTTGCACCATGTCTGCACTATGCCCACTATTCAAGAAAACAAAGGATATGTTGACTGTACTTTGTGAGAGGTGGCATTCTGAGACCTCCTCTTTTCATTTTCCTATTGGAGAGGGAATAGTCATCTTAGAGGACATGTATAGGATTTTGATATTGCCTATTAGAGGTGAGAGAGTGTTATATGACACTCAGAGGGGATATAGTGAGACTACTAGATTTTATGTACATGATGATATTAGGTGGCTAGACATTGAGCACTATGAGATTATATGGCATGTACTAGTAGAGAGATATGAGCATATTGATTGTATGCTTTGTACATTTATTGTGGGTATTGTTCTTCCTAATCGTCGAGGTCATGGTTTTCCTGTTGGGTGGGGAGAGATGTTAGTAGGGATGTTAGAGTAGGAGGTAGTATATGCATGGGGGAAATGTTTACTAGCCATGTTATATTTTTATTTGCATGACATAGCTTACAGAGACGCACAATCGATGAGTTGTGTTACCACCCTACTTATGATCTAGGCATGGGAGCACATTTGTGTGTTCCATCCCCCAGTTACTTTTGATCGGGATGCTAGATAGCCATATGTTTTTTGTTATGTGGGAAACATTATGTAGAGTCATGTTCGTAGCAATAGTTATTGGAGACATGCTTTAGATACTCTTGTACAGTTCACTTGGAGACCTTATATGGACTGTGCTCGATGGTTAGATGAGGACAGACATTTGAAAATTTGTCGATAGACTCAGTATTTGATTGGCAGGATAGTGTCTAGTGTGCACACTATTGAGAGGCATTTTTCAGATCGAGTGTTGAGATAGTTCAGAGAGGTTTAGGATGAGCCTTAAGGGCAAGCTGAGTTTTCTTGGTCGTCGAGAGAAGTTCCATTATGGGGGCCCATGATTCGAGTAGCTATCACAGAGGAAGACATTCAGGTGCTATAGTCTATGAAATGGGGATGGAGGAGTGGTGTGGCAGATCTTGGCATGACAACAACATATGATTTTTGGTGGGAAGAACACCAACCTATTCCTTATATAGATCCAGATCAGTCGACTCCAGTTGAGAGATGGGGTATAGTTCCCAAAGGTCGATGTTGAGGTAGGGCTAGACACATGGATGGTAGAGGTGGTAGAGGTGGTCTATGAGGTAGGAGAGGTAGGAGAGGAGGTGTATTATCATCTGTTCATGAGGCGGAGGGTGAGGATATTCCCATGTTAGACCTTGGTGGAGGAGGAGAGGTAGAGATTGGGGGAGAGTATGCACTTGAGGAGGTAGTAGGATAGGAGCATGTAGAGGAGGAAGCTAGGACAAATGATATGGAGATTGATGTCCTTGGAATTTTGAAAAGTTATGGTGTGGATGAGGAGGAGGAGGAGGTGATGGGGAAGCAGGAAAGGGAGCTTTGGGTAGGATTGTAGAGGACTGGGATGCGGAGGTGGGGGAGAGACCATGGTGGGACAAGGAGGCTCCCAGGGACAATGTTACAGAGTTATAGGCCCGAGTAGAGGCCTTGGAGGAGAGGGTGAGGGTAGTTACTATAGAGCGAGATGTTATGCAGATGGAGAGAGATAGTTCCCTCTTGGATAGGAATCAGGCAATTGCACAGTGATAGGAGACAGATAGCATATTTATTGAGCTCAGGGCATTATTTAGTATACCAGCTACAACCTTTGCTCGAGAGTTAGTCAGAGTTGGGGATTGGGAGAGATATTACAGGGATCTTTATGAGGTAGAGGTACCACTTGAGAGGAGAGCTCCCAGTTATTCACAGGCACATAGCGATAGTTCTCAAAGTAGGTCTCACAGCCAGACCCAGAGCAAAGATGATGTAGTGGGTCCACCCAGGATAGGACCATATGATAGGCCTCCCTCTACCCAAAGGGTACATCATCAACAGTCGCCCCATCAGACTCCACATGGGAGCAGTGGGAGTACTTCATAGGGACATGTTTATATTTTCTAGACATTATATTTTGATCATAGAGCCTGCAAGCTCCCTTTTAGATTAATTATTGTCTGACATTATATTGTGACACATATTATTTTGAGTGATATATATATATATATATATATCTTTTTGGTGGCGATTATATGATTTTCATTTTTTATATATTATTATGTAGTTTTCTACATGATTATGTTGTGTTCTATGTGATGTATGCACATGGTATGGTTTATGATATTTGCATTATGATGTTTCATTTCTTATGATGATGTATTTACATGATGATATGTTTATTCTATATGATGATGGATTGACAATATTGACACATGTGATGAATATATCTATGCTCATGCCAATGAGATGTAATGTGATGTTATTATTTATAATTCCATGTGGATGTATGTATATTTCACACAATTTTTCAAATGGTAAATGCATGTATGTCATGTTTATATAGATGAAATGGATATGCATATTTTTATGTTGTTTTGAAATGCAGAATAGATGCATGGTGTACTTTATATAGACATATGACAATGTCTAAGTAATGGTTGTAAAATGAATGCATATGTAGATTACCTAATTTTTTTGTGTGTCATAGGACTCCATCATTATGTAGGATATCTAAGAAATATTAGTGTGTATAATTCAAAATGTTAGGATTGAAAAATGGTCATTAGAAGAATGTATGATCTTCGATATTTTTTCTAATACAAACTAAGCCTCACATTAAATCATCATTGGGTAGGACATGAAACAAATGGATAGTACACACCATGATATGAGATAGAACACAGTGTACAAATTCATCCACTTGTGAAAATAGACAGTCACAAACAAGGAGTGTACAGACGCATACTGTGAATATTTATTCACACACCGCTTTTTCCTTCACGGTTTCTCTTTATTCCATGGCTTTTCCTTTTTGTTTTCGGTATTTCTCATAGCTTTTCAGAAGTCACCACATGGCATCCTATCGGAGCTTTCTTTTGGGCCGTATCACTTTCCTTTTGCCGAGCTCTATTTTTTTTATGCGTGGCCTCTGCTTGTTTCTTTTTGAGTCCGGCCCACACTACAGTTTCTTTTGCTGGGAGGTTTTACACATGGCTTCCTATTGGAGCTTTATTTTGGGCCATCTCACCTTCCTTTTTTCAGGCTCCATTTTTTTGATGCATTTGACACTTTTGCATTGGTCTCTACTTTGATGTCGTATGTTCTCTTCTTCTGCTGATGTGTGACCCATGTCTCTTCAGGATGTGCCTGTTGGTGTGCTATTGGATGATCTTTCTTTTGGTTCCAACTCAAGAAAATCTCGATCGTTGATGGCTTCGTGGAAGCATCTTTCTTGTTGGGGTCCTCAAGTGGTGGACTGGCTTATTTAACCAGTCTTTTCCTCATTTTATTGGTTGTTCTTAGATGGATAAAAATTTCCCGAGCACTAAGAATTAGCCTCTGTAGTGTTTTCTATTGAAATTGAACTTGCAGACTATGCCATTCATTTCGGCCTTTCTATTTTCATGCATTTAATAGGACATTAAACTGTGCTTGTATTTTCTAGAATATATGAACATCTGTCTCAAGTTTTTGTAATCTTTATGCAACTTAATATAATACGAATCATGTTGCAACTCTTTTTTGTTAGCGTATGTTGTATGGGTTATAATATGCAAATGGTTTGATTCTCTTATGTCTGCAGTGTTGGGAATCATCTACTTGATAAACACTAGTTGCTATTTGAGCCTTTGTCTTAGCATTGTGCTTAATTAATTCCTTTTTGATATGGTGCATTGCCTTAGCTTAGGTTTATTTATTTTACATTCATCATCTTACCCTTTTCATCTCCACATAAAAAATGAAGATCCAGCTTCAATAAAACCCCGTAGGTCACTTAGCTATGTGCATAAGTCCCCCAATAGCTAAGTTTCCCATAAGGCTACTTCCTACAAACTTTTGTGTCAATAGTTCTTTTTCTGGCATGCCTGATGGGATGCAAACTAACATGTTCGCTTAATAAATAGGAGTGTATGAGCCATAGGCCCATCACTAGGTCTCAAACTACAAGAATTCCTGGCCTACTTTTACCACCATTGGTTTCAGTCTAGGCGAGAGGTCAGCAGGCTAATACTTCACCTCCCTCTTCTCCTCCATCTCTTGTGCCAATGGCTGCTAGAAATTATGTGGCCTGGGATGTTGGTAGTCCTTTGATAGCACCTATGCCTCCTGTAGTGTGGGCTCCAATCCCAACTTCCACTTTAAAGGTTGTCCCTAAGTTCTCTGGGGACAATTCAAAAACTCTGACGAAGCACCTGCAAGATGTAGCTAATGTATGTCTGGTGCATGGCATTACCAATGATAATGTAGCTTTGCAATTACTCACCACCTCTTTCAGAGGGAAGGCATTAGACTGGTATCATACTCTTTCAGCTAATACAGTTGCCACTTGGGATCATCTTGGAGATCCTTTCTATGAGAACTTCTCAAATAGTGGTGACAGATCCTCACTATATCACCAGCTGGCTCATATAAAGCAAGCCCCCTTGAAGCTTTGTCTGATTTCAATGCTCGGTTTCATTCAACTTGGCAAAGAGTTCTTGTCAGTAGTTGATCACCTCTAGATATGGCATTCATGTTCTATGTAAAGTCTATAAATGTTGATATTTCTATGATGCTATAATCTCTCGATGGAAAAACCCTACTCGATATATATAGCCTTTCCATCACTGCAGAGAATAATCTTATTGCTTCCAAAAAATTGGTGCCGAGACCTATCATGCCATTATTCCCAGAATTGACCATAGCAAAACCAAAGGTAGCTTCAACCAGCATTCCTGCACCTCCCTAGTCTATGTATGTGTACCCTAGAATGACGTCGAGCATGGCTCAAGTGCCTAACCCCCTAACAACTGAATTGAACGACATGAAGGAGCATATACAAACCATGACAAATGAATTAACCAGTATGAAGTGACAACAATATAGCTACCGAAAGCCTACTTACCAAAACTACCAAGGCAGGAAGGCTCCTTTCCAATAGAGCCAGTGGCAGGATAGATCATGCAACAATACCCAAGCTCAACAAAACAATCAGATCATGCTTGTGACTATGCCGATATAGACCGTCTATCCTAGTTCAAGCAAGGAGGTAGTAGTAGGAAAAAACAATATTTCTGAGGAGACTAATTCATGGTCCTTCCCTTGCAATGATGCACATATGCCCTAGAATTTTCCATGAGGGAATTTACAAAAAATAATAGTAGAGAAACGATGTCAAGGGATTATGCCTAATCATAGAGGTCATACACAAGCCTCTCAGTAAATAGACAATGCAGTTCTCACTACCTAAATGCAAGGAATGTCTATAGAGCAGGAGCTAGAAATAGCTCTGAACCAAACACACTTATATTGGATGGAAGGAGAGGAGTCAGCATTCCCGAATGATATTCTAGTAACCCAAGTTCCTCAAGTACAATCGGATTACAATACTCATTCCAAGTAGAGGCTCGCTGGAGAATTCACATCTTTGCAGACTGAAGGGTCACCTAATTCAACGCCCAATTCATCGGCAAATTTTTATCAGTTCCATAGTAGTCTAAGGTGGATGTTCCCATTCCCATGAATCCACCTCCTCCAAAAGCAAGAGCTCCCATGACCACCTCGATTGTTTCCAAATAGCCAAATGCACCAACTGCAAGGCAAAAGGAGTAAGCTACCGTAACTCATCAGTCATGAACACCATTCAACGTGGTCGAACAGCTAAAGAAATCCTCTGCTAATGTTTCTTTGTGGGATATCCTAGCCATCCCAAAGAAAAATATTCTATTACAAAAGGAATTATTAGGAGAAGAAGACATGAAGATGCTTGAGCAGCCCTTAGAAGATAAGAAATCCAAGCTGGACTCGGATAGAGTTCTAGCAAATCAACCAAAAGAAAAGTAAGTCAAAAAAGAGAGTAAGCCTAAACCCAAGCCTTTCTTTCTAACACTTATCATTGGTAACAAACTACTGCATAATTGTATGATTGACTCTGGTACTAGCACCACTGTCATGCCTAAGCAAGTAGCTGAAGCTCTGGGTCTCGAATATGAGACTCTAAAGAATGGAGTCATGCAAATCAATGGGAACAAGGTTGAAACCATCAGAGTAATCAAAGGATTCCCTATGACATTTTTTGCTTGTCCTAGAATTATTGTGAATGAAGATACTGTACTCATTAATTTCCCTCCTTTGTTTGGGATATGTCTATCTTGAGAATTCACTGCAAATGTTGGAGGTTATCTAGCATTGGACTGGTCGCACCTGATCCTAAGAACCAAGCATGGAGATAAGATGAAGTTATTTTCGAAACCTTTTCATTCTGAACATGTGGCCAATGAAGCCATGATCAATTTTGAGGCAGCACATACCTCAATCACTTCCAAAGACATTCTCAATGTTGAACTCCTTGAGGAAGAAGAAGCAAGTAGCTCCCAGATGGAGAAAGAAGAAGCTCTTTTAAAAGAACTCATAGATATAGATCCTTTTGGAAACTATCATGCAACTGGGCTAGGAACATATGTCATACATGAAGAGGACTAGATAATGCCTAGAGTCACTAAAGATTTTGGAGGTGAAGCATCCTCAGAGTTATGGACCTTGCACTTTGACAGAGAAAGATGCAAAGTAGGAGCCAACGCATGAATATGTTTAATATCTCCATCCAAAGAAAAGACTTTAAGACCTTACCATTTCTAGTTTGCATGCTTGAACAATGAAGAAGAATATGAAGGCCTTGTTCATGGCTTGAGCTTAGCAAAACAAATGGGTGCAAAGAAAATATGGGTGTTCGGAGATTCAGAATTGTTGGTCAACCAAATCCAAGGGCTATCTATCGCCAAGAATTTAGTATGTGATCATACTGACATAGGGTCTAGGACCTGATTGAAGGCTTTGAAGAAATCAACATCCAAGTCATACCTAGAGAGAAGAACTTTGAAGCAGACCGAATGGAAACTTTTGGATCTTAGTTTGAGCCAACTTCCAAGCTAATTAACAACAAACATTCAATGTGAGTCATCGTGTGGCCTACAGTCCAAAATAATGATCAAGACTGGCAAGTTTTTGATAGTGATGCTCATATCGTGTCATTTCTCAATTTGTCTAGAGAATTTTCCAACCAATTACAACCAAAGATCATTGAGGCCTATGAGGATCAAGTAATCCAACTAAAATTAAACAAGCTTCCCAGGGGTTTGATTGCTCTTGAGAGTCTTTTTTATTCTAATGACACAAAGAAAGACAAGAGTAAGATTGTAGCTGATAAAGGAAACTATACCGGTTTACACATCGGAGAAGATAAAAAGCTTAAGGTCAGAAAAGGAGTCTCATAGAAGAATAAAGAAAGGTTGAAATTTTTTTGCGAGGAGTATCTGAGTTTGGTAGCATGGTCATATGATGATCTTAAGGGATATGATCTCAGGATTATCCAGCACACCATTGAGCTACTAGAAGGAGAAAAACCCATGCATCAAAGGAAAAGGCTAGTAAATCCAAAGATGGAGTCGCTAATGTCACAAGAATTAAATAAGTTGATTGCATCTCCGATAGTGTTCCCGATCAAACACAAAACTTGGGTGTCTAACCCGGTGTTGGTTTGGAAGAAGAACGGTGATATACGGTTGTGCATTGAATTCCGAGACCTAAATAGAGCATCCCTAAAGGACCACTACCCCTTGCTTCCCATGGAGGTAATTCTACAAATAGTTGCTAGTTCTAAGATTTTTTCAATGTTGGATGGTTTCTCTAGCTATAATCAGATTCATGTGAAACAGGAGGACCAACACAAAATGACATTTACTACTAAGTGGGGGACATACACTTATTCTAAAATACCCTTCATAATTTCAAATGTTGGAGCCACTTTCCAATTAGCTATGGGCATTGCCTTCAAGGATTTGATACATAAGATCATTCTTATTTATCTTGATGACCTGACGGTGTTCTCAAAATCTGTCGAATATCATTTTGATCATCTCGAGCTTGTCTTCCAAAAATGCCAAGAGTTCAAGATTTCTTTGAATTCGAAGAAATGTGTGTTTGGGGTCCCACAAGGGAAGTTGTTGGGTTATGTCATCTCAAAGGAAGGTATTTCCATTGATCTGGAAAGGGTTAGAGCAATCAAGGAACTCCCTTTACCTATCAATAAAAAAGGAGTTCAATATTTTTTGGGCAAGGTTAATTTCATCAGTCAGTTCATAGCATAATTTGTAGGGATTGTTCAACCCATCACCTTGATGTTGAAAAAATACTAGATTTTAAAATGGATAGTGGAAGCTAGGAAAGCTTTCGAATAGATAAAAGAGGTCATCTCTTATGGTCCCATGTTGATCAATCCGGATTTGTCAAAAGACTTCATTATGTACGTCTTTGTTAGTAGCATGAGTATCGCTATTGTCCTGATGCAGAAGGACGATGAAGATAAAAGAAAATCACCTATTTCCTTCTATTCACACACTTTGAAAGATTATGAGGTGAAGTAAAAATTTGTGGAGAAGAAATATTTTTCTATTGTAAAGGGGTTGAAGAAGTTTTGACACCTCATATCGTACAATAAGGTGATTTTTTGTCTGTCGCACCCTAGTGTGCGAGAATACATTATGGAAGGTGAAATCACTGAGAAACGGGCTAACTGGATAACCAAGATTCTTGAGTATGACATCAAGATCAAGCAAGTCAAGAATGTGAAGGGGAAGGGGCTGTGTGAATATTTGGTGGAAAAAAATGAAACAATTACTAAGCCTGAAGTTCTAAAACCCGTGCTTCTTAATGAGGAGAGCTCTGAAGATGATTGGCCAGACGCGAAAATTAATTGTATGCAAAAAGGAAGGTATCTACCCAGCCTCCCCTCATTTAAAATGCATTTTTATTGACTACAGAATAATGGTTATGTACTATTGGAGGGATTTATTTTGAAAAGAAATAGTTTCAATGGCATCTTGCTAAGATGTGTAACAAAAGAGCAATCAAAGAAGATATTGGAGTAGTATCATAGTGGCCTAGCCGGAGGACATTTTTTAGCAAAAACTACTGCAATCAAGATTATGTGTGTTGGTTATTTCTGGCCGACATTATTTAAGGACTCGTATTCATTGGTGAAGTCTTCTAGTGAGTGTCAGTTTTTTGTTGGGAAAAGGAAAAATGCTGCCATGCCACTGAAACCAATTGTTGTGGAAGAGCCATTTTCTCAATGGGGTCTCAACTTTATTGGCATGATCAATCCATTTTCATCAGTCGGACATAGGTGGATCCCAATGGAAAAAAACTATTTCACCAGATGGATTGAGGTTGTACCATTGAAGAATGCAATAGAGGCAGAAATCATGAACTTCCTAGAGGAACTGGTAGCCAAGTTTGGCCCACCAACGACAATTATCTTAGATAATGCTAAAGCTTTTCTCAGCTCCAAAATTAGCCAATTTTCACTAAAGTATGGAGTCTTCCTAAAGGCATCTTGTAACTACTACCCACAAGGGAATGGTCTTGCTGAATCTAGAAACAAAAACCTAAGCAGGTTGATCAAGAGAATAGGTTCAAAACATCAAAGGGAGAGGCATAAACACCTTCAAACAACACTATGGGCAAACTGCATCACACCCAAGCCAATATTGAAAAAATCTCCTTACAAGATAGTATACAGGAAGGAGGCACTATTGCTGATTTCTATGGAAATCCCTACAATCCAACTAATCAAGTCTCTTGAAATTGAGAAAAATGGAGCAACAGAGGTGCAATTTTCAGAATTACTTGAAGTTCAAGATAAACAAAGCAGACTCTTGAGGCAATGACCAGCTGCCAATAGGTGGTAAAGAGATGGTTCGACAAGAAATGCCTGAGCAGGGTTTACAATGTGGAGACTTGGTGCTCAAGTTTAATGAGCATGGAAAAAAGCCCAGTCAACATGGCAAGTTTGATAGTCTCTGGGAAGGACCATTCAAAATCACACATAGCAAGCAATGCAACTCATTTGAGTTAGAAACAATGGAGGGCGAGGCCCTGGGTATTCCAGTTAATGGAATACACCTCAAAAAACTCAATTAATTCAACTTTTGTAGTAACTATGTAAATATGTATATATTTTCCTTGCTTTGTTAGTTTTGGGTTATTCTTAGTGCTTTCTTAGATCAACAACCACATTGGTGCAAGGATTTAAAATAAAATGAGGAAAGGAACTAGAATACAGAAAGATACATATATTGTATTAATCACAAAGATATTTACATCTATATACATGCTGATTTAACTAGGCCCTTGGCCATGTTCCAAAATACATATATATATTGTCACTGACACAGTGTTGCAGAGAAGGTTTTAAACACAAAAGAAAATCTTTCAGGATGAAGTCGTTGGTTGGTGTGCCTAATTACGATCAAGTAATCATTAATTGTAAAGGCTCACAAAAAGATATGGCAATTCTGATTTTGTGCTTTTTCCAAGAAAAATGAAGAGCCACCGTATGTGAAGTCATATCTCTTAAATGTGTAGAGTCTTTTGGCAAGTTGGCGATATCTTCACACACACGAAAAGGGTTAGTGGTGCATGGCATAACTAATGTGAAAAGATAGCATGTACCCCTGCTAAGTCAATTTTCTCAAAAATTAAAAAAAAAGATAGGAGCATGCAGAGGGAATTAATTGTGCAAGGTTGACAAAGTGTGTAACCACCTGAGTCATTTGCAAAAAATAGAGAATGATTTTTCAGAAAATAAGTTGTAGAGTTTGCAGAGTTCTTCGAAGACAAGTAAAATGGCTGAAATTGCAGAGAGCTCAACTCAAGCTGTCGGCACCGAAAGTATAGAAGAACGGAGAATGCTAGTGCCTTGCATGAATATTTATGCCCAAGATTCTTATGCAACCCCAACTATTCTAGCAAAACCTTCATGGCCCTACACCAAGCTGGTGGACCAGAAAGTGTTTGGCATGGTTTCTCTTAGAAACTAGGCCTTGGTATCAGAAGATTGGGATAACGTTCGAGATCCAGAGTTATCTCAAAACCCCAAAAGCTTGAGGGAGGCTGCAGGCAAGAAATTGAAAAAGATTACTGATCCTTTTCATGGACGATTGTGGAACTCTGGGCTTGCTCAGTACATGGTTCCTTTGGTACACCATTGTCCGAAGATTGTGGCGGCATGTGCTAAATTTTTCAACGCCCATACATGAATCATAAGAGGCCAAAATTTTAGGGTGGTAATCTGTCCCCAGGCCCTCCAGGATATGTTTTGCATTCCTTTTAATGCTCTTGGGGGTGTGGAGGATTTTGATATTTCCAAACTGCAAAATTATTGGAGGACACTTTGGTTGGCACAACAATTTTTTAACGCCAAAACGGGTAAGCCATCAAATAACTTTGTCCCTCCTAGCTTCCCACTTAGTCTGGCTTATTTTAAAGCAAGTTCAACCTCTTTCTTCTCTATGTTGGTGTTGGTATGTGGATTGGATATGGATAACGAAGTCTCATACTTCCAAATGAGTCTCAACTTTATGCTGAAAAAGAATACCCAAGCTCCGCTGATGGACTTTGCAAAAGTTATTGTAGAAGGGATGTACCATTGAAGAATGCAACAGAGGCAGAAATTGTGAACTTCCTAGAGGAACTGGTAGCTAGGTTTGGCCCACCAAATATAATTATCTCAAATAATGCTAAATCTTTTCTCAGCTCCAAAATCAGCCTATTTGCACTAAAGTATGGAGTCTTCCTAAAGTCATCTTCTAACTACTACCCACAAGGGAATGTTCTTGCTGAATCTACAAACAAAAACCTCATCAAGCTAATCAAGAGAATAGGTTCAGAACATCAAAGGGAGTGGCATAAACACCTCTGGACAACACTATGGGTAGACCGTATCATGCCCAAGCAAATATTTAAAACATCTCCTTATGAGATAGTATACAGGAAGGAGGCACTATTGCCAATTTCTATGGAAATCCCTACAATCCAACTACTCAAGTCTCTTGAAATTGAGAAAAATGGAGCAATGGAGGTATTGTTTTCAGAATTACTTGAAGTTTAGGAGAAATGAGAGCACACTCTCAAGGAAATGACCAACTGCCAGTAGGTGGTAAAGATATGGTTCGACAAGAAAATGTCTAACCAGGGTCTATAATCTGGAGACTTGGTGCTCAAGTTTAATGAGCGTGGAGCAAAGGCCAATCAACATGGAAAGTTTGATAGTCTCTAGGAAAGGCCATTCAAAATCACACATTGCAAGCAATACAACTCGTTTGAGTTAGAAAAAATGGAGGGCGGGGCCTTGGGTATTCTAGCTAATGGAATACACCTCAAAAAATTGAATTAATTTAACTTTTGCAGTAAGTGTGTAAATATGTGTATATTTTCCTTGCTTTGTTAGTTTTGGGTTATTTTTAGTGCTTTCTTAGATCAACAACCAAATTGGTGCAAGGATTTAAAATAAAATGAGGAAATAAGACAAAATATAGAAAGATACATATATTGTATTAATCATGAAGATATTTACATCTGTATACATATTGATTTAATTGGGCCCTTGGCCATGTTCCAAAATACATATATATATTATCACTGACATAGTGTTGCAAAGAAGGTTTTAAACACAAAATAAAATATTTCTAGATGAAGTTGTTGGTTGGTGTGCCTAATTACAATCAAGTAATCATTAATTGCAAAGGCTCATGAAAATTTATGGCGATGTTGATTTTGTGCTTTTTCGAAGAAAATGAAGAGCCACCATATGTGAAGTCATATCTCTTAAATGTGTAGAATATTTTGGCAAGTTGGCGATCTCTTCACACACACAATAAGGGTTAGTGGTGCATGGCATAACTAATGTGAAAAGATACCATGTACCCTTGCTAAGCCGATTTTCTCAAAAATCAAAAAGATAGATAGGAGCATGCGAAGCGCATTAATTGTGCAATGTTGACAAAGTGTGTAACCGCTTGAGTCATTTGCAAAAAATAGTGAAGGATTTTCAAAATCTAAGTTGTAGAGTTTGTAGAGCTCTTCGAAGACAAGTAAAATAGCTGAAATTGTAGAGAGCTCAACTCAGGTCACCGGCACCGAAAGCATAGAAGAATGAAGAATGTTGGTGCCCTGCATGAATATTTATGCCCAATATTCTTATGCAACCCTAGGTATTCCAAAAAAACCTTCATGGCCCTACACCAAGCTGGCATACCAGAAATTGTTTGATATGGTTTCTCCTAGAAACCAAGCCTTGGTATCAGAAGATTGGGATAACGTTCAAGATCTAGAGTTATCTCAGAACCCCAAAAGCTTAAGGGAGGCTACGTGGGAGAAAATGAAAAATATTATTGAACCTTTTCATGGTCGATTGTGGAACTGTGGGCTTCCTCAATACATGGCTCCTTTGGTACACCATTGTTCGGAGATTGTGGCGGCCTCCACTAAATTTTTCGACGCTTGGATAGGAATCATAAGCGGCCAAAATTTTAGGGTGGTAATCTTTCCCTAGGCCCTCTAGGATATGTTGTGTATTCCTTTTAATGCTCTTGGGGGTGTGGAGGATTTTGATATTTCTAGAATGCAAAATTACTGGAGGACGCTTCAGTTGGCGTAATAATTTTTTAAAGCCGAAATGGGTAAGTCATCAGATAACTCCATCCCTCCTAGCTTCCCACTTAGACTAGCTAATTTTAAAGTGGGTTCAGCCTCTGTCTTCTGTATGTTGGTGTTGGTATGTGGATTAGATATGGATAAGGAAGTCTCAGACTTGCAAATGAGTCTCAGCTTTATGCTGAAAAAGAATACCCAAGCTCCACTGATGGACTTTGCAAAATTTATTGTAGAAGGGATTTACCAACAACTAAGGGAGTTCAAACCTGGTTCCAAGTTCAGGTATTCTTATTTTTTTACCTACATTATTTTACACCAGAACCCGGATTTTTTCCTGCAATATTTTCCCCTGGGAGTATTTGATGAGAATAGCGCTAAAAAGCTAGTTTCGACTTGGACTCCTGTCCTCTCAAAAACTTTTGATTATTACGCATTTTTAGAGGCATTCCTAGCTCCAACTTTACGAGCTTTGGATCATAATGGAGGTAGTATTTCTAGTTGCTTCATGCAAAGCCAAATATCATGGATGAAAGGGCTTGTACCACCTTGTGATTGGTCGGTACAGATTTCACAATGCTCTATATACAAGGTTTTGTTTGGGAGCCTTTTAGTCTCTCGCATTTTATTTCAGATAGGGTACTAGCCTTGCAGGTTTTCAAGTAGCTATGTAATATTGAGAATGATTATTGGGGAGGAAAGCATTTGACTTCCCATTTGATGCTGCCATTCATGTTTGGCTCTGTGTCATTGCTCAAGAAGAAGAGCTTGAAGGTAAATAGCTCTGAACTTTTGTACTCTAAATTGGGCTACCTTGGGTTAATGATTATCTGTGACACATGGTGATATAATCCGGAGGGTAATTTATCAAATTTCAGCATTAAGATTCTTCACCAGCCTCAGCCATTTGGGACCCTCAAAGAAATGTAGATGAGGGAAATGAGAGATTGTACGTCGGCCTTAAGTACATCCCTTCTAGCTTGAGTTGACCACCTTGGTTGAAATTTAATCACATAATGGAAAATCCCAATCCCATCCACAAAATAAATCAATTTCTCTATAGCAAGTTAAACAGGCTCCATTGGAAGCCTAAAAGGATTAAATATTTCTAGATTTATAGGTAGGAAATAAATAAGACTAATGGGCTCTTCCAGGAGGTGGGATTAGACAACCAGTTTTATGATATCTAGTGTTGAGAGAATTCAGATAGTTAGGACTCTCCTAACCCTTTAGGTTTCGAGAGGTTCTATGAGGCAAAAAGTGCATCTCCGGAGCATGAAGAAGAGGTAGCCCAAAAGGCTCCCACAGTTGAAGAAGATCCTGCATGAGGAGAGACAATCAATGTACAACAGTCATAGCATGAAGAATCCTCAAATACATAGTTGTCAGAGCCTGCTAGCTCCTCTAGATCAGCCATGAAGAGGCCGATGTCTTCCAGATGCCACCAAAAATTTATTTTGGACCTAGATGATTCCCTAGAGGAGAAGAGGACACGAATGGAGGAATCAAGAAGAGGAGAAGAGTCACAGCGTGAAGAGGTGGTTGTATCTGCTGTAGATATTTGGGAAAATCAGGTATTTTTCCCCCTTCATCTCTCTCTTCTATGTCTTTGGTCTCCTCTACATCTACCCCTTCCATGCCATTTTTGCCAACTGTTCCTATCACTAGCTACCCAGGGTAGGTCAACATTATTTCCCCTGGGTGTCACCTTCCATATCCTACTATGTCTAATAGCCTTGAAGCACAAGTAATGGTAGCATGCCCCGACCCTCTAAGTCAACAATTTGTATCTCCAAGACCCAACATGTTAGAAAATACTTCCCCACTCCTTTTTCCCACCATGTTTTCACCATCTCCATGCAGCCAGTTTATCCCACTTTTTTCCCCAAAAACTATTAATAGGCCTAGAAAATCCGCCAATAGATTGAGGATGTTATCTTTCCCACTAACAGTTCCTCAGGAGTCTCCTTTTGCTAGTGGATTGGGTATTTCATCCCAGGAATACTTCTCGTAGGTGGATGCAAGCAAAGGTGCCTAAGCTAGCTGAATTCAAAAAAGAAGGGAAAAGGACACAGGTAGACTTGCAGAGCCTCTTTTGTAGACCATGTTCAACGGAAGCTAGAATTCGTTGATGTTTGCAAATGTCACACCCAATATTATCAAGCCAGTCAGGGAAATGCAACCAAGTGATTATTTTGTCAATTTCATAGGGCTTGACTTGTAGCAGGCTCGTCCGCAGGATAAAGTTGAGTTAATGGAGGAAACTCAAAGGGTGGTGACCACTGACTTCCTCAAGCTCAGTCACTAGATGAAGAAAAAAGATGAACAAATAAAGGAGCTGAAAGGAAAAGTATAGATCTGGTCAAACAAGCATAAGGCCCAAGAATTCGAAATCAATCGCCTGTCGAGTGAAAAGAATGTTTTTGAGAACAAATTTGCTGAGCTTCAGGCCTTGGATGATGATTTGAGGTAGGTGAGTGATGTCTTAAAAAAGCTCTGGAAGAGTACTAATGAGGAGGTAAATGAAATGAATGCCGCATTAGAGCAGAAAATAGAAAAGAAAATATAGGCCGAGTTAGCCTTTGGGGAAAAGGAGAAATAAGTTTCTACTCTGACGAATCAGTTATTGGC
This sequence comes from Sequoiadendron giganteum, assembly GCA_007115665.2. NCBI lineage: Eukaryota > Viridiplantae > Streptophyta > Pinopsida > Cupressales > Cupressaceae > Sequoiadendron > Sequoiadendron giganteum. Next base: position 169,187,067 of record CM021102.1, read on the forward strand.
CCTAGGGGGAAGCATTGTAAAGTTGAAGGTAGATCTGAGTGACAAGGCTATAGAATTTGACCTTTTGAGATTCCAACCTCCTACACCCCAAATGAACTTGTTGGAGATAGCCAAGGAGCTACATGCATCGTACTAGGATAAGGTTAAAACACTATGCCTTACATTGCAGCCCACTCTCAAATTTATGGCACAGGAAACTAGTCTATCGAGGTGGTTAGAGAAACAATGCAATGGGTGCAGAAGGTGAGTTCTAATAAAGTTTCGGAGGCTAGGTGGTTATTGGGAAAATTGGATACAAATTTTGATGAAGCATTGAGCAGTGTGGAGATTGAGGACCAAAAAATGGTGACTATGGGCGTAAATATTCTCATCTCTATGCATGAGGTCATCTAGCATGTCGGAGAGTGTAGAGAAAAGCTAACCCAGATTACCTGTGATATGCAGGAAAATTCTTCCTTCTTAACTCAGCAAGGGCTTCCATCGCCCTTCATGACAGATCAAACAGTGGCAGGCATTGAGCACATCATTGAAAATATTAAGGAGAAGAAGCAAGATTTATTAGTTTTCCAATCCTTTGATCAATCTCCAACTACTGCTAATATTGAAAACATAGTGCATTAGCTGGTGCAAATCTTCTTGCAATTTGAATCTAAGGCAAAGGTATCTAGTGGAATTCCTTTTAAGGCAATAAATGATCTAAACATGGCGCATGAAAATCTATGCACTCTCTTTGAATCATCAAATGAAGTCTGGACATTCCTTCAAGCTACCCTCTCTCATCTATGAGCAATTATGGAGGAGTTGGACTAGTTTGCGAAACCAGAGATTCTGGGGTTCTTCATTTCGCAAGCGAAATATTCCCCTGAGTCGCCAAATTGTGAAAATTTATTCACACACCAATTTTTCCTTCGCGATTTCTTTTCATTTCACGGCTTTGCCTTTTTTCAGTATCGCTCGTAGCTTCTTGGCAATCACCATGTGGCCTCCTATTAGAGCTTTCTTTTGGGTCGTATCACTTTTCTTTTGCTGAGATCCGTGTGTTTTATGCATGGCCTCTGCTTGTTTCTTTCCAAGTTGGGCCCACACTATAGTTTCTTTTGATGGGAGATTTTACACATGGGTTCCTATCAGAGCTTTCTTTTGGGTCATCTCACCTTCCTTTTGTCGAGCTCCATTTTTTTCACATGTGGCGCTCGTTCGTGCATCCATTATGTTGGTTTTGACGCTTGTGCATCGGTCTCCATTTTGATGTCACGTGTTCTCTTCTTCTACTGCTGCATGGCCCATGTCTCTTCAGGAAGTTCCTAGTAGCATGCTACTTGATGATCTTTCTGTTGGTTTCGGCTCAAGAAAATCTTGATCGTTGATGGCTTTGTGGAAGAATCTTTCTTGTTAGGGTCCTGAGGAAATGGACTAGCTTATTTAAGCAATCTTTTCCTCATTTTATTGGTTGTTGTTAGATGGATAAAATTTTCCCAAGCATTGGGAATTATCCTCTATAGTGTTTTCTATTGAACTTGAACTCACAGACTGTGCCATTCAATTTGGCCTTTTTGTTTTCATGCATTTAATAGGACATTAAACTGTGTTTGTATTTTCTAGAATATATGAACATCTGTTTCAAGGTTTTGTAATCTTTATGTAGCTTAATATAATACGAATCATTTTTCTACTCTTTTGTGTTAGCTTATGATGTATGGGTTATACTATACAAATGGTTTGATTTTCTTATGTTTGTAGTATTGGGAATCATCTATTTGATAAACACTAGTTACTATTTGAGCCTCTATCGTAGCATTGTGCTTAATTAATTCCTTTCTGATATGGAACATCGCCTTAGGTTAGGTTTGTTTATTTTACATTCATCTTCTTACCCTTTTTATCCCCCTGTAAAAAATGAAGAGCCAAATTCAATAAAATCCCGGAGGTCACTTAGCTACATGCATAAGTCCACCAATATTGAATTTTCTCATAAGGCTTCTGCCTGCAAACTTTTGCGCCAATGCATACTAAGGGAAAAATTGTCCCAATCTTTTTGTCAAGACAAACCACATACAACAATCAAATAAAAATACAAAGTCAGGATACATTATTGCTTCTCTAAATCCTTCATGGGACATCCTTGAGAAAGCTAGTAACCTGACTTGAAAACCAAGTCTAAAAGACATTTGACAAACAACAATAAAATAAAATAGTCTTGAAACATCCTTACTTCTCTAAATCATTCATGGGATATCCTTGAGAAAGCTAGTAATCGAACTAAGAGACAAAGTCAAAAAGATAAAACCAAATAATCCATAAAATTCAAAGCATAATAAAAATATTTTCCAAAATTTAATTGTTTGACAAAGCTTGATGTTAGGGATGACACATATCGTATAAGACGTTGAGTCTGATTTTGACTTTGTGACTATCTGTGTAAGGCATGAAAAATCCTAGTTTCAGAAAGAAATGTACCATATAAGTCATTGAGTATAATTCCATTGATGTGATAAGTTGCATAAGGCTATGATGATTGACAATGTCTATTGTCAAAAAGGACACATCTTGTATAAGACATACATTTGATTGTTTTGGCAATTCATTTGATTTGACCTGATGACATTGCTGACATGTTTGCCTTCTTGATGCGTGACTTGTCTTGGTGTTTTGACTATTGTGTGTGTGTTGACAGTGTATGACCTATGTTGACTAACATGACATAGCCTAAAGGATTGAATTAGTGGGGCCTCAAGGGCTCATCGATTGATGGTCTTGCCTACGTTATACATGTAGAGACCTTGTAGTTCGACTAAATTTGACTGAAATAAATTATTGATAAATATGTTCTTAACTTGATGATATGTGACATGTGTGATAATGAATGTGATAAACCCTAATGGACTAACTTAGTGCAGCCTCGGGGGCTCATCGTTTGATGGCCTTGCCTACATTATAGATGTAGACACCTCGTAGTTTGACATGACCAATGAATTGGACATGTACAAAGAATGAGTCATGATTTGATGTGTGTGATATGTGAAAAACCTAGAAAGATGACCCTAATGCCTCAGAATCAGATCGATAGATGGCCTTGCCTACGTCCAATCGTAGAGGAAACATAGTTTGACTATGTCTATGATTAACTTGACACAACTAACTTTGACTCTATTTTTGGGATTTTGACATTTTTTTATTTAGTTTTTGTCTTTTCAGAGTTTTATGATGGTTTTTATATTTTTTCAGGACATTTTATGATGTTTTTAAGTTTTTCAAGACATTTTCTGATGTTTTTGAGTTTTTCAAGACATTTTCTAATGTTTTTGGATTTTTTTTAGGACATTTACTGACGTTGGGATAGTAAGTGCAAGGTCCCAATTATGTAGGTCAAGGATTTTCCCCTAGTCGGTTATAAGACCTATAGAATGGAATGGGGAGATAGAGTGGACTTGATTTCAATCATTCCAAATCAAGGAAAGGATAACCATTTATTATGGGTAATGGCGAAAAATTCTAATTAGAATGATGGTAGACAAAGGAGTGAAGTTGACTACACATGGCGCTTGTTTGCCAGGTTTTCACCATTGTACTTATCCACAACACCACCAAAGTGGTTTTCACTATTGGATGAATTATTTCTCTTACTATTTTATTGATTTTTATTTTTTTTTGGTGTTACAAAGATTCCTGTTTGCCAGGTTTTCATCAAGGTAACTATTTTTTTGGTTTTATTTTCTTTTGTATTTTTATGATTAAGAAAAGGTTCTTAGAAGCTATGCATAGAACCTCTTCAGATGAAGGTTGTTGATTGGTGAAAAAATTGGTTCTCCTTTAGGGGTTGAGAGTTGATACGCTCCTAATCCAAAAGCTTCTATAACAATATAAGGTTCTAACTAGTTTGGTTCAAACTTTCCTAATTTTTCTCTTTCAGCTTGATTCTTTGGGTTCTCCATTAAGACCAAGTCACCAATGTCAAATTTTTGATTCAAAACTTTCTTGTTATGGGTGTGACAAAGATGGTTTTGATATGATTGAAGATGATCTAGTGCCTTTTGTCTTCATTCGTCTAGGAATTCTAACTCATGTAATCTTGACACATGGTATTCTTCATGATCAATATGACCTTTCAAAGATACCCTTAGGGATGGAATTTCAACCTCAATAGGTAAGATAGCTTCAAAACCAAATACCAAGGAGTATGGAGTGGCACTGGTGGGAGTATGGATGCTGTGCAATAAGCCCACAAGGCAGGATTAAGCTTTAAATGCCAGTCATGACCAACATCAATGACAAACTTTTTGAGGATTATGATGATTGTTTTGTTAGATGCCTCTACTTGGTTGTTACCTTATGGATAATATGGAGTTGAAAAGTGGTGGTGGATATGGAATTATTCATAGAGATGATACACTTCTTGGTTTTTGAATGGATGGCTATTATTCGTGATGATGGATTGAGGAACACCATACTGATAGATTATGTAGTTTAGGATAAACCTAGCAATTTGTGTGTCGGTAATATAGGTCATAGGAATAGACTCAATCCACTTGGTGAAGTATTCGGTTGTGGTTATGATGAATTTATGTCCATTGGAAGATGGAGGATGTATCTTACCTATGAGGTCAAGTCCCCATTGGGAAAAAGGCCATGGTGAAGTTATCGGTTGAAGCTCATGTGCTGGCATGTGTATCAAGTCTCCATGTACCTGTCACTGTCAACATTTTTTGATGAAGACATATGAGTCCTTTTCCATGGTAGGCCAATAATAGGCCAGTCTCATAATCTTCTTGGCTAAGGTAGGACTGCTAGAATGGGATCCATCTATACCCTCATGTACCGCATGTAAGGTTACTTGTGCTTCTTTATCATCGAGAAATCTCAATAAGGTATTGTCTAATGCACGTCTATAAAGGGTATCTCGAATGATAGTATATTTGGAAGACTTACGGATAAATGTCCTATGTTGGTTATTCAACAGGTCTAAAGGGTAGCATTTGGGCATGGAGGTAATCATATATGTTGTTGTACCAGGGGGAAGTAGGACCAAAAATTATACATACCATTGAAAATTTGGGATGTCATAGGTAGGGACCAAACGTTGTTCGACCAAAAACTCAAATTTAGGCATGTTGCTAGGTATATCCAATAATGAACCAATGGTTTCCATAACATATGCTACTCTGTTCTATATGCGAGTAATTTTTTGAAAGCTAAAATTGTCAAAGTATTTCTTAAAACTATCTACCATGCGCTTGTAGGGGGAAAGTTTCTCATCTTTAGTTTCATATTCATCATTGACTTTCTAGACTACGAACTTTGAATCTCCATAAATATGTAAATTCTTAATCTTCCACTGGACCACCATTTTTAGACCTGTCACAAGGGCTTCATATTCTGCTATGTTGTTTGTGCAAGGAATAGCAATTCTCAATTACTTAGGAATAGTGTTGCCTTGTGGTGTAACAAATAGTATACCTGCTCCTGAACCATGATTAGTGTGAGAACCATCAAAGTATAATTTCTACATGGTTCTTTTGTCAATGGTGAAGATGAACTCATCAGGAAAATCTACCACTAGAGGATTTCCGTTTTATTGATTTTATTTCCACATACTGGATGTCATATTCGCTAAGTATCATTACCCATATAGTTAACTGGCATGGTAGTGTTGCTTTACTTAGGAGATATTTCAGAGGATCTATCTTGGTTACCAACATGGTTTGATAGTTTAGCATATAGTACCTAGGTTTTTGAGTAGCAAAAACTATTTCCAGAAAAGCAAATTCTATGTGATAGTAGTCTAACTCATATCCCACCAAACAACGGCTAATATAGTACACTACCCTTTCATTACCTTCATCATCATTTTGTGCAAGTAAGGCTCTTAGTGTTGATTGAGTTGCCAAAATATAGAGTATCAAAGGTCGGGTATCTGTAGGAGGCATTAACATAGGTGGTGTAAGCAGGTAATCCTTGATCTTTTGAAAAGCTTCTTGGCAGTTCGCTATCCATCCAAATGGTACCCCCTTTATGAGAAAGTGTTGGAATGGATGTATCTTGTCTGCTAATTGTGCTATGAAGCATCTAATAGACTATAGTCTCCCTTGCAGTGTTCTTAGCTAACTGATGTTGGTTGTTGGAGGCATGTCCTTTATAGCCTTTACTTTTGCTAGGTCTAATTCAATACCTCATCTAGAAATGATGTATCGTAGACGTTTGCCTGATTTAACGCCAAAGACACATTTTTTTTGGATTTAGCATTACTTTATAATTTTTGAGTCTTTTGAATATCTTATCTAGGACTATTAAATGATATTCTCTTTCCAATGATTTTTCTATTAGATCGTTGACATAGTCTTCCATGAGAGTATGGACAAGGTCATGGAATATAGTCATCATTGCATGTTGATATGTAGCTCTTGCATTTTTGAGCCCAAATGGAATACCATTCCAGCAATATGTTCCACATGGACATTTGAAAGTTGTCTTATATTGGTCCTTAGCTGTGATTTCAATTTGATTATACCCAGAGAAACCATCCATGAGGGATAGCATCTCATATCCTGTTGTAAGGTCCACTATCATGTCAATGTTTGGCAAAGGGAATTCATCCTTAGGACATGCCTTGTTCATATCCCTAAAGTCTATACAAATGTGGATACCCCTAGATGGTTTGGTTACTGGCACAAGATTTGAAATCCTTTTTGCATAGTCTATGGATCTGATGGATCATACATCCAATAGTTTCTTAAGTTCAACTTTGACTAGTAAAGCGATTTGTGGGTATATTTTTCTTAACTTCTTCTTGACGGGATTAACACCTGGTTGTAATGTTAGATGATGCAATATAAGGTCCGTATCCAAACCAGGCATATTGAAATATGACCATGTAAATTTTATCTATCTTTTTGTAAAGAATTCACGAAACTCTAGTTGTTGTGTCTCTTTCAAATATGTTGCAAAGTAAATTACCTGAGGATTTTCTTCAGTGTTGATGTTGATCTTGATATATTCTTCAACTAACATTGGTTACTTTTCCTGAGCAACAGGGAAAATGTTCAAACCTCCATCCTTGGGTTCCTTAGAGAGGATTTTGCCCTTGGATGCATCCTTTTTTTTTACTATTTCTTTGTCCAAAGGCGTCTTTATGTTTTCACCTAGGGACTTGTCATTTTCATTGTTTTTCTTTTTGTTTTCACTTTTGTGATTGGAGGTATGAAAAGACTCCTCAAAATATTCCATGTTATCCAAGTCTATGGTAAATCTAGCTTTATGATCACCTCTAGGTATGCCTTCTCGCAGTCCCATGAACTCAGCTATCACTTCGTCATTCTCGAATATGTCTAAGATGGGTGTAACTTGTTGATCCCAATTGATAAGTTGGGGATATACGAGGGGCATGTCATCATTGGAGTTATCAAATGTGGAGGCTGATAAGGTCAGGATAGAGTGGTTGACATGGTCACAAAAATTTTGGACTAACTCCTTTTTGTTCTTTTTCCTAGGGATAGGTAAACTTTGGAGTGGGACCTCTGTAAGGGCTAGGTCATTAGAAGATGGTTCATTAGGTTCCCAAGAGGTAGGATCAAGGGTTTCCCAATAATAAAGCTTAAGCCATTATTCTTTTGACAAGAAATTTTTAGGATGGGACTCAGTTGATTTTGGTGAGGTATTTAGAATTTGGTCAAGTTCCCCGAATAACCTATCTAGGTCCATTATGCTGGTGGAGGAAATGGAATCCCATTCATATTCATTTGAGTTAGGGGAGTCATAGTAGAATGGGTCAAATGGTTCATGGGGTATCTCAATGTCTTCAAAAGAACTTACTTCCTCTTATGATGGTAACAAAGTACTATGAATGTCAATTCTAATCGGTTGAAACCCTAGCTCTAGGCCTTTTGGTCATTGTGAGACAATGATTGGTTTAGTCCTTCCATTCTAATATAGTCCTAACCCACTATGTCCATCATGTCCTTTCCTTTTCATTATCATGAAGCCTTTTACATATTGATCTTTAGATATTTGAATAGATGGTGGAGGGTTTTCATTGTCTTCATTATACAACTAGGAGATGACATCTTCTTGGTCCATATATTATTTACTTTTCTCTCCCCATTTTGTAAATCTCATCATAGGAGGGACATGTATTGTGACAACTGACTATTTCTGATCTGTTGTGGGTAAGTTGTATGACTTAGGAGGAACTAGTTGACTTACATAATATGATGCTTTCATGTGATATTCTCCACAACCCTTATCTTGGATCTCGACCTTAGGAGTGGATGACGATACTTGTCATGAAATGGACTTGAAAAGAGTAGATGGATCAACATATAGGGATAAGGTGGAGGATGAGGCATCTTGATTAACTAGGACTTGTCATTGTGGAATTTCGCATAGGCTTGTGTGTTAGACTCAAGGGAACATTGAGATGGGGGATGAATCAGTGTTCAACAAATCTTAACTTCATTTATCTAATATAAAAACCATTTCAACATTAAACCAAAGGAAAGATGAAAACACATAAAGTAATCATCCACAACACCATAACACAAGGATTTTTGCATGGAAACCCTGTTAGGGGAAAAACCATGATGGAGGTTAATCCACAGTTTGAGTACTCAAATATATGTGTTTACAAAAGAGAATGTACTTGCATTCAGGAACACTACCTAGAGAAAACTTCTCAAAAGGGAAGGCTCACTACCTTACAAAATTTTAGATTAAAACCATCTAAAGGTTGAACTGAGATAGTAGCATCTACTTAAGTGAGGTTATAGTTATGGTGAAGCTCATAGATTAGATTTTGAATCTGCTGACTAATTATGCTCTACTCTTCTCTGCTCTTCACATCACACAAAGATAAATTCCCACTATTTGTCTACTGAATTTCACACCACACACTGATATACTTCGCATTCCACACATGTGCTATCTCAAAATGATAAAACTGATCTCATATATATCCTCTATCAAGGGTTTGAACATTCATATGTTGGCATTATAAAACATTAAGTTGTTTTCAGTTGTCAGCTAGATCCTTAATTAAATCCTTATGTGTATCCTCCAAAGTTGGTTAAGACATAGATAGGAGCCAAATAAAAATGTTCGAACATAGAAACATTTAATTAATTTCTCCTTATACATCCACAATTACTATATTTGACGGGTTGACCTTTCAACATAGATAACCAATAAATTAGTGTACCAGATCTCCTAGATCGCACACCAGTGAATGTGCATCAAGATAATCCTTGAGTAAGCTATTAAAAACATCAACAAACCTTTCTCTGAGATCCATAACTCAAAATAATAGTTTGGTGAGGTATTTAGATCGATGTTTATGCCTTTAACTGGATGCCATGTTCTTTGTTATGTTCTATCGATAGAGACCAAAACTAGACTGTAGATAGGATGCATGACTTAGGTTTCCATCAATGACAACACTAGAAGTCATATTCCAACAATCTCCCCCTTTGGCATTGATGAAAACACTTAGTGAAAAATGACAAAGTGTCAGAATCATTATTAGTACATTGCCAAACTTTTACTGCTCTCTCTCCCCTATGCTTCAAAAATCATAACTCCCCCTTAGATTGATGAGGCATTTTTCACTATGCTCTCTCCCCCTTTGACATCAATGACAAAGCATATCAATCATATGCCAAAAATGACAAAAAGTGACAAAACACGTGTTGAAAATTTCAAAACCTCAAAACTGATTCAAAACCTTTGAAAAAGAGTTAAAAAATTATATTATGATTTTCCTTCATTTCCGAAAGGAAATTCTTCCAAGCATCTATTGCGATCCCAATTATTATGATCATACTATTGTTCTTGGATGTCCTATTGATAATTTTAGTGAGAGATTCTAAAATTGTAATCACTTTTTCTAGTTTTTCACCTTTACTTAGTATTTCAACCATCTATTCCAACCTACATTTGGTTAAGTCCTCCTTCTAGAAGGTGTCCACAACTGTGTTCTTTGTGAATTAAACTTTTTTGTGTTCAGACTATAGATCCAAAATATTTTTCCTAATTGTACCATCTTGGTCCTGAAATATATCAAAGCTTTTCCAAATCCCATTCAACTCTATTTCAATCTGTTTCAATTTCTCTTTGTATTTTCCAACAACATAAAGCCAACAGATGCAATAGTTGTAGATTTTATTAGCTGCACTTATGCAATGTCTCAACTCATTAATTTGATTCTTCAATTTGGTGAGTGATAGCCTGATCTACCCTTTCAAATGATAGATAACTTCACCTTCTTCTTTGTCTTGAAACTCAGAGTTCATTGTCTCTTTGCTGCATTGAATCATTTCTTCAAGTATAATGTTCTACAAAATTTTGAATTTGATCTTGCATTGTGCAACCTGAGCATTTAGTAAACTTGGAATCATAGCCTAATCATATGATGGTATAACAGACCATAACTTAGCTATTTTTTGTCTTCCACCTTCCTCTTGAATGAGTTGTTGTAGCTTCTCCTTGGTTAGGTCATCTTCTTATTCACTAGCCTCTGACATTTCCTTTTCCAATTTATTTCTCTGTGGGTCCTTAGTTTCATCATCAGATTCTTTATCCAATATATCAACAATTTCCTATTCCTTTCCTTTTTCTTCAGTTATGAGAATCTTGCATTCCAGAGGGATGTACCCAACATTTTTTTTTCCCTTTTTCTGCTTTTTCTCCATTCTACTAGAAGAGGAACCAACTTCAAATGTCCTTTCTAGAAGAGAAACACTTACTAAACCAAACAGTCCTATCAAGTTCTCACTGAACTTTCCAAATTCATTATAATTAGCCAAATTCTTGAAATATGTGTAGATTTTCTTAGATACCGATTCATTTTTTTTCCTCATCATATTGTTGATATTAGGTAAACAATTCAAGAAGTACCTCACTAAACATATGACTATTGTACCAAACCTTAAAGGGTAGCTTGTCTCTTTGCTTAAATGCACATTCTCCATTAAGTAATCCTTTATCAATCCACACATGTCAAAGTCCTGACCTTCAATTATCATTTTATGAGAGATGTAAACTATGCCAACCGATGTTGCTCTTTCATGGTTTCTGAAAAATATTTTATATGATACTTCATGTGCAATGTACTTTGTAACAAGATTCTTGATTGTCAAAAGTGTCAGTGCCCTCAGATCTCCAATTATTCTAGTTAGGGTTTCAACTTCTTTGTTCCAAATGGATTTCTTCCTTGGTATGTTTCTGACTTTGCATAATCCAATCAAACTTTTGATTGCCTCCTTCAAAATGATGTAGGGTTTGTCTAGAATCAAGGTGTTGTTGTGCAATCTACTCAGGATGAATTTAATGAATTTTGCATTCTTAAAATGGGGAAACTCATTCCAAATATCCAAATTCTTGTGCTTTGCTTCATTCAATTGCTTCAATTGATCAGGAAACAACAGATTTCTTATAGACCTAATATTTGCACTATTATATTCATCCAAAATGATCGACCCTTTGATTTTTTCCATTTTTATTTCATACTTAGGGTTAACAATTGCACACCAAATTGTATGGAAATTATGAAAACAACTGAAATATTTGATGGATTTTGAGTTTTGCTAGCGAATCAACTTCTCTCCTTTAAAATTCTGCTAGTAGATGCTCTCCTCCTTCTTTTCTTTGATGCAAAGTGACAAATGAGAGTTCCAACTTGAATTTTATAGCTCACACACTTGTAATAAATGTGTTTACCCTAAGTTATCTAGATACTCTATTTTCCTAGACAGTGAGAGAAAAATTCTTCTGCAGACCTATGAATTCTTTGAACTTTCTTGCAAATGTTCTCCAAAACCTCTATAGATCTCTAATACACCTTTTCGACAAATTTTTGCATTCCAGTACCATCTACAAATAGGGGAAAAAGGATCTACTTGAAAAACTCCTCCTAGGCCAGTGGTCTGAAATCAATTATTGGATGCAGGTTTCAGTGCATAACCATTTCCAGCATTAGAATCATTATTCCTAACCCAGTATTCTTCATCTGATCTTTGATTTCATCCATATTCACTTTTCCTTTCCCTTTGTTATCTTTCTATATATTCCTACCTTTGTATGCCAGACCTCTTCTATCCATATTTTTGTTTCTATAGAATCTTACAATGTGACCATATTTGTTGCAATTGTAGCACACACTACTTCCTTGTCCAGACCAATCATTCCATTGATTTCTTCTTGATCTACATTGATTAGCAATATGCCCAAATTTTTCACATGTATAACATTCAACATTCCTTCTATTGATAGAGTAGTTTGACAATTTTTTTGCATTCAAATGATTTATGACCAAACTTCTTGTGATTGAAACACTAACCAAAAAATGATGAATTTCTTGATTTCATATTACTTCTACACTAAGTATCCATATGACCAAATTTGTTACAAGCAAAATAGTATCCATTAAAATTTTGAGAATTAGGTTGTCTTACTGGATACCTTCCACCTTTGATCATCTAGTTTCCTTATCTGATATTATTTTGTCCTGATCTAGAACTTTCTCCCTTTTCATATCCAAGACCTCTCTTATCATTTCCACTCTTCTTTCCTTGAGTCAGCTCATCAAGCTTCATTGAACTAGTCTTAAAATTCTCCTTGTACTCATTTGCAGTGGGAAGATCATTCTTAAGAATAATAATTTATTTTTTTCAAGTTCTTCTCCATTGTTTCTGAATTGTAGTAGTTCACTTTCCATCTGAGTGAATTCTCCATTTATTCTTCTGCATTCTTTAGATTTCTCCTTCAAGGACTAAGCAAGGTTTTCCATATTCTTCTTCCTTTCTTCAATCTCTTTAGTCATCTTAATAACCATATATTCCATTTCATGTTTTAGGGTTGCATTGTCTCTAGTAATCTTTTCACATTCCTTAGTTATTTCCTTCAAGGTTTGATTCAGGTGAGAATCATCTATTTTTTCACTCTCTTTCTTTTGTATTTGATCACATAGATCCTTTCTTTTCTCCCTAGATTTAACAATATGATCCTTCAATGTCTGAATGAATTTCTCAGCATCTTTAAGTTTCACTCTCAATTCCCTGACTTCTACTTTAGAGTAATAAGTTATTATACTTAATTAATTATATCATACTGGTTAATTAATTAAGTCACTTATTCCTTTAGTTGCTTAAACTAAACTTAGGCACATTAATAATTGATTAATTATTAAGTGTGCACACTAGGGTTTCATTTAGGGTTTCTCTTTTAGGGTTTCTTGATCTCCTTCATAAAGATTGATCTCTTTGTAATAATTGAGTCTCAATAATGCATTTTTACTTTGAGGTTTATAGAACATCTTCTTTGGTTCTGCATGTCTTTTGCATGTGATAGGTGATTGCATGCAGGTGATCTTGGTTTCTAACATGGTATCAGAGCTCCAGACCTATAAATGCCTATTCATGATCTGAAGATATGGCCTTTCAGTGAGTTTCAAGTGCAAGGGTTTCCACGGGCATCTGTTTTGCAAGATCTGGGGGTAGTCAATTTTTTGCGACACTTTGGGCTCAAACAGACATCACCATTGTGTTCACAGCACCCCAAAATCCTAAGATCACCCTTTGTTTCATCAATTTTGGTGAAGTTGGTCTAGAAGGAAAAACAAATTTTCCAGGGAGGCCCTACGGCCTCCCTAGCATGTCCGAGGCGAAAAAAAATCAAAAAAATAAAAAACCGCATGGTTTTTGAAAATTTTTGGCTCTTGCAAAAGAAATGAGGGCGCCACTGGCATGCCACCCAGTGGCCACAGGTCCACCACCACTACCAGTGGGTCCCCCTACCAGTGCTACTAGCCATTGCAGCCCCTAAGGGCTTCCCACCTGCGGCCCAGGGTCCTATTGGGGACCAAGAGCTCTGCACCTGGCCCTCGACCGAACTCAGCCTCCTACCCCTGGTCATATCGGCGACCAGGGGCTCTGACATTTTTTTTTTGCAGGGGGGGCACTTTTTTGCCATGACGACCTCTAGGCTGTTAAATTTAGTCTGATGAACCGTTGATGTTAGCATCCGTACGACGCTCTTTTGCCCCCTCCTAACCCTGCTTTGCCCTAAAGGAGTAGTTTTTTTCTTTTTGGCATAACTTGGGCATATGGTATCAAAATTGGGCAAACAAGATATCGCTGGAAAGCTAGTTCCGAGCACTTTTCTGTGGTGTAGTTTATTTTACAGTATTTTTCTATTTATTTTCATTTATTTCTGTTTGAATTTAGATGTTTATTTTATGCTTCTGAGCTCATAACTTTTTGCGACGATCTCCGATTTTCACTATCTTTACAGCGTTGGAAAAGTATTGAGGAGCTCTATGTTTCTATCCATACAATTTTTTTTGTATCTGTCCCAGGTTTATCATTAATCCAAATTTCGCCCGATGGGTGTTTTGGAGATTACTTGGATTTTTTGGCAGTTGGGAGAGTGCACCTTCCATCTTTGCACTTCATTTCAGTATCACATTCATTCAACAATCAACTGCTGCTTCATAGATTCCAGGGTTGTTCTCGTTTGGATTTTTCAAGTGTTCTGTGGAATCGGGTCTACTGTTACATCATTATGATTCCAATATGGTTTCTTGTAGATAGAAGTATCTTTCCTTGCTTTCTGGATTGTGGTTCCAGTGTTACTCTACAGTGCTCTTCCAGTGCTTCTTTGCAACTTGTCATCTCATTCTAGGGGGTTTTTGTCCCACTAGGTTTTCCTTCTCTACCTCATTCTTGCATTTGTAAATGGGTACCTGATCAGGCCTAGTTGTTGGGACCCATCCTTGCTTGCATGCATCTTCTTCTAGTGTTTTAGCTTCTTCCTAAGTTCATCTTAAGGGGGGGTGTTAGAGTAATAAGTTATTATACTTAATTAATTATATCATACTGGTTAATTAATTAAGTCACTTGTTCCTTTAGTTTCTTAAGCTAAACTTAGGCACATTAATAATTGATTAATTATTAAGTGTGCACACTGTGGTTTCATTTAGGGTTTCCCTTTTAGGGTTTCTTAATCTCCTTCATAAGGATTGATCTCTTTGTATTAATTGATTCTCAATAATGCATTTTTACTTTGAGGTTTACAGAACATCTTCTTTGGTTTTGCATATCTTTTTCATGTGACAGGTGATTGCATGTAGGTGATCTTGGTTTCTAACATATTCCATTTCATGTTTTAGGGTTGCATTGTCCCTAGTAAGCTTTTCACATTCCTTAGTTATTTCCTTCAAACTTTGATTCAGGTGAGAATCATCCATATTTTCATTCTCTTTCTTTTGTATTTGATCACATAGATCCTTTCTCTTCTCCTTGGATTTAACAATATGATCCTTCAATGTCTGAATGAATTTCTTAGCATCTTTAAGATTTACTCTCGATTCCTTGACTTCTACTTTAGACTGATCAAGATCATCAAGTGCCACCAAAAGCTGCTACTGAAGACCATGAGAGTCCATTACATTCCAAGATCCACCTCAAACTACTAAAATTATGCATAGGAACTAGGCTTTGATACCAATTTTTGGACTCAAGAGAACAGTGAGAGGGGCGTGAATCAGTGTTCAAGAAATCTTAACTTCATTTATCTGATATAAAAACCATTTCAAAATTAAACCAAAGGAAAGATGAAAACACATAAAGTAATCATCCACAATACCATAACACAAGGACGTTTGCATGGAAACCTTGTTAGGGGAAAAACCATGGTGGATGTTAATCCATAATTGGAGTACTCAAATATAAGTGTTTACAAAAGAGAATGCACTTGCATTCAGGCACACTGCCTAGAGCACACTGCTCAAAAGGGAAGGCTCACTACCTTACAAAATTTCATATTAAAACCATCTGAAGGTTGAACTAAGATATTAGAATGTACTTAAGTGAGGTTATAGTTCAGGTGAAGCTCATAGATTAGATTTTGAATCTATTGACTGATTCTACTCTTCAATCTACTTTCCTCTTCTCTACTCTGCTCTTTTCTCCTCTTTGCAACACGCAAAGATAGATTTGCACTAGTAATTTGTTGAATTTTACACCACACATTCACTATCTCAAAATGATAAAACTAATCTCATATATATATCTGCTATCAAGGGTTTGAACATTCATATGTTGGCTTCATAAAACATTAAGTTATTTTTAGTTGTTAGAGATCCTTAATTAAATATTTATGCATATCATCCAAAGTTAGTTAAGACATAAAGAGGACTCAAATAAACATGTTCAAACATAGAAACATTTAATTAATTGATCCTGATACATCCACAATTACTATATTTGATGGGTCATCCTTTTAGCATAGATAACCAATAGATTAATGTACTAGATCTCCTAGATTGGACACTAGTGAATTCACATCAAGATACTCCTTGAGTAAGGTATTACAAACATAAAAAAACCTTTCTTTGAGATCAAAAACTCAAAATAATAGTTCAGTGAGGTATTTAGATCGACATTTATGACTTTAACTAGATGCCTTATTTTTTGCTCTATTTTGTCAGTAGAGACCAAAACTAGATTGTAGACCGGATGCATGACTTAGGTTGCCATCAATTTCAACACTAGAAGCCATATGCCAACACTTGTGAAATATTGGAAAGGATCTAGATCATCATCAATTGTGATCTTGGTGCCATTTTATAGGAATTTAAGACATTGATGGTAAGTGGAAGGTACAACTTTCATAGTGTGTATCCAAGGTCTACCTAATAAAAAATTATAGGGAAGGGTGAAATCCAATACTTGGAAACTAGTGTCCATAACTGTAGGGAAATTTATGATAGGGAGTGTGCAACTCCTTTACATGATCTTTCCTGATCATCGTATGCCTTAATGACTATACTTTTAGTGGTTTCCACGCATGCTTCTGAGAATCCTAATGCCTTAACCAAATTCAAGGTGGAAAGATTCAACCATGTTCCTCCATCTACCAAGACTCATTTGACTTTAGTTTGATGGAAAAGAACTTAAAGGTGTAATGGGTCATTATGATTGGTCTTCTCAGTTGAATAATCATGTTGAGAGAATGTGGCATGATGTGGATTGGTTAAATATCCTACCATTTCTTCAAAATTATTGGCATCTAAGTTGGTAGGGATAGTTGTGCTCTACAAGGATTTGTTGAGAATGGATCGATGATCTGGTGATATGGTCAACAATTCCAAGATGGATATTTGTGTTGGAGTCTTCCCCAACTGATCAAGTAAATTATACTTAGGCTTGGAAGATTGCGTCTATGGCTCTGATGAAGGACCTAGAAGGGTTATCTTAGTTCTACATGTATTGGCAACACATTAAAGATGATTCTTTATGGTAATGGTATGGATAACTTTGTTAGCCGCTGGAATATTATTGATGATGTTACCTATTTTATAGTCATTCTTGGCACTACTATAATTGGCTGAGGTATTATTCTTAGTTCCCAAACTGGAGGCCTTTCCTTTCCCATGGTCATGTAATGGATCTGTGAAGACCTTGTGATCATTATTTTTTGTATGTTTTTCCCATTGACTTCTATGGTTCTGTCTTCAACAAAATCTTGTATGATGTTCTTCAGTTGTCGACATTGTTGTAGGTTATGTCCCTTAGTTTGATGGTAATCACAAAAGGTGTTGTCATCCTACCATGAAGGTTTAAACTATCCAGGATCGTCCTATTTTAGCTTGAGAGGTTGTATTAGTTTATGCTTAATCAGTTCTTTGTAAACTGTTTCGATTGGTTCCCCCAAAGGGGTAAACTCATGTTTTGGAAATCTCCTTTGCGGTCATTGTTGTTGTGAATTTTGGAAAAAGTTGGCGATTTGATCAACATTGTTAAGCATTTCATGAGATGAATTGTAGCCTTTAAGCATGATGATAGGTCCTTCATGTAGATTCTTAGCATTAACAATACCGTCATTTATTAAATTTTTGTTTTTGGACCAAAAATTGTTTCTATCGTTGGGGGTGTTTTGATGTTGAACAACTGGATTCCTACCTGGAATCTTAATTTCTCCTTTTTCAATAAGGCCCTTTTCAAGTAATTCCTTTTTGCACCAAGTCTATAAAAGAGGTACAACAATGTAATCTTAATTCACTTCTCAGTTTCGGATGAATATTTTCAAGGATAATTGTGACTTTTGTTTTTCTAGTATCTCAACTAGACATCGACTAGATAAACCTCTCCATCTCTAGAAAAAAGTGGTCAAATTTTCTTTGTATTCTTGTGTGGTGTGACATAGGGTAGCTATCATGATTTCATTGTCTATGTTGAAGGAAAAATGTTCCACAAAATTCTCAACTAATTCCCCCCATGATCTTATGTCATATAGATGTTTTGAGAACCATTCCAATTCTATCCTGACAAGGGTTTGCAAAAAGAGTTTCATAAGGTATGTGGGGTTATACGAGATGTCCATGCATGTTGTAGAAAATTCCCTGGTGTGTTCTAGAGGATTCCTCTTCCCATTATACTTAGGAAAATTTGGTATAATGTATTTGTGTGGGAAGGGTGTCATGTACAGTGCTTTGTCAAAGGGACATGGACATAAATCTTCTGCTGAGATAGTTCATTTGCCTAACATTGACATACTATCCATTTGTTGTTGGAGGTCTTACATTTGATTTTTCAGAACATCTACCTGTGTTAAACACATGTTCATTGTGTTATTAGGATCAATGTAATTGTTCTTAAATACAATATTTTGTGATAGATTGTGATTTAGTGAGGGTATATGTCCTGTTTGCATAGCCCCTATGTGTGGAATGTAGTACTAGTGCTGATATGTGGTATAGCCTATGTTGTGTTCATGTCAATTTTGAGTCTTTTACTTGCGGTGTTTGTGCCAAAGGGGTTTGATGAAGATGCCCCTATAGAAAAATTTAGGCCATGTGTTACACCAAATGGTGATGTGTGTATGGTTGAAGTAGTTTGAGTGGGTATGCCAAATGGTATTTTTGTGGTAATCTGAGGAATAGAGATATTTGATGTCATGGTTTGAGTTGCTTGAGTAGATGTCAAATCCTGGTGGTAGTGTGGCACCTTCTACTAGAAGCTTTGCTAGGTATCTTTGAGGATTGTTTTCCAAAAAATCATCCATCAAAGATGCAAATTTGGGATCTTGGACAACGAAATCTATATATTCTACATAAATTTTTCCATGTGTGCCTCTAGTAACAATTTTTTCAAGCAACATTTTCTGAGGTACTTCTATCCTTGATGGTTGGTTTTTGAAAGGATTCATGAAGTCTTGTGGATTTGCCATCTCTCTACGTTTCTTCTTAGACCTTGTTTCGACCATGAAAAATGTTTCTCAAAATGGAGCAATGTAAAACTTTTTGGACTCAAGGCAACACTGAGAGGGGGGTGAATCAATGCTCAACAAATTTTAAACCTCATCAATCTGAACTTGAAACCATTTGAACATTGCATTGAAGAAAAGATGTATGTATTCAAAGTAATCATTCATGAAACCATAACACATAGATTTTTTCATGGAAACCTTGTTAAGGGAAAAACCATGGTGGAGGTTAATCCATAATTTGAGTACTCAAATATAATTGTTTACAAAAGGAATGCACTTGCATTCAGGCACACTACCTAGAGCTCACTTCTCAAAGAGAAAGGCTCACTGCCTTACAAAATTAAAATTAAGACCATCTAAAGGGTGAAATGAGATAGTAGCATCCACTTATGCTAGGTTACAATTTTGGTGAAGCTCATAGATTTTATTCTGGATCTGCTTTCTGACTCTATACTCGCTCTACTCTACTCTACTCTTTTCTACTCTTGCATCACTTAGATACAAATTCACACTACTACTCTATTGAATTTCACACCATATTCACACTTCATGTATTCGCTACCTTTACAAACTTCTCCACATATCATACATACCAAAATGATAGAACCGATCTCATATTTATATCCGCTAACAAGGATTTATTCATCCATCAGTCAGCTTCATAAAGTATTAAGTTACTTTCATCTTGTCATCCAGATCCACCACTAAATATTTATGCACATCCTCCAAAGTTGGTTAATACAAAGAGAGCACCCAAAAAAAACTTAATCGAGCACGAAGATATTTAATTCATTACTCCTTATACATCTGTGATTACTATATTTGTCGGGTTGGCCTTCTAGCACAAATAACTAACAAATTAGTACACCAGATCTTCTAGATCACATACCAGTGAGTGCGTATGAAAAAAATACTTCACCAAGTTATTGAAAACATCAACAAACCTTCCTTAGAGATCCACAACCCAAAATATCTACTCGGTGAGGTGTTCAGATCAACTTTAATGCTTGTAACTGGATGCCCTATTCTTCACTCTATTCTGTTCGTAGAAACCAAAACTATATTGCAAACCAGATGTCATTAAGGTTTCCTAGGTTTCCAGGGTTTCCAGGGTTTCCATCAATGACAACACTTACATGCCATATGCCAAAAAAACTATTCCTAGAAATTATATGTTCTATTCTATGTTTTTGGGATTTTATGGATATAACGAATGAATGCTACTATTTTTTTGGTATTTTTTGGCAAATAACAGATGTCTAAAATGATGATATGCTAGGATGAAAATATGCAAAATTCTAAGAAAACTCATAAGGTATTTGATTATAAATGATTCTAAGAGGAGACTTCCTACCACCTATGGGTTAACCAAGTCTACGATTTAACTTTGTTAAGGAAAATAATGTAGGACTAGGAAAAAAAGATAATGTGAAATCCCAAACTATACTGATGAGCCATAAGGATTCACATGTAGGAAAAAAGATATTACTGACAAGTGACTAAGTTCAATGGCAAAGACTTTCGAAGCATGGGTTTGTCCAAAATTTCCAAAATTTCCAAAAGGAATTCTTTCCCTCTATAAGGCATTTTTCATTGCATTCTCTCCCCATTTGACATCAATGACAAAGCATGGATGTTATATGCCAAAAAGGAAAAAAAGTGAACAGTGAAAATTTAGTGACAAAACTTCAAAACTTCAAAAATTTGAAGACAACTAACTGTTATCTTCCAAAGATTATCTTATGGGTTTTCTTCATTTCCGAAAGGAATTTATCCCAAGCATATATTGTAATTCCAATGATAATTATCAAGCTATTGTTCTTGGATGTCTTTTTAACAATTTTGATTAGAGATTCAAGAATTGTAATTGATTCTTCCATTTTCTCACCATTCCTCAATATATCCACCATCTGCTCCAACCTGCATTCAATTAGATCATTTACCTTCCAAAAAGTATCTGCAAGGGTGTTTTTGGAGAGTTGAATTTTTTTGTGTGTTGACTGTAGCTCCCAGATTCTTCTCTTGATGGTGCCATCCGGATACTGAGATATATCAAAAACAATTCCAATTCCATTCAACTATGTTTCAATATGATCAATCTTCTCTTTCTAGTTGCTAACTGCATGGGGCCAATAGATGAAATAGTTGTAGATTTCAGTAGCCGAGCTTATGCATTTCCTTAACTCATTCATTTTATTTTTTAGTTGGGAAAGAGATAGTTCGAATTGCTCCTTCAAGTGAGAGATAACTTCACCAACTTCTTTTTCTTGTGCTTCAAAATTCAATGTTTCTTTGCTACACTTAATCATTTCATCGGGAAAAATGTTCTGCAAGCTTTCCAATATAATCTTTCATTGCTCGACATGAGCATTTAACACACTTAGAATCATGTCCTGATCATATGATGGTCTAACAGACCATAACTTAGCTAATTTATGCATTCCACCTTCTCCTTGAATAATTTACTATAGCTTTTCTTCTATCAGATCATCTCCTTCCTCATTACCTTTTTTAGATTCATTTTTTAGTGGATCCTCAATTTCTTCATCAGATTCTTCATCCAGAATATCCACAATTTCTTTTTCTTTTCCTTTTCCCTCAACTCTAAGAACTTTGCTTTTTGGAGGACTGTATTCAACAATTTCCTTTCTTCTTTTCTGTCCTTTATCAATGTTACTGGAAGAGGAACCAACTTCAATTGATTTTACCAGAAGAGAAATATTGAGTGGACCGCACTTTTCAAGCACATTCTTAAAGAAATTTTCAAATTCTAAATCCCAATTAGCCAAGATCTTAGAATAAGAGTATATTTTTTTGCATACCGGTTCGTTTGTCTTCCATACCAGTTTGTCAATTTTTGGCAAGAAATTTAGGAAATAAATTACTAGACATGTAATCAAGGTGCCAAACTTGAAAGGATAGCTTGTTTCCTTTCTAATTTGTACATTCTCCATCTACTGATCCTTTAACAACCTATATAGGTCAAATTCCTGACCTTCAATTATCATCTTGTGAGAAATATAGACTATGCCAGCTAATGTAGATCCTTCTCGATTTGTGTAGAATATTTTTTATTTTATTCCATCTACAATGTATTTTGTAACAGGATTCTTGATTGTCACAATTATCAAGGCTATCTAATCTCTTATTATCTCGGTTACGGTTTTGACCTCTTTGTTCCTGATAGATTTCTTCTTTGGTATGTCTACGACTTTACAAAATCCAGTTAAGTTCTCAATTGCCTCCTTTGAAATGATGTAAGGTTTTTCCAAAGTTAAAACATTATCATGTAATCTACTCAATATGAATTTTATGAATTCCACATTCTCAAAGTATAGAAACTCATTCCAAATATCTAAATTCCCATGTTTAGCTTTGCTCAATTACTTCAATTCATTAGGTAGTAACAAATTCCTCATTGACCTAATCTTTGTACTATTATACACATCTAGAGTGATCGATCCTTTGATTTGCTCCATTTCCTTTTTGTGTTTAGGGTTTGCAACCACACACTAAATTGTATGAATAATTTGAGATCAATTTTAAATACTTGGTAGATTCTGATAATGGCCTACAAATCAATTTCACTACTTCGAAATCCAACGACCGAGTGCTCTCCTTCTTTTCTTCTTTGATGCAAAGTGACAAATGATGGTTTTAACTTTACTTTTATAGCTCGCACACTTGTAATAAATGTGTTTTCCCTAAATTTTTGGATACTCTATTTTCTCAAACAGTAACTGAAAAATATTCTACGGACCTATGAATTGTTTGAGTTCCTTTTGAAAAAGTTATGCAAAAAATTTGTACACCATAAATACACCTTCTTAACTATTCTCTGCATTTTGGTACCATACATAGATATGGGAGGAAATATTTTCTTACAAGACTCCCCCTAGGCCAGTGGCCAGAAATCAATTACCAGAAAAGTTACCGAAAGTAGGTTCCAGTATTGAACCATTTCCAACATTAGAATCATTCTTCCTTACCCATGTCTTCTTCATTTGATCTCTAATTTCATATGTAGTCACTTTTTCTTTTCCTTTATCATTTTTCTCGATATTTTTGACTCTGTATACCTAACCTCTTCTATCTACATTTTTGTTTCTACAAAATCTTGCAATGTGACCATATTTATTGCAGTTGTAGCACATAATGCTTTCTTGTCCTTACCAATCATTCAAATGACCTCTTCTCGATCTGCATTGATTGGAAACATGCCCAAGTTTTCCACATGTGTAGCATTCAATAGAGTAACTTGACACATTTTTGCATTCAGTTGATTTATGACCAATTTTTTTGCAATTGAAACACTGACCAAAAAATGATGAAACTTTTGGCTTCATATTACTTCTACACTAAGCAACCATATGCCCAAACTTATTACGATAAAAAAAATATCCATTAATTTTTTTGCATTAGGATGTCTTACTAGATACCTTCCATTTCTGTTATGTTTGAAATTCTTTTGTCCTGATCTAGAACTTTTTCCCTTTTCATATACATGACCTCTCTTATAATTTACACTCTTTTTTCCTTGATTCGACTCATCAAGCTTTACTGAATTAATCTTAAACTTTTCTTTTTATTCATTTTCAATGACAAGATAATTCCTAAGAGTAACAATTTGATTATCAAGTTCTTCTTCATTGTTTCTGGTTCTTTTTAGTTCAATTTCCAACTAAGTGAATTCCCCTTTTATTCTACTGCATTCATCATATTTCTCTTTCAAGGTCTGAGCAAGATTTTCCTCATTTTTCTTCCTTTCTTCAATCTCTTTAGTCATCTTCATCATCATAGATTCCATCTCATGTTCTAGGTTTGTATTGTCACTAGCAAGCTTTTCACATTCTTCAATTATTTCCTTCAAGGTTTGATTCAAGTGAGCATCATCCATATTTTTTTTCTCCTTCTGTTGTATCTGATCACAAAGATCCTTTATTTTCTCCCTAGATTTAACAATCTGATCTTTCAATGACTGGATGAGTTTCTCAGCATCTCTAATATTTTCTTTCAGTTCTTGAACTTCTTTATATTGATCAAGGTCATCAAGTGCCACTAGAAGCTATTGTTGAAGACTACCAGAGTCCATCACATTCCAAGATCTACCTCAAGCTACAAAACTTCTTTAGAGGAACTGCGCTCTGATACCAATTGTTGGACTCAAGGGAACACTTAGAGGGGGGGTGAATCAATGTTCAACAAATTTTAAACCTCATCAATCTGAACTTGAAACCATTTCAACATTGCATTGAAGAAAAGATGTATGCATTCAAATTAATCATTCATGACACCATAACACATAGATTTTTGCATGGCAACCCTATCAAGAGAAAAAACATGGTGGAGGTTAATCCACAATTTGAGTACTCAAAGATAATTATTTACAAAAGGAATGCACTTGCATTCAAGCAAACTTCCTAGAGCTCACTGCTCAAAGAGAAAGGATCACTGCCTTACAACATTTAGATTAAGACCATTAGAA
Source organism: Sequoiadendron giganteum (assembly GCA_007115665.2). Lineage (NCBI taxonomy): Eukaryota > Viridiplantae > Streptophyta > Pinopsida > Cupressales > Cupressaceae > Sequoiadendron > Sequoiadendron giganteum. The sequence goes on from CM021102.1 coordinate 169,211,803, forward strand.
GGTTGAACTAAGATAGTAGCATATACTTATGCCAAGTTACAGTTCTGGTGAAGCTCATAGATTTAATTTTGGATCTACTTTTTGACTTTGTACTCACTCTACTCTTTTCTTCTCTTCACATCACATAGAGACAAATTCACCCTACCACTTTGCTAAATTTTACACCATATTCCCGCTTCATGTATTTTCTACTTTTACAAAATTCTCCACATATCATACATACCAAAAGAATAGAACCAATCTCATATATATCTGCTAACAAGGATTTATTCATCCATCAGTCGACTTCATAAAGTATTAAGTTACTTTCATCTTGTCGGCCAAATTCACCACTAAATATTTATGTGCATCCTCCAAAGTCGGTTAAGACAAAGAGAGGACCCAAACAAAACTTAATTGAGCATGAATATATTTAATTAATTACTCCTTATACATCTGTGATTACTAAGTTATTTGTGCACTGAATCTTCTAGATCACGTACCAATGAGTGCACATAAAAACAATCCTTCACCAAGGTACTAAAAACATCAAAAAACCTTCCTCAGAGATCCACAACCCAAAATATTTGTCTAGTGAGGTGTTTAGATCAACTTTTATGCCTGTAACCAGATGCCCTATTCTTCAATCTGTTTTTCCAGTATAAACCAAAACTATACTGCAGATCGGATGTCATTAATGTTGCCTAGGTTTCTAGGGTTTCTAGGGTTTCCATCAATGAAAACACTTGCATGCCATATGCCAAACAAACTATGCCTAGAAATGATATGTTCTATTTTACATTTCTGGGAATTTTTGGATATAACGAATGAATGCTACTACTTTTTTGGTATTTTTTGGCAAATAAAAGATGTCTAAAATGATGATATGCTAGGATGACAATATGCAAAATTCTAAGAAAACTCCTAAGGTATTTGATTATAAATGATTTTAAGAGGATATTACCTACCACCTATGGGTTAATCAGGGCTACGATTTAACTTTGTCAAGGAACCTAATGTAGGACTAGGACCAAAAGATAATGTGAACTCCCAAACTAGACTAATGAGCTAGAAGGATTCATGTGTAGGACAAAAGATATTAATAAAAAGTGACTAGGTTCAATGGCAATGACCATCAAAGCATGGGTTTGTCCAAAATGCAGAAAGGTGACCTATTCTGAGATATGCAAATTCCTAATATGCAACCAAGTTTTGTAACTCACAGGTCTATCACTAAAGCGAAATGACACCTAAAAGAATGAAAAATGAAAAGTTTGAGCAAGTTTATGGTTTTTGTCCAAGGTTGATTATGAGAAACAAAGATTGAGATGACAATTTGGTTTTGGAATATCATTATGAATTCCAATATTTCTATTGATAGACAAATGCGGTTCAGTTTTACAAATGCGTCGTAGATTTTAACAGATGTGTTTCGACTGGTCAGATGTGGTGTTTCTAGCAAAACTGGTCTCGATTTGCTGACAGTAAAATGCGAGTCACTATGGTAGATGCAATTAAGTTTTTAACAGATGCGACTTATAATTTGATAGATGCGACATGAAAATTAATGATAGTGGACACTGGTTTGTTGATAGGAAAATGCAAGTTTTTGGCTAACAGATGAGACTCAAAATGATAGTTGTGGTTTTCTTTTTAGCAGATGTGACTCATTTTGACAGATGTGATTTTTTGATGACTTAGTTTTTTTGACTAACTCTATTTCATGATCAAATTTTGGCAATTGAAAATAATTAGAAAATAATGTGTTTCAATTTTGACGAGCATGAAAATGTTTAAATTCTGAAAACATGTACAATCATAAGGCTGACAATGACAATACTTGTTGAATTCTCACTTGGGTTTCCCCAACTATGCATTCAAAGCAGATGAATAGAAGTTTGACCACACTGGCTCCCCCTTACATGACACACAATTCTTGGGTCAGCCAAGATTTAGTTCCCATGACTCTCCCATGGAAAACATTTCATCTCTACTATTGACCATAAGATTGTGAGACGAGATCAAAGGTCCGACCTCTTGCACCAACAAATAGAAAGGTTTTTGGCTTATCTAAAACAATTTGGTAAATTTAGTATGGGAACCTATTCAGAAGGCCATGCGAGAGGCAATATCACCTCAGTCTATAGAGGTTACACTCTACAGGTTTCAACGCACCTCAAGGGTATTAGGGAATCAATAGCTGGTTCACAGGAGCTCTTGTAATACTAAGTTTCCTCAAGCATTAAAATTTCTATACCAATTCAAAGAAGCTTGGCGTTATCTCATCACTGGTTTGAGTTTCTTTAGTTACTCTTAACCACCAAAGTAGGCCCAAATTCTAGAGTCGGTAATAGTTTCTCTTACACCAAGGATCACACAAATGCGCAAGGGGAGAGGATACTTCTATTACTAAATTGGGGGTTTAATGTAACAAAAATAAGCATAGAAGACACTGGTTCGTTTTAAAGCCCAAAAGACAATTTATCTATCTCCTCAAGAAATTTATTCATAAAATTAATTTTCTTCTTCGATTTTGGTCCTACAAACAAATCGTCAAATTTTTAAATTTTTTTCTTCGTCAACGGTTTTGCAAAGCATGGATTAGTAGTTTTTTTCATTTATTTTTCTTCGTCACTCATCCTACATAAAAGTTTGAGAAGGCTTGTCTTCTATGGATCGACCTACAAACACTACGTTAACTCCCCTAAAACAGACTAAAATGCAAAATTAGTACCAAAAGACTTTAAAAAATAAACGTGAAAATACGGAAGTTGGTAAAAAAGAAATAAATGTTTACCAATAAAATGTGCCACGGGTTTACTAGTCAGATGTGTTGCAGAACGAGGCAGATGCGTCGCAGGACAACATATGCATCACAAAATGTCATATGCATCTCAAAAAATCAATTGTGGTGATTTGTTCTACACATGCATCATTCCATACCTATACCTACAATTTTTTTTAAAAAGGACTCTATGGATTTTGTAGACAGTGTCTTCACGCTGAGTTCACCAAATGTAATGCTAGAAATAAGACTCAAACAAGATGATTAGTTAAGAAATTAAAGCATTATAACACTAGTCTAATCCTATGTTTAACAACAAAGAACAAATAAATATAAAGACAATACAAACAAAATGATCTCATTGAACATCTATTTATTCCTTCGAATGACCTCGATTGCACTTCTCATTTTTTCCATTTGTACGATAGTTGCCCTCATATTTTGTAAGTATGCAATTATGGTGTATTGACTATTGACTTAGCAAAATATTGAAGATTAATTAAGCTTCCTAAAGTATAAAAATTTTAGGAGGAGGAATAATGACAAAGGTCATTCAATTTACAGAAAATTAGTTTTCGAACGATCGACTCAAATTCAAAAGAGAGATCGATGATAGAGATTGATGAATGCCATGAAATGAAGATTTGTGCTAGTTACAACATGAGTGAAAAAGGTTTGCATGATGAAGATTAAATTAAATAATAGTTTAATTTGATGTTGAGGCTATTCAAAAATTGGAAGAATAAGAATTGCATGTGAAAGATGAAGTAGAAACATTATGTTTTAATGCACGAATGAATGAATGAATTAAATAAATTCATTTATTAATAATAGTTTGCATGTAGAAGAATAAGACCAATTGATCGAGATAGAAGGTCTATTTGTCAAGAATTAATCATGAGATAACTGATTGATGAATTACATCTTGACTTAAGCTGTAAGTGAATAATCAGATAACTTAGTGATTATCTAATCAGAGGAATATTCTAGGAGTAATAATATTTATGAATTAAATTATTATTTAATTCAACATTCAAAATTTGGAGATTTAATTAAATAAATAAATATTTATTTAATTGATTATCGAAAAGGTTATTGAATAATTAAATAATTCGAAATGAATATTTAATTATAGTAGAAAATGTGATAAAGGATAAATTAAATAATAAAATATTTAATTTAGAAAGAGGATTAATTAATTAATGACGTAATTAAATAAATAAGATTTATTTAATTAATAAAGATTGAACAAAGGTTGTAATGCATTAATTAAATAATTAAGGTTGTTTAATTAATAGAAGAAAGACAACTTTAGAAAGTAATTAAATAATTAACATTATTTAATCATGACTATGAACATTTGAAATATGCCAAAAATGGTACTCGCAGGCCTAGACCAATCTTCAGAGTCTATAGATATGTTTGAGGATTATCCTTGGAAATATGGATTAAATAAGGCTTGTGGATGCAAAATAGGACCAAATAAGGCATAAGGAAGCCCAATTTTAGTCTGGAGGGCCCAAAAAAGTGTGAAAATGTAAAGGGATACATTTTCCTACATTACATTTAGCCCCCACTTTAGTGAGAGGAGAAACTTGCTTCAAACTCACACTAAAGTAGACAAACTCGCATCAAGGGGGCTCCAAGTGTACCAATGTTAGTAGGATAGGACATAAATGATCAAGAGGGTTGCACAAGCCCCTAGGATCAAGATCCCATGGCAAACAAACATAGGCATAAAGTAACAAACAAGAAAATGATGTATGAAGAAAAACAAAATACAAGAATACACTGCAAAAGACAAAGAGAAAGAAAACAAAAATAAAAAAGGGTTGATCAAGCCTTGACCATTTGTCCCATACAATGTGGATCAGATCTAAGTTTTTTGTCCAAATTTTTTCACAAGTGGAACACAATGTTAACTATGCAAATGAATACACGCTCACAAGGGCTAGTGGAACCTCAAGTCATCCACTATGTGAGCCCCTAGTGATAAACATACGCACGTAGTTGGTATGTGCTCACACAAACAAGCAAGTAGTTATGGGAAAGTCATGCCTAATTTTGGCTCCCATACAATAACCATACCAAAGATATACATCCAAATAACTTTGATGAGGTTCCACACAACATGAATAATAGGATTCATGAGGCAAGCACAACTTCGTACGATTGACACCCATGAATAGACAAGATGGATCCACAGGAAAGAAAAGTGTGTTACACAAGGTGGCCATATAATAGATATTGTAAATGTATACTAGTGTAAGGTTCGTTCAAATCATTTTTTCTTAGTTCATGTAAGGTCTTAACTGAGGGAACATTGTTCCTAATGTCTCCAAGAGAGGACCAATCGAAGAATAGAAGATTCACAACTTAGGGTATGCAGTGTGTCACATCAAGCCACTAAGAAGAATATAATATGCTGAGAGATCACACTCTTTAGGTAAATCACACCCAATGTCACCACAAAGTGAAAGATGCATCACATAAAGTAAGAAGACTACACAATGAATCATGAATTGAAAAAGAATAATGCCAATAGATGCCCCAACTTTAAAGAAATTTCTAAACATCATCTTGTGAGGAATTACTTTAAAGTAGTGAATGGTAAATGCTAACAATAAAGAGGACATGAGATCTTATTTGGAAATCCCTATGCCAAGTCATATGTTTCCGAATGAAGCTACTTCATGAAAAGGGTTTCCCCCAAAATGAAATCCAAAAATCACATTTAAAGGGATCCACATATTTGAGGTCATTATGTATTTTCTACAATGTTTTTAAAGAGCTCAAAACTATCATCATTCCTCAAATACTCATGGAACAAGAAGAATGATACAAAGAGAGTGAAAAAAAGAAAATATTTCAAGCCAACATGGAAGAGACCTAAATGTCTCAATGCCTTGCGTCATCCATAAAATAAAAACACAAGACAAATGAAAAGTTAAAATGTTTACAACATAGAGAAGAATGTAGATACAAATAGAAAAAAATGTCACAAAGAGAGAGATAATTCAAACATAATAGCATAGGGGATCACTTTACACACATGCAATCACACACATAACATGAAAAAGAAAACAAAGAAAAGCCTAGTAAGGAACATGCGAGTCAACCTATAGCAGGTCATCTGCATCCCAATCTTGTTCATCATATATGAAAGGTGAACAACTAGCCAAAGGGACAACAACTAGTGTGGTACTAGCGTCATCACTAATTTTAACACTATTCTTAGGAGAAATATCATTTGAACTCATCGAAGAGGAAAAAAATGTATTCAATTCATTATGCACTTCATCAATTTTAGCAACCTCATCATTGGCATCTAAGTTAATCAAAATGGGAGGTTGAATGATAATATACAAAGAAGGATTTAGCTCTTGTTGTGGTTGCAATATAAGATATTTTTGTTGTGGCAAAGAGGGAGACTCATTGTGTATTTCTTCAATCAAGTTTTGATGTTGATTTTCTTTGTTGTTTTCTTCATTTAACCTTTGAGTAAGGGTACAATGTCTATGCCTATGCTCTCTAGCATTTATGTTTCTTTTTGTGCAATTTTCAAGTTGTGTTTGTGTAGGAGAGGGTCTATCAACCATAGGTTTCTTTTCTTCCCTAAGGGGAGAAATTAAAGGAACCATGAGAGGTTGTTCAACCAATTTCTCTTTCGCTTTACAAACTTTCTTTATCTTAGGAGGCATGATGGGATTGTTTTGGTTGTCTCCTAGTTTTTTGTACAAAATAGGTGAAGTATCTATGATGGGTTTGTCTTGGTTATTTGGAATTTTTTTAGGTTCAATCATAGTTTCGTCAAGGATAGGAGATTTAGTCATGCGTTGGTCTTGGTTATTTGGAATTTCTTTAGGTTCAATAATAGTATCGTCAAGGAAAGGAGGTTCAATCATGGGTTGAGGAATATTTCCAAGGGATAGCTTTTCTATTCATTTTACCTTAAAATTTTGATAGTATTTGAAAAATAAGTCCTCATAACATTTAATAGGTTCCATAGGCTCAGGAAAAAAGAAATCTAATAAAAATTTCCCATGGGAAGCCACAAGATTAAATCCACTATTATGCATAGTAAATATTTATTTTCAAAGGGAAACTTTAAAAATCTATTCACAACCGATGGGATGAATTTCATGGAGCAAAGCCATGGATAACCAAGCTTCACATGGAATTGATTTGATGTCGGGATGATGGATAATGAGACATCTAATTGTTTTGATCCTATTTTTAATGGAAGGGTGATCAATCTCATCATAGGGAAAGCAAAACCATAATGTGTTTTTATCCATTCTTTTAGTTGATCATACATTTCTTGATAGATTTTATGCACAAGTAAGAATTCCTTAGTGATCACATTCTCTCAACAGACAGGACCAATTAATATCCCATTAGTGGGCTTGTAATTGATTTAGTCAACTATGTAAAGAGGACCATCAGTTGCATTTCTAATAATATCTTTAGATGAGAAAGCATTGTAAAGGGGCCTTTTAGTTCATCCCTTATGAGGTTGGGTTTCAATCAATGCAACCAAACCATCAATATGATTTTTTTCATTAGTATCTATTGGACCTTGTTCAATAGTATCAATGTTTTTATCATTTTTGTCAACATTCATCACATCATTCTTCTTAGTTTCACTAGCTTTGGCAAATGAAATATTATGATTAGGCATAGAGTTGTAAAGATTTGCAAGTTTTTGTTAGCATGAGCAACGAACTTAGTTCATTGATCATTAACACCTCCAATTTTAAGTCGACCAAAATAAATGAGGTCTTGCATAAGATGTTTAAGACATTTATAATGTTTTGTTTTGTGTCCATTTTCTCGATGAAAATGGCAATAGGAATTGGATCTAAAGTTTGGAGGTAAAGGCTTATTAGGATCAAGAGTTTTAATCAGAGGTAAGTGTTGCAATAATGAAGTGTTATCATTGATGTCAATTGGTTAACTGGTTATCAACAAGTTGTCTTTGTAATTGATGTCATTGATGTAGGTTATTGGTTGTGTATGTCAACGATATTGAGAAAATCGTAATGAATAAAGGTTACAAGTGTTCAATGGTTTCTCCACATTTTGATATGAGATTTTCTACTATATTTGTGTGGTTTATATATGTTGATCATGGTCATTGGAAGCTACTATATTTTGATTGTGGGCTTATGGTTCATTGTACAGTGTGAGTTATGTTCACAAGTTGTGAACTACTATTTTTAGTGTATCTGGCTGAGGTTCAAGAGAAATGTAGTTGATCCAGATATACTTTTAGTTGAGTCTTATAACTTGCAGTTCTAGAGATAAGCTATTATGATCATTTTGAAGATAATTTTGTCATTTGGAAAGATTGGATCATGTTGAGGGTTGTGTGTGTTTAGTTTTTCTATGTGTTTTACACTGGTTTGGCTAACCTTGTGTTAAAAACTACTTTCAAAGTTCATGAAGTGTGTTGGGACTTACTTGGGTCCTCATCAAGCATGTGTTTGGGTCGCATTCATTCTAATTCCACCCTAGAATGTTTTGGCATCAACCTAATTTGAATTTAAATGGTGGATGGCCGACTTTGGATATGTTTCAAAGTTGAAGATGGTATAAATACATGATGAGATATTGGTGAAAGATTTACAAGGAGATAAGTGAAAATAAATATAGTAGATAGATGTGAAATAGTGTGTATGTGATGCGAGTGTGGTAGATGAGGGAAAAATCTAATTGCTGAGTTTTTGGATGTAGTGAGATGAAGATGTACTCTATCATTCATGCATGTCTACGAGTGGTTGAGTAAATTATGGTGGAAATCTCGGTTGCATTGAGATTTTCTTCTCTTTGTAACATATATCTTCTATCTTCTTTGTATCTCTATGGTAGTGAGCCCTCCGGGTGGTTAACCCTTGTTGGAAAGTGAGTCTTGATCCAAACAACTAGTCCTATTTTTGTAGTGAGCTTATTCTAGCAGTGAGCCTTTGTATATGATTTTGAGATTCTTTATATTGTGAGCTAATCCTCACTGTGGTTTTTCCCTTATTAGGTTTTCCATGTAAATCTGGTGTTTTTGTGTATGTGTGATGATTTTTAGTTTCTGCCTTTGCACTTAATGTTTAATCATTTTAGCAGAGTAAAGGATTTGTGATTGATCTAAATTCTAGTGAATGTTTTAGAGGTTAAAGTTTTATACAAATGATTCAACCCCCCTCCCCTTTCAATTGTCTTGTTGAACAATAAGGTGATCATTTTATATTCTAGAAGTTGTAACATTGTCTTATGGAGGGTATCGGGTAAGGGAGTAAATTATCTAGTTGGATTTCTAAATGTGAAAGGATTTTTCTTCTTTATAGCAGCCACTTGGGTATCAACATGTTGAGATGATTGAGGGGGATTTACTTGAAGGAAACCTTTATTCTATTTCCTAAAAGGTTGGTAATTATTTTGATTTGTGGGTTCAGACTTTTCAGGTCAACTAGAGGTGGGTTTTGCTTCACGAATAGTAATTGAGTTTTGATAATCATGAATGGTGGTACACAATTGTACGAAGGAAGGAAAATTCATCATGCTAAGCTTATATTGTATATTATTTTGGAAATTATCAATGAACATTCGTTGAAGGTGAGGATCAAGAATATTTATGTTGATTTCAGAATAAAGCATTTGGTAGCATGAAATGAAGTCAGTAAATTTTTAATCATCTTTTTTATTACATCTCATCAAATCAGCTAAGGTTATTTTAGGAGTCATTTTCACTTGGAAATGTTTAATAAAGGTCTCAACCAATTCATTTAATGAATGAATTGAGTTATTCAGTAATGAGGAAAACCATTGTAAGCTAGTATCTTTCAAGGACCTAGGGAAAAGCTTAGCCAAGAGCTTATCCTTAAGAACAAAATCACTACATAAGGAAGTATAAGCAGAAACATGGTTATAAGGATCTCCTTTCCACCCATATTTCTCAAATATAGGAATCTCTATACCTTTTGGCATCAACATTCTCAATATACCCAGGATAAGGGATTTATTTTGACATAGTACGAAGGTTGGCCAATTTGCTTCTGGTTTATGGTGGAAATTTTATTTTGAAATGATGAAACATTTATCATAAGTTGATTAAGTATGGTGTCATTGGTTGTGTTTTAAAATGGAGGTGAATATGCTAGAGGTGTATATGTGTTTGAGGGGGGAGTGAATGGAATACTTATGAGAGGTAAAGTTGTAGGAGATATCATGTGTGATGCCCCAAAGGTACAAGGATTCCTATCAAAAATACCCAAGGTAGGATATAAATTAGTAGGAGGTTGCATCATTGTTATAACTTGAGGGTTGGTATAGGTGGGAATAGAGGCAATGGTTGTGGGAGGAGGAATCTAAGTTCCTCCTTGAATTTGGAAAATGTTTAAAGGGTGATCACAACTAGTGATTTTTCCAAAAATATAAGCTAGGTTATGTGCAAGTTCTGTTCCTTCTTCACTTTCAATCATGCAATGTATGTTATCGAATAGCAGTGGTTGAAATGTTTTCAATAATCACTTGATGTTGCAGCTTTGCTAAGTCTTCATGGATTTGGATTATATTTTCCTAAGGAATGATAGTAACCATTGTTTCAACATTTTTCATGCTTATTGAAGATAAATAGTTATTAAGGGTATGGTTTATACCTAGTGAACTAGTGTCAACACTATGAGTGAAAGAGATAGATAACCCAAGATCCATGATGAGTGTGCTATCGCGGGATGACATGAGTCTCAACCTAGTTCTCACTATAGTGATAGTAATAAGACACAAAGTTGTAAAGCTCATGAAAGGGACAAATTAATGCAAGATAAATGCAATAAATACAAGATAAAATGATATTTTGAAATTAAGCTACATAAAATTAAATGAATGAAACATAAATTAAGTATACTAAAACACGGATCTAACAAAAAATAAAAACATAAAAACAAGGTTTTAATGCTATAAAATTTAGTTTCTAATCTAACACATAACTAGATTTCCTAGAGGGGTGTATGAGTCCTAGTTAGGGTTTTTGTAGGGTTCAAATGCTGAGAAATAATTAACACAAAACTCCCATAAATCAAGTAAAACAACCTGCACTAGGACTAAATCACCCAAAGGGGAAAATGAGTCCTAGGTGAAGGATTTGACACTAATTTCAATAAATTTTGAGTGAATGTTAGGTTTTTTCGTTTGTATGATGTATATACTAAGTGCAATTATAGATTTCAAATGCAATTCAATGAAGCAAGATGCAAAAATGCAACTTATATGCACTTTCACGAATGCAAGATTTCAAATTCCTAAATAAAAATTAACTAATGCAAGACCTAATGAAAAGTTAATGTACACTAGATCTAGGACTATGATGTACTCCAAATAAATAATAAGGTGTATGAAGGCTAGGTTCACAAAAATGAACACAGGGAAATAGGGTTCCACCTTTTGAGAGATTGAACACAAGGGGTTTAGGACCTCCTATTTCACTCTAGTTCATCAAAGGAAACCAAGATCCCTCAACCAATTGACTTGATTGAGAAATGGGCTAGGGTTAAGAGGGTTTCCTTGGGTGTGATTAAATATAAAAGGGGTTTCACCTCTAAGAAAAAGGCTTAGAAATACAAGATATGTAAATGATATGAAAAAATAATAATGTAACCTAGGAAATTAAACTCAAAATAAAAATAATGAATAGAGGTGCATTTGGAAAGTTGAAGATGCTTGAAACAAGGTTTTCAATCTTGAAATTATGACTTTTTAAGCACACTAGAACTCATACACCAGTAGGGGTGATATTGGCAACACAAGGGAAGTCAACTGAGAGAGGGGGTGAATCGGTTGTCACATAATTTCAAACTTATTAAAATTTTTAACCTCTATTCTCATATTTGATAAATAACCATGAAACCATAAATCAACAACACATCAAAAAAATACATAACAGCAAGATTTTTTTATGTGGAAACCCTGTTAGGGGAAAACCCACAGTGGAGGTCAGTCCACAAGTTTATACACTGTTAAAAGTGTAAGAAGAATAAATGGGGAATTCACATGCATTTAGGCACACTACCTAGAGCTCACTAGTCAAATACAAAGAAAGACTCACTATCTTATAGAAACATTTGGATTACAACCATCCAGATTTTGAACTGAGAAAGTAGCATCTACTAATGCCTTATTACAGTTCTGGTTAAGCCCATGAACACTTCTTCATTGTTCTTCACATTTTTCTCTACCTTCGAAAGATCTGAACCTTATTCACACATAAAACTCACACACTTCACACACTTCACATCATGTATGTCTCAAATGAGATAAAAAAATTGCTCATATATATCCACAACAAGGAATTACATCGATTCATGTCGGCTTTAACAAAATAAATAAAATGAATACAAACTATCAATCCAAAACAATAAAGATTATTAATGTGAATCCACCAAGTTTTTCCAAAACATATTAGAGACCCAAAACAATATGATTGAACACAAAAAACCTTCAAATATTATTTATCAAAGATCCACAATACGCTACAATCATCCTGTTGGCAATGAACATGAAAAACATGAACACACAAGAGAAAATCAAGGATCACAAGCGCAACGATCAATGTGACAATGCAACATAGATAGAGAATGATCTAGAAACATTCATGAATGAAATAGGAACATTCACAACAACTCAGATTACAAGAATCACATTATCTTCTTCCAGGAACACCAGCTATAGTAACAAAATAACTGTCGGAACACATAAACTCATAACTTGCTCAAATATTTATGCGAACCTTTAAAACTTTTAGAGGATAAACTAGATAGGCCTGAAAACAAACCCTTTAATCCGCAACTTCTCACCATCAATATACTAAAATTTCCATCATATTGATCTTCACTATTTCACAAACAACCTGCAACATATTTTATTAGAACTTTCTCAATATCCTTGAAATATATAGTCTTAAAGAAATTAATTCTAATAGTGTTGACATCAATGACAACCACAACATATATCAATCTCCCCCTTTGGAATTGATGGCAACACATGATGTGAAAAACATCATCAATGCAACTAACTCCAACACTTACTCCCTCTTAGGTTCTGACTATTTTCTCATGACTTCTTCTCCTCACATAATTCCCATTTTTTTACATTGCTCTTCTCCCCCTTTGAAATCAATGAAAAAGATACACACAAGCTCTGAACCACATATCTGAATCATCTAACTACTCCCCTTGAGCAACAACCACCACAACATCAATCCAGATCAAGATATGACTATGAAATGCATGAACTGATGCAAGACAATGCATCTTAGTTTTGATTAGGAGGGGTAATCACCCCTAACTTCCATCTGAGATACTCAAAATTATCCTTAGGAAATGGCTTGGTAAAGATGTCTGCAATTTTTTCCTTAGTAGGCACATACTCCAATCTAACTTCCTTATCACTCACCTTGCCTCTCAAAAAGTGATACTTGATAGATATACTCTTGGTCTTTGAATGCAACATCAGATTCTTAGAAATGTTAATTGCACTTGAATTATCACAGAATATGGCAATAGGTTCATCATACACAACTTTGATATCTTTCAACATCTGCTTCATCCATAATACTTGAGTACAATTGTTAGCAACAACAATATATTTTGCCTCTGCAATAGACAAAGAAACAACATTCTACTTTTTAGTTAGCCATGAAATCAACTTCTTTCCCAAGAAAAGAGTGCCACAACTAGTACTTTTCCTTTCATTCACATCTCCTTCCCAATAAGAATCAGCAAAGACACTCAAAGTAAGGTCATCATCTTTAGGATACCACAGGCCAAAATCAACTACCATTCACATCTCCTACCCAATAAGAATTAGTAAAGGCACTAAACATAAGATCATCATCGTTAGGCCAAAATTAACTATTCCCTTCATGTATCTGAAAATTCTCTTCACAAAAGTCACATGAGATTCTTTAGGATCGACTTGAAATATTGCAACAATACATACAACATTGATGATATCAGGTCTAGTTTGAGTCAAATAAATAAATCCACCACTCATTGATTTGTATCTAGTTTGATTTTCCTTCAAATAATTATCATCTATTATCAACTTACATTTGATCACCATGGGTGTATTGATTGGCTTTGAATCTTCCATACCAAACTTCTTTAGAAATTATTTCACATACTTGGACTTAGATATAAAGATCCCTTTATCTAACTGAGTAATTTGCATCTCTCCAATCATAGACATTTCAAACTCATTCTACATCTCATCAGAAAACTTCATGCACAAACCATCATTTCCTCCAAAAATGATATCATCAACAAAGACTTCCACAGTAAAATCTTTGTCATCATCAATCTTGAAATACATATTACTATGAGCAGTACCTTTATTAAATCCAAGCTTCAACAAATACTTTTCCAATCTAGCATACCAAGCTCTAGGGGCTTGCTTAAGTCCATACAATTCTTTCATAATTGACAAACCATATATCCCTGATCGATCAATTGAAATCCATCAGGTTGCTCAACATACACCTCTTCTTCCAATTCGCCATTTAGAAATGTTGACTTGACATCCACATGATAAACCTTGTAGTTTTTGTAAGTAGCATAAGAAAGAAATAGTCTCACAGCTTCAATACTAGCAACATGAGAAAATGTTTCTTCAAAGTCAATTCCCTCCATCTGAGAGTATCCTTTACACACTAGCATTGCTTTGTTACTGATAACTTCACCTTGCTTCTAAAGAACTATTTAGTTCCCATTACATTTTTGTCCTTAGATATAGGAAAAAGAGTCCATGTATTATTCTTCTCAATTTGTTGTAGTTCTTCTTTCATTGCTTCAATCCAATGTTAATCTTTGTATGATTCATTGACATTACTTGGCTCAGTCTTTGAAATCAAACAATATTCTTCTACAATTCTTCTCCTAGTCTAGACACCTTTGTTCTTATCACCTATAATCTGATTTTCTAAATGATTTAATCTCACATACCTTGGAGTGTTAGGATGTTCTTGAACTTTAGGCTCTTGTGATCTCTCTTTTATACTTTGACTAGTTTCTCCTTCATCTTAATCTTCTTGATTCACCAAAACAATTTGAACTTGATTTGAAGTCTGACCTTTGTTTGTACTTCATTATGATCATCAGAATCATATCCATAGGTTTTGGATGGTCTAGCAATGTCTTCATCAACCTTAACATTTACACTTTCAACCATTTTCCTTAATCTCTTGTTGTAGCACCAGTAGGCCTTACTCTTAGTAGAATAACCAAGAAACATTCCGCCATCAATTCTAGCATCAAACTTTCCTATATCTTTGTCTCTTCTAATATAGCCTTTACTCCTAAAGATTTTGATATATCTAATAGTAGGCTTATGACCAGACCATAGCTCAAAAGGGGTCTTACCGGTATCACCTTTGATTTGTACCCAGTTGAGGATATAAATAGTAGTACTCACAACTTCTCTCCAATAAATATGAGGAACATTTCTTTCTACCATCTAGAGTTGTCTTGTTCTTCCTCTCCACAACTCCATTTTGTTGAAGGGTCCATGGTGCAGATAATTCTCTTTATCCCATGCACTTCACAATAATAATTAAACTCATCAAAAGTGAATTCACCACCTTTATCTGATCTTAGACACTTAATCTTTAGACTTGTCTCTATCTCAACCATATCCTTAAAGATCTTGAACTTATCCAGAGCTTCATATTTCTCCCTTAAGAAATTAACCCACATCATCCTAGAATAATCATCAATGAGCAACATGAAATACTTGTAACCTTGTAAACGCATGATTCTAGTAGGACCACACAAGTCAGAATGCACAAGTTGCAAAAATTAATTTGAACAATTCTTTTTGCTGCAAAATGAAATTCTAGTTTGTTTTACTAACTGAAATTCCTTGTATATGGCATTAGAAGGATTTACCAACTTAGGACGATCTCTCACTAACTGAGTAGAAATTATCTTGATAATATTTTCAAAGTTTGCATGACACATTCTCCTATGCCACAACCAACTTTCATCAACTTGAGCAATCTGACAACTTTTACTAGCAACATTCAGGTGAAATATGTTACCCTTTTTTTGTACCTAAAGCAACCACATTTCTAGAACTTCCCAATATTCTACACTTTCCATCTTTGAATTGAAGATTGTATCCCTTATCAACCATTTGTATGAAATTTAAGAGATTATTCTTTAAACCTTCCACATAAAGAACATCATCAGTATTATGCTTACCATCAAAAGAAATAAATCCTTTGCCATGGATTATACCACCATTGTTATCACCAAATATTACAACACCACCATCATAATTTTCCAAGCTTACAAATTTTATTTTATCACCTATCATGTGATTAGAGCATCCACTTTCAATTACCCATTCATCCTTCTCTTCAACTCAAGCACCTAGGGCTTTCTCCACATTTATACAACTAGCAAATTCAGTAGACACAAGATTATTTTCCTTGATAGCAATAAACACAAACTCATCTTCACTTACATTCCCTTTATCAGATTCATCATTTGTCAAACCTTCATCAACAACATAATAACACTTCCTTTTAAATACAAGCTTGTTAGATCTTGGCTCAAGAAATCTTTCTGGATACCTTGATGCAAAATGACCTATCTTATTGCAAGAAAAACATTAAATAGGAAACTTCCCTTTATACTTACCTTCTCCTTTGGCTTCCCTTTTGAAAATAAGTGCTTCAAGCTCATTCAGTTCTCTTTCTTCTTCTTCAATCTATCTCATTTATTCCTCATACTTGAATATCTTTCTAGAAGAAATTTCACCTAGATCATATCTCTGCTTGTCTCTCCTAGAAGTAGTAGCTTTAAATGCAGATTCTTTCTTAGGAAGGGCATCAACGAATTCACTCAACTCAAAAGAAGTAAGTTTACCAATCAATATATCTCTAGTTACATCTGTCACAGTTTAGAGCTCATCAATAGTTGTAGTTTTGACTTTGTATGCAACAAGCAAGGATCTAATGACTTTAGCAACAATCTCTGATTCTTCCAACTATCCACCAACACATATGATACCACACACAAGTTCATTCACTCTTTGCATGAAATTAGTAATGTTCTCATCATCACCCATTCTCAATATTTCATATTTCCCTTTCATACTTTGTAGAATAGCAATCTTCACATTGGCATCACCTTCATACAAAGTTTCCAACTTTTTCTAGATCTCATAAGCAGTCTTCAGATCCATAAAATTTGTCATCTCACAATCAGTCAAAGCACTCAAAAATGTTTCCTTAGCCCTGATATTATATTCAACATCCCTAATCTCAGTAGTAGTAGGAATATTCTGAGGAATAACATGTACCTATTACATGTAATTCTCCAGTAGGAGTCACCAATGCATCTCAGATGACACTCCATTCGAGTCTTCCACAAACAATAATTTGTTCCATCAAATCTCAGGCTAGCCTTCTTATGTGTCGACATCCCAAATCACCTCAAGCTATTAAATTTCTTCCAAGGAACCTACTCAGATACCAATTGTTGGCAACATAAGGGTAGAAAACTGAGAGAGGGGGTGAATTATTTGTCACATAATTTCAAACTTATTAAACTTATTAACCTCTATTCTCAGATCTGATAAATAATCATGAAAGCATAAATCAACAACACATCAGAAACACATATAACACCAAGATTTTTTTATGTGAAAACCCTGTTAGGGGAAAAACCATGGTGGAGGTTTGTCCACAAGTTTATACCTTGTTAAAATTATAAGAAGAATAAATTGGGAATGCACATGCATTCTAGAACACTACCTAGAGCTCACTACTCAAATACAAGGCAAAAATTACTATCTTACAAAAACATTCAAATTACAACCATCCAGATTTTGAACTGAGAAAGTAGCATGTGCTAATGCCTGATTACAGTTTCGATTAAGCCCATGAACACTTCTTCACTCTTCACATTCTACTCTACCTTCAAAATATCTTAACCTCATTCACCTATAGAAGTCGTACAATTCAAACACTTCAGATCATGTATGTCTCAAATGAGATAAACAATCGCTCATATATATCCGCAACAAGGAATTGCATTGCTTCATGTCAGCTTTAACAAAATAATAAAATGAATACAAATTGTCAGTCCAAAACAATAAAGATTATTAATGTGAATCCACTAGGGTTGTCCACAACATAGTAGAGACCCAAAACAATATCCTCGAACACAAAAAAACTTCAAAGATTATTCCTCGAAGATCCACAACATGCTACAATCACCCTATTGGCCATGGATATGAAAAACATGAACACGCAAGAGAAAATCATGGAACATGAGCACAACGATCAATGTAGACATGCAACACAAATAGAGCATGATCTAGAAACATCTGGGCATTCCACAAGAACATTCACAACAACTTAGATTACCATAATCCATTATCTTCTTCTATGAACACCAGCTACAGTAACAAAATAATTGTCGGAACACATAAAATCATAAATTTCTCCAATCTTCATGTGAACCTCTAAAAATTTTAGAGGATAAACTAGATAGGCTTTAAAAAAAATCCTTTAATCTGCAACTTCTCACCATAAATATACTGAACTTTCCATCATATTGATCTTCACTGTTTCATAGACAACCTACAACATATTTTATTACAAGTTTCTCAATATCCTTGACATATACAGTCTTAAAGACATTAATCCTAATAGTTTTGACATTAATGAAAACCACTTATCAAAAACACAACCACAACATCCAACAGGTGATTTAGTCCTAGTTTTGGGTTTTGGGTCGAAACCAGAATTTGTAACTGCTAAACTAGGATCTATAGAAAAAGTTTGAAAACTAGTATACTAGGACTCATACGCCACAAGTCAAAATTTAGTCCCAATATCAGGGTTGATCTACAACTCGGATATCCTCTAGTGATATCCTATAGCTTCTCTCCTTTTTTATCTTTGAGTCTAAAACACTTAATTCTGACCTATAGGCGACTTTCCACGATCTTCCAAGAAAGGTGAAAACTTTGAAAAATTTATCCAATCTTGATCTTCAATGGATCTGAAACCTAAATCCACAAATCACACATCAAAGAGAAGGTAAAATGTTGGTTTTTTAGTGGATAATGGTTTTCCTTAGTCAAACCCTATTTTGGTAATCAAACCTTGAAATGACTAGAAATAGAATGAAGGAATGATGAGTGAACAAATAAGCTATGTGACAACTCACCAAGCCCTTGTAACCAAGGCTATAATCTTGTATGATATGACTAGCACATGAATGTAGATCTTGACTCTTGAATTTATGTTATGTTTTTGGACTTTAATGCTTGCTTGAATCATAAGATACCTACATCACAAATTTTAGCTCAAAAATAAACATGATGCATGATGCATGATGACTTTGACATGATACTCAAATATTGAATATAGCTCCAAAATACTTGATAATCAACTCTTGAATGTTCCTAAATTTCTAGAATGCTTGAATTCTTAGATAACACTTTCTCATGAAAATTCCTAGGAGAAATTTATGAAATAGCCTTGTATTTATACTTGTTTATGAAAAATTTCCCAAAATTACAACACTAGAAGCCGACATCATATCTAGGAGAATAAAATCCTACCAAGAGTTTTAATTTAAAATAGGTCTAAGCTTAGTGGAACTCATATGCTAGTTGTAGCATATGAGTCCTAGTAGCCTAGTCTCAGGACACAAATTTCAAGAAATATTAAGTTTTATGCCAAATTCAGGACCAGGCCCCGAAACTTAGGTGGGACCCATACACCCAAGGTGGAGGGTGTAGACATGGAAAATATACAAGTTAATCTAGCACACTTGATCCTTATTATTAACATCATTTCATCTTGAATCACCTTCTCAACTTATCACCACCTTTCATCCCTTAATTGAATAAATCATTATTTATCTGATTAAGTCATTCTCCTCTATTAATTAAACAAATAATTTTGTTTAATTAATCTAATCATCCCTTTTTTAATTAAATAATTTACTTTATTTAATCAAATCTCTAAAGTCATCTCCTTAAATTAAATAAATTAATCTTTATTTGATTTAACCTAACATCATTCTCCTTAGTTAAATAAATCAATTTTATTTAATTAAATCTAAAAATCAATATTCCTCACAACTTTGATTTATTTAAATCCTAAAATTTAAGTCAAAATTGTCAAATCGTCTAATTTCCACTTAATCTAATCAAATCATGATTAAATATAATCCTAATCACTTCAATTCTCTAGATTTTGCAACTTGCACAATAAATTAATTTATTTGATTTATTAAATCATCAATTTTCATTCAAAAGGGCATCTTTTGTGGAATATTCTTCCAATTCAAAAATCCCTCCAAAAGGGGATGGGTACTTCCAACAAGGCATTTAGTCCCTCTTACATATCCTTGTGCATTGAGCCAAGTGACATTAACTTCATTTCCCTTCCCTCTAAACATGTCATTTCACTAAATTCAAATTCGAATCTAATGGCATTTTGGGCACATTCATCAAAATTTGCACAACCTTCCTCCATTCACATCTTGACAAGTGGTACTTGGCCATTGGATGTTGAATGATCCCACATTGGTCAATCTCACTCATTCTTCCAAATTTGAAATATATAAATGATAGAATCTTCCTCTCATTCTTCATCCACAATTTGATTAAACTCATTATACTCAATTTCATGTTCAAGCATAGCCATTTTCATCTCTCTTTATCAAGTTATTATCTAGGTTATGCAGGAATTAAACCAAAGTGGATCAATCATCATCAAGCTTACAAAGGAGTTGGGAAAGGGCCAATTTCTACACACAATTGGTACCAAATCCCCCATGGGATTAAGTGTTTGCATTGCTTAATTAGGATTTCATTTATCTTTTATGTTTTGTTCTTCATTTTTCCTATTATTGAGCTTTGTACATGAATTTCATGGGGATTCCTTTTTCTAACTTGAATTTGATCTAACATTGTGTTTGTTTGCTATGCTTATGCAGGTACAGGATTGGGGTTCATAGCGGGTATGTGCAGGATCATCATGGAAAAAATAGGCCCTTAAGTGTCGCTGAAAATTCATAAAATTAGAGTTAGGAAAATTGACCTAAAACTTTGAATAAGTTATCTATATTATTTTAAAAATATGTAAGAATCGAATTTGTAGAAAATTGAACGTAGTTTCTAAACTACTAGGTTTTTTTTTTTTTAAATTCTATTTGGTGAACATTTGAAATTTCAATGCAATAGTACTTAAATTTTAGGGGAAAAAAAGTAGGTGTCTGTCTGACCACCCTAACCACAATAAAATGATAATATTTTTTTTATAATATTTAGATATTAGTAGAGGACTCATGTTCCAATGTGATGCATATTTTTTTTTAATGTTTTCGAAGTAAATAATTAATTATGTATTTTTATTACAACTTTTAAAAAATATAAAAACTCATATGTCTGACCACCTTAACTTGGTCAAAACTTCATGAATTTTATTTATTTATTTTTAATACTATAGTATGTGAAGCATATAATGTGACACATGTTTTGGATTAAAAAAATGTGATATCATCTGAAAGATATAGATATTTTTCAATCAACCTATCAATCAAGACTTTAGTTGTAATTCAAATAGAAAATGAATAATAACTATTTATTAAATTCAAAGTAAAACATAATTCATATTGGTGGAAAGTTGAGAATCTCCTTTATAAACCCTTTCCATTTCATCAATTTTGGGTAAAAAAAATTCGTCAGGCACATGGGCCATCATATCAATTACATATCGCAACTTTTTGGCCCATCATGATCCTGCACATACCCTAACATATGAGTCCCAGATCGCTAAATCTGATCCATACAATCTAAAATAATTAAATTATGATTGGTTTTTAAATATGTGTCGAGATATCCTCAGAAATATGCAATAAATAAGGCTTGTGGATGCAAAATAGGACCAAATAAGGCATAAAGAAGCCCAATTTTAGCAGGGAGGGCCCAAACAAGTGCGAAACTGTATAGGGATACATTTTCCTACACTACAATAATTAAGGCTAAAATTATGCTTAAAATTATGTACATGGTTCAAATTATAAATATATTTCAAATTAAGGTTACAATAATCATAATCTTAACTTAATTCTTACCCTAATCATAATAATAGTTCTAACACTACCTAGAAATATATATCTTATAGAAATATATATATATATATATAACCCTAATTATAATCATAGGCTAATTTTTATGATAGGAATTAGCATTAGGGTTGTAATTAGGATTAGGGTTAGAGTTAGCATTAGGATAAGGGTTTTGATTATAATTAGGGTTAGTGTTAGAATTATCTTGTATTTAAAATTGAAACAAAAGGAAATGGATATGTGTGTTTAACCATAATGGAATGATGATATAGGCCTCTCATTTTTCCCTAATTACATGAGAAAAGAGATCTCCCAAAGGTATAATTTAATTTCAACCTCGAAGTAAGTCAACCCTACTGGGAAGGATCTATTGTTATCTTATGACAAGAATGATTGATTGGTTGTTCTAGGGGATACAAATAAAAATAATTAATGAACTCAACTCTATGATGTAAAAATTGAAATGTCATGTTTAAGGATAGCACAAATAGAAACAAAATAAATTAGGTAGATCTAAGAAGGGAAGAATGGCATGTACCTAGCTCCAAAATTTTATTCTAAACACTTCTGAAGGAAAATTTTTCCCTAGGGTGAATGGGTCTATGTACATTGGTTTAAAATATTATTTCATAGTCCTCTAATCTCAGATCTAGACTTTTGATTTCTCTAGATTTCACTGCCGAAAAGTCAAAAATAAATTGTGTAGGTGAGTTTTCGTGGCTTGAAAACTTTTCAAAATTTCTCTTTTGGTCCAATTTCAATCCTTCTTCACCTATAAATCTTCACATACAAAGAGAGGTAAAAAAAATATTTTGGTCGAATAAGGGTTTTCCTTGGTCAAACCTCAGTTTGGTAATTAAACCTTGATACTAAAATAATGACAAAATGAAATGAATTTGATTAATGGAGAATGTTATGTCACAACTGAGAAAACCCTCAATGACTTCCATTAAAGGACTAAAATCTAACATATCTCTCTAAGGAGCTTTATCTTTCTCTAATTGGCTTGAATGATTCATTGATTTGATTCTTGAATGCTTGATTGAATACTTGAAACCTACATTATAATGTTAGCTCCAAACAATGATATAAATGCACATGAATCTTGAAATGATGATATGATATTTATTATTCTATAGATGACTAATAAATCTACTCTTCAATGATCTTGATAATAATATTTTCTCATATGATCTCCTGATTATCTTGCTTCTAGGTTTGAATTGATAAAAAAACCATGTATTTATAGGTGTTCATCTAATTTCCAAAATAATTGGGTTCCACAAGTTGACATTTGAATCTTGAATTTGAATTATTAAAATGGTTCCAAAAATCATATTAAAAATTAGGTCTTGGCCCACTTATAGAGGACCTATTTTCCCTTGGGAGAATGGGTCTTGAGACCTGAATCCAAGACACACTATTTCCAAGGTGTTTAAATTAATGTTAGCATTTTTTTAATGTAATTGTACCTTTCAAAAAATGGGAATAATAAGGCTTAGGAATGCATAACTTAGGCAATGATAAGCTTAATTAAGTCCAATTAATTAAGGGGATGCAAATATAGTGTGAAAATTTAAAGGAGTACATTTTTAAGCACTACATTTAGCCCCCACTTTAGTGAGAGTATGAGCTCATTCTCAATCTCACACTAAATTAGAAAAATAAGTCAAGAGAGGTCTAATTGTACAATTTTTAGAAATATGAGATAACAAGGATGAAGGATGATCAAGCCCCTAGGATCAAAGATCCCATGGTAAACCAAAAAAGCCACAAAGAGACATATGAATGTAGTAGTGACAAAAGATGCAACATCATACAATATCAAAATTAGTGCAAAGATAAAAAAATAAAATGGATCAAGCTTCAACTGTTTGTCTAAAGAGATATGGATCAAGCCTAGGATTTTTTTGGACAACGATACACTCACACAGGCTAGTGTAGTTTGATATACACAAGGTGATCCCAAAGGAAAATATTTGAAACACAAAATGGTTTGGTGGAGTTTGATATATACTAGGTGTGTACCCATAACCATACCAAAATTTATACTCCTTGATAACTTTGATAAGGTGCCACATACGATAACCACAAGGATAGAATATTGTGTTATTCTAGACACTCATGGAATAAAGGCATCCTAAAGAAAGTTATGTTATGCTTAGTGTCCAAGAGTTTTTTTATGATAGTTGTTGATCATGAAAGCTTTTGCTTCTCCCAAATATCCTTATGGTAAATTCAATGAGTGGGGGACTAGCTTGTGCCTCATTGAATTACCTTTGAGATTTTTACAAAAGAAGACTCTTCTTTCTGTTTTGGGGAAAGGGGAAGAGAAATGTAGAAAGAACCTAACTAATGCGATGCGCCACAAATATTTTAGAACATTTAAAATCCAATCAAGATCTTATTTATGATGAGATGGACATAAAATTCCACAAAACCTTCATTGTTGGAAAGAGAACAAACAACTAAGGCCCAAAGGATAAAAAAGTAGTCATTCATATCTCCCTACGAGAAACACCCATTAAGGTCTGATAGAAATAAGAAATATTTTAGATTTTCACAAAACCACCTTGCTCTTACAACATATTATAAAAGTTAGCATAGTATTTGTAGAAAATGAAAGAGTACAACAAACACTAAAAGATGGCATTGTTCTAACATAAAAGCTAATAGAATATAAGGATATCACCAAGACTATACTTATATTAATTGACATAGAGCATTCAACACATGAAGAATAGAGAAAGAAAACAAGTGATATAGGCCATAGATGCACAATATCAAATATCTCCTTCTACTATTACTTGTTCTTGTAAAAAAATAACATATGCACAAAGGTCAAATACCAATCCAAATAATAGTCTTAATAATTATCACATGCCATAGAGTGAAATAAAGCTCTATCAAAACCTTTCCTATCCCTCCCCTACTCTAATATTCTAACATATAAAAAATTATGCCCTAATGATGATGATCCTACAAAGCCACTTAAGACCTCCCTTTATAGGGCTAGAAAGACGTGCCCACACTATATCTAATAGAAATAAACCCTTAATAGGTGTCCACATCTAGTAATTTATAATTTGATCAAGGATCTGATTTGATTGTAACAATCTTTGCTAATAAAGGTTGAGTTTATTCATTAATGGTTCTAAATGTTGTAGAATATTTTATGAAGATATTGTTGTCAGAAGAGGATCTAAAATCATTACAACTTGGCCAAAAATCCAATATGATTAGTTGTGATAAATAATGATGCCACACACAAGACCAATCTCAAAGACATAAGGTACACTACGATGTCCAATAAAATCTACCCAAGAAATGATACACCTATAGGTGAAATAAACCACTTGACAAAAGTGAGTGAGGTGGCATGCTAGCAGGTGATTTCCATGTCTATGAGAGTAGGTTGGGGAAGATCCATGTCATGCAACCACATGTCATGTTTTGGGCCTAAAAGGAAAGCAATATAGAAAAAAGTTGTACAACCACTACGTAGCACATTGCATGCCTTTTTTTGGGTTTAACTTTAACCTTTGGGGTCCGATGGCGTCACAACATGAAAACAAAAGTAAGAGTGGATAAATCAGTAGTACAAGATTCAAGAATAAAAGAAAAAAATACTTAGAGAAAAATTTCTCCACAATAGTCAAAGGGGTTTTTCTTAGTTCATTGAAGGTATCACTTTAGGGAACATCATTATTGATATCACCATCAAGAGAGGACTAGTTGAGAGATAGAAAATTTTTACCTTATGGAATGCAAGCCATAGTATTACCGCTAAGGGGAATTTCTTATGCCAAGAGAGGTCATGCTCTTAAAGGACATAAAACCCGATATAACCAACAAGAATAAAAATCACATGAAGTAAGAATACCACACTTTGAATGAAGGTCATGTCATCAAGAAAGAAACAAGGAGGAATAATGCCCCCTCACTTTAAATAAATTTCTAAACACCATACTGTGAGCAATTATTTCAAAGTAGAAGATGATAAATATCGATAGATAAAAGAGACATGAGAGCTTATTTGGGAAGCCTCATGCCAAACATATGTCTCCAAATATAGCTACATCATGAAAATGAGGTGTCCGCCATATGCAATACTAAGATAACACATAAGGGATCCATGGATTTGAGGTCAACATATGTCTTTTTACAATGATATAATAGAGCTTGTAACCATCATCATTCCCCAAATAACTCATGGAACAATGAGCACAAAGGAAGAATAACACATAGAGAGAAAAGAAAATCCTTTTGGGTCAACATGGAAGAAACCTAAATGTCTCGATGCTTTACATCATCCCCAAAAGGAAAACACATAAGACAAGTGAAAAGGTAATGATTACGACAAATAGAAGAATGTAGATACAAATAGTAGAATGTCACGACAGATTTGCTTCCTTTGTATCCTTGTACCAATCGAGTGAAATGGGTCATCCAAAGTAGGTTCACAAACATAAAGACATGCCAAGCAACAAAGTATAGGGGATCACATTACACACATGAAATCACACAAATAATATGAATAGAAATAAATCTAGTATGACACATGCAATTTGACCTAAAACAATTCATATGCAACGCAATCATGTTCATCATATACACAATGTTGATGAATAGCCAAAGGGGAAACAACAAGCACCATACTAGGACAATCACCAAGTTCAACATGTGGTGATGTACTTTTATTAGGATGATCATCATGGTTTTTCTCATATATTCTCATGGAAGAGGAAAATAACAAATTCAACTCATTATGGACTTCCTCATTAATCTTAACAATCTCATCATCATCATCCAAGTTAATCGCAATAGGATGTATAATGATAATTTCCATAGAAGTTTCATGTGTTTTTTGGAAAAGGTGGAGAATCAACATGCTTTCTTTGAGTTAAATTTTGGTCTTGGTTTGCTTCTTTTTTCTCTTCTTTTAACTTACAAATAATAGCATGACATCTAATTCTACACTAGAATTTTAGTTTCTTTTTCCATGGTTTTCAAGTTGTAATTGTGTAGGAGTGGTTTTATCAACCATAGGTTTCTTTTCTTCTCACAAGGGAGGAACAAAAGGAAACATCGATGGTTGGCCAACCACTTTATCTCTGGCTTTGTAAACTTTTTTAATCTTAGGAGGAACAATATGGAATTATATGGTTACATCTTTGTCTCTTATAGGAAATAGGTGGAGGGTTTGTCATGGATTTGGCTTGGTTACTCAGAAGGGATTTTGGTTCAATCATGGTTGCATCAATGAGAGGAGATGCAATCATGGGTTGAGGGATATTGATAAGAGATAATTCTTCTATGCACTTTGCCTTAAAATTTTGGTAAGATTTAAAAAAGATGTCCTCACAAGGCTTAACAGGTTCCATAGGTTCGGGTCAAAATGAATCCAATGAGAAATTTCCACATGAAGATAGAAGATTAAAATTCTTATGATGCACAATGAGAAGCTCATTACCAAATAGAAATTTAAAGCATTTTTGCACTACTGATGAGACAAAATCCATGGAGCATAGCTATGGATAGTCTAGCTTCATGAGGAATAGGTCTGACTATAGGATGATGGAGAATGAGACTATTGCAAGATGGTGTGTCCCTTGGTGTCCTTGGTGCAACATGATGCTTGGGTTTATGACATGGCTTAACTGTCTCCTATGGATCTTGTATAAATTTGGCAATTGTATCAAGTATTAATAGGTCAATCTTTTGGTACAATGATAAACACCAATGTAAAAATTGGTATCAGGTTTGAGGCCATGGGTTTGAAACCCTCGCTTGTGCTAGGGGGATTGTTGAAAGATGGTGTGTCCCTTGGTATTCTTGGTGCAGTGTGGTGCTTGGGTTCATGACATGGCTTAGCTATCTCCCATGGATCTTGTATAAATTTGGTGGTTATATCGAGCATTAATAGGTCAATATTTTTGTGCAATGAAAACCACCAATGTAATAGAGACATCTAATTGTTTTGGTCCAAATTTTAAGGGTAGAGTGATCAAACCTATCATAGGGCAAGAAAAACCATTATGTGTTTTGATCTATGCTTTCGATTGTTCACAAGAATCATTATAAATTTCATGCACAATCTTGTTACATAATCCTATCACAATTATCTTATTTTTGGCCAATTTTGTGCACATAAACTCTACTTTTATTCCTACTTTTCTAGTCAATGAATGGCAAAGAGAGCATTATTTCCTAAATTACCACATTTTTTTGAAAAATAGAACTGCTATTGTCCTAATTTTTTTTTCTATCATCATAGAAAAAATTCGCTATCATCCTACTTTTTGAAATTACTTAGAATTTATCACAAACTAATTTCAAAACAATGGTATAATACCTTAAATATTTTGTAGAGAACATTGTCATTATTGGACTTGCACATACACAATCTAATCTTACCATCATTTACTTTTAACTTGGTTTAAATAGGGTTCATAACTAGTTCATAACTACCATATTTTGGACACAACATGAAAATTAGACTTGCATCATACCCTATTAAAATCCTTCATATCACCATCAAAAATCAAACGTCAATCTAGTCTTAAACATGTATTGAAACACAATAAATCAAACCAGCATCTTGCTATTGTTTTCGAAGCAATATTTGCTTGCAACCTCACATCTAGTTCAAGTAAAGAAATAACCATATCCTCTAAGATATAAAAAAACATCAATTTGAGTCTTGTGTACCTTGTGTCCTAGAATAGCATCCAATCAAAATGGCAAACAATATACTCATACTCTTAACCTAGGCTTTTATCATCCAACATCATAGTGTCATTCATCAAACAACATCTGAAATCAACTTATCTCCTTATCATAGGGTTGAGTAGAAAAAATTCATGATCCTTTGATCATACAACTATCCTAACATCATCATCAATCCATAAAAACCAACCAGAAACCTTTGTCCAAAAGTTTTACAAACATCTCAAAAACACCAAGGTCGTTTGAGCTCGTTTATGGCTATAACAAGATCTCAACATGAAAATAAAATGGAAGCTAACAAAATAAGCTCTAATGCACTAAACACCAATATCAACAATGAGGAATCACAACCATGGGGTTGCAATCCTAAGACATACTCAACTCCTCAAGAACAACCAACATTCAAAGCTCAACCAAATCCACCACCTAGTGATGTGGAAATAGGCCTTACACATCAAGACATATTTTATAGGCAAAAAAATCAACCTCCTAATCATATAGATATTATTATAGAGGAGTATTATAGTCACAAATAAGTTAATGACGAAGTACTTTTAGAACACACTCAAAATCCTAAAATGCAAAAACTAGTGGAAAAAAATATTGGCAAAGATCCAAACACATATTTCCTCAAACTAGTATAAAGTGGTGCCAAGCTACCTATAGATTGTAACATTAAAACTCTTAAGGATCCTACTCTCATTCCTTTGGGAGATGAATCAACAGTGAGACAAATACCTAAACCAGTAGTGGATCCCCAAAAACCACATTTATTCTCAAAATAACCTATCAATGATCAATCTTTCCCACAAAACATGGATTATTAGTTGTATAGATGTCCCTTACAAATTGAACAAGATGTGGTAAATCAATATGTTCAAGAAAATATAAATCTATTGACTAATCAAAAAATTACACCACACAATATGGAAACTAATACAATGGGATCCAACATATATGAGACATCTTGGAACACCCAACAATAAGGTCCTAGTGTTAATGTGAAAAACATGTGAAATCTTCCACAAAGACCATCACAACATGTAGTGAACCAACAAGGCAACCACCCTTTGCAACCAAAACTACATGATAAAAACTCACCTCAAGGACAACCCATATACAAATAAAATAATCCACCCATATATCAACAACTATCACAAACCAATAACCCACCAAATAAAAGCATGTACCAAGGAAATTTCCAAGATCAAACTCAATACATGCACCAACAACAATACTATGATCCTAACATACAATACCAATATGGATCATCATCTACCTGAAATAATCAACATCAAACATATGTTCTAGTACCATAAAACTTCAACCCTCAATGTCAAATGTATGTTAAACCACCACAAAGCACACATCTTCAAAATCAAGTGCCGAATCCCCCACAACACAACATTGGTGCTAAAAAACCTCCATCACAATATCAAACTTACGCCCATCAACAACAACACATCACACCTCAACAACAACCTCAAACTTACATATCACAAAAACATCATACGATCAATCCACAACACACTCACATCAATAATCAAGGACCCAATCCATCATCCTACACATACAACACAACTTGAGGGCCCTCATATATACCAACCCCACAATATAATGCACAAAAAATTATGGGGCAGCAAGTTTATAATATCCCCCCTCATCAAACAAATGCACCAAGAGATAACTTAAATTTACAAATCCAAAATCGAAACCAAAGGATATCAAACATTTAACTCATAAAATAGAAGAAGAGTTATGCTCTAAAAGACATATGTCCATATGCCTTTGATTGTTTCATAACCTTGATTCACTTCCCTAAGAGCTTTTAAATACCCAAATTCAACAAATACAAGGGAAGAGGAGATCCAATATAACACATATGAGAATTTTTAGTAGCTTGCATGGATGTACAAAACAATAACTCCTATTTAATGAGGCTTTTCCCATGAAGTCCCAATGGTGTAACTATTGAGTGGTTCTCTCATCTATAGCCCAATATCAAAACCTTTGATGAGTTATTGAAAAGATATGTTATTAAATTCTCCTATGGCATAGAGAAAGACATAACAATCCCCAACCTATACAAGATTAAACAAAACCAAGGTGAGTCCTATTGGAAATAGGTGCCTCAACTTCTGGCGTGTACCTCTATTTAAGAAATGGTAGATTTTCTTCATTTTTGGCCTTTACCACTCTATCGCTGGGGGAATCTCTTAGAGGTGCAGTTGCATGGTTTACCACCTTACCACGAGCCTCTTTTGTTCAATATGTGATTGGGCGATGTTACCTCCATACCACATAGTCACTCTCCTTCGTTGGTGATAGTACGGTGGACTGGGCGATCAGCCAGAACGTTTACCTCGGTATCGTAGGAGTTGTTTGAAGAAGGAGCAGCAATGAGGTAGACCATGGAAGTCAATGAGAATGCTTACTAGCATACCACGATGGCCTTTTGGCCATGTCATGGTGGCACGGTAAGCCGTGACAGTCGGTGTAGACATTTACGTCCATATCGTAGGGGGTTACGCATGGCTCAGCGGTGGCACGGTGAAGGTGGCAGATTAGTAGTTGAATGCTCACCACCATACTATGATGGTCCCTCTGCTTGGGTGCAGTAGTGTGGTGTGTATACTACCAAGGGCTGAATGGTAGCATGGTACATCGCATTACCATGAGAGTTGGTCGATAGGCTTGCGGTGGCATGGTAGAAGGTGATCAGTGCTTGGATGACAGATTTAACTTGATATTCAAAGTGATGGACAAGTGATGTTATGAAATGTGGCATGATAATACTTGTTGATTTTACATCGTTGTTGTAAATCAACAACTAATTGGCTGGTTGCTTGAAGAGTTGAATGCATTAACTGCAAGGCTCAAGTTGACAGGTGACACTATCCGATTGTAGGAAGAAGAATTAAATGTAGGATGGCCCCATGTGTGATTGCAGGGTGACTTGGTCAGGAAGAGATCAGATTTGTCTATCAGTGAGAAGGTGTATAATTAAGACACCCGATTGGTTGTTGATTGTAATAGTCACTAAGGTGATAGTGAGGAATTCATTGTATGCTATAAGAGCATTGTAATAGTGAGTGTATTCAAATTGAAGTCTGCTGCTTTGAGCTAACTATCAGAGAGTGAGGTCTGTGAACTTTGTATGTAATTTGTTTATGTTAATACAAAGTGATTGCTCTTGGTGTGTTGGGTTTTTCTCCGGAAAGGGTTTTCCCACGTAAATTTGGTGTTATCTCTGTGTGTGGTTTATTTCAGTTACTCTTGTTATCCTGTATGTGTGCATCTTAAGTATATGAAAGTTTCAAAAGAAGGTTTTTTGCACTTCTCCTCTAAGGTATTAGTATTAGGAAAGCATATTTTGTACCTCTTCTTTTTCTTTCAAGTGGTATCAAAGCCTATCCAGTTGTGTTATCCTTGTTAGTAGGGCTGGTTTTTTGTGCTAATACTATTCCAGTGGGAGTCTTACAAAGTTAGAACCAAGTTCTATTTGAGATGGAAAGTACATCAGGTAGAGTAGAGATTGAAAAATTCAATGGTGGAAACTTTGAGTTGTGGAAACTCAAGATGGAAGAATTGTTAGTTGACAGAGACCTCTAGGTTGTTGTGTCTTGAACTATGCCACAAGGCTTGAAACTAGAGGATTGGGACCTCACTAATAGAAAAGCTAGAGGTGTGATAAGACTATCTGGTTGATTCTATACCCCTAAACATCCATGAGGAGAAGTCCCTGACTTCATTATGGAAGAAGCTTGGTGACATTTATCAGGGAAAGTCTCTGGTGAATAAGTTATTCCTGAGGAAGAAGTTGTACTCCTTGAAAATGGAAGAAGGAGCATCTGTTGTAGACCAATCTGAACTCATTTAATATGAGTGGTTCTTAGTTGGCATCTATGGGTGTGAAGATAGAGGAGGAGGATCATTGCATGCTTTAGTTATGTTTATTACCTAACACTTGGGATCATCTAGTAATGACTATTGGAAGTACAACAACTACTTTCAAGATGGAATACGTAGTTTCCTCCCTTTTGTTAGAAGAAATGTGAAGCAAGTCATCAAAGATGGCCAAAGAGGCCCTTGTTGTTCGAGGTAGATCAAAGGAGAAAGGAAAGAAAAAGGACAAGAATTCTAAATCAAAATCTGAAGGGAGATCAAAGTCCCCTAGTAAAATTTCCAAGGTGAAATTATGGAACTATGGGAAGCCTGGTCATATCCGAAAGGATTGTAAGGAGAAGAAGAAGAAGAGTAGTAACTCTTCAGATAATGACTCTTCTCAGACTGATGCAGATTCCTTTATTGCAGCCTTCATGACTCAAACATCAGATGTTGTCTGGTTGATTGACTCAGGTGCATCTTTCCATATGACATCTCATAGAGAGTGGTTCACTAAATACAAAAAGTATGATGGTGGAAAGGTGTACTTGGTGAGTGACTCAACTATGGAGATTGTTGGCCGTGGAAGAGTCAAAATACAATTCCCTGAAGGAAGAACCAAAGGGATTGGTGATGTACTACACATACTAGGTTTGGCTTGTAACTTACTTTCTGTTAGTAAGCTGAATGATGCTGGTGTGGAAGTTTCTTTCTCGAGTAAAGAATGTAAGATGACTAGAGGCGCAATGGTGTTGGCTAAGGGTGTATGAACTAGCACTCTGAAAAAGCTGGATGCACATGTTGTTCAATGTAACATCTCTAAAAAGTCAAGAAAATTTGTTCGTGCAGAGGAGAATATTTTCGCTCCTGTGAGTACGAATTCCTTGGAGGTGAAACTCCTAGAAGAGAAGACCATTTGTGGACTCATAGACTCAGTCACATAGGTGAGAAAGGTTTAAAAACTTTGAAAAATAAAAATCTTGTTGAAGGGCTTGTTGATTGTAACCTTGAGTTCAATTTTTGTGAACACTGTATTTATGGAAAGAAACACTGTGTTTCATTTTATTCAAGTCCTCATAAATCTTCTAGTGTACTGGATTATGTTCATTTTGATGTATTTGGTCCAGTGAATTTTCCTTTGTTATCGAAGTCTAGATATTATGTTTCTTTTATTGATGATTATTCAAGAAGGGCATTTATATACTTTCTTAAGAGTAAATGAGAAGTGTTTAGTCGATTTAAAGAATTTAGAACTTTGGTAGAAAATTAGACTAGAAAGAAAATTAAATGCTTGAGGATAGATAATGGCGGTGAGTTTTTTTCTACAGATTTTGAAAGGTACTACAAATACCATGGGATTAAAAGGCATAAAACTACACCTTATACTTCATAACATAATGGAGTTGTTAAAAGGTTGAACATGACACTAATGGAAAGGGCGAAGAGTATGTTGAGCAGTGCTAGTCTAGAGCAGAAGTTCGGTGCTGAGGTTGTGGCTATAACATGTTACCTAGTAAATCATTCTCCTTTCCCTGCTCTTGTTGATAAGACACCTTTGGAAGTGTGGTCTGGTAAGAAGCCCTCTCTAAGACATATTCATGTCTTTGGCTATGAGGTATATGCATATGTGCCAAATGAGAAAAGATCTAAGTTGGAGAAAAAGGATATTAAATGTATCTTCATCGGCTATGGTGTTGGTATTAAAGGATACAAGCTTTGGAATCTTGATACTAAGAAGGTTTTGTACAACAACTAAGTGTAATATTTTGTGAGCTGAAACCTTCAACAACTGATCCACAGTTAGAGACATATCGAAGGGAAAAAAGAATGATGTAGTTGAAATTCCTCAAACTCCAAAAAAAGAGGAACTACATGATGTACCTAAAACTGAGGAGAGCTCTAGCAGCTCTGAAGATGAAGAACCACAACCTCAACCAGTAAGAAGATCTACACATGAAAGACATCAACCAGATAGGTATGGTTTCTCTATATTAGATTCAAACTATGCCTATGCTTTGATTACTAGCATTGATGAGACTAGGACTATGAAAGAGGAAATTAATATGTCCGATTCAAATTCCTGGTTGGAAGCCATGAATGAAGAAATGGAATCATTGAAGAAGAATGAAACTAGGATTTGGTACCTTTGCCTGAAAGGAGAAAGCTTGTTGGTTGTAAATGGGTATTTAAGAAGAAGACTGGTCTAGATGGTAGTGCTAAAAAGTATAGAGTGAGGTTGGTTGCAAAGGGGTATTCCCAGGTAGAGGGAATTGATTATGGAGAAATATTTTTCCCTATAGCTAAGCTAACATCTATCATATTTTTGTTTTCACTTACAACTACATATGAATTAGAGATTGAATAGATGGATGTGAAAACAAAATTTCTCCATGGAGAGCTAGAAGAAGATATTTATATGTCCTAGCCTGAGCACTTCATTGAGAAAGGAAAATAAATTCTAGTATGCAAGTTAAAGAAATATTTGTATGGTTTGAAATAATTGCCTGGAATGTGGTACCAAAATTTTGACATTTTTGTGTTGTCTATGGGATTTGTGAGATCAAAATCTAATCATTGTGTGTATTACAAATCTAAAAATGATCCTTTACTTATTATTACCCTGTATGTGGATGATATTTTGTTCATAGGAAATAGTAAGACTATGATTTCTGATCTAAGTCTCAGTTGTCTGCAAAGTTTGAAATGAAAAATCTGGGTGTAGCAAGGTATATTTTGGGGATGGAGATAACCAAGGACAAAATGAGTAGAAATATTTGGGTTACCCAGAGTAAGTATGTTAACACTATTCTGGAGAAATTCGGTATGAATGACTATAAGCAACTAGTTGTTCCAGTTTTGTAGGGAACGAAGCTATCTTTTGAAGATTGTCCAAAATATTCTACTGAGATGGAGGATATGACCAAGGTGCCTTATTCAAGTGTTGTTGGTAGTTTAATGTATGCAATGGTCTATAGAAGGCCAGACATTGCCCAAGCAGTGGGAGTACTTATCCATTTTATGGAAAATCCAGGAAGGACACATTGGGATGTTGTGAAAAGATTGTTTGGATATTTAAAAGGAACTTCCGAATATGCTTTGTGTTACCATGGAAATTTGGTTGGATCATAGAGGACTCTCAATATTCATGGATTTTTAGATTCTGATTGGGTAGGGGACATTGATAGCAGAAGGTCCACCAGTGGATATAATTTCATATTGAATGGTGGTGAAATTAGCTGGATGAGCAAGCGACAGGTTGTAGTCGCTTTGTCCACTATGAAGGAAGAATACATGGCAGCAACTCATGCCTGCAAAGAAGTTGTTTGGATCAGTTATTTGTGTTATGATATTGGTTTTGATGGAGGGTAGATTACTATTTGTTGTGACAGTCAGAGTGCCATTTTCTTGGCAAAAAATCGAACTTTCCATGCCAGGATGAAAGATATTGATGTGCAGTATCACTTTGTGAGGGATATGGTGGAGGATGTAAAGGTCTCTTTAGATAAGGTGGATACTTTGAAGAATATTGTAGATGCATAGAAAAAGCTAGTGAGCACAAACAAGTTTAGATGGTGTGCAAGCTCGATGGGCCTTGGGGCCTATGATCGTCAGTAAATTTAAAATCTAGAGGAAGCCAACAAGTCTTTGTCAAGTGAGAGCTTGTTGGAAATAGCTACCTCAACTTAGATGGCTTGTACCTCTGTTTAAGACTTGGCGGATCTCCTTCATTTCTAGCCTATACCGCTCTACCACTGGGGGCATCTATTGGAGGCATGATTGTGTGGTTTATCACGTTACCATGAGCCTCTTTCATTTGGTCTATGGTTGGGCGGTGTTACTACCATACCGCAGAGTTACTCTCCTTCATTCATGATAGCATGGTGGATTGGGCGGTCAGCTGAAACATTTACCTCGATACCGTAGGAGTTGCTCAGAAAAGGCACGGTGACACGATAGACCGTGGAAATCAATGAGAATGCTTACCGCCATACCACAATGGCCTTTTGGCCATGTCACGGTGGCATGGTAAGCCGTGACGGTTGGTGCAGATAGTTACCTCCATACCACAGAGGGTTACACATGGCTCAACTATGGCACGGTGAAGGTGGCACTAGTGGTTGAACACTCACCACCATACCGTAGGGCACGATAGTGTGGTGTGTATACCGCCAAACCACAAAGGCCTTGTCCGAGATGAGTAGTAGCATGGTACACCATATTACCATGAGAGTTGGTTGATAGGCTTGTGGTGGCATGGTCGAAGGTGATTAGTGCTTGGATGGAAGATTTGACTTGAAAATTAAAGTGATGAATGAGTAACATTACGACATGTGGCACAATAATACTTGTTGATTTTACATCACTATTTTAAATCAAAACTAATTGGCTAGTTGCTTGAAGATTTGAATGCATTAGCTTCAAGGGTCGATTCAGCGAGTGACAATATGCAATTACAGGAAGAAGAATTAAATGCAGGATGGCCTGATGCATGATTGCAGGGAGACTTGGTCAGGAAGAGATTAGATTTGTCTATTAGTGAGAAGGTGTATAATTAAGACACTTGATTGATTGTTGATTGTAACAAGTAATAGTTGAATGATTGTAATAGTCACTAAGGTGATGGTGAGGAATTCATTATATGTTGTAAGATCATTTTAACAATGAGTGTATTCGAACTAAAGTCTGTTGTTGTGAGCTAACTATTAGAGAGTGAGGTCTATGGACTTTTTATGTAATCTGTTTACTATAATACAAAGTGATTTCTCTTGGTGTGGTCATTTTTTCTCTCGAAAGGGTTTTCCCATGTAAATTTGGTGTTATATTTATGTGTGGTTTATTTTAGTTACTCTTGTTATCCTATTTGTGTGCATCTTAAGTGTATGAAAGTTTTAAAAGAAGGTTTTTTGCACTTCTCCTCTGAGGTATTAGTGTTAGGAAAGCGTATTTCACACCTCTACTTTTCCTTTCAATTCCTTTGCTTCATACATATAGATATGGAGACACAAAGCTAGTAATTGTAAGTGGCTCATTCCCAAAAAAACATTAGTGGAGATCTTTGTCGCTAACCTTCAAGGGGACATTAGTTATCAACTCACCATGTTATTTCCTAGAAATTTTGAAGAAATCATCGAAAAAGGTTTAGTCATCAAAAGAGATCTCATAGCAAGGGGAGTCATTAAAATCTATAACAACAAGGACCACACTTATTTTTTTAATGAAAAACTTAAACTATGGGAAAATAACAAGAACATTGCAAACAATGGAGTGGTTAATTCCAAATTTGTGCGAAACATACAACCTCTTAACAATCCACAAAATAATTTCCAAGTAGATCAAACAAACTATCCTCAAAAAAATGCACAAAACAACTAGGTTTCTATCCTTAAAAAATCCAACAAAGTAACCAACAAACAAATTAAGGTCAGGATAATCAAAGAGGGCTTCCAAGGAAAAATACCCAAACTAGAAGAAATTTCACTCCATTGGGAGAAACTCTTGAGGTAGTTGTACATAAAATCATTCAAAAGAATCTTATCAAGCTTCCTAATCCTGATAAAACATCCTATGATGAACCAAAATTTAAACCCCTTTGGTACAAGAGAATGATCAATGGAAATTCCACAAAATCAAGTGTCACACAAAAAACAACTGCATGAGGCTTAAAAATATCATACAAGATGATATAAAAAGGAGAGCTCGACATTAAACATTGTTTTGGGCCCTCTAGAAATATAGACATGGGAATCTAAAAGGATCCAAACACTGATCAATCTAGAGTAAATGAAAATGGTAAGGGACAAGATTACAAAAAATATAACTACACCTACAATATAGACTCTTTAGGATCATCTTTAAATCTAGCAACCATGCATACAACATTCATTATATCTAGCTTGGTCTGAGTCAAATAGAGTAATCCACCAATCATTGACCTGTATCTTGTCTAATTTTCTTTGGGAGAATCATCATTCTGTGTAAGTTTGCATCTAGTTATCATAGGTGTACCAACTGGATTTGAGTCTTCCATGCCAAATTTTTTCAATAACTCTTTCACATACTTGGACTGAGATACACATATTTTGTCATCTAACTGAGTAATTTGCAATCCTAAAAATAATTTCAGCTCTCCTATCATTGACATCTCAAATTCACTTTTCATTTCATCAGCAAATTTCATGCATAAGTCATCATCACCTTCAAAAATAATGTCATCGACAAAGACTTCAATGATTAATTATTTATTCTGATCTAGCTTGAAATATAGATTGTTGTTAGCGGTACCTTTATTGAATCCAAGTTTCAACAAGTATTTATCTAATCTAGCATACCAAGCTCTAGGAACTTGCTTAAGTCCATACAGATCTTTCTTCAATCGACATACCATGTCCTTTTCATCAGTCAATTAAAATCCATCTAGTTGTTCAACATAGAATTCTTCTTCTAGATCACCATTTAGAAATGTTGACTTTACATCCATCTGATAGACTTTATAGTTCTTGAAAGTAGCATAAGAAAGAAATAATCTTACAGCTTCAATTCTAGCAATAGGGGAAATTTTTTCCTCAAAATCAATACCTTCCATCTATGAGTACCCTTTGCAAACCAGTCTTGCTTTGTTTCTGACCACTTATCCTTTCTCATTCAGTTTATTTTGAAACACCCACTTGGTTCCGATCACATTTTTCTTCTAAGGTCTAGGAACAAGATCCCATGTATCATTTTTCTCCATATGGATTAGTTCTTCTTTCATGACTTCCATCGAATATTCATCTTTGCATGCTTCATTGATATTTCTAGGCTCAGCTTTGGAAATTAGATAGTACTATTCTAGAATTATTCTTCTAGTTTGTACACCTTTTCTCTTGTCTCCTATGATCTGACTATCAGAATGATTTTTCCTCACATACTTGGGAGTTTTAGGATTTTCCTTGACTTCTTGTTCTTGTGTTCTTTCTTCTGCACTTTTGCTAGTCTCGGCCTCTTGATTTCCTTGGTCCACCGAAACAATTTGAAGTTTATTTTGTGCCTAAACATCATTCCCATTGTTATCACTATCATATTGATCATCTAAATCATATCCACTACATCTGGATGGTCTACCAATATCCTCATCAACTTAGACATCAGCACTTTCAACTATTTTATTCAACCTCTTATTAAAGCACCGATAAGCTTTTTTTTTAGTAGAGTAACCTAAAAATATTCCTTCATCACTTCTAGCATCAAACTTGCCTATATCATCATCTCTCTTGATGTAACATTTTATTCCAAATTTTTTGAAATACTTGACAATAGGCTTATAACCAAACCATAGCTCAAAAGGCATCTTACCAAAATTACTATTGGCATTCACCCTATTAATGGTATACACAACAGTACTTGTAGCTTCTCCCCGGTAGAAATGAGGAACATTTGCTTCCAGCATCATGGTTCTAGTAGTGTCTAGAATGGTTATGTTCTTTCTTTCAACAACTCCATTTTGTTGAGGGGTTTGGGGAGCAGATAGTTGTCTTTAGATTCCATGCTCTTCACGGAAAGAATTCAATTCCTAGGAAGTGAATTCACCACCTTTGCTTGACCTTAGACATTTGATATTTTGACCTATCTCATTTTCTTCCATAACTTTGAAGCTTTTGAAATTTTCTAGTGCTTCATGTTTTTCTCTTAAGAAAGAAACCCATATCATTCTATAATAATCATCAATGAGCAACATAAAATGCCTTTCACCTTGTAGACTTCTGATTCTAGATGTATCACATAGATTAGTATGTATCAAATCCAGTACACCATTGGAGCTATATTGTTTTCTCCATAAATAATTTCTTGTCTGCTTTCCCATCTAACATTCCTTGCACATAGTGTTAGTAGGCTTCACTAGCTTAGGAAGATCTCTAATTGCTTGAGTAGAGC
Organism: Sequoiadendron giganteum; assembly: GCA_007115665.2. Taxonomy (NCBI): domain Eukaryota; kingdom Viridiplantae; phylum Streptophyta; class Pinopsida; order Cupressales; family Cupressaceae; genus Sequoiadendron; species Sequoiadendron giganteum. Next base: position 169,252,234 of record CM021102.1, read on the forward strand.
TTATATTAACAATTTTATCAAAGTTCACATGACACAACCTCCTATGCCATAAATAGCTTACATCAATCTGAGCAATTAAACAAATTTCACTAGAAGCACTCAAATGAAAGATATTACCTTTTGTCTTTGTACCTGAAGCAATCATATTTCCAAAAATTCCCCTTATTCTATACTTACCATCCTTAAATTGAATATTTTAACCTTTTTCTACCATCTGTCCAAGACTCAAGAAGTTATGCTTTAAGCCTTCTACATAAAGAACATCATTAGTATTGTGCTTACCACCAAAATAAATAGTACCTCTACCACAAATCACACCAAAAGTTTTGTCTCCAAATCTTACAACACCACCATCATAGTTTTCCAAGCTTACAAACTTTCTTTTGTCACTAGTCATATGATGTGAGCATCCGTTGTCAATTACCCACTCATCTTTTTCCTTAATTTTCACTGCAAGAGCTTTCTCAACATTTACATTACTAGCTGATTCAGTGGACACTTGACCATATTCTTTGATAGAAATGAATACCCATTCATCTTCATTTCCAATTTCTTTATCAGATTCTTCATCAGTGACACCTTCTTTAGTATAATATCATTTCCTTTGAAATTTAGTCTTCTCAGGTTTGTACTTTGAAATTCTTTTAGGACATCTAGATGCAAAATGACCTATTTTATTGCAATAAAAACATTTAATAGGTAGCTTTCCTTTGTACTTACCATGACCTCTGGCTTCTCTTTTCACAATCAATGCTTCGAGTTCTTCTAATTCTTTTTCTTCATCTTCAATATTTTTCAGCTTCATTGGCTACCTGCAATATATTTTTTACAACTTTCTCAATCTCCTTGACATATGCAACCTTCAAAATCACCAACTCTAATAGTGTTGATATCAATGACAACCACATATCAAAAACACAACCACAACATCCAACATTTTCATCATAATAAGAGTGGGGAAAAGAAACACTTCTCCCATTTTAAGAAACAATTGGCCCATTACATTTAACCTAAGTATCGTTGATGATGATTATCCAAGATTTGGGTTATTGGGGGATTGAGATTTAAGGCCAAGAAGACAATCTTAAACATAGAAGAAAATATGATATTCATTCTAAAATAAATCAAAAACTTCTTGCAAATCTATAAAAGCATCCTCCTTATTCCCATATTACAACAACTTCTCAAATATGGGTGCAACACTTCCAAGTATATTTAGAAACATAAGATATTGACAAATAATTATAAAATCATGCAAAGGTGATTCTTTTGATAAATTTTAATAAGAATATAAATAACTTCACATTGGTATTCTCTTCTACTAGCAAATGTTTAAGGAACGATGATGTAGTAAGACAAAAATTTAGAAACATTATCAATTTATGTGATTGTTACTTCAAACCTATCAGGCCCTATGTATTCAAGTGTAATACCCAAAGCCTATTCAAAATTATCCATAAAAATGTATTTTTCTAGCATTAGTTATATTACTTACCCTAGTCTAGGTTCATTTTTCCTACTTGTTCATTTAATTTTAATACATCGGCATGTAGAGCTGCATACTCACCAATAAATTTAGCAAACAAAATATGCACATAGTGTGAATCTTTTCCTACCTAAACATGTCTTTAGAACCCAAAGCATAGGACAAAGAATCATTAATCTCCCCAAGGTAATAGAAAACCTTTGAAATAACCAACACCATATGTAGTGTAGAAAAATGTATCCTTTTACATTTTCTCACTTTTCTGGGACCTCCTTGTTTAAATTGGACTTAATTGTTCCTTAATTTAGAGTTGTAAAGAGTATCCCTTTACACTTTCACAGTTATTTAGGGCTCCCTTGATTAATTGATATTAATTATGCCTTAATTGGCCCTATAATTTATTTACAAGCCCATTAAATTACATTTTCCAAAGGGGAAAGACAACAATAATTAATTCCTAAACATAACACTTTACATTGAGTAATGTGTGTTCCAAGTATAGGGATTTGGGACCCATTCACCCATGGGTGAATGGGTCCTCCATAAACCTTAGTACCTAAACTCAAATTATGTTTTTGGTGGTATTTTAAGATCTTCAATTCCATAATTCAATGTCGGCTTGTGATATTTGAATTTCTGTAAATTAATGATACATACCTATAAATACAAGGTTATTTCACTAAGTTTCACCAAACAATTTTATGAGACTTTCATAAAAAAATTTATGAGATTTAAAAGAGAATTTCAAGAGAAACAAAGTGCATTCAAAGGAAGATTTATTAGAGATTTATTGCAGCAATCAAGATGTATTCATCATGTCAAAGTCTTCTTGCATCATGCATGTATTTTTGGAGCCAACATTGTGATGTAGGTTTAATAAACAAGCAAATTGTTTAAACCACTATTTCAAACAAGATTCAAAGTTCAAGATACACATCCATTGAATCCATTTCATGCAAGTTTCAAAACTTCATTCAAGGACTTATTCAAGAGTTTGTTAAGTGGTAACATAGCATTGTTCATTCTTCATTCCCTCTTTCATGCATTATTTAATTTCAAGGTTTGATTACCAAAATGTGGTTTGACCAAGGTAAACCCCCATTCACCAAAAGCCAGTGTACCCAAGGGATGCGTCCCCCCCTAAAACCCTAAAGTTCCTGAAATGGGGACATCCCTGAGACGTGGGGACAGTGTTCCCAAGTTTCTAGCAGTGCCACCATTTTTCCCTTACCACCAAAGATGCGCACACATCTCGACATCCACGAGAAACTGAGGGGGATGCCTATGTGTCCATCGAGTATCTCAGGGATTCCCAAGCATCCCCCACGGTAGAAACTTATAGACATGGTTTAAAAAAAAAAAATATTATTATTTGCTTGGTTCACTACATTTTGTCATTTTGAAGTTTTGATTTTTTACTTGTTTTGATATCATGCTATAGATTCTTGTCATCTTTATGATCATATATTATTGATATAATATAATATAAATCTTCCATTTGCCGATTCGATAGTTGTAGTATTGAGTATTATAATTTCTAATTAGTAATTCAATATTGAAAACTTCAATTTTCAAGTATTTACGATTTAGTATTTCAATTTGGCATTTATAATTTTGCAATTTTACTTCTTAATAGTCTTATACATATTTTCATAACTATCATTTTAAGTAACATATGTATAGTATATAGTATATGCACTCCCCCTTCGCCCCCTCCCCTCACCACCATCCCCCCGCCGTCCCCGAATTTAGGCCCCTTTGTCCCCTCATCCCAAAAACCTATCCCCCCATCCCCAATAGTGGTGTAACATAGCCAAAAACAAACAATTTTTCCCTCTCATGTTATGTTTTTAGATCTAGGTGGAAGAAACCTTGAAAACCTCTTGAAGAGAAAATTTGAAGAAGTTGATAAAGTTGCAAAAGTTGTCACAATTGTTGTCATCTCATGGAAAATCATCTACAAAAGTTATTTCCAACATTTCAACACTACCACCTAGACAAATTGGAAGCTAAAAATCTATATCAGAGGTTCACAAAAGTTGTAGAAAAACCTTGATAGTGGACCCATTTTCCCATGGGAAAATGAGTCCTAGTCAACCTTCAAAAACTCTTTTGGTGACTAGTAAACAAATTTCTACCCTTCTTAAATATGTTATTTAACTTTTTGTTCTACTTATTTTGATCGAGTTTGATATTTTTGTTTCAAGTGTTAGATTATATTTTGGTATTGATTTTCTATTTTTAGTTTTTCTCCCCAAAGTGTTGTTTGGCCTTGACCCCCATCCTAAGCACAAAAAGGAAATCCTTAATATTCTCACAAAGGTTTGATTCACCGAAGGGTTGTTAGGCGATTCTTTGTGAGGATCTCATTTCCTAATGAAATAAAGGAAAATAGGTCACTAATTGGTTCATTTATCCATTTTGGTGATCCAACCTATTTTTTGGTGTTTCATTTTGTTGAACCCAACTTTTGAGCATTACATCATTCTAATTTTCAAGTCCATTTTAGTCCTAGATCTAGGATTTGCATTCATTTGCATTACATTGAATTGAATTGAATCTCATTTAGGGTTTCTTAACTTCCATTAGTTTGCATCTCATTTAGGGTTTTAGGCTTGTATTTTTTCATTATTTAAAATCTAGAAAACATAAGAAAATTAGTCATTTTGCAAAGCATTTACATAACATTGCATGATTAGAAACTTAAAATACAAAATTGAATCAAAATTGCATTTCAAATTGGGTGTCCTAGTTTGTCATTTAGCACTATTTTGCATTCACATTTAGACTTAATTTTATAGAAAACTAAAATTGTGATCCCCTGTCTCAGTCCAAAATCTGAAAATGATAAGAATCAACTTAGAAATCTATAAATTCATTTTTCAAATCCCTGAAATAAGACCCATTCACCCATGGGTGAATGAGTCCCTGATTAGGGGATTTTCTTGCATTTTTGGGCATTAAAGTCTTCATTTCTGCATTTTGTTGTGTTGTTTTCAGTTTACTATTTTAATTTGTAGAATTTCTATTATTTCAATTTGTTCATATCAAGCTTAATTTTTCAATTGCAGTGCATCATGCGAATTCAAAATTGCATCTAAAAGACATCATTTTTAGGTTTTTGCATAGCATAATCAGCGTAAAGGAGGGGGGCCTACTACTCAGGACCCCAAGTCACAAAAGGGTATAGAGAAATAGGCTTCCCTAATCTACCTCAAGCTAATGAAACATTTCAGAAGATTTTAAAGTTTAAAGGCTAAGAAGGAAAAGCAACCTAGTTGCTACTGTGAACCCCAATCCTATTCATGCATAGACATGACAAACAAACACATTAGTTAGTTGATATGAAAGATAAAAGAAGGATTCCCCATGAAATCCATTCACAAATACTCAAATTAGGAAAAACAAGAACAAACGTGAAATATAGATGAAATCCAAAATTAAGCAAATGAAAACTCTTGATCCCATGGGGGAGTTGGTGCCAATTGATATGTCAAAATTAGCCCTTTCCTAGGTCCTTTGTAAGATTTTTGATTTGATGAGTGATTGATCCACTTTGTTGATGAAGAACAAGATGAGTTCTTGAGAAAACTTGCACTAACCTAGCTAACATCTTGCATTGAGGATGAAGTTGAGTAGAGTAAGTTTACTCAAGTTGTGGATGATAGAATGGGAGGAAGAGTGTCTCATTTATACATTTCAAATTGGAAGAATGAGCAAGATTTGAGCAATGTGGGACAAAATACCAACCAATGAGAGAAGGCCACTTGTCCACATGTGACTAGAGGAGGAATGAGCACATTTTGGTCAATGTGCATAATAAATTCTATGAGATTCAAATTTAAAATTTGAATGTGACATGTTGGAGGGAGAAAGAAATGGAGTTAATGTCACCTAGCTCAATGCACAAGGATATGTAAGAGGAGTGAATTCCTTGTTGGTGTACCCATCCACTTGGATTTTGAATTAAAATTTGAGGGAATATTTCTTCCTTATTCCTTGTTGAGATAAAATAGGCAGCTAAATAAATCAAAGTAATCGATTTATTGTGCAAGTTGCATTCTCTAGAGGATTTTACTGATTGAGATTAACTTAATGAGAGATTAGGTTATTTGACAATATTGAATCAAATTTATGAGTTTATTTAAATCAAGAATTGAGGAGAAAGATTAATTAAATAAATGTTTTTTGATTTATTTAACTCAAGGGGATAATGTTAGATTAAATTAAATAAGCTTTAATTTATTTAATTTAATGAGAAGACTTTAGGGATTTAAATAAAATAATTATTTATTTAAAAGGGGATTTTAGGGTCAATTAAATTAAATTGATTAATTTAATCAACAAAGGAGAAAGACTTAAATAAATAATGATTTATCTAATTAAGAGATGAAAAGTGATGATTAGCTGAGAGTTTGATTTCGGAAGAAATGATTTTAGTAATCAAGATCAAGTGCGTTAAATTGAGTTGTACATTTTCCATGTCTACCTTTTGCCTCTCTTTGAACCATTGTACTTGTTGTATTGATTCAAAGAATAAAAATGTTGTGATCAAAATTCAAAAAAATTATATATTTTTGAATGCCCCACTGTCGCCTCAGCAAAAGGATTATGCTAATATATTTCACCCTCGAGAGATCAAGCGAAAATTTTGATTTTTTGATCGAGATCATGATAAAATGCAAGAGGAGTGGTTTTATTGATCAGAGGATGAAAATAATTCTGATGATGTGTAGATAGTCATCGGCCATGGGTAGCCTCATGTATATTTTGAGATCTCACACCTACTTTAGATAGAAATGTTGGTAAAGATAGAAGAATAAGAAGAATAAAATGGATGGAAGGAGGATCCAACAAGTCTACTTTATGATGATGATGATGATGATTTGCTTACCAGGAGTTGGGATTTTCAAAGGGCCAAAATGTGAACCCTAGTTTCATACCTGCACAAATACAACAAACAAACACATTATTAGATCAATATACAAGGTGAAACAAGGATTCCCCATGAAATCCATTCATAAATACTCAAAATAAGAAAAAGAAGAACAAACATGAAATATAGATGAAATCCTAAATCAAGCAAATGCAAAATCTTGATCCCATGGGGAAGTTGGTGCCAATTGATATGTCGAAATTAGCACTTGCACAACTCCTTTGTAAGCTTTGTGATGATTGATCCACTTGATGGTTGAATTCCAGCATAACCTAGCTAAGAACTTGATAAAATAGATGAAAATGGCTATGCTTGAAGATGAAATTGAGTATAATACGTTTACTGAATTTTTGGATGGGGTGATGGGTGGATGAAGATTCATGACATGGTTGGCTATAGTATTGGCATTGGTTTCATCATAAAGATTCTTCATGCTCCCTATATTGCCATTTGATCAAGACAAAGTTGCCCATAATTTTATAGAGGTATCACTGATATATTTATTTCCCCTTATTATCGAATAACCAAGGCCTTGATGCCTAGGATTGCTAATAATCTGCACTTATTCTAGGCTACCTTGTTCATGTAGGCCTAATCCTATGCCTTGATAATTCATCTATTGAAACATTTTATTTGCAATAGGATATGATTTACCTTGGAAACAAGGTGCTACTCCTTCTCTGCTCTATGGTGGATCTTCAAAGGTGATAACTTCTTTATTGATGAGGCAGCTTTCCCTAAGAAAGGCAAGTGATCCAAGTTTATAAGTGATAGGATCCTCTATCTTTGAGATAACCTCCTAATTGATCTCCTTGGCTTGATCTTGTGATATATTAGATTGTAATGCTTCTTTAAGAGGTGTTGATGATTGACTGTCCACATAAAAGTCTTCCTCATGATTCATTTTAGAAGATGTTTCTAATTCATGACTTCTATAGGAGCCTTCTTCATGATCTATTTCTACTATGTCTCCATAGGATGTTTCTAATTTGAAAATTTTGTAGAAGCCTTTTGATATGTCTCCATATGATGTCTCTATTTCATAACTTTTGTAGAAGTCTTCTTCATGATCCACTTTTGGTATATCTTTAGATTTTTCTATACTTTGATCATGTGTAAAAATGTTAAGAGTAGGAGACTCTTGTTCCTTGGTAATGATATCAAGAGTATGAGACTCTTGTTTTGAATGAAGATCATCTACGAGTCCATTAAGAGAAATCATCTCATGGGTAGATGGAGGGGTATGTGTTATGTGGATGTGATCAACTCGTATAGATAGGAGAGTGTCCATTATATCATTGTAGTAGCTTGGAGATGCAAATTCTTGATCTCGAATGATTTCAAAATTGCTTTCGACATGCTTTGGATCAAGTTCTTGACATGGGTCAATTTAAAAGAATGGATTGCATTCTTGGATATCTTCATTAGGCATAGGAAGATTCTCAAATGTCATGAGGTCAAAGGATGTCCATATTTTTTGGAAAGGATCATTGCTAGACCTTGGTGAATGATGTTGATAATGTTTTGGAGTAAATTCTTGAGATATGTCCTCTAACTCATTAGCTGATGTAGAGACATTTTCAACATGATCATTGGTCGAAGGATCTTGATCATCATTTTCAATGATTGTGGTGGGAATCTATTGCAATCTCTGTTATGGGAGTAAGGCCTGTGTTTTCTACTAAGCCAAAAATGCTTGTTGTTGGTCATGTTGTTGTTGTTCCAACAATGCTTTTTGTTGGGCTTCTTTTTGTGCTACTTGTTGATACACTTGTTGATGGATTGCTTCCAATTGTGCCTAGTATTGTGCTTGCACCTATCGAGATTGGTGGTGGGCTTGAGCTTGTTGGGATACTTGAGCTTCTTATGCTTGCTAAGTAGCTAGCTATGCATCTTATTGGTTTTGGAGCACATTTTGGTGAGAAGCTTGTCGAGTGGCTTGCAACAAAATGGAGAATGAATTTTTCATGTTGTGTTTTAGCAGTGGTGGCGGTGGTGGCAGTGGATTGGGAATGGTGTTGACCGTTAGGGTTGCTTGGATGGTTTCCATTTGTTGTTGTGATATCGATGGAAAAATGGGAGGATTTGATATGATTCTTTGCTTTATGATGGGGGTGTCGCTCAGATTCAGTTTATTGATGGCTGGTAAAGGGGGAAGGCTCATGCCTTGATTATTTGGTTGATAGATTTGTAAGTTTTGAGTTTGATTTAAATCTACCATAGGAAAAGATGTTCCAAAATTTAGATTGGGAAAACTCAAATTATTTGTACCATTGAGGTTTGTAAGAGATATTGATCTCATGTATGGATTGTATAAATGTGAGTTTTGATAATCCATTGGCATTGCGAGACTTGGATAGTTTGGTTGAATTGGACTACTCATGATGGATGAATCAATTTTATATTCCATTCTCCTCTTGTGTTTTGAACTTGTTGACCTCTGAGGGGTTTAGGACCAATGATGAGATGAAGGATGAAAGGGGTGAATGATATGGGTGTTTAAACTTTTAGGAACTTTGGATCAATGCTAGACTTTAGGACCTGATTTGATTTGATTTTGATTGCAGATAGTTTGACTAGGTGTGTTAAGCCAAACAAGATGATAATGAACTTGTAAAATCTAGGAATTTTTGCTATCCTAGAGTAAACTCGTACACAAGAGGATAATTTGGCTAGGTGTGTTAAGCCAAAAAAAGGTGATGTTGATTTTTCCTAAAAGTCTAACGTAAGTGATGTTTTCAAGGTTTCAAAAGTTGCTGGTGAAATGGGATTTTGATAAATGTATGGATGAGGAGAAGTGTTTGACTTGATCCTAGATGACCCTACAAGGACCTATTTACAAGACTAAGGTAATGAAGAACATTTTTTTCCCTAAAAGTGGTTCAAACCAAAAGACCAATGTTGGCATGAAAACCCAATGACTCAAAAGGGACCAAGCACATGTGTGGTTCAATTTTTTGTTATCTTGCTTAGGTTTGGTTCTTTTTACCACAAACACTTTCTTGATTATGTTTCAAATTGAATGTCCAATGTCCCAATTTTATTTCATCCCACAAAGTGAATTATGTGGAAATCAAGGAAAATGTTTCCTAGTGTTGACTTTGGTGAAAACAAATGATGATTAAACCCAAGCACTTAGAAACCTATAAGGATATAATCCCTAGGGAAAGCAAGAGAACTTAGATTCGTCAAAGGATATTTGTTTCCTCAAAGGGTTTGAAATTTCAAAGCTTTTGTGAATGTTTGTTTCTCAATGTTTTAGAACCAAGCAAGGTATTTTGATCTTGATAACATGCACAACCCTAGGCTGAAAATACAGTATTTGTTGAATTCTAGCTTGGACGAATCCAGCTGCACATATTCAATGTGGACGTTTAGATGCTTGACCACATAGGCTCCCCCTTACAGTGCACTCACTTCTCAGGTTAATCAAGCATCAATACCCATGAATCTCCCATGGCATACTTTTCATCTCTACAATAGAACCGCATGTATACGTGGGGTGGCTTCAAAGGACATGACCTTTTGCACCAAAAAATAGATAGGATTTTAGCCTTTGCTAAATAAGGGGTTTAAATGTGGACATTCCATTCATGGGGGACTATCCATGCGGTGAGAGATCATTTTTGCCCTTCTCGTCGGAATAATCCTTGTGATTCTCAAACTTTCCTTGAGAATCCACACTTATATACTAGTTGGAAGTCGCTTGGCTTTAGCGTGTTCCCGGTTGGGTCATTCCCTTGGGTGATTAATTTTTCCCACAAGGCAGGTCTGCTAAGATAAACACAAGAAAGCTAGCATATCTCATAGTTCAATCGACCTTCATTGAAAAACAAAGGGAGAACACTCATAATATACCATTCTCACCCTCGCATGATTGGTTAAATTTTAATTCCAAAATGAAATGTGGAGGCAATTATTTTATTCAACTTAAGATCATGAAAAGAAATTTTGATTCTCAAGATCTCTGTGAGGCGCGAGAGAAGCACATATGTCCTTTTGATGATATTATCTTGAATAAATAATTACAAAACAAAATAACACTTGTTCATTTTAAGCCCACAAAGCAAAATTAATTATTTTTAAAGTACCAAAGGAAGTGTGAGATTTTCTTTGTTCAATTGCTAATCCTTAAACCAAATCTAGTGAGTTTGTCCGAAAGTCCATTTTAACCCTTTGTTTGCAATTCTTTTTTGAAGATTTGTAATGTTCTTTTTAGGACCCAAATGAAATTTAGTGTTTCCTAAGAGCATGAAAGTAAACAAATCCTTAGAAAGGGATTATAGTTTCTCCCAAAGTATTTAAAAACACTTCATACAATGAGATGATAAATTCATCAAGAAACCTTGGCCTTCGTTTTCCTTCCTTTACTTTTAATCAAGAAATTTACCTTTTTGGTAGATTTCAACAATTATTAGATTTTTCCATTTTAGGTAATTTTGCATGCATAACTTTGAGAGTCCTATTTTTTCCCAAAAAATTTCTAAAACTAAGATAGGATGAATTTCCAACTAACATATGAAATTGGAAACATGGGTTTTGAGTTATTAACAAAAATAGCTTTTAAAAAACTAGGAAAAAACACTATTATGCCATTTTGAGGGCCAAGATGAAAGTTTCAAGCCCTGAAAATGTGCTAAAATGGCCATCAACCAATCTAGGATGGTTGCCAAACCACATGCCACCTCATAACAAAACCTCCTATAAAATTTCAGCCAAAACCTACATTTGAGTCAAAAGTTATGACCTCGAGAAGTTCCTGCATCACAAAAAATGTTAAAAAAATAATCAGAAATCTGCAAGTGCGACGCAGTTTGGGAAATCAGCGGCACAATATAGCACCACACCTAGACTAAAAGTGGCGCGCTGCAAAAAATAGAGAGTGCAAATGCGGCGCTGTTTGAGCATGTGGCGTAGTTTGGAGAGTGGCAAAGTTTGAAAATTTAAATTTCCTAGGCAGGAAAAAGGTGTAGCGGAGTTTGGAAATTTATGCGCGGTTCTATATAGCGTTGCATCTCTGAATGTGGTGCAATATAGCGCCACTAGACTATGTGCGACGCAGGTTCCTGGGACCTGCAAAAGAAACAAAAAAGAACAGAATTTTTCCAAAAAATGTGATTAGAACTTGAAATTCGCCCTCCTTCTAGTGCCAAAATGTGAACCCTAATCCTATTCCTACGTAGAAATGACAAACAAACACATTAGTTAGTTGATATGCAAGATAAAAGAAGGATTCCCCATGAAATCCATTCACAAATACTAAAAATAGGAAAAATAAGAACAAACATGAAATATAGATGAAATCCTAAATTAAGCAAATGCAAACTCTTGATCCCATGGGGGAGTTGTTGCCAATTGATATGTCAAAATTAGCCCTTTCCCAATCATTTCTAAGCTTTGTGATTTGATGAGTGATTGTTCCACTTTGTTGATGAAGAACAAGATGAGTTCTTGAGAAAACCTGCAATAACCTAGCTAAGATTTTGCATTGAGGATGAAGTTGAGTAGAGTAAGTTTATTCTGAATGTGGTGTTATATAGTGCCACTGGCCTGTGTGCGACACAATTTCCTGGGAACTACAAAAGAAACAGAAAAACATAGAATTTTCCAAAAAACTGTGATTAGAACTTGAAATTTTCCCTCCTTCTAGCACCAAAATGTGAACCCCAATCCTATTCCTGCATAGAAATAACAAACAAACACATTAGTTGTTGATATGCAAGATAAAAGAAGGATTCCCCATGAAATCCATTCACAAATACTCAAAATAGGAAAAATAAGAACAAACATGAAATATAGATGAAATCCTAAATTAAGCAAATGAGAACTCTTGATCCCATGGGGGATTTGGTGCCAATTGATATGTCGAAATTAGCCCTTTCTTAACTCCTTTGTAAGCTTTGTGATCTGATGAGTGGTTGTTCCACTTTGTTGATGAAGAACAAGATGAGTTCTTGAGAAAACTTGCAATAACGTAGCTAAGATTTTGCATTGAGGATGAAGTTGAGTAGAGTAAGTTTACTCAAGTTGTGGATGATAGAATGAGAGGAAGAGTCTCTCATTTATAGATTTCAAATTGCAAGAATGAACAATATTTGAGCAATTTGGGACAAAATACCAATCAATGAGAGAAGGCCACCTATCCACATGTGATTGGAGGAGGAATGAGCACATTTTGGTCAATGTGTATGATAAATGCTATAAGATTCAAATTTGAAATATGAATGTGACATGTTGGAGGGAGAAAGAAATGGAGTTAATGTCACTTGGCTCAATGCACAAGGACATGTAAGAGGAGTGAATGCCTTGTTGGAAGTACCCATCCACTTGGATTTTGAATTCAAATGTGAGGGAATATTTCTTCCTTATTCCTTGTTGAGAGAAAATAGGCAATTAAATAAAACAAAGTAATTGATTTATTGTGCAAGTTGCATTCTCTAGAGGATTTTAGTGATTGAGATTAATTTAATCAATATTTGATTAATTTAATGAGAGATTAGGTGCTTTGACAATTTTGACTCAAATTTATGAGTTGATTTAAATCAAGAATTGAGGAGAAAGATTAATTAAATAAATATTTTTGATTAATTTAACTAAAGGGGATAATGTTAGATTAAATCAAATAAGTTTTAATTTATTTAATTTAATGAGAAGACTTTATGGATTTAAATAAAATGAATTATTTATTTAAAAGGGGATTTTAGGGTTAATTAAATTAAATTGATTAATTTAATCAACAAAGGAGAAAGACTTAAATAAATAATGATTTATCTAATTAAGAGACGAAAAATGATAATGAGCTAAGAGTGTGATTCAGGAAGAAATGATGTTAGTAATTAGGATCATGTGTGTTAAATTGAATTTTACATTTTCCATGTCTACAACTACTATCCTTCTACAAGCTTGAATGTTTCAAGAAGTTAGGTGAGTAGATTTTCAGAGTCTGAACTACAACTCAAACATCTTACTACCAAAGGATTACACCACGGTACATAGACTCTAGTGCAACACGATGGTGTGTAAGTGGTGCATTGGAATCCTATGAAGAAAAAGTGTGAGGTATAGTATAAAATCACTAAAAATTGACTAATGACCTAACTAATGAAGTTTACTATGGTAACTGAAATAGAAATTTAAAAAATGGAAGAATAGCAAGAAGAGTACATTAACTTAATCTAATCTATGAATTGACAAAGAAGGGTGAGGAAATTTCACCTTGCTACCCACAAGTTGATATCTTCAAGATCTTCACCTCAAGAAGAACCTACACATAGAAGATGGGAAAATTTCGGGGTTGTGTTTAGAGGACTACCTCAGTCAGTTCCCCACTTTAGTGTTTCCACCTCCATGGATATCTAGATAGAAATAATTCAAGAAATATGATATAGGAGATTACTTAGAAATAGAGATACCAAGTAATAAGCAAACACAATATACTAAAATATCAATATGATATTGCAAAGTAAATGGCAAATGGAAGGATATCACCTTCTTAACCAAGTTCTCTCAAGTAAAATGGAGGAAGGAGTGAGTGTGCAAGATTTCAAGAACCAATGTTTCTGCAACAAAGAGAGTGAACCAACAAAATACTAACTTGCAACTTCAATTGAGGTGGTGCGGCTTGAAAGTGTTGAAAGTGAATGAGAGAGTGAAGATAGTTTCCCAAATTGTGTAGATGATAAAGAAGCCTGAAAGAATGATTGAGATAAACCTTTGAAAGGTAAAAATGGAGGCAAAGAAGTCATTTGAATTCATTCAAGGGAGCACTAAGCATTATACTTTGTGTCCAATGGAGGAGTGCAATGCCTCTATGGATTCCAGAGGTAAGAATCTTGTTGGGACAACAGTGTGCCATGTAAACATCTGTGTCTTGCTAGCATCCTAGAATGAATATCCCCCATAGACATACAAAAAAGCTTCTAAGTGGATAGGGAAAGGTGATTGAAATATGGATTGCATTATCAAACTTAATTTTTTAAGGTAGGGAATAGTGTAAATTGTAGGAGTTGAGAAAATACAACACCACAAACCCCGAAGATCACCTGCATGCAAATAACTTGTCACAAAAGAAGAGATGGAGACAAACAAGCAAGGGTTCTCTGAAAAACTAAAAATGTATATATCAGAGAGAATGAGAGAATGAATTGATATGAAATACAATGGGATCAATCCTTATAAAAAGGAGATCATGCAAACCCTAATAAAACCCTAATAGGAAAAACCCTAATAGAAACCCTAATAGGATAACATTTAATAATTAATATAATTATTAAATGTCACTTTATGCAAACTAACGTGAAATCTTAAGAAGGGAATAAAGGTAACTTAATCAACATAATTAAGTTAAAACCTTTACTCTAACACCCCCCCTTAAGATGAGCAACAGTGCAGCTACAAACAAATGCAAGAAAGCAAAGGTAACTACAATGCAAAAAGGCAACATGGGTCCCAACAACTAGGCCAGATTAGGTACCCAAATACAACCAGATCTCTATAAAATGGAGAAATAGAGAAAAAATCATGGGAAGAAGCTCTACTCTAAAAAGAGATGCAGAAAGCCAAGAAGAAGAACATCACTAAAGCAGAAGAAGCTGCAAACAACTATCAAAAGATGATTGCTATGGTGTTGAAGAACCTCCGCTGAAGATAAGATGATCAGGAACAAGAAGACAACAATATGTATGAGTGCCCCATATGATACTACTCAAATAAGATGGCAAACAAAGGCAAACACTTGGAATGAAGATACTGAATCTGCATGAGTGCCCTAACTGACACTACTCGAATCAGATGGCAAACAAAGGAAAACACCTAGAATGAAGATACAAATGGTACAAGAACCAATAGTCTGAAACACTGATCAACTGAGAATGGAAGATTCCTTCCAAGGAAAAACCAAGGAAGCATTAGCACGAACAGTATAATACCCCCCCATAATGGTGAACTAGGAGCCTAACAGATCAACTGAAATGGTGTGCAATACCCTGTAGTGCATGAAGAAGATACAACATCTGAAAGTGCACAAGAAAGTACCTGCAACTGAAAAAGTGGTGTACCAAACAAAGCACACATGCATGAGGCTGGAATAATATGGATTCACTATCGTCGTGGAGGGACACACACCGGACAAAGATGTGATGGAAAAACAAAGACAAACTACACAACCCCTCATGGTATGGATTCAATGTCGTCGTGGAGGGATACTCACCGGACAAAGATGTGATGGCAAAACAAAGGCAAACTACACAACCCCTCATGGCACTTTATAATATCAGTGCGAGGATAAAATATGGCACAACCTTATGTGAAAAATCCCCAAAAGATGCATGTACAATAGTGTGGCACTTTATCTCAATGCGTTTACATAAAATATAGCTTACAAATGATGCTCAAAATATTCTCAAAGGACAAAATGTTGGAAATACATGAAGAACAGCCAAAAACAAAGCATCTCATGCAAACAAAAAGTTTCCAAGAGCAAATATGTCCAGGTAATCCACTAGAGTGTGAAAACACAAATAAATGAATAAAATATACTTGGAGTGAAATCTAGAAAAAAGGCATGGATAAAACTAAAGAGCTCTGAAATATGGTTCCAACGCCACTGAGATTGCAAAAAACGAAGAAACTGATCAAAAGTTATGAGCTTGAGACTAAAAGAAGCCCCTTTTTCTTCAATTGGCTGTAGAATGCACCAACAAAACAAAAAATGTGATGAGACCCACATCGTTGAAAAGATAAAAAAACCAGCTTTCCAACGATATCTTGTTTGCCAAAAAACGATATCGTATGCCCAAGTTACAACCTCTGGAATAAATCAGCTCCAAAGAGGGAAAAAACCAGCGCTGGGTTAAATTTGATGATCATACGGCCGTCGCAGCAAAAACAGTAGGTTAAATTTGACGGCCAAATGGTCGTCACCGTAAAAGTGTGATTGGGCTTATTTTGGAAAAAATTGTTTTTAAAAAAAAAAAAAAAATGGGCGGGGGCCGCTGCCTGCAGCTGCAGAGTACCGCCGGTCGGCGGTACTGTCAACCGCCAGTCAACATTAAGCTATCAGCGGTCGGCAGTACACCGACCAATGTAGCACAGGACCAGCAGGCCTGCGGATGCAGGGACCTGCGGGTACCCTTGTACCGGGCCGGCAAGCCCTAAAATTGCGAAATTTTGATTTTTTGTAAAATCAAAATTTTTTTGCAGAAAAATAAAAAGATTTTGACGAAAAAAAAGAAATTTCCAAAAAAAATAAATTTACTAGGCAGGGGACGGCCATACGACCACATTGCAAAAAAAATTTGCCTCAAATTTCGACTTTGTCCAAAATGGACAAATAAATAGTCGATTTAGGGGTTTTGGACCATTGCGGACGCAATGACAATGTCCATTTGAGCTGAAAATGCTTCAAAAATGTAGGCGTTCCCTAGATCAAGAAAACAAGCCTCGAACCCTTGAAGCTCCAAGAATCTTCAAAATAAGAATAGGAAGCAGTAGGTGTGGATCTCTAATACCATGTAGGAGTTGAGAAAATACAACACCACAAACCCTAAAGATCACTTGCATGCAAATAACCTGTCACAAAAGAAGAGATGGAGACAAACAAGCAAGGGTTCTCTAAAAAACTGAAAATGTATATATCAGAGAGAATGAGAGAATGAATTGGTATGAAAGATTATGAGATCAATCCTTATAAAAAAGAGATCATGCAAACCCTAATAAAACCTTAATAGGAAAAACCCTAATAGAAGCCCTAATAGGATAACATTTAATAATTAATATAATTATTAAATGTCACTTTATGCAAACTAACGTGAAATTTTAAGAAGGGAATAAAGGTAACTTAATCAACATAATTAAGTTAAAACCTTTACTCTAACATAAATGTGTGATTTTCATAGGGGTGCAAATTCACGCCAATACATTTCCCCCCCACTTCATCTAGAATAGGTGTCATCGAATGCATAGTAATGTAGGGTGAAAGGTGAGGAAGGTATACCCAAAGCATTGAGGAAGAAAACCACAATCAGGTGAACTTGGGTGCAACATAGATGGCTCCACAAGTACTCAATCTTATGGAGATTTGAGAAAAAGTGTCATAGGTGTTCGGTCTTGTAGAAGGTGAAAAAAAAGCTTTGTAGGTTCTTGGTCCTATAGAGCTGGTCCCATGGGTGCTCGGTCATATGGAAGGTGAAAAAAGGATTTACAGGTGCTTGATCCTATAGAATTGGCTCCATGAGTGCTTAGTCTTGTAGAATATGGACAAAGGGTTCTATAGGTGCTAAGTCCTATAGAGTGATAATTCTTCACAAGTGCTCAGTCCTACAAAGGAGGTTCAATAGGTGCTCAATCCTGAGGGAGGTCAGATTTGAAATGATTTGCAAAGTCTAATTGACCCTTATACTTGCTTGGTCCTACAAGAAAACATGTTAATTAGTAGATAAAACACGTTAGGCAAGCAAAAATTCACGTCGATAAACAAATATTCATATCTCAAAACAAGCAATTGAAGGAGAAGATTTTAAAGGGGTCCTTCAGGAACCCTTCAAAAGAAAGAGGGATCCACTCAAGGGATACTCAGTTTGAAGAGTGATGAATTTTTTCACAAATGATCCTATCATCAAGGAATCCTTTTTAAATATTCTATTTCGTCAATGAATCTAAAAAAAAAATGGCCTCCTCGAAGGAAAATTATTAATTATTTTTGCTACGAATTTGATTTCAAAATATTTTTTTTCTAAGGGGATCCTTTGTGAAGGATTTGATTTTTGAAAAATGTAGATATTTTCTGCAAGGGATTGATTGGCCATTGAATACACCTTATTGAAAATCAGAGAGGTAGGGGCCCCCCTTAGGATGGTTCTTGAAAAATGAAGGAGCATGTGGCATCCTAAGGAAAGGAAAATCATGTAAAGATGTCATGGCCCATGATACATGCAAAGATTTAGACATGGAAATATTGTCACACACATTAGGAACAACATATAGGTACCACAACATCAAGAAGCAAGCAAGGAAGAGAGAATGATAAAAAATAAAAGAAGAAAAAAGATGAAGAAATCAAGAGACAAGGGGATCTGATAATTTGGGGTCAAAAATACTAATAGATATAGATAAATAGATATAATATGATATATGTATGAACTATCATTAATACCATACCATATAAAATCATGAAGAAGGGTACATGAAAACAAAATAAAAATTAAAAATTGGATCAACATGGAAGTGAGGCCTAAATTCCCCCAACAAATAGAATAGGGTAAGTGCAGAAATATGGGGGGCCAAAAAGTGGCCAATTTACTTTTTCCTCCCAAAATGATGAAAACATAAGTGTGTTATAGTAAAATGCACTCATGTTATGGGTTGGTGGTGACAAAGCCTAGGCTCGGTCATTACCAAGCCATAACATGAGTGTGCTATAATGTGATTTCATTATAATGCACTCTTGTTATGATTTAAATTTGAAAAATGCATGCATTTTGAGTTCAAAAAATGTGCATTTTTTTGAAAGAAAAAAACATTCCCAAAATGCGAACACATTATAATGCGCTCGTGTTTTGGTCTACATTAAAGAAATTTCATTCTCTTTTTCTTGTCTCTTTTTTCATGTTATCTTTCAAGGAAACTATATAAATGAAATAAAAAATTAACTATTTTAGGTATATAGTTTCAAGATGTTTGAGAGGGGTTTCAGATCTCTAGGAGTTATAATTCAAATTCTAGTTTTTTGAAGATCTTACAAATTTTCAGACAACCAAATTTCAGTAATCAATATGTTAAATATTTGTAATCAAGAGTTCAAATTTCAGTAACTAGCAAGTTGTATCATCTTTCTCGCTCTATCTCACTCATTCTTTATCCCTTATGCTCTAGACCTCTCTCTCACACTCTCTCCTTCCCTTTATACCTCTATCTATCTCACCTCTCTCTCTATTGCAAGTATGGATGTTTTTAGTGGTGTTGTCATTAATGTTGTCATTGATGTCAACACAGTTCAATATGATTACAAATGGTACTTGTATAGTTGAGATATTGTAGAAGTTTTTAGAGTACATGGAGATATATTTATGACTTTGTAGTTGTGTCTTTTCCAAGTTCTTTTCAGAAAGTTTAAGAAATAATCAAGGCAGTGTTGAGTGTGTGTTATGAGTGTGCTCCGGTATTGTGCTTTAAGTTTCTTTTGTGTTGATCCTATACCCCTATAGATCTATGGTATTGTTCCTGAGCTTCATTGGATAATATATCCTAATTTCTTTTTCTAGATTGATGGAGAGTGGAAAATATGTTCACTGGTATGTGAACCAATTTAATAGAACTATTTGATTGTGGACTGGGAGAAATGTTTTTGATTTGCAGTATGTTGGTGTTTTGTTTAAGATCTTTCAAAATATAGGAGATGATTTATACTGATGTTCTCAGTATTTTGGAAAACGTGCTTATGATTTCATGCTCTGGAATAATTTCTCTAGAGGCTCGGTGTGTTGTTGCTTGGTCTGGTTGGATTGTTGAATAATGTTCTATGCATAAAGATTATTACAGTTTTTATTGATGTATCTAAAGGTTTCTTAAATTCTTTGAAATATCTTGTGAAGCATGTTGGGTGATCCACATTTGATCATCTTGCTGGAGATGTATGTACTTCAAATATCATTGGTTTTTTCATTAGGTTTGGTTGACTTGGTGTCTACACATTACATAAATAGTTTGCATCAAATTAAGGAAGCAAGTTATTGATCCAAGATGTTGTTTGGGTCCTAATTAAATTTTTAATTGGTCCTCTCTCATTCTTATCCACCATGGGAATGTTGAGTAGCCGACCTAATTTGATTTTGTAAATTGAAGGATGTATAGCCAACCTTGGAGAATGCTTCTAGGGTTGAAGATGGTATAAAAAGAAAGTCAAGATATTGTGAATTAGTGTGACAAGAAAGTAAAGTGTGAAAACTAGAGTGTGTAAGAGCGAATTAAGGTAGTTAAACTTTGATGTGTTAGATTCCTAAAAGCAGTGAGCTAATGTTGTCTACAATCTTCTGATCAAGTTGTCAATTTGTGGAACCATTTTTGGTGGATCTTTATTTATCATTTTTGTATCTGTAGGTAGTCATCCTCCTTTTGGATAGTGAGTCCTATTGTAGGTAGTGAGTCTTTGTATCTAAGCAGTGATCCCTCTAGTAGTGAGCCTTTGTATCTGGTATTGCATTAGTACTATATTTTGAGCTAATCCTCACCCTAGTTTTTCCCTCATTGGGTTTTCCATGTAAATCTAGTATCTCTGGTGTTTTCTTTCTATTATTTTCATTTCATGTCTACACTTAATCATAGATTGAGTTAAAGTGGAATTGATTTAAGTTAAAATTAAAGTAATTTGGTATAATTGATTCACCCCCCCCCCCCTCTTAGTTGTCTTGTGCATTTCAAAAATTAGTATCATAGCTTTGGTTCCTCGGTGAAAAACTTAACCGCTTGAGGTAGATCAGATGGCACACAAGTTGTAAATCCCTATCTTTGATGGAGCTAATTATAATGACTGGAAAGAGCAAATGTGAGGTTATCTAGTCTCTCTTTGTTTCAAGACCTAGAAATCTATGGAGACAAAGTATGTTTCACATTCGTTGGTCCTTCCTCTATAGATGATATTTCTTCTTATGAGGAGAATGAAAAGGAAAGGTATGCTATCTTCAGTGCTCTATCTAAAAATGCAAGGACACAAGTTATTTCTTTAGGCATTGCTTATGAAGTCTGGGAAAAATCTAAAGATATTTATGAAGGAAATGATAGAGTAAAACTGTCAAGGAAGCTACCAACTAAGTGCAAATTTGAGAACCTGAGAAAGGAAGAGAGTGAAGATATTGCAAGTTATTATCGAAGAGTTGAACTTTCAGCAAATGAGATCAAGAATCAAGGTGGTACCATGTTAGATGACGATATAATTGAGAATATCTTGATGACCCCACTAAAGAATTACAATGAAAAAGTATCTACTATTGAAGAGTCATATGATCCAAATACATTCACTAAGGAGCACCTATTTGGGATCTTGACTACATTCGAGATGAGAAAATTTGCAAGAGAAAAGGAGAAATTTGAAATAGCCTTTAAAGAAATGAAGATAGGAGATGACTCAGATGATGATGGTTCAAAAGAGTTGGAAGAAAAATTCTCAAGGAAATTAAAGAAAGGTATTGGTAAATACAAATGTATGTTTCCCTTTAAATTTTTTTGTTATGGAAATATTGGTCATTATGCCTCAAGATGTCCAAATGGATATACACATAAGAAGAAAAAAGATAATAACAATAACCACAAAGATAAAAAGGATAGGAATTTCAATGAATTGTATTATGTTAAAGAAGATGCGGGAATTTTTGATGATGAATCTGATTTTGAGGAGGATAAAGATGAATGTTTATTTCTAGACTTGGAAAGTAAATTTGTATCTGCTAACCATGGAAAATGTACAAGGAAATCTGGTTCGGAGAGAAAGAAGGATGAGATGGAAGGTACTTTGGTGACAATTTTGCATGCTAGACATGATGAAGACTATTGGGTAATTGATAGTGGTGTTCAAATCATATGTCATGAGATAAGAGTAAGCTCACTAAACTTGAAAATTATGATGGAGGAATAGTTATGTTTGGAGATCATTCTAGTACTAAGATTGTTGGTAGAGGAACAATTAGTTTTGATGGAAAACATAAATCTAATGATGTCTATCATGTTAAGGGTTTAAGGCATAATATTTTGAGTGTTGGAAAAAAGTGTAGCAAAGGATTTAAGCTTTTGTTTCAGGATAATACCTATGAAATCAAAAAAGGATCCAGAACTATGGTAGTAGTTGGTAGAAGAACTCATGGAAACATCTATCAGCTTAAGAGTGTTGATGGTCAGTGTTTTTTTTCACAGATTAATTAAAGTTGGTTGTGGCATGGGAGGATGGAATATGTGAATTTCGACAATTTGATCAGGATCAGTTCAAAAGAATTTGTCGAAGATCTTCCTAGAATCACAAAGCCTTCAAATTCAATTTGTAGAAGTTAGTTGGGAAAACAAACAAGACACAATTTTAAAGGAAAGGAACAACCATCTACCAAAATGTTGGAATTGATTCATACCGACCTATATGGTCCTACAAGAATAGGAAGCCTTAATGGTGACAAGTATTTTATGCTCTTGATTGATGATTACTCTAAGATGACATGGGTTACTTTTGTTAGAGACAAAGCTCAGACTCTTGATAGATTCAAAGTATTCAAGGCAAGAGTAGAGGATGAGGTAAACTTGACAATCAAATGTTTAAGGCTTTATAGAGGTGGAGAATTCACTTCTAGTGAGTTTAATGCATTTTTTGAAGAGCATGGTATAAAGAGACACTATTTTTCCCCTAGAACTCCTCAATAGAATGGAGTTGTGGAAAGAAATAATTAGAATGTTCAAGAGGCTACTAGGACTATGATGAAATAAAAAAATTTCCATGATGTGTATTGAAGAGAAACAATCCACACTATTGTTTACATCCTTAACAGAGTTCATATTAGAGGTAACAACACTAATATTCCTTATGATTTATGGACTAATAAGAATCCTATTGTTAAATACTTTAAAGTTTTTGGAAGCAGATCTTAGATTAAAAGAGATGATGATAATCTTGGAAAGTTTTATGCTATATGTGATGAAGGAAATTTTATTGGATATTCAAGTAATAGCAAGGCATATAGATGCTTCAATAAAATATTGAGGAAAATAGTTGAAAGTACTAATGTAAAATTTGATGAAGCTATGTGAAGACCAGTAGAAATAAGTGGAGTTGAACTAGATGATCCTATCTATGATCAAGTGCAAGAAGAAAAAAGGAAGAGAAAGAAAAAAGTGATGAAGAGGAGATTTTGAAACCTGTAACTAAGACTCCTAAATATGTATAGAGAAATCATCTAGAGGAAAAGATAACTAGAGACATAAGTGAAGGTGTAAAGACAAGAAGCAAAGTGGTTGAGGTAAACTTGTGTTTACTTTCTAAGATAGTACCTAAGACTATGAGTGAGGCATGCAATGATGAGAGTTGGGTTAGAGAAATGAAAGAGGAACTGCACTAGAGAGAGAAGAATGAGACATGGGAGCTAGTCCCTAGACCTATAATCAAGAATGTAATTGGTTTAAAATGGGTATTTAGGAATAAGATGGATGAAGATGGTGAAGTGGTAAGGAATAAATAAATAATTGTATGCAAAGGTTATTCATAGGTTGAAGGAATATATTTTGAAGAGACATTTGCACTACTTGCAAGAATGGGGACTATTCAAATGTTCTCTGCATTTCCAAGTCATAAAGACTTCAAAGTGTATTAGATGGATGTCGAGTTTGTCTTTTTGAATGGAGAATTGGAAGAAGTATATATGGAGCAACCAAAAGGATTTCAGCTATCAAAAAAACTAGACATGGTTTGCAAGTTTAAAAAGGAACTATATGGACTTAAACAGGCTCCTAGAGCTTGGTATGTAAGGTTGGATAGATACTTGAAACAACAAGGATTCAATAAAGGGTCTGCAGACAACAATATTTACTTCAAAGTTGAGAGAAAAAATGTTGATAGTTGTGGTATATGTTGATGATATTATATTTGGTGGAAATGAAGGTATGTGTAAGAAATTTGTAGAGGAGATACAAAAAGAGTTTGAAATGTCTATGATTGGTGAGTTGAATTTCCTCCTTGGACTTCAAGTAAATCGAACTGATAAGGGGATATTTGTTTCATAATCTAACCATGTTAAGGAATTGTTGAAGAAGTTTGGAATGGAAGACTCCAAATCTGTCTGTACCTATATTGATAACTAGATATAAGTTGAGTAAGGATGATAAATCTTCTAAAGTTGATTGGAGCATGTATAGGTCTATGATTCGTGGATTGCTATATCTTACTTCTACTAGACCAGATATCATGCATGTAGTATGTTTGGTTGAAATATTTCAAGAAGAACCTAAAGAAGCACATGTTACAATTGTAAAGAGGATATTCAAATATCTTAAGGGAGCTCCAGATCATGGGCTATGGTATCCTAAGGACAATGATTTCACATTGAATGCATACACTGATGCAGATTAGGCTGGTTGTGTAGATGATCAAAAGAGTAAAAAAGGTGGTGCATTCTTCTTTGGAGGAAGATTGGTATCATGGTTGAGTAAGAAATAGGATTCAGTTTCTTTATCCACTATAGAAGTTGAATATATTGCAATAGCATCCTGCTATACATAGGTACTTTAGATAAAGCAAACTCTAAAGGAAATAGGTGCGATGTGTGATGAGCCTATCTCTATCTTTTGTGACAATACACATGAAATATACATTTCAAAGAATCCAATGATGCATTTTAGGACAAATCAAATATCTATTAGGTATCAGTTCTTGAGGGAGAAGGTGTTGCAAAATGAAGTTAGACTTGAATATATTCCTACCAGGGAACAAATTATTGACATATTCGCTAAGGCCCTTCCAAAGGATAATTTTGAGTATCTTAGGTGGAATTTAGGGGTTAGTTCCCCTCCTTCATTGAATTAGGTTCACATGGAGGTGCATCAGTCTAGTGGATTCACAATTTTTTTTCTGATCTGGATTGATTATTCTCATCTCCTCCTCAGGAGGAGTAGAGAGGTGTATTGTTGCAATATGTGATGTGGGTTCACTCCTAAGGGGGAGTGATCAGAGCTTTATATGGCATGTTTTTTCATGGAAAAATTTCCTTTGGCATTGATTTCAAAGGGGGAGAGAAAGTAATGTTAAAAATTTTAAAGGGGAGAGAGAGTGTTGTAAGGAGAGGAGAGTAGAAGAATCAGGAGAATGTGTATGATATCCTTGATGGTTTTTCACATCATGTGTTGCCATCAATGAAAAAGGGGGAGATTGTTGCAAGTATGAATGTTTTTGGTGGTGTTTTCATTAATGTTGTCATTGATGTCAACAAAGTTCAATATGATTGTAAATGATACTTGTATAGTTGAGATATTATAGAAGTTTTTAAAGTACATGGAGCTATATTTATGATCTTGTAGTTATGTCTCTTCCAAGTGCTTTTGAAAAAAATTAAGAAATAATGAAGGAATTTCTGAGTGTGTATTCTGAGTGTGCTCTAGTATTGTGCTATACATTTATTTTGTGTTGATCCTATTACTATGTCGATCTATGGTATTTTTCATGAGCTTCATTGGATAATATATCGTAGTTTTTTCTTCTGGATTGATGGAGAGTGGAAAATATGTTCACTGGTATGTGAACCAGTTTGAAAAAACTATTTTTTTATGGACTGGGAGAAATGTTTGTGCTCCACAATCTTCTAGTGTTTTGTTTCAAATCTTGTGGATTTGGGGAATGATTTATATTGATGTTCTCAATATTCTAGAAAACATGCTTGTGATTTGGTACTTTGAAAGAATTGCTTTAAAGCCCTGGTGTGTTGTTGCTTGGTTTGGTTGGACTATTGAAGAATGTTCTATGCATGAAGATTATTTTAGTTTTTGCAGTTGTATCTGAAGGTTTCTTAGACTTGTTAAAATGTCTAGTGAAGTTTTTTGGGTGATCCATGTGTGATCATCTTGTTGGAGATGTCCATACTTCAAAGATCATTGGTGTTTTCATTAGGTTTGGCTAACTTGGTGTCTACACATTACATAAATATTTTACATCAAATTAGGGAAGCATGTGATTGATCCAAGATGTTTTTTGGGTCCTAATTAAATGTGTAATTGGTCCTCTTTCATTCTTATCCACTGTGGGAATGTAGAGTAGCTGACCTAATTTGAATTTTTAAATTGAAGGATGTATAGCCAACCTTGGAGAATGCTTCTAGGGTTGAAGATTGTATAAAATAAATTCAAAATATTGAAAATTAGTGTGAAAAGGAAGTGAAGTGCAAACAAGTATGAAAAGCACTGTTTGTAAGAGGGAATTAAGCTAGCATTACTTTGATGTGATAGATTCATGAAAGTAGTGAGATGATGGTGCCTACAATATTTTGATCAAGTTGCAAATGTGTGGAACCTTTTGTGGTGGATCTTTATTTATCTTTTATGTATCTATAGGTAGTGAGCCTCCTTTTGGATAGTGAGTCCTATTGTAGGTAGTGAGCCTTTGTATTTGGTATTGTATTATTACTATATTGTGAGCTAATCCTCAGCGTGGGTTTTCCACATAAATCAGGTGTCTAAAGTGTTTTCTTTTTATTATTTACATTTCTCGTCTATAGTTAATAAAAGATTGAGTTAAAGTTGAATTGATTAAGGTTAAAAGTAAAGTAATTTGGTACAACTAATTCACTCCCCTCTCAGTTGTCTTAATAATTTTAACAATCTCTCCCTCCATCCCTCCCTCTATTCCTCCTTCCCTCCTTCCCTCTCTAATTTTCTCTATCTCACCCTCTCTATCTCCCCTATCTATCTTCCTCCCATCCACCTTCCCTCTCTACTTCACTATATCTAACATATCCCTCTACCTCTCTCTCCCTCCCTCCTCTATCTCTCAATCTCTCGACCTTCCTCCTTACCTCTCTCTCTCTTATTGAATCCCACCTATCTTCCCTCTCTATTTCACTTTATCTAACCTGTTCGTTGTGCCTATAACAAACATGCCCTATTTGGAATGGGTCCCTCTCTTTTAATTTTCATCGCGTCAGTTTTTCTTTTACCTCACTTGGTGTACCCCTTGTGTTTAAGTCCTAGGTAGTGAATAAGTTTTAAAGTTATCATCTTAAGTTGACCATGTTTCACCATCCTTAAAATTTTCAAGTCTTCAACCTTCATGGAGTTCCTTTGATAGTTTTCCTTGAAGTCTTTAAACTAACTTCTTTTTCTCCCTATGGGTTCACCTTTGGGGGTCACCCTTGGTGGAGTTTTGTCTTTCCTTCATTGTTTATGTGGCGGTCAAGTTGGACCGTCCACCTGCCCTACAGTTCCCACACCCTTCATCGCCAGATCCTTTTTCGAACTTCCAAATGGTGAACACTTGGCTTTCGCCTGCCCATTCCGCTCTGCCATTCCTACCACCAACTATTTTAAAATTCGTGCTAACCAACCTAACTGGCCATCATATAGAATTTAATGCTGGAATTTATTATCGAATTTCCTATAAATAACAAGGTCTAGATGTCATTTTCATCAACATTTCCTTTGAAATTTTTCAGTGCCTCTCCTACCTCTGTCGCCTTTGTGCCCGCATTGCTTCAAGGACAAACCTGAGAGCCTGCATCATCATTCCTCATCGGGATCACTAGGTGAGTTTTTTGTTTCCTTTGCACCCGCATCCTTTGAGTTATGTTTTCCAAAACATCTGAAATTTTAAAGGAAAACTCATTGAAACCTTAAAACAACTAAGAGACCATCGGATTTTGCACAAAACCCATAAACTAGAAAGTTGAATACCATTAAATTCCAAGGTCCAAAGCCCATACATAAATATATCTTATCATGATTGTTCTTAACGAGGGTTGTGGGGCCTTCACGTTCCATACCCTCCTCGTCATTGTCTAAACGAAGCTAAACACTTAGGAAGAATCTAAACCCTGATAGTCAATCCTTGTGGGTCTACTTGTGTGGGCCACTACATGTTGGTGGCCCTTTCCCTCATCATCATCTTAAATGGCCATCATATTCCTTCCTCCTACTTAGAAGACCCTACCGAACAATTCACCACTAGGCAAACATTTGTGTAGTTAAGCCCTTGCAGGCCATTTCTTGCAGACCATTGTGCACCGTTCACTGTCATTGACAATGCCCAATTGAAAATGATGAAGCTCATTTGTCTACCAACCCTTCAGGCCTCACAACCATCTTCATTGTCTTGGTCATTTCCCTTGAAATTTACCAAGTGTTGTACCTTTCTGGGATGACCCTTGCGAACCTCTGTTTACAAGTCACCCTATGGTCGTTGCCATTTCCCAAACGGTCGATGATGTCTTCCCTCCCATAATGCAGGCCTTGACCTCACCTTCTCCATCAAATCCTCAATGTATGAAATGACTAACTCTTCATTTCACGAGTGTTCCTTCGCACTCCATCGTTCCCTAATCATCATTTTAAAAGGTTGTGTCATACCTATTGTGTGCATTGTGGGGTCCACTCTGCTCTCTACCATCCAACGAAGGTGATTCTTGATAACTCCTTTTTGGGCCCAATTTTTTAAACCACTGTGTGCAGGCTACCATCCACTACCCACCATTTTTAAAACATCTATGATATGGTGGCCTCCCAGGGTTCCTGCCCACAACTCTGCAAAGGAGTTGAGATTTGAGGAGCTTTTGATGACATCATTTATGCCCACGGATCCCACTTTGTGGGACTCCTTCTATGGGTTTCCGCCTCCCTAGTGCTATTCCAAATGGAAGAGCTCCCAAATAGCTGAGACACCACCTACTCCAGCAACCCCTTGACCCACGTACCAAAATGATTGAGCTATCACTTCCAAATACCCCAAGAATGGTCAAACCCACATTTCCAAGTAATCTATCATCTGGTGGGTCCCATCATTGTGAGGAAATTTTGATGCGGGTCACTGCATGTGGGCCACTATGTCATCTTCACCATCTACTTGCTGCTTCCTCCAAATGGATTCCAATCTACAAAAACCTGCATCCTTGAGCCAACATTGTTCTATCTTCCCCAAATGAAAGGTAAACAATGACTCTTAATGAATGTTATGATCTTTGAAGGATGAATTAGCTGATCAATCTAACATCTATTTTGTAGGTTTTCACTAGTTCTCCCCTTATTTCATACATGAATACACTTTTTGCACCTTTTCTTGCAAGATTTATGGAATCAGCTATGGGACCATCGGGGTCATCCATAGAGCAAGAAAAGGGGAATAAATCTACCAAAGTCTAGAGAGGAAAGGAGGAAAAAGATCAAATGAGGTATCAATTTCAATGAGTAGAGGTCACCTCCAAGGTCACTACCATGTGGGACACCATTATAGATACCAACCTTCAAAAAATTAATATAGAATTCTGATAGAAGGTCATCATCAACCCCACTATAGAAAATGAAAAAGAAAATTAAAAAGAGTGGTTTGGCTAAGGAAGTCAACTTCCCACCAGTTGTTGTGGCCACTGAATTGGTGATGGCTTGTAGGGAAGCCTATCAAGAAAAGAGTAGAAATATTGTGGACCATGATGGTAAAGTATTGGTTGGCTTATCCGCTAGGTCCATAGCGCAAACATTCTCATCCCTACCTTCAACCCTATGGAGTAGGAAACAAAGGAATATGTAGAGAATTTGTGAAAGGTGGACCCTATAAAATATAAGAAATTGATTAATCAATATTGGTTAATAGAGAAGAGGGGCAATGTGAAGAAGGTGCCTCAAGAATTGTCTAGGAGTGACTTTCATGAGGACTACAATAATTTGGTAACTCTACTAAGTAGAGTCATGGGCCTCCCAACTATGGCTTATTTCCAAGACTGGATTTTCTATTTTATAGAAGAGATTATTAGAGGAACAACTAAGTTTTATTAGGCCTAGATGATCAACAACTGCTTGCACGAGAAGTTTGTAGAAGTCAAGAAGACCTCCGAGTTTTATATGACCTTCTATGTGGTCTAACTTCTAGCTAATACCTTTCCATACAAAGGTCTATTTGTGTTGCAAAGCATAACTCTAGGGAGAGGGATGAAAGTATATGATAGGTGCCCACAACTCCAATATCATAGTTTCAAGAAGGATTAATGTAGGGTGAATAATGCCTTTATTAAGCACATCATCAGACTTCTTAGAGGGGATTTTGAGAGAAGAGTTGCACACAATGGTTGTGCATTTATTCAGAGCTTCAAGTTCCTCTTTAGTCAGTTCCTCAAGTTCACCTACATCAAGACTAAAGGTTTTAGTGAAAGGCCATATAAGCTGCCCCGATATCTAAATGATTGATTAATTTTATTAGAATTTTCAAGGCAGCTGCAACATGCACATACTCTCCTTGTTGGCAAACATTAGCTAGTAGTCTCATATCCTCTCACATTCAGGAAGGCAATGTATGCTCTCCCAACTACCCAATGTATCTAATACTCTGAGAAAGAAATTGTTGAGTACAATCTGGACCTCTACCCTCCTCGACCAAGGATAGACCCATATGGAAAATTGAAAAATATCAATGGAAAGGAATATGCCCATTTGCACAATATTGAAGATTTTTGGGCTAATTGTCAAGATCACAAAGAAGTATGCATGAGACACTATATGTGTATGACTGCTTACTTTGTCAAGAAGGTCAATCTTTTCTCAGTACTTGATCCAATCATTGAGGATGAGAGCATTTTTACAGATCCGAGATTTGATGTTGTCACCAACTTGCCATTTCCCAATATATATTGGAAAAAGAAGGAGGTCAACGACCTTGATATTCTACTAAATCCAATAGAGCATAGAATTAGGCAATGGATTGATGCACAACTTGCTCAGTTGAAGCTTCAAGGGGTTGATCTAACCTATGGTGAGCTAGAAGATGAGCTCAAGAGGGAAACCAAAAGTGGGACTGTTTCTGGCCCAACTAAAGAAGCTCCAAAGTCTCCTCTGGCCACCAGGTCAAGGAAAAGAAAGGAGGTAGCCGACCACCAACCAAATCATAAAGTGTATTTTAGAAAGGTGTCAGAGGATGAGCCTTCCAAGAAAGAAAAGACTTCGAGTGGATTCTCTAAGATGCCCACAATCCAAGAAGATCCATTGCACGAAGGGGAAGTGGAAGAGGTAGAGCAACCAAAGCAACCACCTGCTACCTCTATTGCCACTACTAGTATGCATCCTCCATCATCTCAAGTGTTAGTTGTCTCCTCCCCACCCATGGTGGACATCATGGTTCACCTTGCCTCCACCTCACCCACTACACCTATTGTGGTAAAATATTCCTCCTTTGTAGTGACCTCCTCAATGTCTCCATCATCTATGGTTCCTCTAACCTCCACAATGACAATGCCCACCCTCAATCTTCTAGGGGCCTTTTCTTGGCATATGCAGAACATCCCTATAGAGCTCTCTTGAGTATTGATGAACCCCACAATACATGTTATTTTCAGTCTCCCTATCCCTCCTCCAATAGAGCCACCCAAAATGGAGATGACTATGCAAATACCAAAAAATTTGGAGAGATGAGAGAGGGAGGTAGCCAAAAATTCAGATGATGAACTTGAAGATCCATTCAAGGATGACTACTATGTGCATCTAGAACATCAACACCTGGTCATTGATGAGGTGGTATATGAAGAAGAAGGGTCACAATCCTCAAAAGAAGATGTTGAAGACCTCGACACCAAATATGTAATAGATTCCTCTAATTAAAAACTTGACGAGGATTTGTTTGAACAACTCAAAGATGTTGGAGAGGAAATTGAGAGGTGGTCTACTGAAGAGAAGAAAGAAACATATACAGACATGGAGTTATCCATAGTGCCTCCAACCAAGGACCAAGATGCATGCCTTAACCAACAAAAGGAGGTACCTCCCAAAAGGGAAGAATAAGAGAAGAAAGAAGATGAAGCTAAAGAAGAAGACAAGCCTGAAGAAGAGACTAAGATGAGAAAGAGCCCTGGGGTAGAACATCATACAAAACTCAGGAAAGAAGAAGAAAAGGTGCTCGAAAGGGAAGATAGCCCCAAAGAAAACATTAATGTTACTGAGTCACAAGAAGAAAAGGTCATTTTTATCTAAGACTTAGATGAAGAAGAAGAAGAAGAAGAAGAGAAAACAAAGCAAGAAACTTTGAGTCATGAATAAAGAGAGATCAAATATTCTTAAAGAGAAGAAGGTGATCGTGAATGACCACATAAGGGATCTCAAATGCTTGAGTGGCTAGAAAAGAAGCTATAGAAGAATTCCCCCACACCCATGGATCCCAAGGAAAGAATAGAGGCTATCCTAAAATGAGCTAAAATAGGAGCAAAGAAAGAAAAGAAGCCAAAATTTAGATCTCATATCACGATGGATGCATCAAGATCTTGGATAGTACAAATTACCACCTTGGTGAGAGATAAAGAAGGGGTGACTTATAATATCTCTACCATTGACCTAGGGATAGCCATTAGAGAATAGAAGATTGACCATCTCCAGGGGTCCATAGCCATGATTGCACATCAAATGAATAAGGATTAGTCCTCCAAGGAGGCGTTGAAGGCACAAGTGGAAAAAATTGCTACCTATATTCAACAATGGTCTTTTGTGGAAGAATTACGAACGACATCATCAACCCTGCCTTTACTGCTATCCAAGAATCATATAAGTAAGCTAGAGAGAAGAAAAACTTGGACCAAGGCTATCAAGGATTGGTTTCAGTGGGTAATTTACAATGGTGATATGGGCATTGGTCATGTTGTTTGAATGACAAGCAAGTTATGATACGTGCAAAAGCAACTAGAGGGCACTGAGAAAACCTACCATAGCTTCACTAAGATGTATAGGATTACTTATCCTAAGCTTGAATTCATCCTCACAATGCCTAAAAAAATGTGGGAGAAGGAGCTAGGTTTTACAAAGGGTGATTATTGGATGGTTGAGACATCGAAAATGAGTCTAGACCACAATCATGAAGTCTTGGATCAGGTGCTTCATGAAGTGGAGCTTGACCTAGAGTGGGTCAAGGAACATTAGGTATATTGTGAGGAATATTTCAAGCTCATGATGGACTATGATATGCCTACTAACAAGCTGGACCCCAAGAAAATAAGGCCATATTTTCATAAGAAGATGGAAAATAGGGTTGTGGACTCACTAACACCAGATTTTATGGATTTTTCTACCTGAGCCTTTGTCTAGTCTGAACAAATGGCTAAAGCTACGCCCAAGTTCACAAAGAATTGGGAGCTCATCATGAGAAGGTTAAATAAATTATCCTTTCAAGTGCTCCAATTTGACATAATGGAGTGGGACAAGCTCTAGATGCTAATAGGAAAATTTGTGGAGTATGCCACTATAAAGAAAAATGAGGGAAAACTTGTCATTGATGATGAGTTTCTCACTGTGTAACTACAACAAAAGAGCAATCAACAAAAGACAAAAGTGCTATAGTGCTAGGAACTAGAAGACAAAATAAGCTAGAGGACAAGAAATGTATTTTAAATTGTAAAATATTAGGGGTAGGTGAAACCCTAATTTATAGTGAATCTTTGCCACACAAGGAGATTAAATCTTGGCCATT
Organism: Sequoiadendron giganteum; assembly: GCA_007115665.2. NCBI lineage: Eukaryota > Viridiplantae > Streptophyta > Pinopsida > Cupressales > Cupressaceae > Sequoiadendron > Sequoiadendron giganteum. Next base: position 169,285,810 of record CM021102.1, read on the forward strand.
CATTTTTCTTTTCAAAAACTATAAATAGGGGGTCTCCTCTAATTTTCAAGAGAGTTGAGTTGTTTTAAGAATACGCTACTGAAATTCTAATATAAATTCATTGATTTTGGTGGATTCTTGAGTTTCCTTCATGTTTCATGATTCTTCTCCTCATAGTTAGTAGATTTGAGTAGATTTACTTTGTTGTTCTAAGTGTTTTACATGCTCTAGTAGATTAATTAATGTTGTTAATTGATGTTGAAGAATAATATTGTGTTGATTCCCTTCCTTGTGCATGTATTTTGTTGTTTATTGATGATAAATAATAGTGTAAAGCTAGTCTGAACATACATTGATCGCTGCACTTAAACTTAATCTTTTTTTAATTTTACATGGTGAGTGAATAGTTGAAAATTTGTAGACCTTAGAAGATAGCACTAGTTTCATGATACTATTAGTTGATTTGGTTAAGTGGAACTTAGTTTTAGGAATTTTTTTCCACTATAGCATCCTCCTTTATCACTGCTCATTGGTAGTTGCAGGTCTGGGAACTACTTCCTCTCCCTTACCTTTTGGCCATACTTTGAAATAATAATTTAGGCAAAGTTCAGGCATCATTGTAAAGCCAAATCTAATGATAACGCAGTGTCTAGACTGTTGTTTTGAACTTGTAGCAATTATACATTGATTCTAACACCTTGAGAACTCCATTCAAAAAACCAATCTCATTCCAACTTAACATATGTAAGTCTACCCTGTGATTACCTGCAAAACACATGAACCAATTGATACATTCCAAGCAAGTCATGACCTAACATCTGATAGTCCTTGGGATAGTAATTTGTAACTTGTTTGCAGATTTCTACCTTTCAAGAGAGGTGATGTACCTATGCATTACCTATGTTGAGAAGTGCAAAAAACACCCATCAAAATAACTAGCACTAGAAGGAGGGCCACCTGAATCATGTTAAGATAGATCGAATCATTTCATTCTCCCCTAAAATATTTTAATTAGTTCTAATATCCACACCAAATAAAGGGGATTTCCAAGAACTACCACCCCCTACCAAGGATAGAAGAGCTAAAAGAGGGGAAGCATCTACCGTTGGAACATCCAACCAGCCCACCTCACCTCCATCCTTAACTTATCCTTCCATTCATTTACCCTCACCTCCTCCTTCACCCTAGGCAACACCCTCTCCTTCCTATCCACTCCAAACTACCTTCCAAGCTGCTATCTCCCATAGACAAGGTGCTACCTTCTATCCTAATGTAGATACCTTTTCTCGGCATTGTCCCAATAGCTGCGACTACCCCTCTACAACCTCAAGTCAATCTATCACACCCTCCTCCACCTCTTCCTCCCATGGCATGGTTGGGTAGCAACCCCTCTCCTTTGTCCTTTAATGTTTACCATGATATGCCAAAGAACCCAAAGGGATTTTGCACCAAGTTCGATCTTGGGGATCCATAGAGGACAACAAAGGAACACATAAATATATAAATATATTTCAAATTGCACTAAAGGATATGCATATTGGATATGAAGACGTGGCATGTAGGCTCTTCCCTTATTCCATAGGAGAGGAGGCCTTCTATCAGTACATTCCCTTTCCAACAGGATCCATAACCACTTGGGATGTGTTAAAGAATGCCTTCTTGCAAAAATTTAAGATCCAAGTCAGCTCTTTCAAGCTCTACCAGCATTTCATGACAATTTGAAGGGAATTCAATGAGTCGATCAGCTCTTTTAATGAACAATTTCATCGAGCCTATATGATGCTATAGATGCCTTATGTGGTTGACAATGCATCTTCCCGAATAGTATACTATGTAGCCCTGGACAACCTCACTTCTGTCTTGGTGAAGAGGATGAACCCACCACCAGCCTAGATGGTGGATGCCTATGCAGAAGTAGTTAAAGTTAGTATGTATCTAGGACAACATATTGTTGGTATTTTTCCCTCTTTGGGACCAATTGATCACCCACATCAAGTTCAAGGGATCACTGAAGCCTTCACACATCAAACATCCTTAATGAATCAAGTTCCACAACTTGCAGTGGTTCCTCATCTAGGACAACCATTGAGTTAGATACCTCCTATACCTCAATATATAAAACTAGCACAACAACAGGTTTATCCTCACCTACCCCAAGTACCTACATAGCTTCAAATTTTGAGTTTTCACCCACCCAACCGAATCAACCGGTAGCACAGTTGGTCTTTCTTCAAAATTAAAATCCCTAACCGAATAACATTGAAGAATATCACACATATGAGCTGATGAAAATGATTAAGAAGATGTCAACTGAAATAACACACTAAATAAATTAGAACAACTAGTTGCAGGCCTTGCAAAGAAACATTCAAGAAAACCTCAATCATGACAACTGTGATGTCGATGCTTCTCTCGAACAGTTCCAAAAAGAGGTAAGAATTCAAGACAAAACTTTGTTAGAAGGCCCTCAAAAAGGAATAATCGAACATGGAACATGAGGCTAAACAATGGTGGTGTTCCCATGCCACTTGACCATCTAAGCAACAGTGATAAAACTATGAGTGGGGTGTACTTAGCTGAGGCATCCTTATCTAGTCGGTGTCACATTCACAAGATGAATAAACACTTCGAGTTGAAATGTCCAGAGTTTTAGATAGTTGCCGAGATTTTATAGATAGAGGTCCAAAATGTTGTTGATAGTTTAGGCTGTAGAGAAATTTTCCCCTCTGAACCATATTATTCCTCGGTGTTGGTAGTTAACTAGGCTCCTTTCCCAAAGGGTGAGAGCAACGTATCCAAGAAGGAGATTGCTTCCCCAAACAATGACAAAGAAGAGGAGGTAAGTTTAGAAATCCCTTTGAATTAGCTTTTTAATTCTGTAGATAATGGCTTGGTAGATGAGGAAGAATTGAGAGAGGATGAAGTGCAAATGTTTCACCAAAGGGAAACCCCCTATGACTTGAGGAATAGGCAGGTAGGTGGCCCTTTCCCAACCTATACTCCACCTAATAATTTTAGTACTCCTCCTGACCTAAATGGTAGGTAGAGTAGTTTCCTATTTTCTGCTCAAATTTTCATAGAATTATGGAGTGATGTGACTATTTTGAGCAGAAAATAGGAAACTACTCTACCTACTTTGGCTGTAGGAATAGTCATAGAATGGAATTGTAATGGGTACAAAAACAGTCGGTGCCAAATTATTAACTAAAGACTTAAATAGAGACTAATACTAATCTAACTAAGTGAGTAGGAATGGATTACTCACCAAGTGGCCCCCCTTAGATGAGTATCCTCTAAGACTAAAACAAACTCAGATACTCAACTCAAAATCTTATTTAATTCATTGGAAAGTGCAAATACAAAAGAGTATGTCTAATTATTAACTTCTACATTAGCTTGGAAATCAAAACCCTAAGAAGGATGATCCAACCTTATTTATCAACTAGAACAAGGAAATCAACTCCCACTAACTGAGAGGATGCCATTTAGGGAAAGCGGAAAAGAGAGTGGAAAAGTGGTTACACATTTAGGGGAATCCGTCTAGACATGCATGCCCAAACGTGGACTCGACCACTATAGTAATTCCCACATTGCTCAATATCATTAATTATTGACATAAGGTGGTTACATGTGGCTGTCATAGGAATCTCCCACCATCATCCTCGGTTCAACTTCATGCATTTCCTCTGCATGACCAACTGGAAGCTACGTTTCTCAACTTAGCATTCTTAATCATGTCTACATGGCAATGTCAGTAAGCATAATAATTGTATAGCTATAACCACCTTTAAATAACATTCATTAACCAAAAGCAAGATTAATATAGATATTCCACATAATAGGTTAATATCATTAAACTTGACAGAAATGGAATAAAGCCCAAATATCTTATGGTTTGAGAGAAACTATATAAAAGTATCAGTATGTAATGTCAAAATACATGGTAACTTCAATAAATATACTATAGATTCTACCCATAACTAGCCCAAAAACTAGACTCATCACTCCCCTCAACCTAACATTTTGCTAGTCCTGCATGAGGGGGAGAGTTATGCTTTTGCTTGGTCAAGGCTCTAAAATTTGTAACTAATAACTATCCATTATTAGTATCTATTGTGGGTGAATCAGGGTTCCAATAGAATCCTCCCAACCTATCAGGTCTTTTCCATCTCCACTGCTCCTCAACAATGTCATATTGGAAGAACCTAAAATTTGGTACAAGCCACATGAGGATAGGTAGCTGAAAGGTCAGGGTAAGCCATTATCATCCTTTTGTTCTCCCAATCTTGATATACCTTTCAATTATTTTGATTGCAGTAGCATAGTTGTGGATGGAATGTGGTTTAGCTTATTTTAGCTCATAACTCAATGTGTTCCATCACTAGGATAGGTATCCTCTCATAATGTCTTCTTTTATTGTTGTTTTCACCTCATACTCATTGTAAACTACCTCAATCCAAGGCATAATCCTATTACCATAGTTCGGTCTAAAAATTAGTCTATTCCAATCTGTGTAAATGTCCTTGGGGTTCCTTGATTCAACTCTAATGGCTAGGGGAATATTGGATTCCTTCCCCTTATAAGAACTAAATTTTCACCCTAGCTAATCTCATTTTATACCCAAGACATGAATTCTCTCAATTGGATGTCCCCCACATATAGTAGTGGGTTCTAGTCTTGATCTTTAGTTATAAAAAAGTTGGGTAAATAAAATCCACATAGTAAATTTTTCATCTCAGGGGAGGAAATTCTATAAGCATTGAAAATTTTGGTAGGAGTTTCAATGGAGGGATTCAAACTTGATATAATTCTTGACAACTTGAAGGAGAGATATTTCTCTTTTAGGTGCAAAGCATAAACCCTTGGATGGGTTCTACATTCCAGGATTTGTGACACCAAGGTTGCAATGTCACTTACCCTCTCCTTCAAAAGGATAACCTCTTCATTCTTTTCTTCAATGATCTCATCCCTCTTTTGGATTTCCTTTTTCAATCTTTTCTTTTCCTCTTTCCATTCCTCATCTCTTCTCTTTATTTCTCCCCACAAATTCAAAATTTCTACATGCATTGAAAAATTAGGAGGGTTATGGATTCCTACCAGGATTTTTGTGGATGACTACTCCCAACATAGAACTATCTGCATAGATTCAGGATATCCTACTAGTTTAGGCTATAGAGTTATAATTTCTCTTTCTTCCTCTTGTTGCAAGGGCTCCTCTCCTTGTTCCTATAGTTGTTGTAGGAACTCCTTATCTATTTCCTCATTTCTCTATAGGAACTCCTAGTTTTGGTCATGCTATAGGAATTCCTGACTTTATTCATGTTCTTGAGTCTCAACTTCTTCTGTAAAGGTAGCAAGATCTTCTAGGGTCATTTTTGCTGCTTGATCAAATATATTTCTTCTTCTACATTTTCTTGCTCCATTAGAGCTTCAATGCTATCACATAATTTCCCATCAAGCTCGAGTTTTTTCTATGAAGGCATATCAACAACCGGTTTTGCTTTCTTGAAAGGGCTCTTGCATTTTACTTTGGCTGCAAGATGAATAGTGCCATCCTTTCTTTTCTTGGGACTTGGCACCTCTTTTTGCACGGGCTATGCTTTTCCTTTCCTTGATTTGGCTTCCCTCTTATGTGCCCTTGCTCTTATCATAGTTTTAACTGGAACATCATCATCATCAGAATCTGATGGAGAATTTTTGTTTTCATGCCCAGTATCAGAGGAACTAACATCTATAGTCTTTTCTTTAGTGGGAGGATTCATACGAGAGTCAACACCCGAGATTGAAGCACCAAGGGTGTCTTCAACCATGCTTAATTTTCTTCTAGGCCTATGTGTTTGAGGTGAAACCCTAGGTTGTAACTTCTCACGTCCATATTGATCAACTTGTATAAAATCTCCGGAGACCATTTTAGGTGTTGCATCATGTAGAGATTTTACAACCAACAATTTAATGAGACAATGGTGGGAAATAGTGTTGTCCCTACCTTTTTGAGTTTATGTTGCCATGATGAAGAGAAGGTTGTACAAGACATTAGGCACATTCATCCTCCTTTCGTGCCTCATATGACATAGCGGTTTGAAATGCACCAAATGTAGGTTTGACAGTCGACCCTAACAAGTAATATACTTGATGATGTATGTAGTTGTCTTCTTCCATGACTAGGGCATAGAGAGTATTTTAGCACCCTGCTTGTCAATAGTGAGTGGAGGATCACCATGCATCGTAAATATAGCCCTAGTTGTCCTGGTGTCCTTAGAAACAGGGTAAGGTTCATCGTCAACTAGTAACCCTAAAACTTTTGTAATTCATTCCTTAGTTGCTATGACCTCCAACCCTTTTAGTGTGGATTTTCCTTCTAAAAATGTCTTAGAAAACTCCAATGCAATACCTTCATCCAAACCATCTAGCTTCAGAAAATAGTCCAACCAACCATAATTTTGAAATATGGCTAGGCACTGTGCATCTTGCAACAAAGTGTCATGAACTGAGGGCTCGTTCCAAATGACTCCTCCTCCCATTGTCTATTACTCTACGAAATTTCCTTATGTAGTTCTCATCTGTAATAAGATTCCCTTCTGCTCACCTGCTAGCTGAATTATCGACTGAATTTTTCCTTTACTCTATTTTTACCATTTACTGTTTGCATCTTAAGATTATGACAAGATTAATAATGGAAAGAAATGGTAATAAAAGGGAAGTTATGATGAAAGGAAATGGCAGTGGCAGTTTAGTGTCACATCACAAGTGTGCACAGTCTTTTATTTGAAATTTGAAATTAGCTCAGCAAGATTTGCTTACATAAACAATCATGGACTAACATGTGGCAATATATTCACATCTTTCTTACCCCTCCCACCAACCTAAATTTTGGCATGTGTCCACACATGTGAGATTGCAGCAGTGATTTGACAAGGGGTCATAAAAAATATGTGAACATCCATACTAATGTACAATGATTAAATGAAACGCTCTAAATGATAATTAAGAATGAAATTAATGTGCACATACCTGAATGTGTACAAACATGATTGTGTAGAGGATTCATTGCAACAATCATGGAGAAAGTATCATTCACCTTTTTAAGTAATAATTAAGAAATTAATGATGATGAGGTGGAATTGTGTGAGGTGGAATGAAGTGATGGAAGAGAGAGAAGGTGGTACAGATGAGCGGATGAGAAAATGGGTGAAGAAATGGAATTCTACAAAAGTAGAAGTCTTTATTACGACAAGTACGTACCTTAATTAGCCAGAAGGAGGGACTAGGTCCACTGCCTTTGGCTATAGGAACTATGCCTAGTTGATGCTTGTTGGTTGAATTGCTATAGGAACTCTTCTTTGGAAGTTGGCATGTTATACAATATGAGACAATGCCCTTTCAAAAGTAATTTGAATCTTATAGGGTCAATGGTGGTGAGCTACACAAATCTATTGGGAAAGACCTCAACAACTTCATAAGTTCATATCCACCTTATCTATAATTTTCCTGCATTATCCTGATACCATGAGTCATAAAGTAGTGCCTAGTCACCTGGCTGAAATTTCTTCTCTTTGATGAATTTATCATGCCATTTGACTTGTTGACTGTGCACAACTTCAATATTGTGCAAGGCTATTTTCTCATCTCATCTAATGCATTCAGATGCATGATCCTTTCTTTATATGCGTCAAAGATTTCCATTCCCAACTTTATTGTTGTTCTAAGAGTCTTGTGCTTGAATTCGATCAACATCATGGTTGTCTTCCCATATAGTAGCTCAAATGGTGTGAAGCTTGTAGTTATCTTCTAGGTGTTTTTGTAGGCCCAAACTGCTTCTGATAATCTATTTGCCCAATATTTTCTATGAATATCCACTATTTTAGTTAGGATAGCCTCAATCTCTATAATTGTCACTTCAACTTGTCCATTTTCTTGAGGGTGGTAAGGAGTAGACTTCCCGTGCCTTATGTTATATTCATTAACTAGGGCTATAACAGCTTTTGAGGTAAACTGAGCTCCTTGATCAGATACTATTTCTCTGGGGACTCCATAGCTGGTAAAAATTTCTTCATAAATAAATTTTACAACCTTGTTGTCTATTGCATGTTTCATGGTGTTGACTTCTACCCACTTAGTTACATAATCAATGCATAAAAAATATAAGACTTACCATTTGATGGGGGGTCAATGGGTCCCACAAATTCCAATCTCCACTTGTCAAAGGGAGTGACTACTACTTGGGGATAGAGTGGAATCTCATCTAACTTGGTTGGCTTTCCCATCCTTTGGCATCTATCACATTTCCTTGTATAACTTCTTGCATCCTTGTGGAGTGTAGGCCAATAGTATCATGTGTTCAAGATTTTTATTATTGTCCTTTTGGCTGCAAAATTTATGCCACATGGTTCATCATGGCATGCATGTAGAATTTCACAAGTCTTATCTTCTCTCACACATCTTCTCATAACATGATCTGGTCTACTATAAAACATGAATCCAGTTATCCATGAAAAAGGGAAAGATTTTTCAATCAACGCTCTTCTCTCTTTTGGAGAGAAGTGAGGAGGAACTCTCCTTGTCAAAAGGTAATTAGCTATGTCAGCATACCAAGGTGTCTTCACACTAATGGAGAATAGATTCTCATCAGGAAAAGATTCATCTATGGCTTGACTATCTTCTAATGTGGTTAGCCATGAAAGAAAATCTACAACACTGTTGGCCTTCCCTGGTTTATCCATAATAGTTATGTCAAAATCTTGCATCAACAACAACCAACTGGCTAACCTTCCTGAGATCAGGGGATTTTTCATAAGACATCTAATGGTTGCATGATCAATGTGCACAAATATTTGGTAGCCTATTATATAGTGCCTAAATTTGTTCAGGGCATAGATTACTACCAGCATTTCTTTTTTTGTTATTGTGTAATTGAACTCAGCTCCTTGCAAGTTTTTGTTGACAAAATAAATTGCATTCTAAATGGCTCCTTCTTTATGTCCTAGTACTGCTCCTATGGCGTAATCTGAGGCATCGGTATGGATGTGAAAAGGAATTTCCTGATTTGGTCCCTTAAGTACAGGAGCATGAGTCAGAGCTATCTTTAAATAAAAAAATGCTTTATCACAGCTTTTTGTCTAGTGGAACTCAACATCTCTAGTTAGTAGACTATATAGTGGGGCCGCTATTTTTCTAAAATCTTTGATAAAATGCCTATAATAGCCTGCATGTCCCAATAAACTCCTAACATCCTTTTGTTTTGCAGGTATAGGTAAATTATTAATTACCTCAATTTTTGCAGGGTCAACTTGAATGTCTTGATGGGAAATGTAGTGGCCAAGAACTACACATTCCTGCATCATCATGAAGAACTTATCACTATTTAAGGATAGATTTTGGTCTTCACATCTCTATAAGACCTTCTTCAAATTTTCCAATGCTCTATCAAAATCAGCACCATAGGTGGTAAAATCATCCATATATATTTCCATGCAATCAAGGGAGATGTCTGAAAAATATGTTGATGACTACTCTCTAAAAAGTTGTAGGTGTGTTACATAACCCAAAGGGAAGTACTGAAAAGGAATATGTCCCCCATGGACATGTGAATTTAGTCTTCTCTTGGTCTTCTAGTGCAATTTCAATTTGATTGTAACCACTAAATCCATCAAGAAAGGAAAAGTACTTCTTTCTTGCAAGAGAGTCTAGGACTTGATCTACAAAAGGCAAGGGAAAATGGTCCTTTTTAGTAGTATCATTGAGATCCCTATATTCAACACAAACTCACCATTTTCCACCCTTATTGGGCACAATCACTAATGGAGACACCCATTGGTTGTCTGAAATCAGGAAGATAAATCCTACATCAAGTAACTTTTGAAGCTCTATTTTGACAATTTCTCTTAGTGCAGGGTTGATTCTCCTTTGTGGCTACCTTATAGGTGTGCATTCATCTTTGATATATATCCTATGAGTGCAGAGATTTGGATCTAATCCTTTCATGTCATGATAATCCTAGGCAAATGTTTTTTGATGGGCTTTCAACAATTTTTCCAATGTCAACTATTATCCCTCACTCAATTTACTATTGATATTCAGATATTGTCTTTTAGACACTTGTACTTGTGTATCTAGCTCTATAATAGCTAATTTAGTAATACATGGTATTTTGATTTCAGATGAAATTATTATGCGAAACATATCTGTTGTTGTAGGAAGTTTGTCTACTAGAAGAGTGGCTGCAAAAAGTCTGTCTGCAGAGATAGTGGTTGTAGGAAGAGTGTTTTTAAGAAGATTAAGAAGTACTGATAGAAATGTTTGCATGAGGTCAGAAAAACCAGATGCATGAGCGAGTGATATCTCCTCTATTTGACAATGGTTCCAGATAATACTAGATAACACTTCATCTTCGTCTTGAAGCTGCAAGAAAGGACTTATTCCTAGCATCATGCGCTGCACTATAGAATTAGCTTCTTTGGCCTCTTCACCAACATGTAGCCATACAAAATTATCTTCATCATGTGATGGTTGAGTAGGAGGATAAAGAACAAGCTTTTTGGTGTTCTTGCCATCATAAATGGTCATGTCACCTAACCGAAATCCAATATAAGTGTTTGTAGTTGCTAACCGTGGCCTAACAATGATAATGGGATACACACCAAGTGTAGCTTTGGGAGAAAGAACCATGAAGTCAGTTGGATACTCCCAAGAGTCTAGGATCACCACAATGTCTTCTACTATTCTATTAGGCTTGACAGTGGAACTATCAGCTAGTTGCGGGACACTAGGTGTGGATCTCATGCTTACAATGTTCATTTGTTGTAGGATGTCCTTAGTCATCACATTGATTGTTGCACCCAAGTCAATCAAATCATTCTTTATGTTTATCCCATTTATAATAACTTCAACCATACGACTACCTGGATCATTCTACTTGGGGATAGTTAATTTTCCAAGCATGATGTCAGCTAATTGGCCCGCTGCATGAACTGTAGTTGGGTCCTTCTTTTTCTCACTTGGTTTCTTAAGGCATGTTTCCTTAATTTCCTTATCATATATAGGAACATCTTTTATGGCCTAGAACAAGGGTATCTAGATAGATATATGCTTAAACTGGTCTAGAATATCAAAACTAGTTTCCTCCTTGTCTTCTTTTTGTTTAGCAACTTCCAAACTCTGGGGGAATGGAGGTTCTTGTATTATTTTCTTGGCTAGAACTAGTTCAGGATTTGTAGGTGCACAAGGCTGAATACGATCAGTTAGAGATTCTTCTTTCTCTTCCACAAGAAGCTCGGTGATAATGGGGGTGAAAGGAGCTGACAAGGTAGTTCCTGAACGTAGATGTATGTCACTTAAACTCACAACATATGCAAGAAATTGATTTGGATCAACAGAATATACAATTTGTTGTTGTGGTTTATTATTTGGGTTGGGTCTGGGTTGGGTACACTTGTATTTAGATTAGTAGGAGGAGGCATTATAGCAAGTTTTTGGGACTAAGAATATGGTTGCATATAGTTGGTTGTCTAGTTTGGCCATTGTTGGCCACCTCTCCATTGAGATGTTTGTTGCCAGTTTCCTAGAGGTGGTTGCAAAGGTTTCTAAAACTAATGCTAATTCCCTTGAGGTTGCTACCACTGAGGTGAGGAATTTTGATAATTGGACCAAGCATTTGGAGGGTTACTCCAATATTTTGGTGGATATCCTCCATAGTTGGATGGATAGGGGGGCTTCCATTGGTTACCAGATGAATAAGAGTTGAAATATGGTCCTCCAAAAGATAATGGATCTGGTGGCATAGCTTATCTTGAAGCCCATGGCCTCTTCTGTGCAACAAAGTAAACTTGGTATTCCTTAGTCTTTATTGATTTGAACTCAGGTGGAATCTTCTTGTTGTCAATGTTAGCTATCACCTTGCATCTTCAATCCTTCTTCTTTTGTCTACAATGAGGGCAATATTCTATTAGCTTTGCATATGCCTCCTCATGATACTTCTTAGCTTGAAATGTATCCAACTGAGTAGTTAGATTTTTTTATGATATCCTACTTGAAATGTGCTAGCAAATTAGTAATCTCCATCCTTGAGATTCCACTAGTGGATGACTTACTCATAGAGGATTGGTAGACTCTTCCTTTCTTTGAAGCTGCCCTAGAATAGTTCTGGCATAAATTTTTGATATCCTCCCAAGGGACTTGAGTGATATCTCCTCCTACCATCAGGTCCAAGGCATTAGTGCAGCTTTCACTAATTCCTCTTAGGAAAAGAAATTTTTGTGAGTCTTAATTGAGTGTATGATGTGAAGATTTCTGCAAACAAAACATAAACCTTGAAATAAATTCCTTCAAGCTCTCATCTTCCTTTTGCTACATTCTAAAAATGTCACCTCCTCTCATGTCACTACCCCTAAAATACTCATTATATTTCTCAAGGAACTTGGTCTTCATATCTTCCCAAGTCACCATAGTGTTTTTTCCAAGGCCTAGAAACCATCTCAATGCAACTTCTTTCAAAGTGGTAGGAAATAAATTAAGTCTGTGGGCATGAATGGTATAGACACAACTTCTGCAGAGTATGAAAAACTCAAACAAGAATTTATCAAGATCTTCTGTGACAAGTCCATAGAACTTAAGAAGGACTGAAACAAGGATATTCTTGAGGTTCTCTACTTCATTTTGTTGAGCAATGGGAAAAGGAAAATTTGGTTGGTTATAACTATTAGGCCTATTTATATTTGCATCAACCATGCCTACTTGATGAGGTTCTAGAATTGGATTTTGATCTTCAAGGGAAACTTCAAAATTGGTCAAGTTAGGGAATATATCAGAAAAGGGGTGTGGCTCTTCTTCTTCTTCAATTTTGGGCAGATTTGGAAGATCTACTAGCTGAAATGGCTCTTGATGATTAGGAAGGAATCTCCCATAAGTATCTCTTCTTATTATATGCATGTGGTATCAAATCAGTATCAGCCAACTCACACAAAGAATGGGTGGGAAAAATATTGGATCATAACTTCTAACACTAAGAGAAAATTTCAGAAATACTTCAAAAAAAAAAACTATCAATGACTCCAAAGGACTCCCTAGTTTGACACCATCCCCAAAAACGATGCCAAAAATGTTAGCCTCCTACAATGATTTCAATAACTAATCCTTTACAACCATGATTCAGAGAATAGCCATTTTAACCATCATGAAGGTATATTTAAATTGTCAACCCAAGGATGTGAACTTGAAATGGGTCAGCATAGTATGTGCACTAGGGACTTCAAAATAGTCATCTTCATTCTACAACTAAGAGACTTAATACTAAAAGTAAATTGCATGGAAAGAAAATAAGTAAATTCTGCACATCACTCCATAATAAAACATGAACTAAACATGCATAACAAAATTAAAAATCTAAGAAGCAAATAGGAAACTACTCTACCCACTTTGGCTGCAAGAACAATCACAAAATGGAATTCTAGTGGCTATAGGAATAGTCGGTGCCAGATTCTTAACTAAAGACTTAAACATAGACTAATACTAATATAACTAAGCTAACAGGAATAGATTACTCACTAAGTGGGACCCTTGGATGAGTATCCTCTAAGACTAACACGAACTCAGATACTCAAGTCAAAATCTTATTTCATTCATTGGAAAGTGAAAATACAGAAGAGTATGTCTGATTATCATCTTATACAATAGCTTGGTGATCAAACCCCTAAGAAGGAGGATCCAACGTTATTTATGAACTAAAACAGGGCAGTCAACTCCCACTAACTGAGAGGACACCATTTATGGAAAGCAAAAAAGAGAGTGGAAGAGCGGTTACACATGCAAAGGAATCTGTTCAAACATGCATGCCCAAACATGGACTTGACCATTGTAGTAACACCAACATTTCTCAATATCATTAATGATTGACATAAGTTGGTTATATGCGGCTATCATAGGAATCTCCCACCATCGTCCTAAGTTGACCTTCATGTGTTTCCTCTGTGTGACCAGCTAGCGGTTGTATTTCTCAACTTAGCATTCTTAATCATGTCTGCATGGAAATATCATTATGCATAATAATTTCATAGCTATAACCACTTTTAAAGAAAATTCATTAACCACATGCAAGATTAATATAGATATTCCACATAATAGGTTAATATCATTAAACTTGGCAAAAATGGATTAAAGCCCAAATGTCTTATGGTTTGAGAGAAACTATATAAAAGTATCAGAATGTTATGTCAAAGTCCATGGTAACTTTAGTAACTAGACTATATATTCTACCCATAACTAGCCCAAATACTAGACTCATCAACTAATTTGGTCCCGGTGAGAAAAAAGAATGCTGAAATTAGATTGTGTGTATTTCTATAACTTGAATAGAGCTTCAGAGAAAGACAATTATACAATGCCTTCATTAGATGAGGTACTTCATATAGTCAATGGTTCTCAAATGATGTCTTTCTTTGATGGATACTCTAGGTATAACCAAGAAATGGTGCCATACGAGGACAAACACAAGACATCATTCACCACCAAGTGGGGAACCTTTGCATACAAAAGTATGTCATTTGGGCTCATCAACATTGGTGCCACTTTCCAATGTACAATGGATATCACCTTTAAAGAATTGATAGGAAAGTGTATTACCATCTACATGGATGATATTAGAGTTTTTTTGAAGAAGCGAAGTGATCACAACACTGATCTATGCAAAGTCTTTCAGAAGTCTAGGGAATTTGGAATTTTCTTTGAATCCAAAGAAGTGCATCTTTGGAGTTACAGAAGGAAAGCTATTCTATCACATGATTTCAGAGAGGGGAATATCAATAGATCCTAGGAATATTCAAGCAATGCTAAAAATCTAGCTATTAGGTAGCAAGAAAGAATTGAAATATTTCTTTAGAAAGATAAATTTCGTCAGGAAATTCATCACTGACTTTGTTGAAATATGGCAAGAGAAAGATGCCAAAGTTGAATGGACACTAGTGGCCAAGTAGGCTTTTGAATACATTAATAAATCAATTATTGATGCACCTTTGTTAGTTAGTCTCGATTACCTGAAACCATTCTATATTTGTTTGCTCGCTTCAAACCATTCTTATGCCAACATATTGACTCAAAAAGATGATAAAGGGAGTGAGCACCCTATTTCCTTAATGAGTTCTCCATTAAAGAATGTTGAGCTAAGGTACCACAATATGGAGAAGCAAGCATATGCCTTGGCTAGAGGAGTAAAGAAATTCATACACACATTTTTTTAGACAAGGTGTTTGCTATAGTACCTGACCCTGCAATGAAGACATTGCTAATGCAAAATGAGTTAGTAGAAAGAAGAGAAAAATGGGTCACCTTGCTGCAAGAATATGACATGGAGATTCAGCCCATGAAATTAGTAAGAGGGTAGGCCCTTACCTAAATGATAGCTGAAATGATATTTGAAGCAATACTTGAGCTTACTGTCCAACAGTACCAACTTGAAGATGTCTCCCTTGGAGAATGGTATGATGACATCATCTACTATCTATTGCATAATAAGTGTCTTCCTTGTTGGCAAGGAGTTCAAAAACGTGATCTCAAGCTAAAGAGCAATAGCTATATGCTACAAGGGTCCATCCTATACAAGAGGAATCATGAAGGGATCTACCACAAATGCCTCATAAAAGAAGGAGAAACACAAGTTTTAAAATAATTTCATGATAAATTTGGCACTGGTCATGGGTCTGGTCCTTCCACTGCTAATCAAATCTTGGAGGCTGGGTATTATTGGTTGACTGTCTTCAGAGATGTGTACAATCATGTTCGAACCTGTCACATCTGCCAAACCACTATTGTTAAAGAAAGAAATGCCACTCTCTTGCTCTAACCATTCCTGGAGGTAAGGTCGTTCATGCAATGGGGTCTCGACTTCACCAGTCCAGTAATCCCACCATCCTTTGATGCTCATAGGTACATTCTAACCACCTATGATTATTGTACTAGATGGACATAAGAAATTGCATGTAGGCAATGTACCACATAAGTAGTAACTAATTTTCTTGAAAGTTCTATTCTGAATCATTTTGGTTTCCCATATGCCTTTGTTTATGATAATGGCCCCACCTTTTCTTCATTAAATTTTTCTAGTTGGGTCTTTGATCATGGTATTTTTCTCAAATTTTCATCCAATTATTACCCCTAAGGCAATGGCCTAGCTAACTCCGCAAACAAGAACTTAATCACTGTAATTAAAAAGTTTCTTGACAAGAATCCCAAATATTGGCACACCCAGTTGCGTTTTTCCCTTTGGGCAGATTACACATGCCACAAGGCTTCTTTGGGTGATTCTTCATTTCATCTAGTCTATGGACTAGAACCCATCTTTCCTTATTTCTTTGCATGTGTTGCAAGTATGGATGTGTTCAGTGGTGTTTTTCATTAATTTTTTCATTGATGTCAACACTATATAGGTTGAGTAAGTTAGTTTCTCCCAAGTTCTTTTGAGAAAAATTGATAAATAATGAAAGTTGTGTTGAAGTGTGTTCTAAGTGTGCTCTGATGTTATGGTCCACACTTTTTTTGTGCTAATCCTATGCCTATGTGGATCTCTAGGCATGTTCATAAGCTTAAATGGATTGTATATTCATAATTTAAACTTCTGGTTTGATGAAGAGAAGAAATGTTCACAGGTGTGTGAACTAGTTTGCCAGAACTATTTGTTTGTTGATTTGAAGAAATGTTTTAGCTCCACAGTCTTCCGATATTTGGTTTTAGATTTTTTGGATCTGAGAGATGACTATTTCTGATTATTTCTATGTTTTGACAAAAAAATTTATGGTTTGACGCTCTGAAAGACCTACTTTGGAGTCTCTGTGTTTTTATTGATTGTCTTGGTTGAACTAGTAAAGTGTTCTCTATTAATGAAGTTTGTTGAAATTATTATGGATGTATCTAAGTTGTTCTCAGAGATGGTAAAATAAATAGTGAAAAGTGTTGAGAAATCCGCGTGTGTTTATCTTGTTCAAGATGTGTGTACTTCAAAGATCATTGGTGTTTCATAAGGTTTGGCTGACCTAGTGTCTAAACGTTAAATTTGTCTTTTGCATTGACTTGAGGAAGCATGTGTGAGATTCAAGATGTTTTTTGGGTCTTAAATTATATATGTATTTGGTCCACTCACATTCTTATCCACCACGGGAATGTTGAGTAGCCGACCTAGTTTCAATTTTTAAATGAAATTGTATAGCCGACCTTGGAGAATGTTCTTGAGGTTGAAGATGGTATAAATACAAGCTAAGTTGTAGCAAATTTTATATCCATCCATCATTCAATCTAAGCAAGAGAAGAGTGTGCAAAAAAGTGCAAAATGTAGAGTGTGGAAGAGAGAATTGTGGAAATAGTACTTCATTGTATTCGTAATCTTCTGATCAAGTTGCAAAGTGTGTGGAACTCCTAGTGGTTGATCTTTATTTATTTCTTTGTATTTTTCTATAGATAGTGAGCCTCTCTTTCTAGAAAGTGAGTCCTAAGGTAGTGAGCCCTTGATTTGGGTATTGAGCCTTTGTATTTTGGTAGTGAGTCCTCTAGTAGTGAGCCTTTTGTATCTGGTATTTCATTACTACTATACTGTGAGTCAATCCTCACTATGGTTTTTCCTTCATTAGGGTTTTCCACATAAATCTAGTGTCTCTAGTGTTGTGTTTCTATTATCTACATTTTCATGTTCATACTTAATAATAGATTGAAGATAAAGTGGAACTGATTAAGTTAACAATTCAAGAATTTGATACAACTCATTCAACCCCCCCCCCCCCCATAGTTATCTTGTGCATTTCAATAATTGGTATCAAAGCTCTAGCTCCTTGGTGAAAAGCTTAACCGCTTGAGGTAGATTAGATGTTGCACAAGTTGCAGCTTCCTATGTTTGATGAAGCTATTTACAGTGACTGGAAAGAGAAAATGAGAAGTTATCTAATTTCACTCAATTTTAATACCCATAAAGTTGTGGATACAAAGTATGTGATTCTAGTAGTCGAACCTTCCTCTACTGATGAGGTTTCAACTTTTGAAGAAAATAAATGAGAAAGGTTTGCTATCTTTAGTGCTTTACCTAAAAATGAAAGAGAAAAAGTTGTTTCTCTGACTACAAGAAATGAAATTTGGACAAAATTGAAAGACATTTATGAAGAAAATGAGAAAGTAAAGTTGTCAAGGAAACTAACTGCTAAGTGAAAATTTAAGAATCTAAGAATGGAAGATGGAGAAGACATTGCAAGCTATTATCAGAGAGTTGAAACTATAGCAACTAAAATCAAGAATCAAGGAGGTACCATGAAGGATGAAGATATAATTGAGAAGATCTTGATGACCTTACCAAACAATTACAATGATAAAGTATCGACACTTGAAGAATAGTATGATCCAAAGGAATTCACTAAGGAACATCTATTTGGTGTCTTAACTACATTTTAGGTGAAATTTTTTACAAGAGATAAGGAGAAGACTAAAACACCCTTTAAATCCATGAAGATAGATGATGATGATGATGATGATGCATAAGTTTTGGAAGAAAAATTCACAAGGAGATTGAAGAAAGGTACCAGCAAATAAAAAGGTAAGCTATCTTTTAAGTTTTTTAGTTGTGGAAATATTGGTCATTATGCATCAATATGTCCTAATAGAGCTACATAAAATGATAATAAGGATAATAAAAATAATTAAAAGGATAAGAAAATAGGAAGTTCAAGAAGTTGTATTATGTTAAGGAAGATGCATGAATTTTTGATAATGAATCTGATCTTGAGGGAGATAAAGATGAATTTTTGTTTCTAGCCCTGGAAAAGAAATGTGCAAAATAACCTAGTCTAGAATGTAAGAAGGATATATCAGAAGGTACTCTAGTAACTAATTTTCATGCCAGATAGGATGAAGACTTTTGGGTAATTGACAATGGATTTTCAAATCACATGACTAGAGATAAGAGTAAGTTTACTAAACTTAAGAAGTATGATGGAGGCATACTCATGTTTGGAGATGATTCTGGTTCTAAGACTATTGGTAAAGGAACAATTAGATTTGATGGAAAACATAAAACTGATGATGTCTATTATGTAAATGGTTAAAGGCATAATCTCTTAAGTGTTGGAGAAATGTGCAACAAAGGTTTTAAGATTTTGTTTTAGGATAACATTTTTTATACCAGAAAACGATCTGAAACTATGGTTGCAAATGAAATAACTCATAGAAACATATATCAACTCAAAGGTGGTGATGGTCAGTTTTTTGTTTCCTAGATTAGTGAGAGTTGGATCTGGCACTAGAGGATGGGACATGTGAATTTTGATAATTAAGTTAGATCAATTCCAAAGAAGTTGTGAGAGATCTTCCTAGAATCATAAAGCCTTCAAATTCAATCTGAAGAAGTTGTCAGATGGGAAAACAGACAAGGAACAATTTTAAAGTAAAGGATCAATCATCTACCAGAATGCTAGAATTAATCCATATAGAACTTTCTGATCCTACAAAAACAAGAAGCTTGAATGGTGACATGTACTTTATGATTTTAATCGATGATTACTTTAGGATGACATGGGTTACTTTTCTTAGAGAAAAGACTCAAGCTATTGATAGATTCAAGGTGTTTAAAGAAAGAGTAGAAAATGAGGCAAACCTAAGAATACAATGTTTGAGATCTTATAGAGGTGGAGAGTTCACATATGGTGATTTAAATTCATTC
Organism: Sequoiadendron giganteum; assembly: GCA_007115665.2. Taxonomy (NCBI): domain Eukaryota; kingdom Viridiplantae; phylum Streptophyta; class Pinopsida; order Cupressales; family Cupressaceae; genus Sequoiadendron; species Sequoiadendron giganteum. Next base: position 169,305,467 of record CM021102.1, read on the forward strand.
TATGAAGAGCATGTTATAAAAATACATTATTTTGCCCCTAGAACCTCGTAACAAAATGGAGTTGTAGAGAGAAAGAACCAGACTGTGCAAGAGGCTACAAAAACTATGATGAAATAAGAAAATTTTCTTGATATATATTGGAGACAAGCTATTCACACTATTGTTTACATTCTTAACAGAGTTCAAGTTAGAGGTAACATCACTAAGACCCCTTATGAAATATGGACTTGTAAGACTCCTATTGTAAATTACTTTAAGGTATTTGGTAGTAGATGCTATATTAGAAGAGATGAAGAAAATCTTGGAAAATTTGATGCTAGATGTGATGAAGGAATTTTCCTTGGATATTTAAATAACAGTAAGGCTTACAGATGTTTTAATAAGAAGTTGAGGAAAATAATTGAAAGTACTAATGTGAAGGTTGATGAAGCCATGTATAAATCGGTGGAAATAACTAAAGTTGAACCAATCTATGTGCAAATACAAGAAGAAGAAAAAGAAGAGAATGAACAAAGTGAAGAAGAAGAAGAAATTCTATAACTTGCACCCAAGACTCCTAAATATGTTTTGAAAAATCCTTTGGAGGAATAGATAATTGGAGAAAAAAGTGGAGTGAAGACAAGAAGCAAAGTGGCTGAGGTAAACTTGTGTTTACTTTCTAAGATATAACATAAGACTATGAATGAAGCATGTGATGATGAAAGTTGGGTTAGAGAAATGAAAGAGGAACTACAGTAGATAGAGAAGAATGAGACATGGTAACTAGTCCTTAGACTTGCAAACAAGAATGCAATTGGTTCTAAATGGGTATTCAGAAACAAATTAAATGAAGATGGTGAAGTAGTAAGGAATAAAGCAAAACTTGTATGTAAAGGATATTCACAGGTTGAAGGAATAGATTTTCAAGAAACTTTTGCACCTGTAGCAAGGATGGAATCCATTTAGATGTTCTTGGCATTTTTTAGCTCATAAAGACTTTAAAGTATATCGGATGGATGTCAAATATGCATTTCTGAATGGAGAACTAGAAGAAGTATATATGGAGCAGCCAAACACCAAAATGATAGGCCAATAATGGGTACAAATAATATGAAAGATTTAATGCTTTATAACGAGTTTCACTTTGGTCTATGCGTGTCAATCTAGGGGCGTAAACTTGCAAGAGGTGTCATGGCTATATGTCAATCGAAGGGGTGGAAGTCATGAGCTCAGTGGGGATGAATGCAGCTAGAACGCACAAGAATTTGCTAAATGCAAATCTGATTTGACTTTCTATTCTATCTTTCTGATGGACATGCGACAGGAACTGTTGACTGCAATAGAAACTATAACAATCTACACAAAACTATGATAGGAACTGTGAAAAACTGTGAAATACCAGCAGCTTGAATACTCTCAAAATACAATTAGTACTTTAAGAGTTCAAATAAACAAATTAATGTTAAAATAATCACATCTCATATTTCTTCAATTAAAAATAAGATTGCAATTAACCAAATAACATTCCACTCTGAATATAAAGGCATTACAAAAATTAAAACACATTGGAGAATTAAATTAATTGTGTGAACCCCTAAACCTGCAAATGCACAAGAGAAACAAACATGTCAAATTGTTAGCTCAATATGCAAACAAGCATGAGAGATTCCCCATAAAATCCATCTATTTAACTTAGACTAGGAAATGATGAAGAACAAAACTTAAATAAGTGAGTGTTAATCCTAATTAAGCAAATATAATAGTGATCCCATGGGGGAATTGGTGCCAATTGAATGTTGAAATTGGCCCTTTCCCAACTCCTAAGTTGCAAATGTGAGTGATTTAGAGATGGTCAAATCTCCCAAAGAGATTTGAACATAATCTTATTACAAATTTTGAAGATGATGGATGGTTGAGTGAGATGGGAAAAATTAGCTCTCAATGTGAAGAGAGTAACTTTGCATGAAAATTGTGGATGATGATGAAGTTGAGTATACTAAGTTTACTCAAATTGTGGATGATAGAATGAGAGGAAGAGTCTCTCATTTATAGATTTCCAAAATGGAAGATTGAAGGAAAATAAGCAATGTAGGATCATTCAACATCCAATGGCCAAGTGCCACTTGTCAAGATGTGAATGGTTGAGGAATGAGGACATTTTGGTCAATGTACCAAAGAGGGGGTGATTTGAAATTTGAATTTGAAAGTTGGAGGTAGAGAAGAGTGGAGTTAATGTCACTTGGCTCAATGCACTGTAAGGACATGTAAGAGGCATTGAATGCCTTGTTGGAAGTACCCTTCCCACTGAAATTTGAATTCAAATTTGAGGGAATATTCCTTCTTTATTCCATGTTGAGAGAAAATAGGCAATTAAATAAATCAAAGTAATTGATTTATTGTGCAAGTTGCATTCTCTGGAGGATTTTAGTGATTAAAATTAAATTAATCAAGATTTGATCAATTTAATGAGGGATTAGATGATTTGACAATTTTGACTTAGATTTATGAGTTGATTTAAATCAGAATTGAGAGGAAATGATTTAATTAAATAAATAATTTGATTTATTTAACTAAAGGGGATAATGTTAGATTAAATTAAATAGGGTTTAATTTATTCAATTTAATAAGAGGACTTTAGAGATTTAATTTAAAATGAATTATTTAAATGAATAGAGACAAAGGATTAATTAAATTAAATTGATTAATTTAATCACTAGAGGAGGAAGACTTAATTAAATGAATAATGATTCATTAAATTAAGAGACATAATATGATGAAATGCTGAGAGTATGATTCTAGAGGAAATGATGTTTGTAATCGGGATCAAGTGTGTCGAACCAAAAATGTACATTTTCCATGTTTACAAACTGAAAGAAAATAAAATACAAAAATTACATCACCGAGCTTACCCAAGGAGTGGGCCCTTGCTCCTAGATCGCAATGTGGAAGAAACAAATTCCTTTCTACACTGCTTCAATCATGAAAAAATTTATTTTATTACTCAGGAAATATTAGAGTTGACATATGTAAATCTGCTCTTATGTACAACAATTTGTGTATATATTAATCTATCTCTATTAAACTAATATTACAAACCATGTATAGTGGTTGAGTCTCTAAAAACTGATATCTACATAGCCCAAAATAGAACAATCTATATTGGAGATTATAGGCTCATGTGAATTCATGTTTGCAAGCTATAAAAACTATGCTAAATAATAAATAGTTTGTTAAGGCACACAACCAACAAACTGGAGACTAATGTTTTACGTGAAAATAGACTTTGTTGCACTCACAGCTAGAAATGGAAAATGATAGAATTTTAATTGTCTTTACATAGCAACTAAAATAGGAAATGGCATATTGGTAGGTTTCTCCTCCATACGTGATTTTGGAAATGTATCTCAACCATGAGCTTCTCTCATTTAGTTCTAATACATCTGATGTGGAAGTAGATATTGGTAGACAAGATTATAAACAGTTGGGAGATCATTAGGAGGAATCTTCTATTAATAGAAAGTGTTGAGGTGAGAATCAACATTTAAAATATAAACCAAAGACTAATGTGTGCATCCATGTAAGCATATTGTCATAATCAAATTTGTTAGAAGAGGGACTACTCTAAACTGATGTGGCAAGAGTCCATGTGGAAATAATGAGTGACAAGAAGGTTCCTACACAGAAGATGACAGGAAGCATGCTACAAGATATATATTCCAAGGCATAAAATAACAATGCATATTAATAAAGACAAGCAATGATTATTTCCCCATTCTTATCCAAAAACTATATTGAATATCACTTAATTATATTAAATCATAATTAGCTTAAAATGGAAAAATGCTAAGATATTGAATATAAATGGAATGCGGAAATGACTATGAAGGTATATGAAAAAGGCTGAAATGTGACATAAAATGAGACATAATTGGTTCTCATCACAAAAAATACATGGTTTGTAAGTTAAAGAAATCATTATATGGACAAAAGCAAGCTCCTAGAGCTTGGTATGCAAGACTGGATAAATACTTGACAAACTAAGGATTCGGAAAAGGGTCTGTAGTCAGCTATATTTACTTCAAGGTTGAGGAAGAAATGATTTTGATAGTTGTGGTTTATGTTGATGACATCATTTTTCGTGGTAATGAAGCTATGTGTAAGATGTTTGTTGAAGAGATGCAAAAATAATTTGAAATGCGTATGGTTGGTGAACTAAATTTCTTCCTTGGACTTCAAGTTAATCAAATTGACAAAGGGATATTCATTTCACAATCTAAGTTAAGGAATTGTTAAATAAGTTTGGAATTGATGACTCTAAACTGGTGTGTACCCCTATCGTAAAGATGCAAGCTAAGTAAGGATGGTGAATCTGTTAAAGTTGATCAGAGCATATACAGATCCATGGTTGGTGGAATTTTGTATCTTATTGCTACTAGACCAAAAATTATTCATGCAGTATGTTTAGTTGCAATATTTCAAGCAGAACTAAAGGAAGCACATGTTAAATTTGTGAAGAGGATATTTAGATATCTTAAAGGAACTCTAGACTATGGACTATGGTATTCAAAGGATAATGATTTCACTTTGAATTCCTACACTGATGTTGATTGGGCTGGATGTGTAGATGACCGAAAGAGTACAAGTGGAGGAGCACTATTTCTTAGAGGAAGATTAGTTTCATGATTGAGCAAGAAACAGGATTCAGTTTCTTTATCCAAGTGCAGAAGCTTAATATATTGCAGCAGCATCTTGTTGTACACAAGAAATTTGGATGAAGAAAACTTTGATGGGCATAAGTTCGGTGAGTGATGAACCTACTTCTATCTATTGTGACAATACAAGTGTTATAAAAATTTCAAAGAATCTAGTGATGCATTCTAGAACAAAGAATATATCTATCAAGTATCACTTCTTGAGGGAGAAATTATTAAGGAACGAAGTTAGACTTGAATATGTACCTACCAAAGAACAAATTGCAGAAATATTCACTAAATCCCTTCCAAAGGATACTTTTGAGTATCTAAGAGGGAAGTTAGGGGTTTCTGCCCCTCCTCATTTGAACTACGTGCACATGGAAGTGCATAAATCTAGTCGATTCACAAACTCTTTTATTCTAGACTGATGATTGAGGTCTACTCGTCAGGGGGAGTAGAGAAGTCCATTGTTGCAGTATGTAATGTGACTGTACTCGTTAGGGGGAGTGAACAGAGCTTTGGCAAGAATATCATTTTCCATTGATTTCAAAGGGGGAGAGAGAATCATGTGAAAATTCTATGCTTGAAAGGTTGTCACTGGGTGATCCCACAATAGTGGTTTACAGTTTTTGGCCAAACCGGACACTAAAATTATTATTTTTAACTAAATCTTCACATTCGAGCACCTATAACGGCTAAAACGTGAGAAATTTGAAGATGATGAAAACTAGAATCTCATCCATTTTGTCTAAAGATTCTAAAAAAAAAAAAATCAAAATTTTTGGAATAAGATTGCACTTCTTTTTCCATCTCCCACGAAAATTGGTTTTTCCAAAAAATAACATTTTAAAAAAGTGACGCTCACCATATACAACATAAATTTTTTTGTATGAGGGATAAAATTATAATTTTTTCAAATTTAGATTTGTAACTATGATATTTAGCACTTTCATTTGGTCTCATAATTTTTTATTGAATATTTTTTCCTTAATAGAGTTTCAAAGTCAAACCAATTGCAATTCAAACATAGGCGGACTGTATACAACATAACTTTTTTTGTATCTACCAAAATTAAATTTTATTTTTTTTAATGGGTCTAGGACATCAATAACTAGAACAAAAATATTTTTTTAAAATTTATTTTGATAATTTGCTATTTTTCCACATGTGCAAAACATAGAGCTTGATTTTTGGTGAAAAATCTATGTTTAATAAATCTAGAAAAACACATACATAATAAAACCAAAACATATGAAAATTATATTGATGGGATAGCTCATTTTGAGGACTAACATAATCATTTTAAATAAATTTTAAATGAATTCATTTGATCCCCCAAAAGGTAAATCAAAAGTGATTTTTTATCAGCATTTTGATAGGTGTAAAGGAGACTCATTTATAGGTATGGTTTAAAAATAACGAGGTTCTATCCAAGGGGGTTTGATCTAAGGTGGTTTGATCGAACCTTCTTCAATTGGAATCCTTAAAATGGAACTTTTAAAGGTTTAAATCATTATATTTTCTAAAAATATGTGATTTCAGCAAAAATCAGTTCCTCTCAGGAATTGTAAATCAGCTTTGTGGGATCACCCCGCTTTTGAAAATCATGTAGGATATGGGAGAGAGAATCATGTGAAAATTTTATGCTTGGCAGGTTGTCACTTCTAAGAATTATGTATACTATCTTTGATGATTTTTCACATCATGTGTTGCCATCAATGAGAAAGGGGGAGATTGTTGCAAGTATGGATGGGTTTGGTGGTGTTTTCATTAATGTTATCATTGATGTCAACACTGTATAGGTTGAGTAAGCTGGTTTTTTCCAAGTGCTTTGGAGAAAATTTGAAAAATAATGAAAGTTATGTTGAAGTGTGTTCTAACCATGCTCCGGTATTGTGGTCTGCACTTTTTCTATGCTAATCCTATGCCTATGTAGATCTGTAGGTATGTTCATAAGCTTAAATGGATTGTATATTCAGAGTTTCAACTTTTGGTTTGATGAAGAGAAGAAGATATGTTCACCAATGTGTGAACTAGTTTTCCAGAAGTATTTTTTTGTAGACTAGGAGAAATTTTTTGGCTTTGTAGTCTTTTGATATTTGATTTTAGATCTTGCAGATCTAAGAGATGACTATTTCTGATTATTTTTGTGTTCTGATAGAATTTCTTGTGGTTTGGTGCTCTTGAAGACCTACTTCAGAATCTTTGTGTTTTTACTGATTGTCCCAATTGAACTAGTAAAGTGTTCTCTATGAATGAAGTTTGTTGAAATTATTGCAAATGTATCTAAGTTGTTCTCAAAGATGGTAAAATAACTGGTAAAGAGTTTTGATAAATCCATGTGTTTTTATCTTGTTGGAGATGCACGTAATTCAAAGATCATTGGTGTTTCATTAGGTTTGGCTGACCTGGTGTCTACACATTAAATTTGGCTTTTGCATCAACTTGAGGAAGTGTGTGTGAGCTTCAAAATGTTATTTGGGTCCTAAATTAAATATTTATTTAGTCCCCTCACATTCTTATCCACCGTGGGAATGTTGAGTAGCTGACCTAGTTTGAATTTGTAAATGAAATTGTATAGCCAACCTTGGAGAATGTTCTTGAGGTTGAAGATGGTATAAATACAAGTTAAAATGTAGAAAATTTTATATCCATCCATCATTCGATCTAAGCAAGAGAAGAGTGTGCAAACAAGTGCGAAAATTAGAGTGTGGAAGAGTGAATTGTGGAAAAAGTACTTCAATGTATTCATAATCTTCTGATCCAATTGTGAAGTGTGTGAAACTCCTAGTGGTGGATCTTTATCTATTTATTTGTATTTTTCTATAGGAAATGAGCCTCTCTTTCTGGATAGTGAGTCATAATGGAGTGAGTCCTTGATCTGGGTAGTGAGCCTTTGTATTTGGGTAGTGAACCTTTTGTATTCAGTATTGCATTATTACTATACTATGATTTAATCTTCATTGTGGTTTTTTCCTCATTAGGGTTTTCCATGTAAAAATAGTGTCTCTGGTGTTGTGTTTCTATTATCTACATTTTCATGTTCATACTTAATAACAAATTGAAGATAAAGTGGAATTGATTAAGTTAAGAAGTAGACAATTTGATACAACTGATTCACTCCCCCTCTTAGTTGTCTTGTGCATATAAATAAAATGTGCTAATTAGGAAGGGTCCCTTCGACAACACTTCAAATTTGGTGTGCTGCCCTGGTTTTGCAATGAGCTCCTCATATTTTAGCACTAGGCTTCCTTCCTAAAAATTTCGGTCAGAAGTTTTCTTTTCGAACCATCACTTGACTATTTGTTGGCAACCAATCATGGCTCCAAAGGCCTTTTCAGTATCTTCCTCAAGCTTGAGGAGCTTTTCTATTCATACTTTCATTCTACCACTTTCTTCTATTTCTAGGGATTTCAGTAGTTGTAGAGCGGGGAGTTCCATGGAAATAGGTAACACTACATCTTTCCCAAACACTAATTCATAGGGAGATTCCTTCAAGATATGCTTTGACATGATCTTGTCTACCCATAGAGTGGCCCACAGGTGCTTGTGCTAGTCTCTTTGTCATTCAAACCCAATGTGCTTGATTAACCTAATTAGGTTTTTATTTGTTAACTCCGCTAACCCATTTCCTTGTGGGTAGTAATTTGATGAAGTCTTGAGGTAGATCCCATTTTTGATAGAAAAATTTGACATCCTCAAACCTATAAAGGACCAAGAATTATCAGATATGATGGTTTTTGGTGAATCGAACCTAGTCACCAACTCTTAGATGAAATTGAAAATCTCTCCCTCTATAACATTTTTTAAGGCAATGGCCTCTATCCACCTTGTGAAGTAATTAGTCGCCATGAGGATCCATTTGTGAAAAACACTAGAGATAAGATTTATCATTCAGACCAAATCCAATCCCCATTAAGCAAAAGGCTCTTCAGTTACATGGGACTTAAGAGAAAAGAGGATTTTTTTCTTTTTCCAACAAAGAATTGGAACTGAGTACATTTTGGCACCAAATGGTGCACTTTAGAAAAAATTGAAGGCCGATAGTATCTCGCTCACATGATTTTCAAGGTGGTAGTTTTGGTGGAGAAGTGTACATCCTCAAAACTACTATGGGATTCCTTAAGAACCTTTCCCGCTAGGTGCTTATCTAAACATTGGAGAAAGACACCATCATAGTTTCTTTTAAATAAAGTCTCTTCAATTAATACATACCTAGTGCCTTGCAGTCAATAGTATATCCTTTTGTGGAATGGAAGACTAGTTAGATAGTGCCCATTTTGCATATACTACATCTGATCTACCACCCAAGAGTCGTCAGACTCAAACTTATTTGAGTAGACTTGATCAATCTCCTTGTCAGCTTCATAACTCACTTTATGTGCAAGGTACTCACAAAGACCTCTTCCCTAAACTATCTTAGCTGGTTTGATGTCCACATCGTATTCTAGGATCTTGGTGATCTAATTGGATCATTTCTCAGTTATTTCTCCTTTGATAATATATTCCCTTACACTTGGGTGAGCAACCAGGATGGTAATTTTATTGGCCAACACCAAACTTGTTAGAACTTTATAAGGCTTTTAACAATGGAAAAAGCCTACTTTTCTACAAAGTTGTGTCTTGTTTCATAACCCTCAAGGGTTCTTAAGTGAAAATCAATCAAATTCTCCTCATTATCCTCTTCATCCTTTTGTGTGAGAACATAATCTATGCTATGCTAATCATTGTATACATAAAGCAGTAAATTTTTAGAAAAGTTTGGGTTAACCAACATTGAAGCAGTGGAGATATCCATCCTTATCTACTTGAAAATTGTCTTTCCTTTAGAGGTCCATTTGAGCATCAAGTTCTTCTTGAGTAGTAGCATGATAGGTCTTATGATTCCTGTCAGGTCTGAAATTAACTGGTTAACAAAGTTAATCTTCCCTAAGAAAGACTAAAACCCTTTTTGATTCACCAATAGGTGTAAATCCATTATAGACCTCACCCTTTTGGGATCTATTGCAATCCCCTCCTTGGATACTACAAAGCTAAGTAGCTTATCTCGAGGTACTCCAAAAACACATTTTTTGGGATTTAAAGAAATCCCAAACTTTTGACACTTTTGGAAGACTTGTTCTAGATGATAAAAATGATCAAATTTTGAATTTGAATTTTTTTCCAGATCATCCAAATAAATTAGAATGATCAAATTGATCAATCCTCTGAAATAAGTTTCCATTGCTTGTTAAACATTTGCACTAGCATTTGAGAGTCCGAAGGGAATGTTTGCATATTCAAACTTTCCCCACTTGGTGGTAAATGTCATTTTATGTTGATCGCCTTCCTTGACATATACCTAGTTGTACCCTGAGGTACCATCAAGCAATGAGAAAATCTCTAATCCAACCACAGTCTATAGGATCTGCTCCATTAACGACAAAGGGTAGTGATCTTTCAACAAAGCCTTATTAAGATCTCAAAAACTGACACAAAGCCTAATGTCACCATTTTTCCTCTGAACCGGTACCAATTAGAAACCTAGGTTGAGTGCTTAATCAAGTAAATGATTTGGGTCTCAATCAATTTGGTGAGCTCCTACACCATCAACACCTTGACATTTGGATTGATAGGCCATTGCTTATGTCAGATAGGTTTTGATCCTTTTGCCAAGTCCACAGTATGCTGAATTGTACTAAGATCATCATAGGTTCAAGCTATAACTCTATGGTATCTAGAACAAAGATTCCTTAACCTTTCTTTATCTTCCCACAAAACATTTCTTCTGACTTTTAGTTTTTCGTCATTTTTGACATCAAGCTCTTCATAATCCTTTTCTTTTTGAACCTAACATTTTCACAGTGGAAATAGATTTTCAAGGGATATTAAGCCTCAAGGGAGCTTATTCCCTTTTCGCTAGATGACCTCCTCTTCAGAAGGTTGGACTCCTTCTTGTCAATATTCAGAAACTCCTTTTGACTTTTGGATGAAGGTGGAAATTTGAGTGTCATCTTCAAATACTTGGCAGTTCTGATCATTGTCGAGGATTGATGATTGGAAAATCATCTGCACTACACTTTGCTTTGTTTTTGAATCAAAAATACGTTCAAACTATCATCTAATTGAAGCCATCCAATCAGTTGTGTTGTTTTGGGCTCAAGGAATGACTTTCACATTGAAAGCTTCAAATCCTTTAATCAAATCCCATATTCGATGTCAATATGACTTTATTCTTATATTTTTAGTAGCTGCTTGCCCGCATACATGAGTCATAATCAATTTAGAATCTCTGAATTCTTGCAACCTCTTTATGCCTATTCTCTTGGTGAGAATAAAACCGTAGATCAAGGCTTTATATTCTATGTCATTATTGGAGCATGAGAATTGAAAATGATAATCCTTGAGGGTCTCTGATCCTATCAAGGATAGTAATTAGACTCCTACTCCGAAACCTACTTTTCATTTAGCACCATCAAAGTACAAGGTCCATAGATGGTTATTCATTGGATTAATCATATTTTTCCTAATCCTTCATTAGTTTTGGATAGATGAATTCATCATCAAAGGTCAAGTATGTGCATAGTCCCATGGTATGGAAATTTTTGAATGGGTCAAAGTCGATGAATTGGTTGAGGAGAACCTCCTCTTCAAGAGTCTTCTCACTTATGTCTTATTCATCTTTCTGCATCTCCATGCAATATCCCTCCAATTATATGTGTTTCTCCAAAACAAAGGACTGCATTTTCTGCTATATGTTTAGGGTGCAAAGATTCTGATAGGATATTCATCTTCACCCCGTGCTTGGTTCTCAATATCAAATGGGACTAGTCTAGTGCCAAGTATCCACCAAAATTTGTAGTGAAATATATAGAAAGACACATCCCGAAGATCGGGGGGATATCTATCACCGCTACTTCTTGTGAGACTATCTGGCTAAGGCATGAAAAGAGGGTCAAAGATAGATCTTTTATCTGACCAACTGACAAACCTTCTTTCCATCAAACTACATGATTCATTTCTCACAGGGCTCATACTTAAGCATTAAGGCATCAACCACTTGCTTTGGCATGACTGTTGTACTAGCTCCTGAATCAATCATATTATTGTGCAAAAGTTTATCTCCCACAATTAATGTTAAAAATAAGGATGTGGGCTTCTACTTGCTTACCTCTTTCTCTTTTGCATCGCTCACATCATTTGTATAAGATGCAACTTTTGGAGCTTGAGAATCTGACTCAGATACTTTATCTTTACTTTGATCATACAACATAACAACATCTGCCTACGGTCTTTGTTCCTTATTTTTCAATGCTTCCCAAAGCAATTTCTTTTGCTCGAGAATAGATAGAACATTCCATAGAGACACGTTGACAGGTGCCTTCTTCAGCTGCTCCACCATGTTGGGAGCTCTGACTAGTGGGACCTTTTGCCTAAATGGCATAGTCTCCATTGGTTTTGGAGGAAAATGGTTTTTCATGAATGGGTTCAGCATCTTATGCGATGGTTTTTCGGGAAACAATAAGACCCGTTGCTGCTAAGTTAGTCAAACAGTCAGCTACGAGAACTATTTTTCTTGTGATGATGGTTGGTGTGGCTGAGGATGAGGTGGAGCTTTTGGCATGTACTCTCCTATGAGCCTTCTCTCATATTTGGTGTTGTAGTCTAACTACACCAATGGAGTACTGGTCATCAAAGCTTCGTTTGCCAATACCGCATCTTCTTCCTCCATCTAGGAAAATAATGCTTGATTGAGCACAATACCCAACTCTTTCTCTATAGACATACCTTGCATCTGCACTCTAAAGTGGGAATTATCCATTTTGATGAACTTTTGTCCTTCCACATTCAGAAGCATGCCTTTATTTCTTTATTTTGCTATCTTTTATTGCATATATCCCCTTGGGAAATTTTGGGGCATATGGTTGTCATTGCAAGGGAAGCACCATGCATTTTCATCTTCTGCTAGGTTGTTCTGGCCTGGGATTAACTCTTTGCTCTAGCTGTCCTTGACCATTTTCAATAACATGGTGACTAGAACTATCTAGTTTGTGGATGCCTCTTGTTGACCTCCACGACTTGAGGCTCCTCGATATGTGTTTTTTTGATCGGATGGCCTTCCTCACTGATGGGTTAAGTAGCTTGCTTTAGAGTGGTTGCTTGATTTTGATTGATAAGAACCAACTAGTTAATAAAGGATTGCATGAGGCTCTTCATATCAATGATGTTTGTTGCTATAGAGGAAGAACCCAATGTGCTTGGTTGTGTGATGGGGTATACATACATGGATTGTGGTGGACCTAAAACTATCACTTGTGTTGTTGAAGTGCTCAGAGCAACTTCCTCTTGAGGCGTGCCCAAAATTTCCATGAAAATAAGCACCAAAGGTTGTGGTGGAAGCTTCTCAGCATTATAAAACTATTCTCCGCCTAAACCACAAACTCGTATACATTGAGTAATATATATCCTCCCATGGAAATTATCATCACTATAATATCTGAATTGAAGGCTTCAGGTAGAACATGAATTCCATCGTAGCTTGAGGTCAGGCAGTCACTGGGATCCTCTACCAGGTTTTTTGACACCTAGTGTTGAGGTCGCTCATGGCCTCTTGCGGGGATCTCTTGATGGTAATCAATTGATGTATGGTGAAGAATGATCCCTTTTCTCCCAAAATATTTCAAACAAATTTTCTCCAAGTTGATCCCATGAGTTGATAGAACCGAAAGTTAAAGATAGATACCAATCTTTACCCTTCCCTTTGAAAGAGGAAGCCAAAAATCTCATAGTAATATTTTATTCCTCTATATTGTATACCCTACATAATTCTACTACATCTTCGAGGTGTTCAAAAGGGGTTTTAAAGTCCTCTCCATAAAATTTCAAAATATCCTTGAGAGTGTTAGTAGGTATAGCAGGCCAGACATTTGGGGGAGTATGTGGCTATAGCGGACTACCAATATCCAAGGTTAAAAATTCTCTAGGAGAAGGAGGGGGTACGTGAGCCATGGAGAAAAGATTCCTATGAATCGGGTAAATTGGTATTCTTATTTGGAAAAATTGACCTCTAGGTAGAGTAGATAAAGCTCTATACTCTGAACTCTTACTCTATACTCTACTAATTATTACAAGCGATACAAAACTTGTAAGTCTTCTCCTAAGTACCAAAGGGGGTAATTGGGAGTACTGGAAATGGCCTCTTGAAGACCCTCTTGTTTGGACTTTGGGCATGAAAATTCCAGTTTCTTTCCTTGGCCTGATTTAAGAAATATTTTGGACTCCTAATTAGGAATTCAAGCAATGATCCCACCAGGCACGCCAGAAATAGAACTGTTGATCATCAAAGCTTGCACCTCTTCAATAGTCTTATGAGAAATTCAATGAGTGGGGGACCAATCTGCACCTCACTAAATACCTCTGGGATTTTTATAGAAAGTTTACTCTTCTATGAATTTGGGAGAAGGGCAAGAAAGAAATGTAAACATAAAACATGAAAGTGGTGATGTGCCAACACTTTTACAACATTTCAAGACCTCAAGTTCTTTTCTATGAATGATATGATAGACAAAGAATGCCACAAGCCTTCATTTTTGGGAAGAGAATGAGCAATAAAGGCTAGATACAAGCATAGTGCAATCATTCAATCTACCCGTAGGAAGTGTTCGTTAAGATCCGACCAAGCATATAAGTTTCAAGAGTTAACAAAAAACATTTAAAATTTGTACATAAACTCTTCCTCTTAATATAGCATAACATGAAGAAATAATAACCTTTAAAGAAAATAGAGAAGTCTAGTGACATAATCTAGCTTCTACAAGCTATAAATTTATCATGTAAACATACATGGAAATCAAATAATCAAACTATATTCAGATTAAGCTAGACATAGTGCTCTATTCTAGATGAACATATTGTAACTATGGATTTTCCTGCAAGATTAAATGGTTAGCAACACACACATGCGAATACATCAATCCATAATATTTAATGAAATGCAAAAGAAATAGCAAAGAAATAAATGAAACGAGCTCACCCATGTCCTTCATCCTCCATGGCTGACTTCCATTGTACCTTCTAGTTTGCTGAAATAACGAAGTGCCCTCATATTTTGATGAGCAATCTACTATTGACTAGTCCTAAGAAAGTTTTGAAGGATTCTTTAAATGATTATGCAAGTACAACTAAATTTTACATGCACACTAGCTAGCAAAATGACCAATATGGAGACAAGAGATAGGAGAAGAAATTAAGAAGTTTAGATATATAGATTGTAGATAAAATTAAGAGATGCCAAAATGAGGATAAAATTGGCATTTTATAGAAAATGCAATTTTGGATGGACGAATGAGATTAAAGATTGATAAGTTCCTTAGAATCTATGGTCAAGATTCAAAATAACAACCTCTTAATTAGGGTTAGGGCAACTTTAGGGTGAAATTCAAATTGAGCGGACAAGATTTAATTTAAGAAATTAAATCAAGGGAAGATAATAGTTGTGACAGTGAGATAAAAATTAGCAAGTGGAAAAGGATGAGTTAGAAAATCAAGTTATTTTAGAAATAAATTAATTTGTGGAGAGAAATGTTATTTTGAAATTAATATTTTAAATTAATTCCAAAATGGCGAATTCATGTGACAAATAAATAATAATTAAATAATTACTTGAAAAGTGGGAAATTGCCAATTTAAATAAAATGCTTTTATTTAAATTTAGAAAGAAAATCAATAAGACAAATAAATAAAATAAATTATTTAATTGTGGAGGAAAATTAGAAAGTGGGTGATTTTATTTAAAATTAGAAAGAAAGTTGGAGAGGATAATAATTAAATAAATAATAAGAATTTATTTAATTATGAGAAGAAAAAAATAATTAATGATGTATGAAATAAATAAATAAAGTTGATTTATTTAAATAATCAAGAGGAAATAATGGACAAGGGATAATTAAATAAATTTAGGAATTTATTTAATTATAGAGTGACATAAGAAATTAGCGACATATTTAAATACTAAATGTAATTTATTTAAATAGTCACGAGGAATAAAAGACTTGAATTAATTAAATAATTAAGAATTATTTAATTAATAGTTGACATTGCACTATAGGACATAATTAATTGTTTTAATTATGTTGAGATGAAGCATGATATAGGAAAATGTGGTTTGCGGGTCTAGGCTTTTTTTATGTGTATACACATATAAAGAAGGAAACATTGATAGAGGCCATATCACGCACAATTTCAAATATTTCTCCAAAATAGCTCGTAGTTCAAATATTAATTGAACTTTAAAATAGAGGTTGGATTTCAATCCAACAATAGTTTGAGTTAAAATAGATATACCATTCCAGAGTGAAGTAGTCTTCTGCAAACTTTAATGAAAATACTTCCTATTACTATGAAAAACTAAATAACTTATTTCAAAAAGGAAAACTTTAGGAACCCTTTTATTATGCTGCCACCTCAAATTTATAGTCGCCAAGGAGAGAGAAATGCCACCTCGACCTAGAAGTAATGACTACCAGAAGTTTGCACCTAATAGCTTAAAATCCAATCATAGATCTTTAATTTGGTCATGGCAATCCTTGCTCATCAACTATCAACTGTCGCATTAATATCCCTTAAATTTTTAACAGGATTTCCCTCCATAAATGCTTGGATCCTAGAAAATAGCCTAGAAAAAGTCTTGTTGACTAATCAAGTGGCTTTGGTAGAATCGACTCAAATCCTGCTCCTGAAAAAAAAAGAAAAGTATGCTCTTACAAACTTTGAATAAAAACTCTCTAAAGCATAGGTTCCTTATAGCAAAGAGATGGCATGTCAACCAAGCGGGTATTCTTAGATTTATGAAAAGCATTTTTTGAGAAATCTTTTGTTGAGCTGACACATGGCCTGACTTCCTTCCAAAAGGAAAGCGATTAACAAAATGCGTGCAACCACCAGATGGCGCATTGCACACCCTTTGGAAACACATCTTTTTGCATGCAAATCCTCCCGAAGCCAAAAGTAAAAGCCAAAAATCAAGAAGTCTAAGGCAAAAAATTTCTTCACAAGACCCTCTACCCTAATCCCTCAACCCTATACCCTCAACCCTCTACCCTCAACCTTAAACCCTCAACCCTCAACCCTTAAACACTAAACCCTTAAACCCTCTACCCTCTACCCTCTACACTCTACCCTCTCCATTAAACCCTCAACCTTCAATCCTCAACCCTCAACCCTTAATCCCTCAACCCTCAACCCTTAAACCCTAAAACTTCAACCATTATACCCTTTACCCTATACATTGGATGCTCAACCCTAATCCTTCAACCATATACTCTAAAACCTATACTCTAAACCTTCTACCCTCAACCCAAAACCATTAAACCTTCTACCCTCTACCCTCAACCATAATCCCTCAACCCTATACCCTCAACCCAAAACCCTAAACCATCAACTCTATAGGTCCTTAACCCTATACCCTCAATTATTAACCCTCTACCCTATACATTGGATCCTCAACATTCATATATCTTTGTCCCTCCCTCCTCTTTTCTCCTTCTCTCTATCTCACTTCTCCCTCCATCTCTCCATCCATCCATACCTCCATCTCTACCCTAATCCTTCAACTCTATACCCTCAACCCTTAAACCCTTAAACACTCAACCCTAAACCCTTAATAACCCTTAAACCCTAATCCCTTAAGCCCTCTATGCTCTACCCTCTACCCTCAACCCAATACCCTGTACCCTCTACCTTCAACCCTAATCCCTCAACACTTAAACCCTAGTAAACTCCCTACCCTAATCCCTCAACCCTTAAACCCTCAACCCTCTACCCTCAACCCTCGACTATTAAACCCTAATCCTTCAACCCCTATACCCTCTACCCTATACATTGGACCCTCAACCCTAATCCATCAACCCTCTACCCTCAACCTTAAACCCTAAATCATCAACCCTTAAACCCTAAACCCTTAAATCATCTATGCTCTACCCTCTACCCTATACATTAAGCCCTCAACCCTCAATTATCAACCCTCAACCCTTAATCCATCAACCCTCAACCCTTAAACCCTAAATGTTCAACCCTTATACCATCTACCCTATACATTCAACCCTCAACCCTAATCCTTCAACCATATACCCTCAAACCTATACCCTAAATCCTCTACCCTCAACCATAAACCCTCAAACCTAAACTCTTAAACCCTAAACCCTTATACCTTCTACCATCTACCCTCAACCCAATACCCTAAACCGTCAACCTTATAGGTCCTCCACCATAATTCCTCAACCATATACCCTCAACCCCTATCCATTTATCTCTATCTATCAATCTCACCTCTCTCTCACTCCCTTTCTCTTACCCTCTCTCATTATCTCTATCTACCCTCTCCCTTTTTCTACTTTCTCCTCACTTAATCAGTATCTATCACTCTCTCTCACTCCCTCTATCTCTCTCTCTCTATCTCTCTCCCACTACCTCTCCATCACTCCCTCTATGTCCCTATCTCTCAAGTCTCTCCCTTCCACCCCCTCTCTCTCCGATCTCTCCCTCTAGCACCCTACCTAGGTAACTCTCTCTATCTCTCCCCCCCCCCTCTCTCTCTCTCTCTCTCTCTCTCTCTCTCTCTCTCTCTCTCGGGTCACTCCCTCCCACACCCTCTCCCTCTCTTAGGTCTCTCGCTCTCACACCCTCTTTTTCACTCCCTCTTTCCCACTCCCTCTCTCTCGTGCTCTCTCTCACTACATATCTTTCAGGTCTCTCCCTCTCAACCCCCTCACACTATCATGTATCTCCCTCTATCACCATACCAAGATTTATTTTCCAAAATTTGTATCAGTAGCACAACCACAATTCTATTTTTCAGGAAGTGTGCACTTTTAAAATTTTGAAAAAAAAGTTTCAGCATGCTAGGTACCCACAAAATTTTCTATGTTATGTTTTTCTGACAAAAACAACACCAATTTTTGTAGGCCCCTCTTTTGAACCCCTTAATCTCAACCATTTTTAAAATAAATTAGTATTTTAGAAAGTACGATTGGAGCACTATGATCCTTGTTTTTGTTGCATCTCAAAATTTTATGTGTAATTATCCTTGAAATTTCATGTCCAAGGTTAGTATTTCCTGATTTCAGAAAAAGTGGCCACTTAAGCCCCCTTTTTGGCCCCCCATCTTTTTGCACTTACCCAATAATGATGTAACAAATAGAAGAATTTAATGACATAATACACTCCTATATCCAAGTACCTACAAGGGTGATATGGGTCCTCTAGGAACACATAAGACAATCACAAGGGAAATGGAACACAGAAATCTAATCTACAGATAAAGAAGAGTTGCTCTCCTAGTCCTCACCAACTAGGAGATCATCATTCTCCCAATCTGGACCATTATAGGGAGATGATGGATGATCCTACAAGGATGAGATAGCAAGGGGGTCACCCTCTAACTCTCCTATGACAAGAGATAAGGAATAGGGCCCCTTGAGGTCTTCTTCACTCAACTTTTGTGAGGTAAATGCCATTGATCTTGCAAAGATCAATGATAGAGCCAATAAATTTTCCATCGAGTTGAACATGAACTTGACAGGGGTGTCATATGTCAACTAGATAGGAAAATAATGAGGTTCCTAAGATCCACTAATAACCTCATTAAAAGACTCTATGGTAGTGACAAACTCAGGGAACATCGGGGCTACTTTCATTACTAGGACAAGGAAAGCCAAAGTATAACCCTCTTCTGAAGAAGATGATACCTTCTTTTGACCCCAATTAGAAGTAATTCCAACTTTCAACTTGCGTTCCATTGAAGGATGTGATATCCCCACAAATGGAGTGGAAGTGAGGAGGAAGACGATAGAACCATAGTGGACATCAACAAGGTATTTGACATATCCATGGGCTTAGGAAAAGGTGGGATGTTTGGAAGGGACATCAAGAATGGAGGCTCAATCAAGGGATTGATAAACACTTGTACCCTTTTCAGGTGAGGGTCATGTAGAATCATGGGGGGAGCTAGAGGAAAGATCAAGGTGATGAGAAGTGGATACGAAGGGGTAGAAGAGGGGGGTACATAAGGAGTTATTAAAAAATGATTTGTTGGCTCCTCTTTCACTTCTGCAATGTAGCCTTCTCAGCATCTAAATCCTTTCTTTAATGCTTACTCTCATGCACAAGGTGGTTCCTTTGGCTCTGTGAGCTAGAAGCTATGGTTTGAGGAGGAGAAAAAGGCTCTTGTTCTACCATGGGAGTTTCCATCACAATCATTATTGGTGGAGGGAGTGACTCCTAGATAGATAAAGGAGGAAGAGATGTAGGAACAAAATTACTAACTACTGGAGAAGAAAAATCAAGCACCTCGATGGTGGGCCTCTTCCCATTTGCCTCCCTAGGGGCATGAGTAGTAGGACACTGTCAAGTCTAAAATTTAGAGGCAACTAAATGGGGACCCTTCCCCTTACCATAGATAATGGGTCAAGGCATTGAGTGCAAGACAACAAGTTAGAACACCTAATGCTTTTCCTTTCCTCAATTGGGCACAATCAGACTCCCCATGTGAGGAATAGGAGAAAAGGATAAAGGAACCATAGAAGCGTGGGAGGCAGAAGTGGATGAACAACAAAACAAGAGGAAGGCTCCTGGGAGTGAGTAGACTTCCCCTTCCCATTTTGAGATGAGGAGGATGCAGTTTGTTGTGTCACAATCATAGAAGCCTTAATTGAAATAGCATAGGGGGAAGGAGGATAGGTCACTTTTGGTGCTATGCCCCCATTCTTGTATTTAACATAAGTGTGGTATAATAGGTGTGTCCTTGGAGGAAGAAAACCAATAGGGAAAAGGCCAAAAGTGATCTAAAAAATATTCTTCACAAAACACTAAAGGTTTATATTGAGTGTCATGCACAACATGCACGAAGCTCTCATGAGAGAATTTGAAAAAATTATGGATCATCAAAGGGAATGTGTTCATGGAAAATAGCCATGGAATTCCTAGCTTCACTCTAAACAAGTCAAACTCTGGGATGTCAAAAAGAACATTTACAGTCCTGGGCCCTACTAGCACTGAGAGGGTGATGGAACCAATGGGAGGGACCAAAATTCCATCATGCATACATATTGTTCTCTTAGATTCATCATACCCATCCTTATGTAGATAGTTTATTAGCATAATCTCCTTTGTAATAATATTAATTTGGCACGTACGATCAATGAGAACACCAATCCAAATGTTCCTATTGATACGAGCATGAATGCATAGAGGAGAGGGTTCTTTATTCACATCCATAGGAAAGTCTTTTTCAAAGTAATGGTTATAGAAAGTGACCCATTCTCAGGATGTGAAAGAGGTATGAGAATATGTGTAAAAGAGGCCATATTTACATACTCTAAGAAGGACTTCCTTAGGATATCCAAAGGTTCGACAATCATATAGTGACCTATCTAGATTTCACTTCACAATGTCTAGGGATCCTTTTGGCTACGCTGGTAGGGGTCACAAGTTGGATTGTAAGGCTATGCACCCTGCAACACACACACACACACCTACAACACATCTAGAACATGAGTGAACATTCCTTCAACACTAAAAAATGGAATCAAAATAGTTCACGTTAGGTTCACCAAAATGTAGAGGAGGGGGACTGACTACTTAGGACCCTAGTTCATGGGAGGATCTAGAGTAATAGTCTTCCCTAATCTAAATCAAGCTAATGAAATGTTTTAGAAGAGTTTAAAGTTGAAAGCCTAAGAAGGAAGAGCAATCTAGTTACTAATGTCCTTCTACAAGCCCAAATTTTTTATGAAGTTAAGTGAACAATTTTTTTGAGTCTAAACTGCAGCTCAAACAACTTACTACCAAAGGACTACAACATGGGACATGAATTCCAGCATGGCACGCTAGCATATTAGTGGTGTGCTAGCATCCATAGATAGAAAGTGCAAGGTATAGTCTAAAATCACTAAAAAAATTAACTAACAACCTAACTAATGAATTTTATTGTGGTAATGGAAATAGAAAGTGAAAAATGGTAGAATAGAGGAAGAAGAATACTTTAACTTAATCTAATCTATGAATTGAAAAATAAGGGAGAGGAAAGCATACATTCCTACCCATGAGTTGATATTTTCAAGATCTTCACCTCAAGGAGAACTTACACACAAAAGATAGGAAAATGTTGAGGTTGTGTTTAGAGGATTTCCTTAGTCAGTCCCTAGCTTTGGTGTTTCCACCTCCACAGATAGCCAGATAGCAACGATTGAATAAATATGATAAGGGAGAGTACTTAGAAATAGCGATACCTATAAATAAGAAAACAAAATATACTAAAATATCATTACGATAATGTAAAGTGAGTTGGAAATGCAATGATATCACCTTATCAACCAAGTTTTCTCAAGGAAAATGGAGGAAGGAAGGAGTGTGCAAGATTTCAAGGACCAAGGTTTCCACAACAACAAAGAGAATGAACCAAAAAAACACTAACTTGTAGCTTCAATGGAGGTGGTGGAGCTTGAAAATGTTGAAATTGAATGAGAAGAGTGAAGATAGTTTCCAAAAGTGTGTAAATGATCAAGAATCCTAAAATAATGAATGAGATAGCCATTTGAAATGTGAAAATGGAGGAAAAAGAATCATTTGAAATTGATTAAGGGAGAGTAAGTGTTACACTTTGCATCTAATGGAGGAGTGTAATGCGTCTATAGATTCCAGAGGCAATAATTCTATCAAGATGACAACGTACCATGTAGACATCTATGTGCCACACTTGCATCCCAAACAAAATATCCCCCCCCAACATGCAAAACAACTGTAGAGTGGATAGGGAAAGGTGAAGGAAATACAGATTGCATTATCAAACTTAATTTTCTAAGGTAGGGGAGAGCATAAATGTGGAATTTTCCTAAGGGTGCAAATTCACACCATTACAATCAAAAAATTATCTTGTTTAGAATCTAAAAATTGCTCTTAAATATTTTCATTGCACTTTACATTCTAGGGTATTTGATTTCATTTTCCTATTATCCATTTTGGGTGCACCTTGAGTTTGTGAAACTTGTATGAGCCTCATAACTTGGTGTCCTATTTCCAATACTATCATTAGATGTAGTTAAAGACTTATATCATCCCTCAATATACCATTCACTGTGGATCTTGGGTTTTCTAACTTTGTTACTAATAGTGTTTACACTAGTCAACCCACTATGGATCATAGCTTTCATACCACATTTCCCATGGTTTCCTTGCCCAAAACTAATGTGAATGACATTTAAATAGTGGTTGCTAATGTACCACAAGAGAACATAAGAAGGATAGCTAAAGAATTAGATAAATTGCAAAACTTTTTGACTTATAAAACATTGTCAGCAGTGTAATTCATGCAATAGATAACATGAGAAGAATTATTTAAAATGAACATGGAATAGATATTATGAGAATTCTAGCTCATATTTTTGATAAACATGCTCCTACATTCACTAGTTGTGCTCAAGATTTGGGCTATACTCAAAGTCAAGGTGGAAACCCAATTCCTTCTTTCACAGCCCTTACCTTTGTTCCTACCTACACTAATTCTCTTGTTACTACAACCATACAACCTACTAGCAATGTCAATACTTCCTTAGGTATTTGCATTAGGAATCCCCTTATCTTTTTGCATTCAAATCTCATATGTCCTCATCAATATCCCATCACAAACTTACTATCGACTTGCCCTCTGTATACATACACAACCCCACCTTATTCAACTCCATCTCATAAAACCAGCAATGATCCAATCCTTAACACACTTTTGAAAAATGTTTCATCCCTCCAACAAAAAATCACCACACTAAACCAAAACAACAATTTCCAAGCTTCACAATACATCAAAACCAACCCATTATCTTTGGAGATATTAAGAAAAAGAATGCCACAAGGTATAGAGGTTCCTAGGTTTGAGAAATATGGTGGAAAAGGAGATCTTGTTATTTATGTTTCCACATACAAAGCCTTATGTAGTGACTTCATTTTTTAATATAATTTATTGGATAAACTCTTCCCTAGATCCTTGAAAGATATTGCTTTAGAGTGGCTTTTCTCTTTACCAAATAACTCAATATGTTCATTCAATGAACTTATTGATGCTTTCTACAACCAACTCTTAATACACATGGGTCCCAAGATGACCCTAGCTGATTTAATGACATGCAAACAAAAAGAGCATGAAAAGGTTACTGATTTTATAATACAATATCAAATTATTTACTCACAAATAAACATTAAGATTCTTGATGTGAAAATTCAAAGAATGTTTAATATTGCTAATTTACAAAATAAAATCCAAGCTAAAATTGAGATGTCAAAATTTACATCCTTTACAAACTTGTTTTACTGCCCTTCGTAATTACCAAAATTTAATTAGTAGTCATGAAGTGAAAAATCCCTCTAGCTGTCTTGAAAAGTTTGAATCCACACCTCAAAGCAACTATCAACCTTTCAAGAAACCAAATAAGGACTTTCTACCACTTAATCCCCCTCAACCGACTCAACATGTTGACACCTAAGTGGCTGCTATAAAGAATAAAAATCCATATGCCCTTAGGGATAGAAATAGATAACTTACCCCCCTACCTGATACCATTCATAATACCATGTTATAATTCTTAAGAAATAATTTTATTTCCTTACCTTCTATTAGAGCTTCTGATCCTACTATGCCTTTACCTTCATACTATAAACCAAATGCCTATTGTCATTTTAACAGATAAAATTGACATGATACACAATATTGCAAGTTTCTTAAACATATCGTGCAAGACCTCATTGATTCTATTTATATTCAAACTGGTGGTGTAAATGATCAAGGTAATAAGCTTGTAGCTCCTTCTAATCAAAATCTATAAATCTTTACCAAACCTATGTCAAATCACAACATTTCCTTTGTCAAATCTAGTGAAACAAATAATGATGTTATGAATGTTGACACAAATGATGATAACGCGAAAGACAATGAGGATAACTTTATAAAATCTATGGTTTTATTTATTGAATTTAAACTTCATAAGGGCTAAACCTATATGCCCCCGGACATTGATTTCTCAAAAAATGACATAATAAACATGCACCTTCTGGTCCTCTTTACATAGTTGGAAGAATCAATTACAAGCCTACTAATGGGATAGTAATTGATCTTGTCTATGTAGAGAATGTGATAATTGAAGAAATATTATTTGTACATTAAATTTATCAAGATACTTATGAAAAACAAAAAGAATGGATCAAAAAACATAATGGTTTTACTTTCCCTATGATAGGTTCAATAACTCTTCCTCTGGAATTTGGACCAAAACAATTAAGTGTCTCATTCACCATCATCCCATCGTCGGATCAATTTTGTGTGAAATTGGGCTACCCATGGCTTCACTCAATGAATTATGCCCTATCGGTTGTGCATAAATGTTTAAAGTTTCCATTTTCCAATGAGATCTTTACTATGCATCATAGTGGCTTTAATCCCGTGTCTTCTCATGGGAATTTCTCATTGGATTTAATTTGGCTCGAGCCTATAAAACCTATTAGGCCTCATAAAGACTTATTTTTCAAATCCTATCAAAAGTTGAAGGCAAGGAACATAGTAGAGTTATCCCTTACCAATATTCCTCAACCCATTATTGAGCCTCCTAGATCCTTTATGAGACCATGATTGAACCAAAATCCCTTCCAAGTAACCAAGACTATCCTATGAAAAATTCTTCACCCATTTCCTACAAGAGACCACGAGATAATGAAATAAGTCCCATTGTACCTCCTAAAATCAATTTTTTTTATAAAGCTAAAGAGAAAGTGGTTGAACAACCTTCTATGGTTCCTTATGTTCCTTCCTTAAGAGAAGAAAATAAATTTATGGTTGATATTTACCCATTCCTACACAATCACATCTCAACAATCGAATGAAAAGAAACAAGAATGTTAGAGAGCGTAGGTGTAGACATCATGTTATTTCTCATTTGTTGCAAAAAATAGAAGAAAATAAAAACATAGAAAATCAAAATCAAAACTTGTCCCAAGCAATGCATGATTTTTCTTTACCTTCACCACAACATAAAAAACAATCTTCTATGGATGTTATCATTAGACCTCCTATTGTGATTAACTTGGATGATGATAATGAAACTATTAAAATCGATGAACAAGTGCATAAAGAGTTAAATTTATTGTTTTCCTCTTCCATGAGCTTAAATGATGATCCTCCTAAAGAGAGTGTTGAACTTGGTTCTTTTCCTAGTTTGAAGCTTGGCATTGTCCCTTTGGCTAGTTGTCTACTTTTGCATATACTGAACAAGATTGGGATGCATAAGACCTACTATAGGTTGACTCACATGTGCCTTACTAATATTGTCTTTATTTTTCTCATGTGATTTCATGTGTGTAATGTGATCCCCCATATTATTCTATTTGATGTCTCTTCATGTTCATTCCTCTATTTGTATCTACATTCTTTTATATGTCGTAAACCTTTATCTTTTCTTTTGTCTTGTGTTTTCCTTTTGGGGATGATGCAAAGTGTCAAGACATGTAGGTCTCTTCCATGTTTATCCAGGATATTTTTCTTTGTTTTTACTCTCTAGATGTGTCATTATTCAATTTCTACAAGTATTTCGGGAATGATGATATTTTCAAGCTCTATAATATCTTTATAGAAAATCCATATTGACCCCAAATCCATAGATCCCTTGTGTGTTTAGGATTTTATTTTGGGGGCAACCCATTTTTCATGACATAGCTTCATTTGGAATCATATGACTTGGCATAGGGCTTTCCAAATAAGCTCTTATGCCTCCTTTATTATTATCATTAATCATTTGTTACTTTAAATTAATTGCTCACATCATGGTGTTAGAAATTTCTTTCAAGTGGGGGCATAATTTGGAATTATTATTTTGATTTTTTTTGGCATTCCTTATGTTTCATTGAGTGATCTTCTTAATTCTTTTAATGTGTCTTTTTCTTGGTGGTGTCATTGTGTTTGATGTCCTCCAAGAGTGTGACCTTTCTTCGCATATGAATTTCCTCTTAGTGGTGATGCTATTCATTGCATACCCTAAGTTGTGAATATTTTATCCTAGAGTTGTCCTCTCTTGAGACATTAGGCATGATGTTCCCCAAGTTGAGAGCTTTCATGAACTAATAAAAATCCTTTTGAACATGTCTATTTGCATTTTTTCATAAGTGTTCAGCATAACATAGCTTTCTAACCTTATGAAGCTCGAAAGCCCATTTTGTTCATAAGTGTTTATCATAACACAACTTGCTAAGCCTTGTGAATCTCAAAGTTTCAACCCTTTTTCATGGCCAACAAGCATAATATACTTTTCTTGCCTATGGAGCCTTACCTTTTTTTTCATAGGTGCTTAGCATAACATGGATGTTAAGCCTTATGAAGCTCAAAGTTCATGTTTGTTTTGTGGTGCCTTATTAAATTTATCATTTAGGTATAACTTTGGTATAGTATGGGATCCTAATAACATTATCTCATTTGCCACCCCTTGGGGACTCACCTAGTGGACAGCGAATTTCACTAGCCCATGTGAGCATGTGTTTTTTCACATAGTGGATAGTGAGATCCACTTGTAAATTTTTTTTGATAAATAATCGAGGCATGTTCCACATCATGTTGGACAGTTGAGGCTTGATCCACCCTTTTTATTTTTAACTTTATTTAAGTCTTTGGAACTATATTATTGAGTATCGTGTCATTGTTGCATAAATATGTATTGATTGTCTACATTAGTGTGAGTTTGACACAAGGCCATCCTCTCAATAAAGTGGGGGCTAAATGTAGTGTAGAAAAATGTATCCCTTTACATTTTCTCACTTGTTTGGGCCCTCCTTGTTTAAATTAGAATTAGTGTATCTTAATTTAGTGTTATAAAGTGTATCCCTTTACACTTTACACTTATTTAGGGATCCCTTAATTAATTAAGCTTAATTATGCATTAATTGGCTCAATAATTCATTTACAAGCCCATTAAATTACATATTTCGAAGGGGAAACTTGGCAATAATTAATGCCCAAACATAACACTTTACATTGAGCAATGTGTGTTCCAGGTATAGGGACCTAGGTCCCTGCAAACCTTAGGAACTAAATGCAAATTATTTTTTTTGTGGTATTTTAACCTCTTCAAATCCATAATTCAATGTTGGGTTGTGATATATGAATTTCAATAAATTAAGGATATATACCTATAGATACAAGGTTATTTCACTAAGTTTTACCTAACAATTTTATGAGACTTTCATGAGAAATTTATGAGATTTACAAAAGCATTTCAAGAGAAATCAAAGACATTCAAATCCATAATTCAATGTTGGGTTGTGATATATGAATTTCAGGAAATTAAGGATACATATCTATAAATACAAAGTTATTTCGCTAAGTTTTACATAGCAATTTTATGAGACTTTCATGAACAATTTATGAGATTTACAAAATACATTCATGAGAAATTAGATATTTATTGCAGCAATCAAGATCCATTCATCATATCAAAGTATTCTTGAATCATGCATTTTGTTTTGAGCTAACATTGTAATGTAGGTTTCATGATCAAGTCAAGCATTCAAAGCACTATTTCAAGCAAGATTCAAAGTTCACTTGATCCACATCCATTGAAGCTATTTCATGCAAGTTGCAAACCTTGATTGAAGGACTTATTTAGGGGTTTGTTGAGTGGTAACATAGCATTGTTCATTCTTCATTCCCTCTTTCATGCACTATTTCATCTCAAAGGTTTGATTACCAAAATGGGGTTTGACCAAGGAAAATCCCCACTCACCAAAAACAAAAAAAATCCCTCTCATTTTATGTTTGTATATCTAGGTGTAGAAAACCTTCAAGACCTCTTGAAGAGAAAATTTGAAGTTGACAAAGTTGCAAAAGTCAAAATTGTTGTCATCTCATGGAAATTCATCTACAAAAGTTATTTCTGACATTCTAACACTTCCACCTAGACAAATTGGAAGCTACAAATCTATATTAGAGGCTCCTAATTTTTTTAGAAAACCCTAACAGTGGATCCATTTTACCATGGGCGAATGAGTCCCAATCAACCTTTGAAAACTCACTTTTGGTGACTAGTAAACACATTTCTACCCTTCTCAAATCTGCAATTTAATTTTTGGTTCTTCTTATTCTGAGTTTAATATTGTTGTTTCAAGTGTTAGATTGAATTTTGGTATTGATTTTCTATTTTTTAGTTTTTCTCCCCAAAGTGTTGTTTGACCTTGACCCTCGTCCTAAGCATAAAAAGAAAATCCTAAAGATTCTCACAAAGGGTTGATTCACCTAAGGTTCATTCATAAATTATTTGTGATGATCTCATTTCCTAATGAGATAAAGGAAAATAGGCCCCTAATTGGTTCATCAATCCATTTTGGTGAACCAGCCTATTTTTCTATGTTTCACCATAAGTTGTCTTTCATCAAATTCTTCACCTTCATTTTAAGAAGGATGAGGTATTTTTGTGAGTGGGAAGCTTTGGTAGCAAGGGTAAGGGTGGAAAACAACCTAACATAGGTCTTTGCAAGGGGCCCAACATAGCTATAAAATATTCAAATAGTTAACATCTTTAGATTATGTCACTAAAATTTATTACTGAGACACTCTCATATCTACACAATCTTCTTGGTTTATAGCTCCCTATTATTAGGCCCTCATGGATTATATTCTTGTTATTCCTTTATAATATTTTAGACCCTCACAAAGTATATTCTTTCTATTACTTTATAATATTTTAGGTCTAAAACCCATCCAAAGACTATCCTCATTGGTGATTGTTATGACCTTGCTACTAACTCAATTCTCACTATACTATCATTACTCTAAAGAAGACTATAAAGGGGTATGTGAAGGATCATGATGGGCCAAAAAGTGGTGATATGTAAGTGATATGATGACCCATGTGGCTAGCGACCTTTGTTTTACCCAAAATTGATGAAACGAAAAGGGTTTTTAAAGGAGATTCTCAACTTCCACCAGCATAAATTATGCATTAATTTGAATTTAATAAATAATTATTATTCATTTTCTATTTGAATTACGACTAAAGTCCTCATTGATCGGCTGATTGAAAAACATCTATAGCTTTCAAATGGTATCACATTTTTTGAATCCAAAATATGCATCACATCAAGACATGAGTCCTCTAATTATATCTAAAATATTATAAAAAAATATTATCATTTTATTATGGTTAGGGTGGTTAGACAGACACCTACTTCTTATTTTTTCCCTGAAATTTAAGTACTACTACATTGAAATTTCAAATTTTCACCAAATAGATATTTTTATTTTTTAAATAAACCTAGTAGTTTAGAAACTACATTAAATTTGATATAGATTCTATTCTTACATATCTTTGAAATAATATAGATAACTTATTCAAATTTTTACGTCAAGTTTCCTAACTCTGATTTTACTGAATTTATTTCCACTTAAGGGCTTGTTTTTTCCATGATGATCCTACACATTCCGAAAGATTGATAGATTAGGTGACTGTAGCCTCATTTTTTTTATTTCCTTTGTGTCATTGTATTCATCCCTTGAGGACCTATATACCTCATGCACCCCTTCTCTT
This sequence comes from Sequoiadendron giganteum, assembly GCA_007115665.2. Classification (NCBI taxonomy): domain Eukaryota; kingdom Viridiplantae; phylum Streptophyta; class Pinopsida; order Cupressales; family Cupressaceae; genus Sequoiadendron; species Sequoiadendron giganteum. Next base: position 169,335,723 of record CM021102.1, read on the forward strand.
AAGAGACCTTGAAATTTTTTATCTCTAATACCTTAAGGCCTTCTTATAGGTCATTGTCCTTTGACTAGCATTCGACCTACAAAAGAATATTTTTTGTGATTTCCTTGAACAGGGGTAGGATATTATGAGCTACATGAGGGTTGTAGTACACATGATCTATACAAAATATTTATTTTCTCTTGTTGACACTATCATGCCAAACCCTATCCATTTTAACAATAATGATTATCAATATTAAAAATAGATACTCCAAAATATAATTTAATATAAAAAATAGAATAGATGATTTGAGGTCTTCTTAAAGAAATTATTCAATTGAAATCACATTGGTAATAAGGTTTCATGAAAGAGAAACAATAGACTTGAACATATTACCCTCTTCTTAGATATTGGAACATGTCGAAGGAAGTTGTTTCAAGCTACCAAGACCTCTCTCCCTTTATGAAACATGTCAAAAATATATCCAACCTTCATTTTGATATGTGATGTGCTCAAACTACTTCCTAAATCTTAGCAAGGTGATTCTTCTCAAGAAATATTTTTTCTTTTAATGCCACCATAGGAGGAGTCTTTCAACACAAAAAATAAAATCCCTAACATTTCTCATTTATCTCCCCCACATGTAAGGTTTGATATCATTTAATATTGCAATTATGGTTCAATTATTGTTCTAGGATAAATATTATATTAATATTATTAACAATATTTTATTATGTTATATAGTATTATCATATTAATATGATTATACCATATTTAATATTTTTTTGTGATATTATATAATTACATATCTAATAATAAATTAATTATGGTTAGGGTTAAATTAGCTAACCTTAATTGTAGTCATAATCTAATTGTTATGGTTAGAATTAAGAGTGGCATTAGGATAGGCATTAAGACTAGAATTAGAATCAATGTTAGGGTTAGGATTAGATATGGGGTTAGGGCAGCATATAATTATAATATTAATATTAAGCTTACAATTAGGAATAGTTTTAGAACTAGGATTAGGATTAGGTTTACAGTTAGAGCTCAATTAAGGTTAGGTTTATGGTTCAATTACTGGATAAATATTATATTAATTTTTAATACTATTATATTATATTATATTAAGTATTATTAAATTATATTACTATTGTTATCTTATATTAATATTATTGTAATATATTTTATAATATGCATGTAAGGTTTGATATCATTTAATATTGCAATTATGGTTCAATTATTGTTCTAGGATAAATATTATATTAATATTATTAAAAATATTATATTATATTATATTATATTATATTATATAGTGTTGGTTATTTTTTTAGAACCAAAACTATTCTCACCACAAACCTATGAACTTGCCAAGGATAATTATTAGTAAGGGAAAGGATTGGCCAACACATAAATAAAGTCTTTTGGGTCTTTACTTCTTCTCTTTAGGTTTTGTTAGACCAGGGAGGGTACTCCCAAAAAAATTGTGTTCCTAGATACCGGTGTGTCAAGTATCAAAGCATAAAGCAAACATATGATTCTCCATATATGTTAAAAAGCACCATACCTTGAAAGTTTGGCAAACTTCCATAGGAATGATTAACCCAAACAAGAGAATATATGATCCTTTTAACATTCATACACACTTGGTAAAACAATCAAAGAGTAGTTTATTTATATTTTTTGATCATCAGTCAAGTCGGTTACCAAACTGGAGCATGAGTACTAGACCAGGCCAGTGCCATATTCTAGAAAATGAAGTCAAACCATAAACCTTTATGGTTAGATAAAACAATTGTATTTTAAAGAAAATACCCATAGTCTTAGAAATACTGCCTTACAATAGTCCCACCAATTATATCCATAATTAACTTCTTACTAAAATCCCTATACAAATATTATATCAAACCTACTATTAAATTCAAGCATTTACATACATTCCTTGAATGAATAAGAAAGAATGAAATGACACATCCATTGGAACTCAACAAAGATAAATAGGATAACCATTGATTATCATATTTATAGCTTGTATACTTTTGCAGAAAATGTACATAAATTTTGTATTTACTTTGTTGTCTATATTGCTTATCCAAAACATATATTAGCTGACTTGTTTCTAGAACCTATTACTATAGGACTTAGTATCCATTTTTCTTGTATCTATTTCCATTGAAAATAAGTACCTATTGACCTCCTAAATTCTCGACCTCTTGACCTCCCTCTTTCTGTATCCAGCCTTAGAATCCCTTTTATAATACAAGGGAGCAACAAGAATTGGGCTGAATTACATTTTACATTTCATTTTGATTTCATTTCTTCAAAATTAAAAATAAAATATCTCCCTACTGATTTGGGAAACCATCATTCTATTTACAATAAAATAAAGCTCAAGAAACCGTTAATCAGAGCCATCTCGCCAATCAAAAAGTTTTATCATTGCAGCATCAAACATATAAATCCATATCACCCCGAAAAGCATCATCACCAACACAAAAAGCCAAAAAGATAGGAGACCCATTTCATGACACACCAACCCATGAAAGCAAATAACAAACAGGACCAAAAATTTGAGCATGTAATAAGGAAAGTAACAGGATATTACTTTGCCTTCTCACCTAGTGAATAGGTGTGCCCACTCAGTGTCCCTACCTTAAGAGGATTAGCGATCATCACCTCATCCTTGAAATCAACCCAATCCTTCATGGCCATCAGATATTGATGATAGCCAGAATCAATCACATTCCCACTGTCAGAAGGATCATCAGAAACCTCAATGGGAGAATGATGAAATCCCATATAAGCGCGGTGATAATTATTCTTCTTGGAAGCTTCCCTTTCTAGCATCTCAACCTTCTTACCTTTTCCTTTGATCATTTCCTCTGAGATAGTTTGGTCCCTAAGGTGGTAGGTGCACTTAAGAACACCTCGTGTTCAATATTTGGTAGCTCTTATCTTCTTCATCGGTGTTGTTGGTACCTCTAGTCCACCCTCCTCACCTTGAGGAGGATAATCCTGAAATTCAAGAGGATTGAGCCTCTCAGAATGGAAAACTAGACTAACATTCACATTTATCTTTCCCATTTTCCCACTCTGCTACAAAAAGTTCTCCAAACAGAATTACAAACTTACTCAGAAATGACTACCTCAAAATCACTTCCTCACTCGGACCTCAAATTTTTTTTTCACAATTGGATAGTGAAAAAATCAAGTAAGTGAACCTCATTAAATAGAAAAACTGGTGTGTGTCTGCATTAATTTTCTAGGAGAGCTTGTGTGAGAGCTTTATCAATCAACTAACCTTGTTTTAAAACTCAATTGTTGATCAAAACTTTGAATCAAATAAACAATTAAAAACTCCAAATTATTAATGATGAGAAAATTAAACGCATGCATTTTATACTCCTCCCAAATCAAGAAACCCGAGTGAGATTATTATTTCCTTAGCTTGCATGTAAATCATACATTTAATTTCTCTACCAGATATGTTGTGTCACATTTACCCATTTTCCCATAAAATATAATTCACTTGTAATTCATCATAGCAGGACAGCGGGAAACGATCATGATTTATCTTTAGCATATATTCCCATACCTTGACTTACTTTAATTTCACTTTTCCACAGGTACCAAATTCTAATAGATCTGATGGCCACAAAATTATTTATCAATCTCCCAAGCGTGCTGCAAAATTAGTTCTATCTTAGCACCCTTTTACCTTGGAACTATTTCAGCTAACATATCCAACTACATCTATTTTTATCAAGAGCTTTCTAAATTTTGGAGAGGTCTATGTGGTTGTTTCCTGTGTACCCATTGGGGAATGAGGTACATGAGAGAAGCCCTTGTGGGGTAGCGAGGAGTGATCAAAATTAGACCACATCACCAGCCATCAGCTGTCAACTTCATTCCTTATAAAACAATCCTTTGTCCTTGAAACCCAACTGGTCCCACCATATGACAGATTTCACACTACCCACTAGCTCGTGTGACTATCACATCTTACCACTGCAGATAGATGAGAGTACAAGGAAAAATCCCAGATGGGAACACGTGTTGCAATGTACATCATTGATCAAACCTTGAACAACATCCACCGCCTTGTGAAGGATCAGGTTCCACTTTTAAATAGTACCATGTGGCCATCGCCCACTAGCCCATATCCTTAAAATAATATGGAATAAAACAAGACAGGCTTACAGGGTGCAGCACAGATATGGCCATGTCTTCAATCAATTAGTTGTAGATCCTCTTTAAAAAGGGCCAATCATCCTTACCAAGGAGATGGGGTCCACCAGTATGCTAGATGCGTGGTCGAAGCCTACCAACCCGTATGAATAAAATAAGAGAGAATAAAACAACACATGCATATGTGGAATGACTAGGATCGATTCCTATGATTAGACAGTCAACATGAAGCACAATTTCTACACATGCAACTAAATTTAGTCATAAAAAGGGGACATTCCTAGGTGAATGAGATACTGACCTATTAAAATGAAGGGTAAGGATATAAATTTTTAAGATTAAGCCTTTGATCATAAGGAATTAAGACCAAGAAGAACCAAGGCAACTAACAAAGCTAAGGTCAGGGGCCGATAAGACAATGAGTACAATGGCTAGCATAGATAACAACTTAAGTGACTGGGAATAGGGAGAACAAGTCAATGCAACTTTAAAATGAATGAGATTTTTATAAGCCAACTTTGAGAGATCATAAGGATATAAAACCTTATCATAGTGATGAGAATATGACCTAAAACTAGGCACAAGGGGCCAAGCCAAATTTTTCACAATTTTTAGGTTGGAACATAAATATTTTGAGGAGTTCCATTATATAGTATTATCATATTAATATGATTATACCATATTTAATAATATTTTGTGATATTATATAATTACATATTTAATAATAAATTAATTATGGTTAGGGTTAAATTAGCTAACCTTAATTGTAGTCTTAAGCTAATTGTTCTGGTTAGAATTAAGAGTGGCATTAGGATAAGCATTAAGATTAGAATAAGAATCAATGTTAGGGTTAGGATTAGATACGGGGTTAGGGCAACATATAATTGTAATATTAATATTAAGCTTACAATTAGGAATAGTGTTACAACTAGGATTAGGATTAGGTTTAGGGTTCAATTAAGGTTAGGTTTATGGTTCAATTAATGGATAAATATTATATTAATTTTTAATACTATTATATTATATTATATTAAATATTATTAAATTATATTACTATTGCAATCTTATATTAATAGAAAGGTTTAGCCAACGGAGTTAGGGCCCTCACCCCGATTTCATAATATAATTTAATTTACATATTTAATAATAATTTAATTAGTGTTAGGGTTAAGCTTTAATTAGGGTTATGGTTATGGTTAGGATTCTAGAATAAAGCTTGGGGTTAAGGTTTGGGTTAGGTTTGGGGTTATAGTTATAATTATAGTTCAATTAGGGTTAGGGTTATAGTTAAGGTTATGATTAGGGTTAAGGTTAAGCTAGTGTTAGAGTTCAATTAGAATTAGGATTATGATTCAATTACAGTCTACAATAAATCTTGAGGATAAAAATAGGATTAAGGTTCCTAAAAAATACGTCCTAATATATTTTATAGAGATTTATTAAAAATATATACTATGAATAAAACACTTTTGAACATAAAAATATTTTTTTAATAATTTATTTTTTATATAAACAAATATTATAAAACACCTCTCACCCTTCTTATTATAAAGAATTCGAAGAAAAGCACACACATTTATACTTCACCAACATAACCTGTCATAATAACTCATAATAAATTAACAAACCAATTAAAAAGCAAAAAATCAGCCACCGCTCATGCTCTCTTGCTCCTTCCCAATAGGGACACCGAACCGTTAAAATGGAATGTGTCACCGCCTTTGAAAGCTATCATCTTATTATTTGTTCCCTTCTGTTCACCGATGTTTCCATCGATCACAGTACAGAAAGAGCTTTGACACAAATAACATACACCGCGCATGACACTCAGGAACGTTAGTATTGGGAAGAGACAAAAAGGATGCTCGCGGCTCAACCTAGAAACGTACAGCAGAAGCCTTCTTCCATACTCTACCAGATGCTTCGGTATTACAAAACCTTAAAAACTTAGGTATTTCCTTTTCTATGCTAATTTGTTTACTCAGTTGGGTTCATCCACTTTACTAGTTTATAGAAAGAGAAGATGAAAATATGAAATCTATTGTATAAAGTGATTTTTGTATACAAACTAGTAAATGTATTAGAAACAAGGAATTATAATACTTGCCTCTGTAGATCTTTTTCCAGGTGACTTTTTGATCGGAATAGAGAAGGCCATTTAGAAGAATGAAAGATTGTAGACTATATAGAAGCTGAAAAATGCATGCCCATATCAAGAGGATGATTTAGAAAAGAGCAAGAACTAAACACATCATATTTTAGATAATCTGGAATGTACATAGATTTTTCTAGGTGGTCGTTGTATTTTGTTGTTATGTCTTCATGACTACCCTATTATATATATTATCATGACTATAAAATTTCTATGTCAATTTGCTTGGTGCTACTCATGCATTCTACTATCTATTTTCACGACTTTGTTACATCCATAAGCATACTTTCATGATTTGTATTTATCATACTCTATCATATCATATGACCACATGTTTCATGACCATTTCTATCATTTGTCTCTCCTTTTCTTTCCCTCTCACGGTTTTGTAGACCCTTTGTTTATTCATAACTTTCTCCAAACTACAAGGAAGTTATGGTAGGATAACAAATTCCTACACTAATCTTGAGAGGAGGGTTATGCAAAAACTTTTTAAATATGAATAGTTACATAAACATAAATGAAAACACATAAATAGCATTCATACCCCAACATAGTGATTTATGTAGGGGAAACTCTCTTGAGTGGAAAACCCCACACTCCAAAAGCCGCCCAATATATCGTTCAAAATTTAACAAGATTATAATATACTTGTAGAGTATGATTTTTAGATCTGGAGGAAACTCAATAGCTATAAGACTCTTTCACCCAACCTCCATCTCATGCACCTAATATATAGGAGATACAATACATAAAATAGTCAAATGGTATTACATAGCCATGAGCTAAAACCACATAAAAAGTGGTGCCCATCCTTATTTCCAATAAAAAATTCTACGATGTGTCAAAACACACACCACTACATGTAACTCCTCCTTTATAGCTCGTTTATGTGTTCAACACTTTTTTACATCTCTCGTTTCAGGTGGCCATAACTTTTGATTTTGGTGTCTCATTAATGAACCACTTGAACTATCAAAAAGCTTGTCAAGTACTCTATCAAGCTATAACTCACTACATTATTTATAACCACTATTAGGCCCATAAAATGCCCCTAAGGCATTCAAAAATAGACTAAAAAGCTTTGAAAAATTAAAACTTTAATATCTTCAAATCCAAACATTATCTTATGACGGAAATTTATGAGCATGCTCATTTAGCAAATCTAAAGATTTGAGGAAATTTTTATATTAATCTATGCTTAAATGTAAACTTACTGTAAATAGTAACCTCATGTAATTGAAAGGTTGAGACACAATTTTCCTAACACAAACGCATGGGTTATGGACTATCCTTTGACACATGACTATCCTTTGGATTTTAATGTTCTTTATCTCACAATCCTCAAAACACTAGATCATATTGTTTGGAAAACCGAAAATGCATTCATATACAAAGGTAAGTTCTTTCAACCTTGCATAGATCTCTCACATCTATGGGTGTGATCTATCTCCTACACAAAATTATGTACCCTTTTTAAGGCTTGAAAATTTCATCTACATCTAGTTATCTTTAAATTTCTCCATATTCCATCAACCTAATTATCTTTTGGACCTCATCCACCAATCTTGTATAGAATAGCCATTTTTTGATTTTTCATATAATTATATTATTCCATGAGATTGTATTCCTTTGAGAAAATTTTCAAACAGGTGTGCATTCTTTTTGTATGTTCCAATACTTTGCATAAATATCTATCATGGCCCTTACATTTACAAAATCTGATCAAATTCCATTTACTATACTTTGATGGATGTTTAAACCTTGTTTTTTGTTCCTATTTTTCTACCTTCAATACTTTTCACCTCTACTCCCTTGCTATAGTGTCTTTTGTCTTAGTAACTTTCATATTTTGAGGACTATCCTCATTATAGTATCCTCCTCATGTCTAAAACTTGCCATGATAAATGATGCCATGATATTTATGATTAGTCAATGGAATTTTCTTATGCTAAATTATCTATCAATACTTTAAACCCAAAAAACCATTATAAATCACTTCCTTCTTCAAAAATGCATCTTAATTTCATTCCTTGAAACATTGGCTTTAATTGTGATATGTATCATTGATTCGAATAGTCCAATATTTAGGCTACAGTCTTGACACAAGAAACTTGGTAGATCATTTTCCCTTGATGATGCAGATCATGGGTGGACAACTCCAAATAATACTCAAACAAGCAAATTTTCAATATCTAACCATTCAAATTGTGGGTTTTCATTCATTAGGACTCCATCTACTAGTAGTACTTCCTAACTAGTTTTTCCATCATAACTTCATGTGATACCACAAACCTAGATTGTAAAAATATTTTTGAGTACCCTTTTTTCTCTTATTTTAACATATCCAAAAATGTGGGTAGGTTGTTTTGTATGGATAGGCCCTAAATTTGACTATCCTATTTCTTGAACCTAAGGCAAGGTAGTAGAAAATTGGTGTTTTTCGGCCATAATTTTCAACAAAGACATGATATCAAAAATATAAGAATTTTCAGATCCTCATTTGGTATTTATACAACATACTAAGAATTAGGGTCCCTTAAACTAGGCCTATTAGGGTTTCAAACTACTCAGGGTAAAATGGCTACAACTTGCTTGCGATGTAATGAATTTGAGTGCTACCAAAATGAGAATAAATAAGATCCATAGTACCACCAATTAAAATAGGTTTCAGGTTATGGTGAGGCCGTATAAGTCCGTACATAGTCCTAGAATAGCAAAATCACATTCATAATTGCAGAAATAGAGATAGTTTTATTGATTTTTCTTTAAACTACAACTTGCCCACCTTGACTTCGACCTCACCAATCTTTTTAGAAAAATTAAAACAATTTTATAATGGTTCTCAACCAAATTTTCAACTTACAACCATTCAAATTCTCACTTTATGCAACATTGACCCTTCATATTCCACATTGTGCAATTTGACAACATTTGCAACACTGATGACATTTTACATTTTTTTTGCAACAAGACCCCTAATGACCCAAAACTGACTCAAAAACCTATGAAATGGTCTTATAAGACCTTATTACATGAAATTTACTCAAGTAAAACAAAATCTCAACATTTGACGCCTATTGGGGCATGAAAGCCTATGGGTGCCCCTACACCACTTGAACCACTATTTTCTTGCTTTATTCATCTATTGACTATCCATTTTATAAGACTATCCTTATGTGATTTTGATAGAGATCCCTTTTTGGTCTTGTCCCAATTGATATTAGGTTTGCATATATTTCCTTAAAATGAAATGTGATCAGGTTTCATATTAGAAGAAAATAGTTCATGTTGTTCTACATGATCTTTACATCTAGAGGTCTTCTTAAATCCACTTCATCCATTTTTCCAAGCTTGATGGTCTCTATCACACTTGTATTTTTCATTTAGATATACTTATATTTTTTTCATCATAATAAGAGTGGGGGAAAGAAGCAATGCTCCCATTTTAAGAAACAACTCACCCATTAGATTTAACTTGTGTCATTGATGATGATTACTCAAGATTTGGGTTATTAGAAGATTGAGATTTAGGGTCAGGTAGATAATCTCAAACATTAAGAAGAAAAAGTTGATATTCATTCTCAAATAAACTAATAAACATTTTGAAATCCATCGAAGCATCTTCCTTATTCTCATATTGCAATAACTTCTCCAATATGGGTGCAACACTTCTAGGTTCATTTATAAATATAAGACGCTAACAAATACTTACATAATTAGGTGAAGATGATTCTTTTGTTAAATTTTATTAAGCATCTAAAGAACCTCACATTGGAATTCTCTTCTACTAAAAAAATCTTAAGCAATAATTATGCAATAAGATAGAATTCTAGAAACATAATCACTTTTTATGATTGTTACTTCTAACTTATTGATCTTTATGTATTCAAGTGCAATACCCAAAGCCTCTTGAAACTTAACCATCCAAAATTTATTTTTCTAGCCTTCTTTCTATTACCAATTCTAGTCTAGGTCCTTTTTTCTTTCTTTTTTATTTGATTCTATTGCTTTAGTATGTAGAGCTACATACTCATTGATAACTTTAGCAAACAAATTATGCACATAATGTGAATATTTTTCTACCTGAATTTTAGTGTATTCATTAATGGCTTACCTACACACAGACTGACCTAAGCCTACTCAGATATTCATTGTAGTATGACTCATTAACATAATCTGGATATTTTCCTCAACTATCTTCCCAACTAGTTTATAGACTGGAGAAGTGTTGATACACATCAACACCTCATGCTTAGATATTTTTTCTATATATACCTCTGACTATCTAATAAGATTTAGATTTACATTAAGCAGTTTATGTATTCATTGTGCTTTTCAAATATCTCTGAGATTTGTGGTTTATCACATGGTATCAAAGCGCTTCAGAATACTGGCAAGCCATGAGGTGAATTAGTTAATTTTTTTTTTGTTGATCCATCTGTACATGATATCTATACAGGAAAGGCGTTTGGAAGGGAGGCGCATTTTTTCCAGCTAGGAAGAGTTACTGTGGGGCGCGATTCAATGTGGGGAGCGATCTGCTTCCTGCCACGAGTGCGTCACCTAGTTCTCTGTGCATGAGTTCTCTGTGTTGAGGTCTCTTTTGTGAATTTGGTGAAGGTGCGATACACCTTGTTTCATCAGCCTCTCCCACTCTCTATGGCGTAGCCACACCACTCAGGTGCGATTCACCTTGGCGTGAGGTGAGGAGGTGTATTGACACCTCTACTCTTTGCAGCAGAGCCACCGTGCAAAGCTTTGGCTCTGGCGACATCTATGAGGAGATCAATGGGCAGCAAGATAGAAAAATGAAGCGATAGCATGGTCATGTGGATGACTTTCATTTGGGTTGCGGATTTCATGTACGAGCTTCCCTCCAGTAGCAACAACATTACTGCTACGGCTTCCATTTGGCCTGGACGGTGCTTCAGCCTGCTGCTGATATAAGGCGTTTCTAGTATAGGAGCCTCCAAACTCTCTGAAGTTTTTTGGGAGCTACCAATCATTCCCTGAGTTTGCTCTGCAGATCTTGGTAACATGTTTTGCAGGAAGCAGCCCGCATTGGAGCCTATGGAAGGCTCGACTAGAGCTTGGACAGGGTACGTTTGGGCTGGGCACGTGATGTATCCACGTCGTTGAGCTCTGTACGCTCCCACGAGTTCTACAGAGGCTGCATAAAGCGTCCACTCATCCTGATCTGCTCCTCATATCGTTTTCCCATGAGTTCTACAGAGTTTTCTTAACGGTAGGGGCATCGAATTTGTTTGGAGGCAGGGGTTTCAAAGCAAGAAGAGGCACGACTATTCAATCTCTATTTAAATGTTTATTTTCCCTCGTTTTAAAACTTTGCATAAATTTTTTTATTTATTTTTTTTGGTAAGAAGGCAATAGTCCTTTGTAATAGGGCGAAATCTTTGAAGTGTATTAAATTTTGTTGAAGTACATCTTTTTTCATCATGAATTTATGAAGCACAAAATTGCACTCATCTTATAAAGTACCCGCTTGTGTCTTTTTTGGGTCTGTTACGAGCACTTCTTCTATAAAGTGCCAAATTGGGGGGTAAACCAAATAATCAAGGTGGGTGTTGAGTGTGGTTCATTTTTACACTTCCTCAATAATTGCTTATGTTTTTTGTGTTTTTTCACTTCTGAATGCATTCTTAATTTCTTCATTTCCGCATTTCTAAGTCAAAGCAATATGGAATCTAATGTTATTATAGTGCCCTTAACACCTTTCAATTATCATGATTGGAAGATGAAAGTAAGTCTTGTACTTAAGAATAAAGGCTTATATAAGGTGACTATGGGAACAAAGAAAGAACCTAATGCAACTAAAGACAAAGAAAGGTTTTTCAATAAGTGTGATCAAGCATTTGGCTTTCTATGCTTGAATTTATCTCCTGATTTGTTGTTCCATGTTGAGAACTTGAAAAATCCCAACCAAGTTTGGGAAGGTCTTGACAATTTTTTTGGGAAAATAGATGAACGTAGAAGCCATGAGTTGGAAAATAAACTCTTAGGTCTTAGTCCTAGGAATTTTTCAACCTTACAAGACTTTTTTACTAAGTTTAAATCTTTGAAGTTGCACTTAAAAGATTGTGGAATTGACAAGAAAGAAGATCAATTAATCCTTTATCTACTTTCCAAGATAGGTCCAAACTTTTCTATGTTTGTATCAACTTTCTACTCTACTAAAAGGGCTCTTGGAGCCTCATGGTCAATGCCCACACTTGATGACTTTATTGTTGACCTCACAAGGGAGCAAGAAAAGCTGATTCAAATGGGTACTTTGAAGTCTACTAAACCTCAAGCCCTACTTGCAGGGAATGAAACACATCAAACTTCAAAAGGGGAGAAGAAGAACACTAAAAGGGACAAGGAAGTTACGAAAGAAAGCAAAATTGACAACTCCAAAAAGGACTCTCAAGGTAAAAAGAGAGTTGCATGTACCTTTTGTAAAAATCTTAGACATGATGAACATCATTGCATGAAGAAAAAGATTGAAGTTCTACAACAAATTCTCAAAAAATAATAATATAGGGCTACCTGATTCTATCAAGGAATGTTCATCAAATCAAGATAATAATAAGGACAAAGAGAAATCAAAGGGAAAAGTCTTAGTTGCTAAAGCATCTTTATCTCCATCATGGATTCTTGATTCTGGTGCTTCACACCATATGGGTTCTTCACAGGTTGTCTTTTCATCCTTAGAACCATCAAGTATGTCCACAATCACCTTAGGTGATGATACTCTAGTATTGGTAAAAGGGAGAGGGTATGTTGATGTTGAAGGAGGAACATTTGCCAATGTTCTAAGTGTACCTTCACTCTCAACTACTCTTCTTTCAGCATATCAAATAACTCATTTAGGGAAGGGCATGAGAGTACACTTCTCTGCAAATTTAGTTGAGATAAGAGAATTACAAACAAAACAATTTGGTAGCAATAGGACAGGAAAATCACCAATCCATATTATATGCCTTCTCCAATTTTTCCATAGATATTTCACCAAAAGAATTACTAACTCATTCAGATGAAGTTAGCAAACTATGGCATGAGCGGTTTGGCCATCTTAACTATCGCTATCTTGAACAACTATTTCAACAGAATATGGTTAAGGGACTACCTAAGGTTAAATTTTCTAAAGATCTTTGTGAAGGTTGTGCACTTGGCAAGCATCTAGAAGCAAAATTTGACAAAGGTAAATCAAGGAGGGCGACACAAGTTTTAGAACTTGTACATAGTGATGTTTCAAGGGATTTTCCCCATCCATCTTTTACAAAGGCTAGATATGTTCTCACCTTCATTGATGATTTCTCACATTTTACATTGGTCTACTTTCATAGACAAAAATTAGAAGTGTTTGAGTCTTTTCAAGATTTCAAAGCTCTTGTTGAAAAAAATCAGGGAAAGTCATCAAGGTTCTTCGAATGGAGAATGGGAGAGAATATGTCAACAATATTTTTGAGTAGTTTTTTATATCAGAGGGGATAGATTTGCAGCGCACAGTTCCTTATACCCCACAACAAAATGGTGTTGCAAAACGTAAAAATAGTTCTTTAAAAGAGATGGCTAATTGTATGATTCACTCTAAGGGCCTCACACCATCATAATGGACAAAAGCAATCAAATGTGCATGTTACATGCAGAATAGAGTTCCACATAAATCCTTAAAGGGTATCACTCCCTTTGAAGCTTGGAAAGGATGGAAATCTACAATTGATCATTTCAAAGTTTTTGGCTTGCATGCTATGGCACACATTCCAAAAGAGCAACACAAGCCTATGGATCCTCAATCCAAACCTTGCATCTTTGTGGGATATCCAGATGGTGTAAAAGGTTATCACCTACTCCACCCTACCACACACGAGTTGTTTATTAAGAGTAGTGTTAAGTTTCAAGAAAGATCTCTTGAAACTATACTTGGCACTTCTCAACATATTATGGACTCTTCAGATCCTAATTACAGTACTTATGATTCAGATCATTCTCAACAAATTCATAGTGTAGTATCTTCTTCTTCTTCCAGTTCTCGTAGTGATGAGGGTTCATCTTCATCTAGTTCAGGGATTGCATTAGAAGTTGATATATTTGCACCAGACTCACCCACATCTTACACTATACATAGAACAGATACAGGGGTACAAGATTCAACATATGAGAGATAGATTCAAGTTGATTTTTAGGGGGGGCCACATGCCTTCTTTGCTTCAGATTCTAATCCATAGACATTCAAAGAAGCATTAGGCATACCAAAGTGGGATATTGCTATGGATGAGGAATATGATTCCTTGATTAAAGATCATACTTGGGATCTGACTTCACTTCCTAAGGGAAGGAAGATAGTTCTATGTACGTGGATATATCGAATTAAATTTAGAGTAGATGGGTCAGTTGATAAGTACAAAGCATGATTGGTAGCCAAAGGTTTTTCATAAGTTGCAGGAATTGACTATACAAAAACCTTTGCACATGTTGCTAAGATGACTTCCATTAGACTCACACTTGCTATAGCTGCATCACATGGATGGAATGCACATCAAATGGATGTGAAGAGTTATTTTCTTCATGGATACCTCAAGGAGGAAATCTACATGGAACAACCACCATTGGTTGATGCTACATTGTATTGACAACTTGTTGGTAGTCTTATTTACTTGACTCATACCAGACCAATAATTGCCTATGCAGTAGGCATGGTTTCAAGTTTAAAACATATTTCCATTCTCGAAACCCATGGATATGCCAAATACTTTGGTAGTATCTACCACAATTTTCTCCTCCTCTTCCTTTGCCCCTCTTGCCTCATCCATGGGGAGTCCACATCCCTTGATGAGGCAGGAAGTAGAGGTCAGTCATCCTAGTAATGGAGGGTGTAAGAGGATCCCACCTTTTCCAAAATTTGGTCCTTTGCTAGCTTCTTTTGTCCTAATGATAGAGCTGACTCCGATGTCACCTAAATTTTTCATTGCTCCCAAGTTGCTTGGTGAGCCAAGTGGTGAATCTTAGGAATCGTCCTCCCTGTCCATTGAGGTATGAGATGGAACTCCTATGAAGTGCATGTTCAACTCTCTAGATGAGGTCTCAACCTTGTCAACGATCTTCACAGAATCACTGACCATAGCTCCACAAGGACCTAGTGGAGAGGAACTTGCGGTGCCTTCTTCCTTAGATCTTATTGTAGGAGGGTCAAAAGCACCTCCCATTAATATTCCACCACTATAGGCTCATCCACCTTCCCCTTATAATTATCTATATTGGGAAGAAAATGTCCTCTTGGTTGA
Source organism: Sequoiadendron giganteum (assembly GCA_007115665.2). Lineage (NCBI taxonomy): Eukaryota > Viridiplantae > Streptophyta > Pinopsida > Cupressales > Cupressaceae > Sequoiadendron > Sequoiadendron giganteum. The sequence continues at coordinate 169,351,329 of CM021102.1, forward strand.
TGAGTGTTAGGGGGAGGCCTCTTCTTTATATGTATATTAGAAGTGTGTGTGTAATGTGTTCCCCCATACTTGTGATATGTGTTCTTGGATGACCATTGTCACCCTTGATGGTACATGGATAGAAGAGTGATTTTAAGTCATGAACCTTCTTCTATTTGTATCATCATTCTTCCATGTTTGTGTTTGATTTTTGGAAAATTGGGGATGATGCCAAGTGTTGGGGGTATTTAGGCTTCCCTTCCATGTGGATCCAATTTTTTATTTTTACTTTTTTTTTCTGTGCATTCTTCTTGATCTAGCAGGGATTGATGATCTTTCATCTTTCACCATAGTTACTTATTATTTATATAAGCATGAGCAATTCTAACCCTATGAAACCAAATCCCGTTGTGTCCTCTATTTTTGATTATTTCTCTTTCACTCTTTTCTTACCTTTCTCTCTTATTTGCTTGATTTTTCCCTTGAATGTGTGGAAATATCTCTTTCATGATACTTTGATTTTTCAAAAAATGCATTTGTTTCCAACAAATATTTTCTCAAAACTAATCGTAAATTTTTTAAAAAAAATCATATTCTTGACTTCGACCCCTAATGGAATGTGTTTCCTTCATCATGGGTTTGCAAAGAAAGAGCTTGGAAAATTTCATTCGAGGAAGGAGCAACCTTTTCTTATGGGAGAAGCCTCAACCTTCCCCTCATGAGGGATAATTTTCTTCCTTTTGAATTCCTTGATGAACTGAACATCTTTTGAAAGGATTTCTTGATGATGAATCAATTTGAGAAAAAAACATCTCTTTTGCATTTTCAAATAGCACGTCCCTTCAGTGGAACCCTTTTTCTTTTGAAGGGTTCCCAAAAGACCCCTTTGAAAGCATTCCAATCCACTGACTGTCTATGTGATCATATACTTTCTTTTCTTTTTTGGTTGCCTTGTTTCCTAGCATGTTTTATCTGTGGATTAAAATATTGCTTCATAGGTGCGCCTATGAAGCTTCTTTCTAACTCTACAAAGTCTCATTACATCTCTAGGTTTTCTCCATGTGAGAGATCTTGGGGGATGCATCCTTACAGGTTTGTGGGCATGTGAGGCACTTAAATATTTGGGCTCCCTTCATCTGAGAGATCTTGGGGGTCACCATCTTGCAGGTTTGTAGGTCTATAAGGCACTTACTTCATGGTGCTTCCTTCATGTGGGAGATCTTGTGGGTTGCCTCCTTATAGGTTTGTGGGCCTATGTGATGCTTTCATCTTGTGGGATTTGTCCATCATTGGTCTAAGGGCCTTCGGTGTACTTTGTGTAGCTTCATAATTTTGTGGGGTCATGGATTCTTTTGTTTGAATCTCCTCAAGGAGAGTAGGTCTATGGATTCCTTTGCCTACCTTGTGCTCTCGAGTTCAACAGATCATGGTCTACCTCCTTGATGGTTTAGGTATACATTTCTATCCCTTCTATCTCTTCAATCTACTTTACCAATAATTCATCAATACTCATGCTCACTAAGTGGGGGGGAATTGTATAAGAGTGAATTTTCACCCCTTAGGCAAATTCCCCTTTCACAAACCCTCACCTTAGTAAATCAAATCCAAAGGTGGGATTCTACATCACCAAACTACCTTCCATCCACTTGGAATTTTCTATTTATGTCAATGAGAGAATATTTCTCGAGGATACATGCACAACATGCAAAAATCCATGCAACATGTTTCCATCCCTAACAGATTCCTATGTCTAAAGTTGGTACAGGCATTACACACCTGATTGGGGTCAAAGCGTAGTGTCCCTTTTCGACCAACCGACCCAAAAACGGTAGACTCTTTTTCATTCTTCCTTCAAATCCATCCATTCTCACTTCATTTATAAAGAGGAAGTTGAGTTCATCAAGAGATTGAGAAAAGGCTCCAAAAAATGTAGAGGTAAATCTTCTTATCTTGCTTCTAAATGTATTCATAATAAAATGTATAACTCTAAGGAAGAAAATAGTAGTAAGAAAATGGATAAGGAGAATCTATACACACAAGAAAAAATTAGAGTATTAGATGTTTTTGGCAGCTTAAGTGATGAACATGAAAGCACATGTGATATTGAGGGCAATGAATCCCTATCCATGAATTTTTGTATAAAATCTGACAAAGAAGAAGAAGTGGAATTAGAAGGAAAAATCATTTGTTCTTGGGATGAGATTGATAAGTTGAAGAAGGAGAATGAAGAATATAAAATAATTGCACAAAAGGAGATTGATAGACTAACTAAAAAAATTTAATAATCTGATCAAATGGTAGATAGTTTGAAGACACAAGTGGAGGAAGCTATAAGGAAAAAATATGTAGTTCAGACAAAACTATAATCTAAAAAAGATGAGTGCATGAAGCTACAAGCAGAGATAGCTACTCTAAGAAGAGATTTTGAAAAATCCAAGGAGAAAATTGAAAAAGGCCTAAAGTTGAAAGGTGGCTCTGAGATACTTGATGAACTGGTTATATAAAAAATCCATCAAAACCTAAAGAGAAGGTTGGCCTTGGGTTTGAGAAAGGAATGAGTCCCTCTACTAGTACTTTTGGAAACTTATATGATAGATTTAGAGAAGAAGAAAGATGATACACCAAGATTGAGAAAAAATGCATGTGTTATTCCAAGGAGAATGCCTCTAGAAATAGAAAACTAGATTAAAATATTGTTGCTAAGATCAAGGATCCCACAATAGATAAGAATATGAAGAAATCAATAAAAGAAAAGAGACCTACTACAAACAAGAAAACTAATAATTATTTAATTCTTGGTTATCAGAAGAAGATGACCGCAACAGAGAAGAAGATGAATAAATCAGTTCCAAGGTATTAAATAAAAAAGATAAAACATTATGCGAGTTAATGATAATGGAACCCCAAGGATGAGATATGAAAATATGTCAAATCAAAGAAGATCTCCTCATCCTACACAAGGTAGATCTATGACTAGGTATACCTCATATTTTAATGATTATTGCTATACTTGTAATTAGTATAGCCATAGAGCTAGATATTGTAGGACTAAATCCAGAAGGAGTACACAATATGTTTATGAGAAATCATTTGATCCTATAAGGAATATGCATGTCATATGCTACAAGTGTGACAACTTTGGTCACATAGTTAAAGACTACATATTAGATATTGTAAGACCTATAGTATAGAGACAAAGGAAGAATACAAGGAAAGATACATCTCCCAAAGTGAATAATGGTTCACATATTCTTGGTAATAAGGTTGAAAATATAGAGAAGAATCCTAAGAAGGTGTGGAGAATATAATGCGAGCAAGAGAAATTATATGCGGGTGCTTTTTCCTTACATCACTAATTTGTAGTGATAAGGAATGGTCTAGGGGAGCTAAGTTTTATAAATTTCTAAAGACTTGATGGTTACAAATTTATGGTTACATTCTTTCTCTTTGAAATGATCATCAGAGAGTAAGAACATTAATAGGTAGTGGATAGTTGCTTCAAAAATTGATATCAACCATTGGTATCAGTTATTGAAGAAAAAGTGGTGTAGATGCTATATTAAGAGAATTGCTTCTTTCCTACAAGAAGAAGAGATATGACAAAAAGATAGTTGTTTTGCATACAATATTTCTATAGTGGTATCAGACCACTAAAAATTGGGTTAGGACAATCTAGTTGGTATAAGAGTCCAAAAGGAAAAAATTGCTTGAGTATGCTCCGAAGAAAATGTTGTATGATCTCAGGGGGAGTTTCTATAGATAGAAGATCAATTGTATGATTAGATTAGCTGGTACATATGAAGTGTAGAACTTGGAATGAAGCAAATGCATGAGTAGGTTAGTAGAAGAGGATGAAGCAAGGTGTATTAACAATATACAATTCATATCTATGGAGAAGTTGTTTTTGGTATCAAATTAGTTTTATACTTGATACATTGTAGTTCAAAATGTTAAGTGGTTTTAGGGCATGATATCATCAATTGGTGTCAAGTATATGATATCAATTGGCACAGAGCATGAATTAGAACATCTATAATTGATATCAGAACTAATTGGCATTGAGCATGTAATGGCACTTCAACTAGCATTAGATATTAGTAATTGGTACATAGTGGTTAAACTATATGGTTTTTCCATTGTAGTAAAAAGGAGAGCAACATTTGGCATGTAAGAAAAAATTTGTTTTCAATTGGTATCAGTCAAAGGGGAGCTAAGTCCCTTTGCCATTGCTAAAAATAAGTGAAGGCTACAAAAGTATCGTGACTTGAGAAAAATAAGAGAATAAAGTTGTGACCCTTTGCCATTGATGTCAAAGGGGGAGAAATTTGTGCAAATGCTCAAAAAAATTAAGCATCGGGGAGAAAGAGTGAGAAAATGCTCAAAGTAGAGTATAAGAGAAAAAGGTGCAAATTCTCATCAGGATGAGAAAAGGAGAAATGTCAAAGGAGGAGAACTAAGAGCTTGGATGTAACCCATCATTGGTATCCATACTTTGGTATTTTCAACATTCATGTTTTTCCATCAACGACAAAGGGGGATATTGTTGGCATATAATTGTCATTGATGTCAAAATGGTAAATGATGCAAGGTAGCTTGTTGGCATGTTGAAAGAGCATCAGAGATGAAATGGAGTTTCTCATGTAAGTGAGGATATTATAATTGATGTAAATAAATTATTTGATGTCAAAGGAGTGTGGAATTGATCATGAAAGGGAGATGCTGGCATGATGATAGATCAATGGTGTGCTTAAATGTTATAAAGCTTAGAGAATGAATGTGAGAGTAGCAAACCTAGTCTGGAAGTGTGTATGACTCGTAGATAATGCTAAAGTGATTATCTTAAAAAAATTGTCATGAAGATGTAGAGACTTCTTCATACAATAGAAGAGGAAATAAGCTATAGATTCGACATGGGTTTTTTGAGAGAATTCCAATGATGTGCTCTATAGGTCCATAAAATGAAGGATTCACTTATAATGGATTTAAGTATGCTCCCAGGTGATATTAGGGTTTACAATTAAACCCTAAATGTGTTTACAGTCATGGAATTCTCATCAAATTTCTATTTTTATGTTGAATATCAACAATAGGTAACCAGTCACATAAGTTACAACTTATGTCATTGATGCCCATCCAGTGATTGGCCCCTCACATCTTGGTAATTGGTTGACGAAGTTTGAGGTTCACATCAGTGTGATAGTGTGTGATCAGTGAGAGAGTGGGCTATGTCTCTTCAACACAACGATGGTCTCACTATGGAGATTTATCGATGAGACAATATGGTGTTGGGAGGAGTTTCATCCTTGTCTCTTTGATGTTTTGAAGTCTCTTCGATGAAGGATTGGTGGAGTTTGTGTGCTCATTTCAAAGAGAGGACATCATATTGGTGGGACTCATCTTGGAGTCTCTTTGACAACCCCATAGATTTCTAATCGGTGTGACATTGGGTCATTGAAGGGATTACTATGAGCGCCTCTTTGATGGAGTGATAAGGAGTGTGGTAGTATTATCAACAAGATTGGATGTCATTGATGAGATCTTTAGTTGTGTCTCTTCGATTTGGAAATTGGAAGGTAGCACTCCAAGTGGGACCCAGTCATAATGATATGGGTGACACTGATGGTAAACATAACATGTGACATGACTTGATAGAGTAAATGGTAATCCACATCCTTGTTGTGGATTACAATGCAGTGATATGATGATGAGGTGCACAGGTGATGTCTTCAAGGGTTTTCATCGATGTGATTGATGGTTGTCAGTGAGACCTATTCAGATGTCTCCTCGATATTCCGATATGTGCTTGATCAGAGAGAGAAATGCAGATCAAAGGGAGTTTCATAATTATCTCTTCAATACAACAATGACCTTTGCATCAGTGAGATAGAGTGGTTTCTAAAGGATGTTGAATTATGTATCCTTGACAACCTAATGACCATATCATCGATGACACATTGGTGTGTTGCCAAGACTATGGAGCTAGTCCCTATGATAGGGAGATGGTAAAATGGATGTCGATTGTGGGACCCAGTAAGGTGGACATGGTAGTAAGACCCAATAAGATGAGGATGGTGTGCATTGATGGTACTGTCATAAAGTGAATGAAAGGATGACACATGGTAGAAAGCGATAGTGGATGGTGAAATGTAGTGATACAATGGAATGGGGGCCACTTGTCTATAGAAGAAAATGGTATCAACGTGACAACACCATATTGATGGGATTGGAGTTGATGTCTCTTCAATTTCTCGATGGCTATCTCATTGGAGTGACATTGGTGTGTCGGTATGAGTCTAGAAATTGTCTCTTTGATGAAGTGATAAACTAAGTGGGACTCGACATGATGGTGATGATGGTGGATGATGAGGAAGCCTGACAAGTGGCAAAGAGCAATTGCTCGATATGGTAATTTGCATTGGTGTTGATGCAATAGAGGATAGATGTCATATGGGCCCATGTACTTGAAGGTAATTCATATCAAAGAGAATGGTGGATCTCGGTGAGACTATGGTATATGTCTCTTCGACAAAACGACATGATTTTAAGTGAATACTCACAAGATCAGTGATAGAGATTCAAATGTCTGGTTATCTGATGGTCAAGATTTAAAGGGATGATGATGAAAAAAGGATCATAGGATTAGTGTGTGAATGGAGAAGATCAAAGGCCAGTATTGCAACTTGAATATCTACAATGGTCTAGTATGTGTGAATAGGTGTTTCGATTAGTAACTGACTCACAAGAAAGAATTGATTGGTCCAACTATACTTGTGACCAGTGTCAATGAAGATATGATATACTATGCAGTGGCACAAAGAGTCTTGATAATCAAAATAAAATTAGATCGAATGGACAATAAAATGAATTGAATGCATAATTAGGTTCTAAGGTTGACAAAGAGATAATTTTGGAAAATATTTTGTAACATAAATAAATGTTGGATGATTGTGTTTGGCTCGATGAACAGGAAGCATTCTGGTGAAGTTAGTATGAGAAGAATACCCTAATAGTAAGTTGGAGATGATCTAGAAGGCGTAGAGAATATTGATGTAGAGATAGGAGGTCATTGGAGAAATAAGACAATAAGATATTGTTTATGTTAGAATTTTTTTGTGAGTTTAAACGAATAGAGTGGATAGCCTATAGTTGTATGGTGTACTAAAAAAGAGTTACATATTTTTTATTATGTTGCAAAGATATGTAGTGTGGTGTGAAGAAGTGAGAGTAACAAAGCAGACAAAGAATGCACATGCAAAGAATTCCTAGACTATAACATAGAATATCATCTAGGTATGTATTCAATAGAGTGTAGATGTATGATACACTATAGAAAGGGAGATGTGTGCAGTGTAGCAAGATAGAACAAGGAGCATTCTATGTGTAGAGAAGAGTGCAGTGTAGAGAAGAATGGAGAGATGTAGAGGTGTGTGTTGCTGAGAGTTCAACTTCAACAACACTAGTGTAAGTTGCAAAGTGTGCCACAATTCATTGAATGTAATGATGTATTTTTAGGTTTAGCAGAACCTAATTGTATGCATATATGAACTTGTAATTCTATTGAGTTTTTAGCCTCATTGAACTGAGTTTTATCTCATACTAGGGTATGTGCAGGATCATGATGGGCCAAAAAGTGGCGATATGTAAGTGATATGATGGCCCATGTGGTTGACGAAATTTTTTTTACCCAAAATTGATGAAACAAAAAGGGTTTTTAAAGGATATTCTCAAATTTTCACCAATATAAATTATGCTTTACTTTTAATTTAATAAATAATTATTATTCATTTTCTATTTGAATTATGACTAAAGTCCTAATTGGTAGGCTAATTGAAAACAATCTATAGATTTTAAACGGTATAACATTTTTTGAATCTAAAACATGTGTCACATTCTATGCTTTGCATGCTATATGATCAAAAATAAAAATTGAATTTAATGAATTTTTGACCAAGTTAAGGTGGTTAGACATACGGGTTTTTATATTTTTAAAAATTTGTAATAAAAAATTCATAATTGATTATTTACTTGGAAAAAAATTACAAAAATATATGCATCACATCAGGATATGAGTCTACTTATATCTAAAATCTTATATACAAATATTATCATTGTATTGTGGTTAGAGTGGTCAGACAGACACCTAATTCTCATTTTTTCCTTGAAATTTAAGTGCTACTGCATTGAAATTTCAAATTTTAATAAAATAGATTTAAAAATAAATAAAAATAAACCTGGTAGTTTAGAAACTACATTCAATTTTCTATAGATTCTATTCTTACATATTTTTGAAATAATATAGATAACTTATTCAAATTTTTACATCAAGTTTCCTAACTCTGATTTTCTAAATTTTAATCGCCACTTAAGGGCCTATTTTCTCCATGATGATCCTGCACATACCCACTAGGTGATTGTAGTCTCCTTGGATTTGGAGCTCCTACAATAGGGTGTTGTTGCATTGTTCAAGTGGTTTCTTCTAAACAAGGGAGTAGTTACTTCCTTGGAGTTGTAGCTCTTGAATCAGGGTGTTGGAGCATCCTTGAAACTCCTAAATGTGGTTTTATAGTTAAACCCTAAATGTGTTATAGTCATGTAATCGTCATCAAATTTCTATTTTGATGTTGACTATCAACAATAGGTAGAAAATCACAGAAGTTACAACTTATGTCATTGATATTCATCCTGTGATTGGCCCCTCATATCTTGGTAATTGGTTGACAAAGTTTGAGGTTCACATCGACACAACAGTGTGTGATTGGTGAGAGAATGGGCTATGCCTCTTCTAAAAAATGATGGCACTACTATGGAGGATTATTGATGAGACAATATAGTGTATGGAGGAGTTTCATCCTTGTCTCTTTGATGAAGGATTGGTAGAGTTTGTCTGCTCATTTCAAAGAGAGGATATCATATTAGTCGGACTCATCTTGAAATATCTTCAAAAAATTGATAGCTTTCTTATAGGTAAGACACTGGGTCTTTGAAGCGATTCCTATGAACGTCTCTTTGATGAAGTGATAAGGAGTGCTATAGTGTTATCATTGAGATTGGATGGCATTGGTGAGACCTTTGGCTTGTTGGCTCTCAGTTGTTTTGGTTTTTCCTTGATGTCAATTGTGGTTCACTGATATAATAATATATGTGATGATATGCTTGTTGGATGTTGGCAGGATGCATTCTCAGATTTGTTGATATATGATATGCAAATTGGTTTATTCACATTAGTTGATATATGATATGTTGTTCCATTGGTTGGAATTTTGATATACAGTTGTAGGATTTTGGATTTATTTATGATGAGGTTTTGACAAGATGATGGTCTTTGAATTTGAAGCATTTCAGATTGGTTAAAAGGAAACATGTTTCAAGTACTTGTGTGGCTCAGGAAATTCATTTATTCATGTCTTTGCTAAGGTAATTGGAATTTTCTTATAAGGAATTTTATTTCTTATTAGCATGTGGAATAAAGGCGGTTCTATCAAATCTTATTGCAATCTATATTGTCAAACAAATCATTACACAAGTCATTTGAGAAAGTTATTCAAGAAACGTTTTATTATTAAAAGTATTTTTGAACATATTGAAAGTCATTTTGAACAAGGTGATTTGGTTATATTTGGGCTCATATTAATAAGGTTTCAGGATTTATCAAAGGCACATTAATCATGATGGAGAATTCTTGAAGTAATCATCTTATATGGTTATAAGAGATTTGGTTTATTATAAGGTTTATAGTTCATAAATGGAATTATTAGCAATTACCTTGAAAAAGGTATTGGGATTTTTAGTTTGCTAGAAATTACCATGCACTATTCATTGATTTTTTTTGCTAAATGCCATTATATTGATCATATCGGGTTTATTACAAAGGAAATTGACTTTTTTTGAAATTCACATGGTAGAACAAGGTAATTGGAATTGACAACCATCATTCTTGTGGTTTAATAATTATCAATGTTTTCAATGTCAACATTTTTGATAAAGGTAGCATTTGTGTGTTGAAAAGCTACATAACTCAAATGATTATGTTTATTTGGAAATTCCATGAAAATACATGAACTGTATTAGGTAAAAAAAATTCATTACATTTGTTGAATAAGGTTTTGAACCCTAGCTACCATGGATTATTTCCTCAGCTACAATGTAGCTCTTGAAGTTCTCTCAACGGACACTAAGAGAGTATGATAAGTGCTATGGCAGTAGGAATGGTCTTTTGGTTGTCAACTATCAATGGTTAAGAGCTTGAATGAGGAAGTTAGTTAGAGGAGATTCAATGGCATCCTTCCAGTTGATTTGTTAGGAACCTCTTGACAAGTCATCATGTTTTTCATTCAATTTCTTCCACCATGACTAGGTATTGAAAAATCAATGTGGTTTTTGGTTAAAATCATTTTTTTAAAGATTATTATGTTCGGGAATTTTAAGATCTAATTACTATTGACTATAGTTTTAAAACCCTTTAGGGTTTCTGATGATTCTAATCAAGTTGTAACATAAGTACTTTATTTTTTGATCTCTATAAAACTTTTGGATTAAGGGTTTGATTAAAAGAAAGGCTTTAACTAAAATCTCTTTATCTTATTGAAGGGTTTTCCATTCTTAAACCATAACTTGGGTTGATTTATAGTTACACAAACTGCTTTCAGAGGTTATTTTGTAGCATCTTTATAAGATTGGTTTTTTGCATTTATTGTAGGAGTATGAAAATAAATTTTGTGAGACATCATGCTTTATTTTTACAGTGAACAAAAAGAAGAGAGATTTTTCATGAATACTCTTTAAGAGAATGTTTTGATAAAAAAGTTGTTCTATATTGGAAATCTATTATCATTTGAGAAGTTGTTGACACACAACATTCTTCAATGTGCTTAATCTAAATATCTTTAGTCTTCTATTGGGATTCTAGAACTGCAACAATTTGCACTTCTAGAGTGTTAATAGTATACTATAATTGTTATGCAAAGTAATGGAGTTGGTGCTCCTGTAACTTGTGGATTTGGTCCTCTTTTATTTTTGTGGAGTTGGTGCTCTAAGTGAATAAAGAGAAGGATTTTCTACTCAGGACATATAATGTGTTATGTGATGAGTTTTTGTGTGATTTTTTTCATATCTATCTTATTTTCATTAGTTATCAAATGCATTAATGTCTATTATCAATTCTTATTTCTATAATGTTGATGTGATCTATTGTTACAAGTATTTTCACAATCATATGTTGTAAATTGGTTTAAAATATCTATTTAACTAAATATCTTTTGCCTATTGTGATGAAAATTAATTACTTTATCACATCACATGTTCATTCATTAATTCATAGTTCAATATTGTTATGTTTCAATCTATCATTATATACTAAAGATCTTTGGTTTCTTGCTTATTATATGTCATTCAGTTGCAGATTTGTTACAGTGTCTCATAGAGACACTTTGAAATTTAATGGTCTTAAAGTGATTCAAAGATGTTGGTATTCATGTACATAGTCTTATGAGTTGCACCCATTTTTTCATCATGCTCTAATTGTTAAACAATGTCAGTCACATCTTTGGCAAGTGCAGGATATCTCACACAAAATATATTGGCATAAGTTGAGTTAATGTTCTCATATCTTTTTTTTACCACTTTTTATGAATGCTCTCAAAGTGATTACTCTGCTCTATCATCAATAGAAAGGATATCTAAATTAAAAGTCTCTCTCAAAGTTTAAAAAGGTTTGAATTTTAAGACTATTTGTTAGACACTGATTCACCCCCCCTCTCAGTGTTTTTCCATACTCCAACAAGTGGTATCAGAGCCATACCAGTGCATAATTCTAACCAACTTAGGACTTTCTAGTCGTGGAGTATTTTTTATGGCTAAGTGCAAAAGAAACAAAGTTTGAAAGAAAACCACTAGTGTTAAGCAAAACTTTGATCAACCAACCCCTATCAAGTATAATGAATTTTTGTCTCAAGAAATACCTCTTCCAGTTAATACTAAAAGTGATCTTGAGTTGGAGAAAAAGGAGATCACTTAGTAAATGACTTTGAACAAGAATTTGGTGAAAAGAAATATGAAGGTGATAAATTTGAGGTTCATTTGGAAGAAGAATTGCTTGCTACCTTAGATGAACTTAAGAAGAATTAGAAAGGAAAATTAGGATCTCAAGGTAGACTTACAAGAAAGTGTTGATGTCAATAAAGTTGTAATACAAAATCATAATGATGATAAAATGATTATTGAATTTTTGAAAGCTCAAATGGTTGATAGAAAAAGAACTAAACAAGGATTGGAAGTCAAGTTAAAAAACAAGAATGAATTATGTAATAAACTAGAAAATGAGATAGCTTCATTGAAGAAAAGTTCAAATAAGGATTCCTTGTTAAAAGAACTAACTCTTAAAGATGATATGATTATAAGTCAGAAAATTGAAATTGAAGAATGTAAGAGGATAGAAAATGTTATAAGGTATGATTTGGAGGTTAAAAAGATCGAATATCTAAAACATGAAGGAGAAGTAGTTGCATTAAGTAAATATCTTGAAAGTGTCAAGGTTCAATCAGGTAAACATGAGAAATTTGATCATAGTACTAGTCTATTGAACTAGATGTTGGATAGGAAAAAGCATTCTAAGGATCTTACAGGAGTGGGATATGAGTTTGGACAAAGATCCATAGAAGAAACTAAACATGAGACAATGTTTTCTATTGTATATGGAAAGAGGTTTACAGTCAAGCAAACACCAAGAATGAAGGTTGATCTTGGTTACCATATTGCTGCACCGAAGGATAAAACTAATGCTAGAAGACAATTTAAAGGCATTCATAGAGAAAGGAGAAGTGTTTTCAGATCTTCACATCCTTGGCATGATCAGTCATTTAGGTATAATCATTATTTTCAAGGATATTGTTATGCTTGTAATGACTTTGGTCATAAGGAAATTGATTTCATGAGATGGTCAAATAAGAATCATTCTAATGTTTCTAGAAATGAGAATGTGGTATGTTACAATTGTAACAATTTTGGTCATTCAACAAGTGATTGTAGAATGAATACAAGTGATAATTATGTAGGGAACAATATTGGAAATGTCTATAGGAAGTCTTTTGTTCCTTAGATTAGTCATAAATTTTTTTGTTTCAGATGTAATAACATTGGGAATAAAGTATAACAATGCAGATTTAATAGAAAGATAAGAACTTTAAACAAACAAATGAAAAAGTTTACATTGGTGTGGATAAGAAAGAGAAATCAAGATGAAAAGTAGAGCAATAAAGATGAATTTTTGAAAACTTCTTGTGCACTCCTTGCACATGTGATGCCATCTAGGTCCTGAGAAGAAGCAAAGACTCAAGGAGAGTCTATTATGGTAACATAGTTTTACCCCTATGAAGTCAAGAATGAGGTATGACAACATGCATTTGCTATTGGTGGTATAAGAAGTAAAGAAAAGATTTTTAAATGTCAATTTTTCATTCTATTTTATTCCGGTTGAATTGATTATGAAGGTTTGCATATGATATTGGAGGTATATGTTGCTGAAAAATTCAAAAGAGTTAAATAGCCAACTTGTTAAATAAGAGGTCTCAAATATTTATAGTTTTGGATATAATAGAGATCATCATGATTATTGTATTGTGCATAATAGATTTTCTATTAGAGGTTGTTAAGGTTTATACGCTGATTTAATGGAGCCTTTCATTTCCTATCATTTAGGAAACAAGAAGGATTAAGCTATTGAATATTCTTGTATCATGATCTTATAAAGTTATTCTCACCATATTTTATGTGTTTCCACTGACACATTCATTGCAAGAATTCAAGTTTGAAAGTACAATGATAGTTCTTTAGCGAGTTTGATGCTTTGATGGCTCAATTCATAAGGCACAGGTATGAGTTTGACATGAGTACAATTTTTTGTAAACTACAACAAGTGGTATAAGGTGAATCAATCATAATGGTGATAAATATTATGCAATTGTAACAAGCATTATGTATGGTTTTGTTGGGATAGTCATCTTTATTTAGGATATCCATGGAATGTGTTCAAGGTGTGCAGAATAATGCTTGTATTGCAGTGACAGTTCTCTATGATGTTTCAAACATTGCTAACTTGAATGATGGAGTAAATTATTTTGCAATAATAGAACTTTTTGTTTTGTAGAGAACAAGTGACAAATTTTATGCATATGAAAACCTTTGAGTGTTGGTGCAATCTTTATGGGTGAATGATTGTTTAAGAAGAGAATTCATCTATTTGCATTGTTTTTTAGTAATCAAGGTGTGAGCTATATATTTTATAGATTTGATGTCTTGAAGTGAGCTTTATATCTGAAATAGTGTGGATACTATAAAATATTTGTGCATCTATGATCTTGAACATTTCGAAAGTTGTTGTAATAGTGATGGGCTCTTACAAAGAAACAAAAAATATGTTCAGGACTGTCATGTGGTCTCTATGTTATTGTTTTACAATGTGAGCATTTTTTTCTCTTGATAGTTTGCATCTTGTACACCCAGTATCTTGAACTAAGAATGATGGACATGGTCAGAGTGAACAAACAAGGACTATGAGGTCTTGAAAGCAAGCATATCATAACAATTAGTGGTGGTACAGGGTATTTGTTTGAGTGATATCAACTAATTTTTTCTTGGCTCTTAAACATGAGATGTTTAAGCACTATGATTTCTTGATGTGCATACCATTCTATCTCTATTAGAATGTCTTAAGTTTGAGTGAGTACATAATACATTGAGCTTCAATATAGGGGTGTTTAAAAAATACTATTGTTTGGACAGACCATGATACATCTATAAGTGTTGCTGATTCTGGAAGTTTGTTTTTTTTGCAGTCATTTGATTAATAGGGTTTTGAATGATAGTGACTCTTCTTAGACATATCTTATACTTAATAATAGTGGTATTGATAATCAAAAGGTTGTGATACAGGTCATATTTGCTAGTTTGGATTCATGTATTCATGATAGAAGTTATAATGGGTTGATGAATTAATAATATGATTGGTGACAAAACATTTAACTCTTAGATCAATGATCTTAAAATAATTGATTGGTACCTGATTCGACAACTTTTTTTGCAATGGATAGTAGCTTTTTTGTACTCGGTTAGTAGCTTATGCTAGTATCACAAATTTTGAATAGTAGAATAATAATAATGCATTGACAATGTTAAAATAATTATGATAGTGTGTAGATAGAGAGGTTGGAAATGTGTTTCATCTTCTGATCAATGGTGCAAGTAGTATATTCTGCATATTTTGGTGATAGCCGACTTTGCTTGGTAAATTATTTGAAAGTTTCAATTTTCATATAAAATGAGGTGATCTTGTTTATGCTTATGATATGTATTCCAACTGACAAAGGGGGAGCATGGATAATTGGTAAGAGTATCTTGAGATTTTATTTTCTCAAAGTGTGCTTTAAGCTTGTGTAGATTTTTTTGATATTATGAAAAATATTGAATAATATCATGTTTTTTGAAAATCGTGTGCTTGAAAGAGATTTGTAGCGAGATTCTTGAGAATTTTGTTTGCTTTGTTATCTCACATTGGGCAAGAAGCTCATAATAATCTTGATGTTGTAGGTGCTATCTTGTAATTGCCAACACTTCTTGAGAAGTGGATAATTGATGCCTTGGTATATGGTCATTCATGTTGGTAACATTGTTTATACAGTTGGTATTTGGTGTAGACTGGTTCATGGCTGTTGGTATGATTGGTCATAGTGTGGTAATATTTATTGATAGTATCTTTATGCTTTCCTTGGTTCATGCATATTCAATTTTTCCTCTATTTATCTACTTACAACTGGTTATTGTGTTGTATAAATGGTTGGCTTCTCAGTTGTTTATCTCCATGATATCTCACATTATCTTCTTTTATTTATTTTTCATCGAGGAAAAAAGGGGGAGATATTATATGTGTTTTTCCATCAAGGACAAAGGAGGAGTTTGTTGGCTCTCAATTGTTTTAGTTTTTCCTTGATGTCAAAATTGGTTCACTGATATAACAATATATGTGATGATATGCTTGTTGGATGATGGCAAGATGCATTCTCAGATTTGTTGATATGATATGAAGATTGGTTTATTCACATTAGTTGATATATGATATTTTGTTCCATTGGTTGGTATTCTAATATGCAGTTGTAGGATTTTGGATTTATTTATGATGAGGTTTTGACAGGATGATGGTATTTGAATTTGAACCATTTCAAATTGGTTAAAAGGAAACATGTTTCAAGTAATTGTGTGGCTCGGGAAATTCATTTATTCATGTCTTTGCTAAGGTAATTAGAATTTGATTTCTTATTAGCATGTGGAATAAAGGTGGTTCTATCGGATCTTATTGCAATCTATATTGTCAAACAAATTGACATTACAAAAGTCATTTGAGAAAGTTATTCAAGAAAGGTTTTATTATTAAAAGTCTTTTTGAACATATTGAAAGTCATTTTGAACAAGGTGATTTGGTTTTATTTGGGCTCATATTAATAAGGTTTCGGGCTTTATCAAAGGCACATTACTCATGATGGATAATTCTTGAAGTAATCAACATCTTATATGGTTATAAGAGCTTTGGTTTATTATAAGGTTTATAGTTCATAAATGGCATTACTAGCAATTACCTTGAAAAAGGTATCGAGCTTTTTAGTTTACTAGAAATCAGCATGCATTGTTGATTGATGTTTTTTTGCTAAATGCCATCATATTGATCATATCGGGTTTATTACAAAGGAAGTTGACTTTGTTTGGAGGTCGCATGGCAAAGACAAGGTAATTGGCATTAACAACCATCATTCTTGTGGTTTAATAGTTTTCAATGTTTTCAATGTCGGCATTTTTGGCAAAGGTATCATTTGTGTGTTGACAAGCTGAAAAACTCAAATGATTATGTTTATTTGTAAAGTCCACAAAAAGACATGAAGTGTATTAGGTAAAAAAAATTCATTATGTTTGTTGAATAAGGTTTTGAACCCTAGCCATGGATTATTTGCTCAGCTGAAATACATCTCTTAAAGTTCTCATAGCTGAAACTACGAGAGTATGATAAGTGCTACGGTAGTAAGAATGATCTTTTGGTTGTTGAATATCAATGGTTAAGAGCTTGAATGAGGAAGTTAGTCAAAGGAGATTTGGTGGCATCTTTCTAGCTGAGTCATTAGGAACCTCTTGATAGGTCATCATGTTTTTCATTCAATTTCTTCCACCATGACCAGGTCTCAAAAAATTGGTCTGGTTTTTGGTGAAAAACTTTGTTTTTCAGATTATTCTGTTCAGGAATTTTAAGAGTTAATTACTATGGACTATAGTTTAAAAACCTTTTAGGGTTTTCGATGATTCTACTTGGGCTATAATAGAATTAGTTTTATTTTGTGATCCTTGTAAAATTGTTAGATTAAGGTTCTTATTAAAAGAAAAGGCTTTAACTGGAATGTCTTTATCTTGTTGAAGGGTTTTCCACTCTTAAACCCTAACTTAGGTTGATTTACAGTTACACAAACTTCTTACAGAAGTTATTTTGCAGCATCTTTATAAGATGGGTTTTTGGCATTTATTGTAGGACTGTGAAGAGAAATTTTCTGAGACATCATGCTTTATTTTTACACTGAACAAAAAGAAGAGAAATATTTTTCATGAATACTCTTTAAGAGATTTTTTTGATACATAAGTTGTTCTATATTGGAAATTTGTTTATCATTTGAGAAGATATTGACACACAACATTCTTCAATGTGCTTAATCTGAATATCTTCAGACTTCTATTGAGATTATAGAACTACGACAATTTGCACTTCTAGAGTGTTGATAGTATACTATAATTGTTATGCAATGTAATGGAGTTGGTGCTCCTGTAACTTGTGGAGTTGGTGCTCTTGTATTTTTGTTGAGTTGGTTCTCTAAGTGAATAAAGAGAAGGATTTTTCTAGTGGTTTTTATTCCCCAAGAGGATTTTCCACTCAGGACATATAATGTGGTATGTGATGAGTCTTTGTGTGATTGTTTTCATATCTATTTGAGTTTCATTAGTTATCAGATGCATTAATTTCTATTATCAGGTCTTATTTCTACAATGTTAATGTGATTTTCTATTACAAGTATTTTCACAATCATCTGTTTCAAACTAGTTTAAAATCTCTATTTAACCAAATATGTTTTTCATGTTGTGATGAAAAGTAATTAGTCTATCACATCACATGTTCATTCATTGATTCATAGTTCAAGGTTTTTATGTTTCAATCTATCATTATGTACTAACTCTCTTTGTTTTCTTGATTATCATATGTCTTTTAGTTTTAGAGTTGTTATAGTGTCTCATAAAGCTACTTTGAAATCTGAAGGTCTTAAACTGATTCAAAGATGTTGGTCTTCATGTACATAGTCGTATGAGTTGCATCTATTTTTTCATCATGCTCTGATTGTTAAAAAATGCCAATCACATCTTTGGCAAGTGCAAGATATCTCACACAGGCTATATTGGCATAAGTTGAGTTAATGTTGTCATATCTTTGTTTACCTCTTTTCATGAATTCTCTCAAAGTGATTACTTTGCTTTGTTATCAATAGAAAGGATATCTGAATTAAAAGTATTTTTCAAAGTTTAAAAAGGTTTAAATTTTAAGACTATTGGTTAGACACTGATTCACCCCCCTCTCAGCGTTTGTCCATACTCCAACATGGTTGTGTCTCTTTGACTTGCCAATGAGAAGGTATCACTCTATGTAGGACCTAGTCATAATGATGTGAGTGAGATTGATGACAAAGATAACACGTGGCATGACTTTATAGAGTAAATTATAATCCACATCCTTGTTGTGGATTATGATGTAGTGACATGGCGATGAGGTGGACATGTGATGTCATCAATGGTTTTCATCGATGTACCCAATGGTCATCGGTGAGACCTATTCAGATGTCTCCTTGATATTCTAATATGTGCTTGATCAAAGAGAGATGCAAATTAGAGGGAGTTTCATGATTGTCTCTTCAATACAATGATGGATTTCACATTGGTGAGATAGAGTGGTGTTATAAGGACGTTAAAGGATGTCTCCTTGAGAAACCAATGACCATATCATTGGTGATTCATTGGTGTATTTCTAAGACTATGGAGCTAGTCCCTATAATAGGCAGATGGGAAAATGGATGTCAACTTTGGGACCTAGTAAGGTGGATGTGGTAGTGAGACTTGATAAGATGAGGATTACATGCATTGATGGTACTATCATAAAGTGAATGACAGGATGAAATGTGGCATAAAGCGATAGTGGATGGTGACATGTGGTGACACAATGGCATGGGGACCACTTGTCTATAGAAGAAAATGGTATCGATGTGACAACACCATATAGATGATAGTGGATTTGATGTCTCTTCGATATCTTGATGGTTATCTTATCGAAGTGACATTAGTGTATCGGTAGGAGTTTGGTAGTTCTCTCTTTGATGGAGCGATAAGCTAAGTGGGACTCGAGAGGATGGTGATTATGGTGGATTGTGAGGAAGGCTAAAAGGTGGTTAAGAGTGATTGATCGATATGGTACTGCACATCAGTGTTGTGAATTAGGTCATAATGACATGGAGGATACATGTCATGTGAGCCCATGTACTCAAAGGCGGTTCATATTGAAGAGAACAATGGACTTTGTGTTGGATGTTGTGGTTATGTTTCTGATATGTGGTTGTCATTGATGTCAACACTATTAGCATTGGTGTTTTTGAAGGCTACATATGTCGAGGAGACTGAGAAAATTGTAAAAATATAGTGCAAGTAGCCAATGGAGCTAAGCAGGTCAGAATGGTGGAAAGAGTTGTAGGTTTCTAATTTAAAGGTACACTCCAAAGGGTTTTCTGCTAAACCTTTCTAGTATGTTGTCTGAAAGTTTTAGAGGTTCGCATCAAGATTTGTGGATGATATGAAGATCTGTGTGCCTATATTTTCTATAGATGGTGTTCTTGGATGAAGTGGATGAAATTCTAGTAATTTCATGTGTTGTGCATGTACCTATGATGTTCATGGATAATTCTAGATTGTGCTCTATCCTTGATGTACTTTCATATTGATTGGAGTGTTTGTGATTAGAGATTTTTCGGATATGTGCTCAAGTTTTCATGTTCTTGGTTGACATTATGGTGTTAGCATGTTGTAGATCCATGAGGATTAATATTCTATTGTTTGGCATGTTTGAAGGTGTTTGTTTGGGTCCTCACTATGTTGTGACTGACTTGTGTTGGTGCACATTGAAATTTATTCATGTATTGAGGCCGACAGTTGTAATTTATTCTTTATTTGAGGGTGACTGAATGGTTGATGTAAATCTGTGTAGCGGATATATAAGAGTGATTACTTTCCTCATTTAGAGGCAATTCTTGGTGTGTATAAGTGATGTACATGTGCGAATAAAGATAAAATCATTCAAGAGCAGATCATAGTCTGAAGAAGATTGAGCAGAGTGTGGAAGAGTGTGTAGAAATTTTTGTGCACCTAACTGGAACTGTAATCAAGCTTTTGCATAAGCTAATTTCTCAGTTCAACTTCATCAAATGGATTTAATCTGATTACTCTATGTAAGGTAGTCAGCCTTCCTTCTAAGCAATATGCTCTAGGTAGTGTGCCTGAATGCAAGTGCATTCTTTTTTCATTCTTCATTATACTTCTAACAAGGTATAATCTTGTGGATTAACATCCACCATGGTTTTTCCCCTAACAAGGTTTCCACATAAAAAATCTTAGTGTTCATGTGTCTCTGATGTGTTATTGATTTTTTCTTGCATTGTTAATTATCAAATCTAAGATTTAAGGTTGATTAAAGTTGTATAAGTTTGATTTTGGTAACAACTGATTCACCACCCCTCTCAGTTGTCTATCCTTGTTTTTCCAAAATTTGGTATCATAGCATGTGTACCTTTGACATTAATGGAAAAGGTACACATGCTCTGATCAAAAATTTGAATCATCTGACTACTCCCCCTGAGTAGCAACCACCACAACATCAATCCAGAATAAGATATGGCTATGAATTCATATATTGATGCAAATATCTGTATCTTAGTTCTGACCAAGAGGGGAAATCACCCCTAACTTTCCTATGAGATACTCAAAATTATCCTTAGGAAATGACTTGGTAAATATGTCTGCAATTTTCTCCTTGGTAGGTATATACTCCAATCTTACTTCTTTGTCACTTAATTTGTCTCTCAAGAAGTGATACTTGATGGATATATTTTTTGTCTTTGAATGCAACAATGGATTCTTAGAAATTTTAATGGTACTTGAAGTGTCATAGAATATGGCAATGGGTTCTTCATACTCAATTCTTACATCTCTCAACATTTGCTTCATCCACAATACTTGGGTACAACTATTTGCAGCAACAATATATTATGCCTAACAACTTGAGGTGATACGATATGGCATCATACAAGAAGGATATTCCTAGATTCGATGGTACAAAATACTATCTATGGAAAGTCAGGATGGAGTGTCATTTGAAGTGCATTTGTGAACCATTCTGGAAGATTACACAAACTGCATATACTATTCCTCATAATGGTCCATCCTCTGAAGATGAGATCAAGCAAGTAGAAGTTAATACCAGGGAAGTACAAGCATTGTTGAGTGCTTTGATAGATTCGATGATGACAAATGTGATAGGATTGAAGATTGCATATTAGATCTGGAAAAGGTTGGAAACATTGTATGAAGGAGATGCACTAGTGAAAATTGCTAAGCTACAAAGTTTGAAAGGAAAATGGGAAGACTTGAAGATGACTAAAGATGAACAAAAGGAATTGGAAGAACCGGTAGCATTGATTGTGAAAAGAGAATCAAGAGGTCATGGTAAGTACAAAGGAAAGTTACCTACTAATTTTTTTTCTTGCAGTAAGATAGGTCATTTTGCATCTAGATTTCCTGAAAGAGTTTCAAAGTACAAACATGAGAAGTATAGATTTCAAAGGAAGTGCTACTATGCTGAAGAAGGTGTAACTGATGATGAATTTGATAAAGAAACTAGAAATGAAGATGAATGGGTATTTATTGCTATCAAAGAAAATGGCCAAGTGTCGATTGAATTTGCTAGTAATGTGAATGTTGAGAAAGCTCGTGTAGTAAAAGTTGAATAAAAGGATGAGTGGGTAATTGACATTGGATGCTCACATCATATGACTAGTGAAAAAAGAAAGTTTGTAGGCTTAGAAAACTATGATGGTGGTGTTGTAAGATTTGGAGACAACACTTCTAGTGTGATTCATGGAAAAGGCACTATTTATTTTGGTGGTAAGCACAATATTGATGATGTTCTTTATGTAGAAGGATTAAAGCATAACTTGTTGAGTGTTGGACAGATGGTAGACAAGGGTTACAATTTTTAGTTCAAGAATGGTAAGTGCAGAATAAGGGGAAGTTCTGGAAATATGATTGCTTCAGGTACAAAGACAAAAGGTAATATCTTTCATTTGAGTGTTGCTAGTGAAATTTGTTAGATTTCTCAAATTGATGTAAGTTGGTTATGACATAGGAGGTTGTGTCATGTGAACTTTGATAACATTATCAAGATAATCTCTAATCAAGCAGTTAGAGATCTTCCTAAGTTAGTGAATCCTATTAACACTATGTGGAAGGACTGTCAAATGGGAAAGCAAACAAGAAATTATTTTCAGAGAAAATAGTATAGCTCTAATCGAGTACTGAATTTGATACATATTGATTTATATGGTCCATCTAGAATCAGAATCCTACAAGGTGAAAGGTATTTTATGTTTCTCATTGATGATTATTCTAGAATGATATGGGTTGCTTTCTTAAGAGAAAAACATGAAGCATTAGAAAAGTTAAAAAGTTTCAAAGCTATGGCAGACAATGAGATAGGTCAAAATATCAAATGTCTAAGCTCAGACAGAGCTGGTGAATTCACCTCCCAGGAATTCAATTCTTTCTATGAAGAGCATGGAATCCAAAGACAACTATCTACACCCTAGACCCCTCAACAAAATGGAGTTGTTTAAAGAAACAACAGAACCATTCTAGACACTGCTAGAACCATGATGCTGGAAGCAAATGTTCCTTATTTCTACTAGAGAGAATTTTTAAGTACTATTGTCTATGCCATTAATAGGGTGAATGTCAACAATAATTTTGGTAAGACACTTTTCGACCTATGGTTTGGTTATAAGCCTACTATCAAGTATTTCAAAAAAATTGGAAGCAAATGCTACATCAAGAGAGATGATTATATAGGAATTTTTTATAATAGAAGTGATGAAGGAATATTTCTAGGATACTCTACTAAAATTAAAGCCTATTGGTGCTTTAATAAGAGGTTGAAGAAAATCGTTGCAAGTGCAAATGTCAAAGTTGATGAAGATATTGGTAAACTATCTAGATCTAGTGGATATGATTCAAATGATCAACATGATAATGCTAACAATGAGAATAATGTTCAAGTACAAAATCAACTTCAAATTTTTCTAGTGAGCCAAGGAAATCAAGAAGAAGAAACTTAGCAAAAGTGTAGAGGAACGAACATAAGAAAAAGAGGTCAGAGAAAATATTAGAACTCCTAATTATGTGAGGCGAAATCATTCTGATAGTCAGATCATAGGAGATAAGAGAAAAGGTGTGCAAACTAGAAGAAGAATTTTGGAAGAATACTATCTAATTTCTAAAGCTAAACCTAGAAATATCAGTGAATCATGCAAGGATGAATATTGGATGGAATCTATGAAAGAAGAACTAGTGCAAATAAAAAAAAAATGATGCATGGGATCTTGTTCCTAGATGTTAGAAAAAAATGTGATTGGAACCAAGTGTGTGTTTCGGAATAAGCTGAATGAGCAAGGTGAAGTGGTCAGAAACAAAGCAAGATTGTTTTGCAAAGGGTACTCATAGATGGAAGGTATTGATTTTGAAGAAACTTTTTCCCTTGTTGCTAGAATTGAAGCTATAAGATTATTTCTTGCTTATGCTACTTTCAATAATTACAAAGTTTTTCAGATGGATGTAAAGTCAACATTTCTAAATGGTGAACTAGAAGAAAAATTCTATGTTGAACAACTAGATGGATTTCAGTTGACTGATGAAAAGTACATGGTATGTCAATTAAAGAAAGCTCTATATGGACTTAAGCAAGCTCCTAGAGCTTGGTATGCTAGATTGGATAAATAATTGTTGAAACTTGGATTCAATAAAGGTACTACTAACAACAATCTGTATTTCAATTTGGATCATAATAAAGAACTAATCATTGAATTCTTTGTTTATGATACTATTTTTGAAGGTGATGATGATTTGTGTATGAAGTTTGTCAATGAAATGAAAAGTGAGTTTTAAATGTCAATGATAGGAGAGCTGAAATTATTTTTAGGATTGCAAATCAATCAGTTAGATGAGGGAATTTTTGTATCTCATTCTAAGTATGTGAAAGAGTTACTGAAAAAGTTTGGCATGGAAGATTCAAAGCTAGTTGGTACACCTATAGTAACTGGATGAAAACTTACACAAAATGATGATTCTCCTAAAGAAAATAAGACAAGATATAGGTCAATGATTGGTGGATTAATTTATTTGACTTAGACCAGACTAGATATAATGAATGTTATATGCATGGTTTCTATATTTCAATTTGATCCTAAAGAGTCTCATGTGATTGCTATGAAAATAATTTTCAGATACCTGAAATGGAAAATTGATCTTGGTCTTTGGTATCCTAACGATGATGACCTTATCCTAAGCACTTTCACTAATTCTGATTGGGTAGGAGATGTAGATGGCAGGAAGAGTACCAGTCGCGGTACATTCTTCTTAGGAAAGAAGTTGGTATCTTGGCTAAGAAAAAGGAAAAACTCAGTTTCATTATCTACTTTTGAGGCAGATTATATTGTTGTTGCAAATAGTTGTACCCAAGTATTGTGGATGAAGCAAATATTGAGTATGAAAATACCATTGCCATATTCTATGAAAATTCAAGTGCCATTAACATTTATAAGAATCTAGTGCTGCATTCAAAGACAAAGCATATATCCATCAAGTATCACTTCTTGAGAGACACAATAAGTGACAAAGAAGTTAGATTGGAGTATATACCTACTAGGGAGAAAATTGTAGAAATATTTACCAAGCCATTGCCTAGGGATACTTTTGAGTACCTTAGAGGCAAGTTAGGGGTGATTTCCCCTCTTGATTAGAATCGAGATGCAAATATTTGCATCAATCCATGAATTCATAGCCATATCTTATTCCGAATTGATGTTGTGGTGGCTAATACTCAGAGGGAGTAGTCAGATGATTCATATTTGTGATCTGAGCATGTGTAAATTTTCCATTGATGTCAAAGGGGTAGAGAAGAGAAATGTGAAAATAATAGGAAGAGAAGGAAATAGGAAAGAGTGCACAATCTCAGGGGGAGATTGTTGGAGAAAAGTTATTTGGGTTGATGGTGTTATTTTTCACATCATGTGTTGCCATCAATTCAAAAGGGGGATATTGTTGGATATTGTGGTTGTGTTTCTAATATGTGGTTGTAATTGATGTCAAAACTATTAACATTGGTGTTTCTAAAGGCTGCATATGTCGAGGAGATTGAGAAAATTGTAAAAAATATAGTGCAAGTAGCTAGTGGAGTTGAGAAGGTCAGAATGGTGGAAAGAGTTGTAAGTTGATAATTTGAAGGTGCACTTCAAAGGGTTTGTTGCTAAACCTTTCTATTATGTTGTCCAAAAGTTTTAGAGGTTCACATCATGATTTATGGATGATATGAAGATCTGTGTTCCTACAGTTATTTAGTTTCTGTAGATGGTGTTCTTGGATGAAGTGGATGAAATTCTAGTAATTTCCTGTGTTGTTCATTTACTTGTGATGTTCATGGATGAGTCTAGATATTTCTCTATCCTTGTTGTACATTCGCATTTATTAGAGTGTTCATGATCGAAGATTTTTCCGATATGTGCTTGAGTTTTCATGTTCTTGGACAACATGATGGTGTTAGCATGTTGCAGATCCATGAGGATTGATATTCTATTGTTTGGTGTGTTTGAAGGTGTTTGTTTGGTTCATCACTATGTTGTGACCAGCTTGTGTTGGTGCGCATTGAAATTTATTCATGTATTGAGGCCAACAGTTGTAATTTATTCTTTATTTGAGGTCGACTAAATGGTTGATGTAAATTCATGTAGCTGATATATAAGAGTGATTATTTTACTCATTTAGAGGCAATGCTCGGTGTGTACAAGTGATGTACATGTGTGAATAAATATTAGATCATTCAAGAGTAGAGCAAAGTGTGAAGAATATTGAGCAGAGTGTGGAAGAGTGTGTAGAAGTTTTTTTGCGCCTAACTCAAAATGTAATCAGGCTTTTGCAGAAGCTAATTTCTTAGTTCAACTTCATCAGATGGATTTAACCTAATTACTATATGTAAGGTAGTGAGCCTTCCTTCTAAGCAATATGCTCTAGGTAGTGTGCCTGAATGCAAGTGCATGCTTTTTTCATTCTTCATTATAATTCTAACAAGGTATAATCTTGTGGACTAACATCCACCATGGTTTTTCCCCTAACAAGGTTTCCACGTATAAAATCTTCGTGTTCATGTGTCTCTAATGTGTTATTGATTTATGCTTGCACTGTTAATTATCAGGTCTAAGATTTAAGGTTGATTAATGTTGTATAAGTTTGATTTTGGTAACAATTGATTCACCCCCCTTCTCAGTTGTCTATCTTTGTTTTTCCAACATGTTGGTGAGACTGTGGTATCTATCTCTTCAATGAAATGACATGATGTTAAGTGAATACTCACAAGATCGATGATAGAGATTCAAATGACCGCTTATCAGATGGTCATGATTTAAAAGCATGATGATGAACAAAGGATCATAGGATTGGAGTGTGAATGGAGAATATCAAAGGATGGTATTCAAACTTGAAGATCTAAAATGGTCTAGTATGTGTGAACATGTGTTTTGACTAGTACCTGACTCACAAGAAATAATTAATTGGTCCAATACACTTGAAACCAATGTCTGTGAAGATATGATTACTAATCATTTGCATAAATTTCCTTGCTGATCAAGATAACATTAGATCGAATGGACAATAGAATCAATTTAATTCATAATTATATTATAGTGTTGACAAAGAGCCAATTTGGGAAAATTCTCTATAACATAATTAAATGTTGCATGACGATGTGTGGCTCGATGAATAATAAGCTTGATGGTGAAGTTAGTATAAGAAGAAAACCCTAACAATAAGATGGAGATGATTTGGATGGTGGAGAGAATCTCGATGTAGAGATAGAAAGTCAGTGGAGAAAGAAGACAATCAGATATTGTTGATATTAGAAGTTTGGTGTGAGTGTGCACACATAGAGTGGATAGCCTGTAGTTGTATGGTGTATTGAAAAATATTTAGATCTTGCTGACTATGTTATAGAGATAGGTAGTGTGGTATGAATAAGTGAGAGTAGCAAGAAGACAAAGAATGTAGATGCAAGTAAGTCCTAGACTATAACATAGAATATCATCTAGGTATACATTCAAGAGAGTGTAGATATATGAGACACTGTAGAAAGGGAAATATGTGAAGTGTAGCAAGATAGAACAGGGAGTGTTCTATGTGCAGAATAGAGTGTAGTTAGAAAGGAATGGAGAGATGCATAGGTGTGTGGTGTTGATAGTGCAACTTCAGTAGCACAAGTTTAAGTTGCAGAGTGTGCAAAAATTCATTGAATGTAATGGTGCAGTTTTGGGTTTAGCAAAACTTAATTGTATGCATATATGAACTTATAATTCTATTGATCTTTTATCCTCATTGAACTGGATTTTATCTCATACTAGATTATTTTACTCTCCTTGGAGTTGTAGCTCCTAAAATAGGGTGTTATTGCATCCATCAAGTGGTTGCTTCTAAACTAGGGAGTAGTTTCTTCCTTGGAGTTGTAGCTCCTAAATCAGGGTGTTGGAGCATCCTTGAAACTGTACCTTCTAAAGTAAGGAGTTGGAGATTCCTTATGTTGTATCCCTAAATTTTGTAACACAATATTTCATTTGTGACACTGGATTTTAGTAGTAGCCTCAAGTAACTTTTGTCACCATGGTTTTTCCCATCTTGGTTTTTCCACATATATCTGGTGTTGTGGGCATTTTTTTTGATTGCATGTTTATGTTTGTATCTTTTAGTTTTCAATCTACATAGTAAGAGTTTTAGTAAGAAATCTACACAATGTATTTCAAGCTAAGGAATTAATCTGCATTAAGTTTTTGAGGGCTAAAGCTTTAGTATCTACTGATTCACCCCCCTCTCAGTAGATCATTTTGTTCCAATAGAGAAGAGGAAGAATAGATGTTCATATTAGGATACCAAACCTTAAGATTCTAGGTAGAACCTCAAATCCCAAATGGTCTAAGGCAGGGACAAACAAACAAAACAGAAGTAGAGCAAGGTTAGGAGTAGAAAATAGACTCAAACTAAACAAAAAAAGCTCTATTTATAATATCAACTTATGGCCTCAGCAACAACAACAAGGAAAGGAAAGTGAAGTGAATCAAGATGGACTTGAACCTTTTTGAATTTTTTTGAATTATGCTTCGAGACTTGAATCCTGAAAAAAAACACAAAGGTTGGGACTAAGGATCCAAATTAGATCTATATTTTCAAGAAAAGGTCTACAGTTTGGTTTGAGATGTGAATCTTGAAAAGATAAGAAAAAAGGAAGGGTTTGGAAACCAAAATAGACATGGAATTTTCTATAAAATGTTCAAAGTCTAATACAAAAACTAAAACCCTCCAAGAACAAAGAAGGAAAATGAAGCTCAACAGAGAAAGAACTCTTGGGAGAAAAGAAAAAAGACAATGAAAATAAGAAAACGGGCCAAGAAATAAGAAACTCCTGAGACCCAAGAAAAGTAAAACAACAAGGGAAAACAAAATAAGGAAGCAATGAAAGGAAAAGAGTAGAAACAAAGAGGGGGACCAATTTCTAACCAAAGGGAAATGGGGATTAGTATGTAGGGCATAACACTACCCTAATTTGGTTTGTTGCAGATTTTATAATGTCCCTTATAGTACAAAAAATAATTTTAAATGAAAGACTCGGCACTAGGTATTTGCTTAACATACATGCAACATGATCCATAATGCATTGACCTCTTATGTGATTAAGTTTATTGATGTTTCTTGACTTTTTTATTTTTCTTATCATTTTCATCCTTCATGTATGTGGAGGGATTCATAATATGAAGGGTGTTCACAAGGATTATTTCTTGGCATATAGGAGAAGGATGAAGTTAGGATTAACTGAAATTTAATCATGAGGGCTTAATCCTCTATCATATTAAAGGTATTTTCATGATTATTCATTTAGATTTAGAGATGATGTATTTTCATACCTACAATATAATTATATTTTTGGAAAGTGGAGTAGTTATGGAAATAAAGGATTTCAAAGTTTCAACATCAGTTAGGAACCTATCCCCTCATTTTAATGGAATTATAATATGCATGAGCTACCCCCCAAGTATAATACCTTTGATAGGTGGTTTTCTTTGTAGGATAGGGCCATAATTATCAAAATGTTTGAAATGACATACTTTTCCTCCCTTTTAATCAAATGATTATACTTCAAGAATCACTTGTGCATTTCAAACCCCATCTCTCTCTCAATATATATATATATATATATATCAACCTTATTATGAAAGATCCTCTTTAGTCTCTGAGTAAGTACTCTAGTGCTAGTATGGGAGGCCTGAGGAAATTGTCATATCTCAATTTCATTACTTGCATTAAATAAATTTGAGTAAATTGGAATGTTTGAAAAATTGAATTTGTCATTTATTATTTATCAATTAGATAAAATGAAATGACATTATTGAAAATGAATATCTTACAATTTTGTGATTTAAGAAAATTATTCCATAAGATTATCAGTTAAAGGTTACTAATAAGTATGAAAGTGTAAGAATGTGTGTGCAAGAGTAGGTTGAAGGACAAAAACTTGATTGAGGTAGGAACACTTAGTCATATGGCCATGATAAGAAAGAATAGAATCATAATCTCACATAAGATTGTAGATTATGATATCTACATTTTCTTGTAATTGAAAAATATCATTTTACATTGTGAGAAATCATAATTGATGAAAGAAGAAATATTGTGAAAGAAACAAATTTAGTGCATTCTTGTCTTACCCTGTCTATTTCAAAGTTGATATTGAATGATATTGGAAATGAATTCTATCATATATAGAATTATCATATGAAAAATGATTGCATTATCTATTATTTTAATGAACTTGAAAATAGGCTTTTGAATAAGGAAATGTGATCAATAAAATAAAATAATACGTATGTTTGTGAATCCCTTCATAGAAATAAAGACATTCATATATATACATGCATGTATGTATACATATATATACATATATGGGTGAAATCATATATATATAAGTATATAGATATATATATCCATATATAAATGTATTACCATGGTTTTTATTTTTTTATGAATTCATGCTTAAATTGTAACTCCCATAATGAATGGGATATGGTCTGACCCCCATTTCATGTTAGAAAGTAGTAGAAAATTCCCAAAAAATAAAGCGAAGTGGGTAGAAAAGTAAAAGAATATGAAAACCAAAAATTGAAGAGCACTATCCCCAAATATAGCAAGGAGATATTCCTGGTCAAAAGGGGATTTTGAGTAGTTAATTTAGCAAAAAAAGAGCAAGAGACCAATGTAGAAGATTGATAGAGGAGGAAAAAGAAAAGGGTTGAGAAGTTGTTGCTAAAACCATCAAGTAAAATCACCAAAATCACAAAAAGAGAGGTAATTTTAACCCCTCACTAATGTTTCCTTTTGAGTTGAATGAGTACTCTTTCACATACAGGATGAAGGTTTAGCTACTTCAATTTAGATTACATGCTACTTTGTTTGGTATATGTTCATTTTCATATTTTCTTCTTGTTTTAGCTAAAAAAATTAAAGGGAATACTAGATTTGAATTTATAACATGTTTAAAAAGTGTTTATTGATATTATGTTAGCTTGTTGCAAATTTGGTGTTCACATTTTGGTGGTAGGAAGGCTAACCATCTTAAGTTGTTGATCTTTTCTCACAGCTGCCTTTTTTTAAGACACCAGAATGTGGCACCACCTTTTACCATTTGTGAGCCCATAGAGCATCGTTTTTGAGCTACAATGTTTCCATCACCATGTCACAACACATTTTCTTTCCTTGGTCATACAATATCTATTTCAACGTCGCACTTGACCTTTCTGTTGGCAAAAAAAGGATAGACAACTGAGAGGGGGGGTGAATAAGTTGTTACCAAAGTCAATTATTCAACATTAATCAACCTTAAATCTCAGATCTGATAATTAATAGTGCAAGCATAAATCAATAACACATCAAAGACACATGAACACCAAGATTTTTTACGTGGAAACCCTATTAAGGGAAAAACCACGATGGATGTTAGTGCACAAGATTATACCTTCTTAGAAGTATAATGAAGAATGAAAAGGGAATGCACTTGCATTCAGGCACATTGCCTAGAGCTCACTGCTCAGAGGAAGGCTCCCTTACCTTACATACAATAATCAGATTAAATCCATGTGATGAGGTTGAAATGAGAAATTAGCTTCTACAAAAGCCTGTTGACAGTTCCGATTAGGCATAGAAAAACTTCTACACATTCTTCCACACTCTGCTCAATTTTTTTCACACTCTACTCTACTCTTGAATGATTTGATCTGTATTCACACATTTAATTCACATACACACCCAAGCATACATCAAAATGATTAAAAAACCTCTTATATATCCGCTACACATATTAACATCAACTACTCTGTCGACCATAAATAAAGAACAAATTACAAGTGTCGGCCTTAATGCAGATAATGCACACCAACACAAGTTAGTCACAACATAGCGAGAACCCAAATAAACACCTTTGAACACGTCAAACAATAAAAAATTAATCCTCATGGACCACAACATGCTATCACCATCATGTCGGCCAAGAACATGAAAACTCAAGCACACATCGGAAAAGTCTTTGATCATGAATACTCTGATCAATACGGATGCATAGAAAGGATAGAGCATGATCTAGACTCATCCATGAATGTCACAGGAACATGCAGAAGAACTAAAATTTCCATAATTTCATCCTCTTCTTCCAAAAACACCTACTATAGTAGGAGAATGACTGTAGGAACATAGAACTTCATAACTTGCTCAAATCTTGATGCGTACCACTAGAACTTTTAGACAACATAATAGATAGACTTAGCAAAAAATCCCTTTAGTGCACACCACCTGATCATCAAATTGCAACTCTTTCCACCACTCTAACTTTCTCAGCTTCACTAGCTGCCTACAATATATTTTTTATAATTTTCTCAATCTCCTCAACATATACAACCTTCAGAAACACCAATGCTAATAGTGTTGACATTAATGAAAACCACATATCAACAACATAACCATAACATACAACAATCTCCTCCTTTGGCATTGATGGAAACACATGATGTGAAAAATACCATCAACCCAACTAGCTCTTCTCCAACAATCTCCCCCTTAGATTGTGCACTCTTTTCCTATTTTTTCCTTCTACTTTATTCCTCTCCCATGTTTTTCACATTGCTCTTCTCCCTCTTTGACATAAATGGAAAAGGTACATATACTTTGATCACATATCTGAATCATCTGACTACTCTCCCTAAGTATTAGCCACCACAACATTAATCTAGGATAAGATATGGCTATGAGTTCATAGACTGAGGCAAAGACCTATGGTGCAAGAGCACCTTAAGGTCTTTTGGAGAGATCTTTGCAAATTTTGGCTTGTAGGTGGTTCTATCTAGCCACCAAGGTAATAAGGACTAGGTTATAAAGTCCTAAGGTTGAATTGATGTGTGTTTTGTGGAAAATTTAGGTTAGTTTAGAGCCTTGAGGTTTGGGGAAGTCTTAATGAGGAGATTAGGCAAATCTTGACAATGTTGTCTTGGCATTTGTCCTAAAAGTTTGAAAATGGCATTAATGATGTTCTAAGCCTGACCTAAGGGTCCTAACATGTGGGCATAAGTTATATAAGGTTAGAAAAACCCTAATATGACATGTGGGGAAGCTATTGTACAGACCGAGATTTGGGAAGAAGAGATTGTGACTTGGAAAAGAGCAAGTTTGTTTGGATTTTTATCACAGACCCTTCATCTAGTCAATTAATGGATTGAAAGGACCGAAATTATTCTTTGATTCTTTCATTTGTGACCTGTTCCCACCTTGTGCAGCATTTTTTTAGTCATTTAGTTCGACTGGTTAAGGATTTGCAAATTCTTTTGGTTCTTGATTTCACTACCCGGTTCAAGGACAGTTTTGTAAACAATGATCCCCACTTGACTTCCCATGGAAAATCTTCCATGGCCACTTGGAATCAAGTAGGGGACTATGTACATAGTGTAAATATAGCTTTTGGAGACTTTGTGTGCAGGGGAGTTGATGTAACCATCAAGCTCTAGGCGAGTGTAGGGGCATTTTGGCTAGGTGCTTGGACAGAACAGCAGCAAGAAGACTTTCCAAATGGATTGGTTTGTGCCAATACATGGTGTAGAGGTGTAGGGGTATGTTTCTTGGACATGTGTATGCAAGGAGAAGATAAGAGGAGGCCACTAGAGCCCTAAATTAAGTTAAAGAAGTCGGACTGTGTTCCATACCCTAGAAACCCTTGAAAATAGGGTTTGGTGATAGTCCTATGTACAGACACTAAGGGGGTTTAAAACCTAGAAAATATTGAATCCCAGGAGATCTATAGAGATAATCCATGAAGAGTTTGGGGGTTTGTTATGGAATTCTTGGAGTTATTCCAAGAACACTGGTCTTAGGAGGCCTAATTGACCAAAAAGGCTACAAGGCCCAAAACAAGGTTTTCATGAATTCGATGGATAAATGAGGAAAGAATCCAAAAAGATGGATTAGTGTGGAGTAATATCACCCAAGGAATAGTTGGAAGACCTATTCCTAGTCCCAAGAATGGCTTGGGGAACGTTGAGGCAAAGTTGAGCCTAAAGGTGCTTAGTAGGGGTGTGAGAGTGAAGGTGAGTATTTGAAATTGGTGGAGAGTTCTATAAGGAGATAGAGGTCCTAGGAGTGATCCCTGAGTAGGGTAGAGAATCATACCCTAGGGAGGCCAAAGATTAGGTCTTAGAAAGAGAAAATGTGCTCTTGAGAGATAGCACTCCCCACCAACCTACATCTGAGTTTAGATTAGGAGGGGAAATCACCCCTAACTTTCCTCTGAGGTACTCAAAATTATCCTTAGGCAATGACTTAGTAAAGATGTCTGGAATTTTCTCCTTGGTAGGTATATACTCTAGTCTAACTTCTTTTTCACTTAATTTATCTCTCAAAAAGTGATATTTGATGGATATATGCTTTGTCTTTGAATGCACCACTGTATTCTTAGAAATGTTTATGGCACTTGAATTGTCATAGAATATGGAAATGGCTTATTCGTACTTAATGCTAACATCTCTCAACATTTTCTTCATCCACAATACTTGAGTACAATGGTTTGTAGCATAAATATATTTTGCCTCAACAGTAGATAATGAAACAGAATTTTGCTTTTTGTTTATCCAAGTTACCAACTTCTTCACTAATAAGAATGCACCACCATTGGTACTCTTCTTGTCATCCACATCTCCTGCCCAATCAGCATCAGTGAAAGCACTTAGGATAAGATCATCATCCCTAGGATACCAAAGACCAAGAGCAACTGTCCCTTTTAGGTATCTAAAGATTCTTTTCACAGCTGTCACATAAGACTCATTAGGATCAACTTGATATCTGGCAACCATGCATACAAAATTCATTATATCTGGCTTGGTCTGAGTCAAATAGAGTAATCCACAAATCATTGAGTGTATCTTGTTTGATTTTCTTTGGGAGAATCATCATTCTATGTAAGTTTCCATCCAATTACAATGGGTGTACCAACTAGCTTTGAGTCTTCCTTGCCAAATGTTTTCAGTAACTCTTTTACATATTTAGATTGAGATATAAAAATTCCATCATCTAACTGAGTGATTTGTAGTCCTAAAAATAATTTCAGCTCTCCTATCATTGACATATAAAACTCACTTTTCATTTCATTAGAAAAATGCATACATAAATCATCATCACCTTCAAAAATAATGTCTTCAACAAAGACTTCAATGATCAATTCTTTATTCTGATCCAACTTGAAATATACATTGTTGTTAGAAGTACCTTTATTGAATCCAAGCTTCAACAAGTATTTATCCAATCTAGCATACCAAGCTCTTGGAGCTTGTTTAATTCCATATAGATCTGTCTTCAATTGGCATACTATATTTTCAATGTCAGATAGTTGAAATCTATCTAGTTGTTCAACATAGACTTCTTTTTCTAGCTCACCATTCAAAAATTTTGACTTTACATCCATCTGATAGACTTTGTAATTATTGAAAGTAGCATAAGCAATAAATAATCTTACATCTTCAATTCTAGCAATAGTGTTAAAACTTTCCTCAAAATCGATACCTTCCATCTATGAGTACCCTTTCCAAACTAGTCTTGCTTTGTTTCTGACCACTTCACCTTGCTCATTCAGCTTATTTCGAAACACCCATTTGGTGCCAATCACATTTTTGTTCTAAGGTCTAGGAACAAGATCCCATGTATCATTTTTCTCTACCTGCATTAGTTATTCTTTCATGTCTTCCATCCAGTATTCATCTTTGCATGCTTCATTGATATTGCTAGGTTTAGTTTTGGAAATTAGACAGTACTCTTCTAAAATTCTTCTTCTAGTTTGCACACATTTTCTCTTATCTCCTATGATCTGATTGTCCAGATGATTTCACCTTACATACTTGGGAGTTTTAGGATTTTTCTTTGACTTCTTGTTCTTGTGTTGTTTCTTCTGCACATCTACTAGTTTTTGCTTCTTGATTACCTTGGTTCACTAGAACAATTTGAAGTTGATTATGTGTCTGAACAATATTTCCATTGTTAGTACTATCATGTTGATCATTTGAATCATATCCACTAAATCTACATGGTCTACCAATATCTTCATCTACTTTAATATTTGCACTTTCAACCATTTTCTTCAACATTTTATTAAAGCACCGATAAGCTTTCCTCTTTGTAGAGTAACCTAGAAAGATTCCTTCATCACTTATAGCATCAATTTATTGTATATCATCATCTCTCTTGATGGAGAATTTTCTTCCAATTTTTTTTAAATATTTGATAGTAGGCTTATAACCAAACCATATCTCAGAAGCAGTTTTACCAGATATATTGTTGACATTCACCTAGTTAATGGCATACACAACAGTACTTACAAATTCCCTCTAGTAGAAATGAGGAACATTTGCTTCCAACATCATGGTTCTAACAGTGTCTAGAATAGTTTTGTTCTCTCTTTCAACAACTCCATTTTGTTGAGGGGTCTGGGGAGTAGATGGTTGTCTTTGGATTCCATGCTCTTCACAAAAAAATTTGAATTCCTGGGAAGTGAATTCACCACCTCTATCTAACCTTAGGAATTTGATCCTTTGATTTATCTCATTTTCTGCCATAGCTTTGAAGCTTTTGAAATTTTCTAATGCTTCATGTTTTTCTCTTAAGAAAGAAACCCACATCATTCTATAATAATCATCAATAAGTAACACAAAGTACCTTTCTCCTTGTAGAATTTTGATTCTGGATCGACCACATAGATCAACATGTATCGAGTTCAGTACACCATTAGAACTATACTACTTGCACTAAAGATAACTTTTCCCATCTAACATTCCTTGCACATAGTGTTAGTAGGCTTCACTAACTTAGGAAGATCATTGACTATTTGAATAGAGCTTATCTTGACAATTATATCAAAGCTCTCATGACACAACCTCCTATGCCATAACCATCTTACATCAATTTGAGAAATTAAACAACTTTCACTAGCAATAGTCAAGTTAAAGATATTACCTTTTATCTTTTTACCTAAAGCAAACATATTTCCAGAAATTCCCCTTATTCTGCACTTATCATCCTTGAACTGAAGATTGTAACCCTTATCTACCATCTATCCAACACTCGAAAATTTATTTTTTAAGCCTTCTACATAAAGTACATCATCAGTATTGAGCTTACCACCAAAATAAATAGTTCATTTTCCACTAATCACACCAAAAGTGTTGTCTCCAAATCTTACAACACCACCATCATAGTTTTCCAAGCTTACGA
Source organism: Sequoiadendron giganteum (assembly GCA_007115665.2). NCBI lineage: Eukaryota > Viridiplantae > Streptophyta > Pinopsida > Cupressales > Cupressaceae > Sequoiadendron > Sequoiadendron giganteum. The sequence continues at coordinate 169,388,568 of CM021102.1, forward strand.
ACTTTATTTTATCACCAATAATCTGATGTGAGCATCCATTTTCAATTAACCCCTCATCCTTTTCTTCAATTTTTGTTGTAAGATCTTTCTCAACATTTACATTACTGGTAGATTCAGTGGACACCTCACCATTTTCTTTGATACAAATGAATACCCATTCATCTTCATTTCTAGTTCCTTTATCAGATTCTTCATCAGTTACACCTTCTTCAGCATAATAGCATTTCTTTTGAAATGTAGTCTCCTTAGGTTTGTACTTAGAAACTCTTTTAGGACATCTTGATGCAAAATGACCTATCTTACTACAAGAAAAAAATTTGATAGGTAAGTTTTCTTTGTACTTACCATGAGCTCTGGCTTCTCTTTTCACAATCAAAGATTCTAGTTCTTCCAATTCTTTTTCTTCATCTTCAATTTGTTTCATCTCATCTTCATACTTCAATGTCCTTTTGGAACACTCTCCAAGATCATATCTCTGCTTTGTTTTCCCATATACAGTAGCCTTGAATGCAGATTCAGTCTTAGGAGAAGATTCACCAAATTCACTTAACTAAAAGGCAACAAGTTTCCCAATCAGCATGTCTCTTGTTACATTTATCACTATCATGAGCTCATCAATAGCATGAGCTATTGTTTTGTAGGAAGGGGGTAGAGATCTAAGTATTTTAGCCACAATCTCTTGTTCATCCAAGACTCCACCAACACATCTAATGCTCATCACTAGGTCATTTATCTTTTGACAGAAAGATAATATGTTCTCATCTTCACTCATCTTCATGTCCTCCCACTTTCCTTTTAGTGTTTTTAGCTTAGCACTTTTAACTAGTGCATCTCCTTCATACATTGTTTCCAAATTTTCCAGATCTCATATGCAGTCTTCAATCCTATCACTTTTTTCATCTCTGAATCTATCAAAGCACTCAACAATGCTTCTATATCCATGGTATTAAATTATGTTTGCTTGATCTCATCTTCAGAGGAGGGACCATTCTGAGGAATAGTATATGCATTATGTGTGATCTTCATAAAGGTTCACCAATGCACTTCAAATGACACTCCATTATGACTTTCCATAAAGAGTAGTTTGTACCATCGAATCTAGGACTGTCCTTCTTGTAAGATGCCATCTCAGATCACCTAAAGTTCTTAGGCTTCTTCAGAGGACCTAGCTCTGATACCAATTGTTGGAAAAACAAGGATAAACCACTGAGAGGGGTAGTGAATTATTTGTTACAAAATTCAAACTTATTCAACATTAATCAACCTTAAATCAAATATTTGATAATTAACAATGCAAGAATAAATCAATAACACATCAGAGACACATGAACACCAAGATTTTGTATGTGGAAACCTTGTTAAGGGAAAAAATACGGTGGATGTTAGTCCACAAGAGTATACCCTTTTAGAAGTACAATGAAGAATGAATAAGGAATGCACTTGCATTCAGGCACACTACCTAGAGTTCACTACTCAAAGGAGGGCTCGCTACCTTACATACAATAATCAAATTAAATCCATCTAATGAGGTTGAACTAAGAAATTAACTTCTACAAAAGTCTAATGACAATTTCGGTTACACACAAAAAATATTCTATAGACTCTTCCACACTCTTCTCAATCGCTTTCACACTCTTCTCTACTCTTGAATGATTTGATCTTTATTCAGACATGTACTTCACATACACACCCTGAACATACTTCAAAATGAGGAAAAAAACCTCCCTTATATATCTGCTACACAAATTTACATCAACTACTTTGTCGTCCATAAATAAAGAATAAATTACAACTGTTGGCCTTAATACATAAATAAATCTTAACGCACACCAACACAAGTTGGTCACAACTTAGTGAGGACCCAAATAAACACCTTCAAAAATGTCAAACAATAAAATATTAATCCTCATGGATCCGTAACACTCTATCAGAAAAAAAGCAATCCATTTTGTTCAGGGGTCTTGGGAGTAGATGGTTGTCTTTGGATTCCATGCTCTTCATAGAAAAAATTGAATTCCTGCGAAGTGAATTCAGCACCTCTGTCTGACCTTAGGAATTTGATCCTTTGAACTGTCTCATTTTCTGCCATAGCTTTGAAGCTTTTGAAATTTTCTAATGCTTCATGTTTTTCTCTTAAGAAAGCAACCCATATCATTCTAGAATAATCATCAATAAGCAACATAAATTACCTTTCTCCTTGTAGAATTCTGATTCTGGATAGACCACATTGATCAACATCTATTGAGTCTAGTACACCATTAGAACTATACTACTTGCACCAAAGAGAACTTCTATTCTGTTTTCCCATCTTGCATTCCTTGCACATAGCATTAGTAAGCTTCACTAACTTAGGAAGATCATTGACTGGTTGACTAGAGCTTATCTTGACAATTATATCAAAGTTATCATGACACAACCTCCTATGCCATAGCCAACTTACATCAATTTGAGCAATTAAACAACTTTCCCTAGGAACAGTCAAGTTAAAGATATTACCTTTTTTCTTTGTACCTGAAGCAAACATATTTCAAGACCTTCCTCTTATTCTGCACTTACCATCCTTGAATTGAAGATTGTAACCCTTATCTACCATCTGTCCAACACTCAACAAGTTATGTTTTAAGCCTTCTACATAAAGTACATCATCAGTATTGTGCTTACCACCAGAATAAATAGTTCCTTTTCCATGAATCACACCGGAAGTGTTGTCTCCAAATCTTACAACACCACCATCATAGTTTTCCAAGCTTACAAACTTTATTTTATCACCAATAATATGATGTGAGCATCCGTTTTCAATTACCCACTCATCCTTTTTTTAATTTTTTTCTGCAAGATCTTTCTCAATATTTACATTGCTGGTAGATTCAGTGGATACCTCACCATTTTCTTTGATAGAAATGAATACCCATTCATCTTCATTTAAAGTTCCTTTATTATATTCTTCATCAGTTACACCTTCTTCAACATAATAGCATTTCTTTTGAAATGTATTCTTCTCAAGTTTATACTTAGAAACTCTTTTAGGATATCTTGATGTAGAATGACCTATCTTACTACAAGAAAAATAGTTCATAGGTAAATTTCCGTTGTACTTACCATGAGCTCTGGCTTCTCTTTTCACAATCAAAGATTCTAGTTCTTCCGATTATTTTTTTTCATCTTCATACTTCAATGTCCTTTTGGAACACTCTCCCAGATCATATCTCTGCTTTGTTTTCCCATATACAGTAGCCTTGAATGCAGATTCAGTCTTAGGAGAAGATTCACCAAATTCACTTAACTAAAAGGAAACAAGTTTCCCAATCAGCATGTCTCTTGTTACATTTATCACTATCCTGAGCTCATCAATAGCATGAGTTGTTGTTTTGTAGGAAGGGGGTACAGATCTAAGTATTTTAGCCACAATCTCTTCTTCATCCAAGACTCCATCGACACATCTAATGATCATCACTAGGTCATTTATCTTTTGAGAGAAAGAGAATATGTTCTCATCTTTACTCATCTTCATGTCCTCCCACTTTCCTTTTAGTGTTTGTAGCTTAGCACTTTTAACTAGTGCATCTCCTTCATACAATGTTTCCAAATTTTTCCATATCTCATATGCAGTCTTCAATCCTATCACTTTTATCATCTCTGAATCTATCAAAGCACTCAACAATGCTTCTATATCTGTGGTATTAAATTATGTTTGCTTGATCTCATCTTAAAAGGAGGGACCATTCTGAGGAATAGTATATGCATTATGTGTGATCTTCATAAAGGTTCACCAATGCACTTCAAATTACACTCCATTCTGACTTTCCATAAAGAGTAGTTTGTACCATTAAATCTAGGACTATCCTTCTTGTATGATGCCATCTCGGATCAGCTCAAGTTTTTAGGCTTCTTTAGAGGAACTAGCTCTGATACCAATTGTTGGAAAAACAAGGATAGACAATTGAGAGGGGGGGTGAATCAGTTGTTACAAAATTCAAACTTATTCAACATTAATCAACCTTAAATCACATATCTGATAATTAACGATGCAAGCATAAATCAATAACACATCAGAGACACATGAACATCAAGATTTTAGATGTGGAAACCTTGTTAAGGGAAAAACCATGGTGGATGTTAGTCCACAAGATTATACCCTTTTAGAAGTACAATGAAGAATTAATAAGGAATGCACTTGCATTCAAGCACACTACCTAGAGTTCACTTCTCAAAGGAAGGCTCTCTACCTTGCATACAATAATCAGATTAAATCCATCTAATGAGGTTGAACTGAGAAATTAGCTTCTACAAAAGCCTAATGACAATTCTGGTTAGACACAAAAAATCTTCTATAGAATCTTCCACACTCTACTCAATCACTTTTACACTCTTCTCTACTCTTGAATGATTTGATCTTTATTCACACATGTACTTCACTTACACACCCTGAACATACATGAAAATGAGGAAAAAAACCTCCCTTATATATCCGCTACACAAATTTATATCAACTACTCTGTCGACCATAAATAAAGAATAAATTGCAACTGTCGGCCTTAATACATAAATAAATCTTAATGCACACCAACACAAGTTGGTCAAAACTTAGTGAGGACCCAAATAAACACCTTCAAAAATGACAAAAAATAAAATATTAATCCTCATGGATCCGCAACACTCTATCACCATCATGTCAGCTAAGAACATGAAAACTTGAGCACACATTGGAAAAATATTTGATCACAAATTCTCCGATCAATACAGACATATAGAAAGGATAGAGCATGATTTAGACTCATCCATGAACATCACAGGAACATGTGCAATAACTGAAATTTCCAAAATTTCATCCTCTTCTTCCAAGAACACTTTCTATAGTAGCAAAATGATTGTACGAACATAGAACTTCATAACTTCCTCAAATATTGATGTGTACCACTAAATTTTTTTAACAACATACTAGATAGAATTTTAAACAAAACCTTTAGTGCACATCACCTGATCATCAACTTACAACACTTTCCACCACTTTGAGCTTCTCAGCTTCACTAGTTGCCTATAATATATTTTTTACAATTTTCTCAGTATCCTCGACATATACAACCTTAAAAAACACCAATTCTAATAGTGTTGACATCAATGACAACCACATATCAGAAACATAACCACAACATCCAACAATCTCCTCCTTTAGCATTGATGGAAACACATGATGTGAAAAATACCATCAACCCATCTAGCTCATCTCTAACCATCTCCCCCTAAGATTGTGCACTCTTTTCTTCTTTTCTCCTTCTACTTTATTCTTCTCCCCCTTTGACATCAATGGAAAAGGTGGACATGCTTTAATCACATATCTGAATCATTTGACTACTCCCCCTAAGTAGCTACCACCACAACATCAATCAAAAATAAGATATGGCTATGAGTTCACAGACTCATGCAAAGACCTACATATTACTTTAGATTAGGATGGGGAATCACCCCTAAGTTTCCTTTGAGGTACTCAAAAGTATCCTTAGGCAATGACTTAGTAAAGATGTCAGCAATTTTCTCCTTGGTAGGTATATACTCTAGTCTAACTTCTTTGTCACTTACTTTATCTCTCAAAAAATGATATTTGATGGATATATCCTTTGTCTTTGAATGCAACATTGAATTCTTAGAAATGTTTATGGTACTTGAATTGTCATAAAATATGGCAATGGGTTCTTCATACTCAATTCTGACATCTCTCAACATTTGCTTCATCCACAATACTTAATTACAACTGTTTGTGACAACAATATATTATGCCTCAACAGTAGATGATGAAACAAAATTATTCTTTTCAGTTAGCCAAGATACCAAATTATTCCCTAAGAAGAATGAACTTCCACTAGTACTCTTCTTTTCATCCACATCTCCTACCCAATCAGCATCAGTGAAAGTTCTCACAATAAGATCATCATCCCTTGGATACCAAAGACCAAGATCAACTATCCCTTACATGTATCTGAAGATTCTTTTCACATCTGTCACATGAGACTCTTTAGGATCAACTTGATATCTAGAAACCATGCATACAACATTCATTATATTTGGCCTGGTCTGAGTGAAATAGAGTAATACACCAATCATTGACATGTATCTTGTTTGATTTTCTTTGGGAGAATCATCATTATGTGTAAGTTTGCATCTGGTTACCATAGGTGTACCAAATGGATTTGATTCTTCCATGCCAAACTTTTTTAGTAACTCTTTTACATATTTAGACTGAGATATAAAAATTCAATCATCTAATTGAGTTATTTGTAGTCCTAAAAATAATTTCATCTCTCCTATCATTGACATCTGAAACTCACTTTTCATTTCATCATAAAACATCATACACAAATCATCATCACCTTTAAAAATAATGTCATCAACAATGACTTCAATGATCAATTCTTTATTCTGATCCAACTTGAAATACAAATTGTTGTTAGCAGTACCTTTATTGAATCCAAGCTTCAAAACGTATTTATCCAATCTAGCATACCAAGCTCTAGGAGCTTGTTTAGGTCCATATAGAGCTTTCTTCAATTGGCACACCATATTTTCTTTGTTAGTCAGTTAAAATACATCTGGTTGTTCAACATAGACTTCTTCTTCTAGCTCACCATTCAGAAAAGCTGACTTTACATCCATTTGATAGACTTTGTAATTCTTGAAATTAGCATAAGCAAGAAATAATCTTACAACTTCAATTCTAGCAATAGTGGCGAAAGTTTCTTCAAAATCAATATCTTCCATCCATGAGTACCCTTTGCAAACTAGTCTTGCTTTGTTTTAGACCACTTCACCTTGCTCATTCAACTTATTCTGAAACACCCATTTGGTTCCAATCACATTTTTATTCTAAGGTCTAGGAACAAGATCCCATGTATCATTTTTCTCTATCTACATTAGTTATTCTTTCATGGCTTCCATCCAATATTCATATTTGCATGCTTCATTTATATTGCTAGGTTCAGTTTTAGAAATTAGATAGTAATCTTCTAAAATTATTCTTCTAGTTTTCACACCTTTTCTCTTTTCTCCTATGATCCGATTGTCAGAATGATTTTTCCTTACATACCTCGTAGTTTTAGGATTTTCTTAGACTACTTGTTCTTGTGTTCTTTCTTTTGCACATATGCTAGTTTCTACTTCTTGATTCCCTTGGTTCACTAAAACAATTTTAAGTTGATTTTGTGTCTAAATATTATTTCCATTGTTAGTACTATCATGTTGATCATATGAATCATATCTACTATGTTTGGAACGTCTACCAATATCTTCATCAACTTTTACATTTTCACTTTCAACCATTTTCTTTGATATTTTATTAAAGCACCGATAAGCTTTGCTCTTTGTAGAGTAACCTATAAATATTCCTTCATCACTTCTAGGATCAAACTTCCCTATATCATCGTCTCTCTTGATGTAGCATTAGCTTCCAAAATTTTTGAAATATTTGACAGGAGGCTTATAACCAAACCATAGCTCAAAAGGCGTCTTACCAGAATTATTGTTGACATTCACTCGATTAATGGTATACACATTAGTAGTTATAACTTCCCTCCAGTAGAAATGTGAAACATTTGCTTCTAGCATCATGGTTCTAGAAATGTCTAGAATGGTTATGCTCTTTCTTTCAACAACTCCATTTTTTTGAGGGGTCCATGGAGAAAATGGTTGTCTTTGTGTTCCATTCTCTTCACAGAAAGAATTGAATTCCTAGGAAGTTAATTCACCACCTCTTTCTGACCTTAGGAATTTGATCTTTTGACTTGTCTCATTTTCTGCTATAGCTTTGAAGCTTTTGAACTTTTTTAATGCTTCATTTTTTTTTCTTAAGAAAGCAACCCATATCATTCTAGAATAATCATCAATAACCAACATAAAGTACCTTTCTCCTTGTAGACTTTTGATTCTAGATGGACCACATAGATTAGTATGTATAAAGTCTAGT
>CM021102.1:169398861-169443635 GCA_007115665.2 Sequoiadendron giganteum
AAAAGGTCAATCATGACATAGTGAGGACCCAAATAAACACCTTCAAACATGTCAAAAAATAAAATATTAATCCTCATGGATCCACAACACACTATCACCATCATGTCGATCAAGAACATGAAAACTCGAGCACACATCAAAAAAATATTTGATCATGAATACTTCGATCAATGTGAACGCACATAACTGATAGAGCACAATTTAGACTAATCCATAAACATCACAAGAACATGTGCAACAACTGAAATTGTCATAATTTCATCATCTTCTTCAAAGACCATCTGCTATAGTATAAAAATGATTGTAGTAACATAAAACTTCATAACTTCCTCAAATCTTGATGGGTACCACTAAAACTTTCGCACAACATACGAGATAGACTTAGCAAAAAACCCTTTAGTGGGCACCACCTAATCATCAACTTACAACACTTTCCACCACTTTTACCTTCTCAGCTTCACTAACTTCCTGCAATATATTTTTTACAATTTTCTCAATCTCCTCGACATATACAAACTTTAGAAACACCAATGCTAATAGTGTTGACATCAATGACAACCGAATATCAGAAAAATAACCACAACATACAAAAATTTCCCCCTCTGGCATTGATGGAAACACATGATGTGAAAAATACCATCAACCCAACTAGCTCTTCTCCAACAATCTCCCCCGAGATTGTGCACTCTTTTCTTGTTTTCTCCTTCTATGTTATTCTTCTCCCATGTTTTTCACATTTCTCTTCTCCCCCTTTGACATTAATGGAAAAGGTACACATGCTCTGATCACATATTTGAATCATCTGACTACTCCCCCTGAGTAGTATCCACCACAACATCAATCCAGAATAAGATAAGGATATGAGTTCATGGACTCATGCAAAGACCTCCATCTTAGTTTATATTAGATAGGAAATCACCCCTAACTTGCCTCTGAGGTAATCAAAGGTATCCTCAGGTAGTTTCTTAGTAAAGATGTCTACAATTTTCTCCTTGGTAGGTATATACCCTAGTCTAACTTCTTTGTCACTTACTTTATCTCTCAAAAAGTGATATTTGATGGATATATGCTTTATCATTGAATGTAGTACTAGATTCTTAGAAATTTTTATGGCACTTGAATTGTCACAGAATATGGCAATGGGTTCTTCATAGTACATTTTGACATCTCTCAAGATTTTCTTCATTCACAATACTTGAGTACAACTGTTGGTAGTAGCAATATATTCTACCTCAGTGGTAGATAATGAAACAAAATTCTGCTTTTTGCTTAGCCAAGACACCAACTTCTTCCCTAAGAAGAATGCACTGCAACTGGTACTCTTCTTGTCATCCACATCTCCTACCCAATGAACATCAGTGAAAGCGCTCAGGATAAGATCATCATCCCTAGGATACCAAAGAACAAGATCAATTGTCTCTTTTAGGTATCTAAAGATTTTTTTCACAACCATCACATGAGACTCTTTAGGATTAGCTTGATATCTAGCTACCATATAGACAACATTCATTATATCCACCAATCATTCTATGTAAAATTGCATCCGGTTACCATAGGTGTACCAATTGGCTTTGAGTATTCCATGCCAGACTTTTTCAGTAACACTTTTACATATTTAGACTGAGATATAAAAATTCCATCATCTAATTGAGTTATTTGTAGTCCTAAAAATAATTTCATCTCTCCTATCATTGACATCTAAAACTCACTTTTCATTTCATCAGCAAACATCATACATAAATCATCATCACCTTTAAAAATAATGTCATCAACAAAGACTTCAATGATCAATTCTTTATTCTGATCCAACTTGAAATACAGATCGTTGTTAGCAGTACCTTTATTGAATCCAAGCTTCAAAACGTATTTATCCAATCTAGCATACCAAGCTCTAGGAGCTTGTTTAAGTCCATATAGAGCTTTCTTCAATTGGCATACCATATTTTCTTTGTTAGCTAGTTAAAATACATCCGGTTGTTCAACATAGACTTCTTCTTCTAGCTCACCATTTAGAAAAGCTGACTTTACATCCATTTTATAGACTTTGTAATTCTTGAAAGTAGCATAATCAAGAAATAATGTTACAGCTTCAATTCCAACAATAGTGGAAATTATTCCTTCAAAATCAATACCTTCCATCTATGAGTACCCTTTGCAAACTAGTCTTGCTTTATTTCTGACCACTTCACCTTGCTCATTTAGCTTATTGTGAAACACCCATTTGGTTCCAATCACATTTTTGTTCTAAGGTCTAGGAACAAGATCCCATGTATCATTTTTCTCTATCTTCATTAGTTCTTCTTTCATGGCTTCCATCCAATATTCATCTTTGCATGCTTCATTGATGTTGATCGGTTTAGTTTTGAAAATTAGACAGTACTCTTCTAAAATCATTATTCTAGTTTGCACACTTTTCTCTTATCTCCTATGATTTGATTGTCAGAATGATTTCGTGTTACATACCTGGGAGTTTTAGGATTTTCTGTGACTTCTTGTTCTTGTGTTCTTTCTTCTACACATCTGGTAGTTTCTTCTTCTTGATTCTCTTGGTTCACTAGAATAATTTGAAGTTGATTCTGGGTATGAACATTATTTCCATTGTTATTACTATCATGTTGATCATCTGAATCATATCCACTACATCTAGATGGTCTACCAATATCTTCATCAACTTTGACATTTGCACTTTACACCATATTCTTCGATATTTTATTAAAGCATCGATAAGATTTTCTCTTTATAGAGTAACCTAGAAATATTCCTTCATCACTTCTAGCATCAAACTTTTCTATATCATCATCTCTCTTGATGTAGAATTTGATTCTAATTTTTTTTAAATATTTGACAGTAGGCTTATAAACAAACTATAGCTCAAAAGGGGTCTTACCAAAATTATTGTTGACATTCACTGGGTTAATTGTATACACAATAGTACTTATAGCTTCCCTCCAGTAGAAATGAGGAACATTTTCTTCCAGCATCATGTTTCTAGTAGTGTCTAGAATAGTTATGTTCTTTCTTTCAACAAAACCGTTTTGTTGAGGGGTCCGGGGAGCAGATGGGTGTCTCTGGATTCCATGCTCTTCACAGAAAGACTTGGTTCTTGGGAAGTGAATTCACCACCTCTGTCTGACCTTGGGAATTTGATCTTTTGACTTGTCTCATTTTCTGCCATAGCTTTAAAGCTTTTGAAATTTTCTAATGCTTCATGTTTTTCTCTTAAGAAAGCAACCCATATCATTCTATAATAATCCTCAATAAGCAATATAAAGTGCCCTTTCGTTGTAGACTTATGATTCTGGATGGACCACATATATCAGTATGTATCAAGTTCAATACACCATTAGAGCTATACTGCTTGCAACAAAAATAATTTCTAGTCTATTTTCCCATCTGACATTCCTTTCCCATAGTGTTAGTAGGATTCACTAGCTTAGGAAGATCTTTGACTCATTGAGTAGAGCTTATCTTGAAAATGTTATAAAAGATCACATGACACAACCTCCTATACCATAACTAGCTTACATCAATTAGAACAATTAAACAACTTTCACTAGCAGCACTCAAGTGAAAGATATTACCTTTTGTCTTTGTACTTGAAGCAATCATATTTCCAGAACTTCCCCTTATTTTGCACTTACCAGCCTTGAACTAAAGATTTTAACCCTTATCTACCATCTGTCCAACACTCAACAAGTTATGGTTAAGCCTTCTACATAAAGAACATCATCAGTATTGTGCTTACCACCAAAAGAAATAGTGCCTCTGCCATGAATCACACTAGAAGTGTTGTCTCCAAATCTTACAACACCACCATCATAGTTTTGTAGGCTTATAAACTTTCTTTTATCAGTAGTCATATGATGTGAGCATTTGATGTCAATTACCCACTCATCCTTTTCTTCAATTTTTTCTACAAGAGCTTTCTCAACATTCACATTACTGGTAGATTCAATGGACACTTGAAACACTTTCTTTCATAGCAATGAATACCCATTCACCTTCATTTCCAGTTTCTTTATCAGAATCTTCATCAATTACACCTTCTTCAGCATAAAATAATTTCCTTTGAAATTTAGTCTTCTCAAGTTGGTACTTAGAAACTCTTTCAGGACATCTTGATGTAAAATGACCTATCTTACTACAAGAAATTTTTTTGATAGGTAACTTTCCTTTGTACTTACCATGAGCTCTGGCTTCTCTTTTCACAATCAAAGCTTCCAGTTCTTCCAATTATTTTGCTTCATCTTCAATTTGTTTCATCTAATCTTCATACTTGAATGTCCTTTTGGAACTCTCTCCCAGATCATATCTCTTCTTTCTTTTCCTGAACACAGTAGCCTTGAATGCAGATTTGGTCTTAGGAGCAGATTCACCAAATTCACTTAGTTCAAAGGCAACATTTTTTCCAATCAACATGTATCTTGTTACATTTTTCACTGTGCTGAGTTCATCAATAGCATGAGCTATTGTTTTGTAGGAAGGGGGCACAAATCTAAGTATTTTAGCCACAATCTCTTCTTCATCCAAGACTCCACCGACACATCTAATGCTCATCACTAGTTAATTTATCTTTTGATAGAAAGAGAGGATGTTCTCATCTTCACTCATCTTCATGTCCTCCCACTTTCCTTTCAAACTTTGTAGCTTAGAACTTTTCACTAGTGCATCTCCTTCATACAATGTTTCCAACTTTTTCTAGATCTCATATGCAGTCTTCAATCCTATCACATTTGTCATCTTTGAATCTGTCAAAGCACTCAACAATGCTTCTATAGCCCTAGTATTAACTTATGCTTGATTGATCTCATCTTCAGAGGAGGGGCCATTTTGAGGAATAGTATATGCATTTTGTGTGATCTTCCAAAAGGGTTCACCAATGCACTTCAAATGACACTCCATTCTAAATTTCTATAAAGAGTATTTTGTACCATCGAATCTAGGACTTTCCTTCTTGTATGACTCCATCTTAGATCACCTCAAGTTGTTACGATTCTTCAGAGGAACTAGCTCTGATACCAATTGTTGGAAAAACAAGGATAGACAACTAAGAGGGGGGGGGTGAATCAGTTGTTACCAAAGTCAAACTTATTCAACATTAATCAACCATAAATATCAGATATGATAATTAACAATGCAACCATAAATCAATAACACATCAGAGACACATGAACACCAAAATTTTATATGTGGAAACCTTGTTAACAGAAAAACCACGTTGGACATTACTCAACAAGATTATACCCTTTTAGAAGTACAATGAAGAATGAATAAGGAATTCACTTGCATTCGGGCACACTACCTAGAGCTCACTTCTTAGAGGAAGGCTCACTTCCCTACATACAATAATCAGATTAAATCCATCTGATGAGGTTGAACTGAGAAATTAGCTTCTTCAAAAGCTTGATGACAGTTCTGGTTAGGCACAAAAAATCTTCTATACACTCTTCCACACCCTGTTCAATCTCTTTCACACTCTACTTTTCTTTTGAATGATTTTATCTTTATTCACATATGTACTTCACATACACACTCTGACCATACATCAAAATGAGGAAAACAACCTCTCAAATATATCCGCTACACAAATTTACATCAACTACTCTATCGGTCATAAATAAAAAATAAATTACAACTGTCAGCCTTAATACCTAAATAAATATTAATGCACACCAATACAAGTCAGTCAAAATATAGTGAGGACCCAAATAAACACCTTCAAACATATCAAACGATAAAATATTAATCCTCATGGATCCACAGCACGCTATAACCATCATGTCAACCAAGAACATGAAAACTCGATCACACATCAGAAAAATCTTCGATTGTGAATACTCCGATCAATGGAGATGTATAGAAAGGATAGAGCACAATCTAGACTCATCCATAAACATGACAAGAACATGCGCAACAACTCAAATTGCCAAAATTTCATCCTCTTCTTCCAAGAACACTTGCTATAGTAGCAGAATGACTATAGGAACATAGAACTTCATAACTTCCTCAAATCTTGATTCATACCACTAAAACTTTCAAACAACATACTAGATAGAAATAGCAAAAAAAAATTTAGTGTGCACCACTTGATCATCAACTTACAACACTTTCCACCATTTTGACCTTCTCAACTTCACTGGCTGCCTGGAATATATTTTCTACAATTTTCTCAATCTCCTCAACATATACAGCCTTGAGAAACACCAATGCTAATAGTGTTGACATCAATGAAAACCACATATCAGCAACATAACCACAACATTCAACACTTTCTATATTTTGTCTAAACTATGATATGATAAATCTTCACCTTTACTATTTCACCACATGTATGCTCTCTTGCTTCTGTAGAGTGTCACCTTTTATTTTTAGCATCACATTTGACAGCTGTAGAGCATTGCATATGTTGCACAACATCACCTTTCTAGAAAAAAGAAGAAATACTGAGGTTGAGATCTAAAAGCATTTTTTAATGCTCATTGTAGTAGCCTAGGCTGTCCAATTCTGCATTTTATTTTTTGTTTTAGGACCAAATAGATTTATTTTGGGCTTAAAATTTACAAACAACTCAAGCTTTGTCAAAGTTGGTTAAAATTGAAGATTAGGAACTTACTAGACTTTTATTTTGGGATAAACTTGAACAAGGAAAACTCACAGTCAAATGTGGTGCTTAAAATGAATTCACTATTTCTTTGAAGGCTAAAATGAACAAGTAATTAATTTGTATGATTTTTTGTTTAGTGCATCTTAAGTGTGTATCCTCTCCCCTTGCACTTCATGCGATCTAGGGTGTAAGAGAAACACTTGAGGTATACATTATTGCTTTGAGCCACCATTAAGAGAGGTCTTACTATGAGACACACCCCACAATGACAAACTCATAAGAAAGTTCTTGGAGCATATTTATCGGTGGTCTATATGAAAGGCTAGGAAATTGTGATAAATTACCTTTTATCCTAGATTGTATGACATACTATACCTAGTACCATGCCTTAAGTAGAACGAGAATGATAGTAATAGCCTTAAGTGGAAAAGTGGGTGTGCATACAACTAGGTGTTATTGATTTGTTACTAAGAACTAAAATTGTTTAGATACCAAAATCCTTAATACTTGTTGGTGTAAGAATGATCACTCTGAAGTCACTTCAGATCTATACTATTTAATAGTAGAAACAAAAAAATCCTTTTGATCTCTAAATTTTAAGGATTTTGAGATTTGGTGGTCCTAAGAAGTGTGTGTCATGGAGGGGAGCCATTGTTACCAAATCTCTAACTATTCTCTTTATCTAGTGTCTGGAGAAATCCGAGCGGAGACTCAATAGAGTATAGACATTTCTATCCTAGGATTGTACAATCTGTGAGTTAGTTAAAATACATTGCTTGGATCTTAAAATTTGAAACAAACATTCAACAAGTCATCAAAATTTTGAACCCTTTAGAAAGGATGAATATCTTTTGAAAGATCCAAATATTACTGCTTGTCCCTAGGGATTTTATCCTTAAAGGCTTCTAAATATTTGGGCCTATATCTCAATTTTTTCTCTCCAAATTCAACTTAGGGAAACTATGGATTTGACGCTTTGATTTTCACATAATGGATATTGTGCAATGAAAAAGAGTTAAGACATAGACATTTAGTTTGAACTAATCAAGACAAGTGTTGATGTGGAAAAAAAAATCCATTTAAATCAAGATAAAATAAAATTGGACCCCACATATGTTCTTGTTCTCATGATTTCCAAAATGGTCAAGATCCCAAAGAAAAAGTCTTTATGCATAATCTTCAAGTTTAGGTGTCACACTCAAAAATTTATCAAGAAGTACATTAGGAAGTGCAACCTCAAGCAATACACCAAGATAAGAAATAAGTTCACAAGGTTTTATAGACTCATTCCTTTGAACAATCTAGATATATATGCTCAATTTTAATGACTCATCTAAGTCAAAGTTTGGTATTTTGGATTTGAACACTTTAGAAGTATATCATGTTCTTCAAAACCTTGGTCTTGTAATAAAAGTCTCTCTAGGTTCATCTAAGATCAAAATCAACACTCTCATCCATCATCATCATCAATCAAAATCCCATCTCACAAATAACTCTTGGAACATTGGAAAAATCATCTCCACTATAATTTTGGTAAATCCTTCAATCAAAAATCAAAATCACTTTGTTTGACTAAATGTGTGTGGATGAATCCTTCCTCGTACATTTAGTTAAATTATCATCCTTATGGGAAATTTTACTCCAAGATAACTTATAGCATCTTGGGATTTATGAGTCCATTATCCAAATCAAATCAAACCAAATCCAAAAACTCATAATGTCTAGTATTCCTCAATGGTCCTAAAGAGTTTAAACTTCCATATCATTCACCCCTCATCATTTGCACCATCATCATTTGATCCTTAAACATACTAGATTTTATTTTTTGTGCATAGAGTTTAGACCAACCCAAGGAGTTATAGGTTTACCTCCTATATTCCCAAAGTTGATCCTTATTTTATGGTCCAGATGAGATCTGAACACAAGAAGATCATGGAGCATGACAAAGAAACATCCAATTTAAGTGATTTCATCCAAATTGCATCAGAACTCAATCCTAAGGAATCAATCAACCTTACACATAACCCCCCTCAAATAGCTCAAGATCCTCAAGAGGGAGGTTGCCAAGTGGAAGATGTCACCAAAAACTTCCAAGGGATGACCCAAGACGAAACAATTTAATTGATCCAAAATCTTGAAACTCACAAGATTTTCAACATAGTCATGAGGCTCAATCCCACACAATAAATGTTGGAATTAGTAAAGGAAAGGGGCTTAAATCCCTTTTGATTTTAATTTTAGCACTATTGTGGAACAAAATCTTGGGAGCATACCTCAAGCACGATTTATACCTTCATTTCCAAATTTCATACAACCCATCATACAACCAGCATCATTGCATGCTCTAAGTCAACCAATGATCACCAAAGGAAGTTCATTACTCCAACCTCTTCAAACACATCCACTTGTCATTAACCAAAACTTGGAGACAAACACGATCTTGGGTATGCCTAGTATTGTCCCACAAGATCCAAAACATCCATATGTGCCACTCATTTTCCATGATATGAACAACCCCTCCACCTTTTCCACAACATCGACATACCCTCTTGATACAAAAAGTTCTCTCCCAATGATATGACAAGGACAAGTGAATTTATTTACACAAGTGGGAACTTTTGATACATCATCCTCACTTTTGCAAGGGAACACACCACCAATATTCCCATCTTTCCCACTATTACTAGCATCATCCACACCTAATCAAGGTATGGGGAAAATCATTCCATCCAATACACCAATCCATAATAAAACAAATCAAATCAATCCAAACATAAGTCAAATCAAAAAATCCATCATACCAAATCCTCTGGCCATGCCACCAATATTGCAACACTAGGTGGCACCAATCCAACCAATCAACATACCAGCTACGACAACCTAAACATCACAAAACATGGTATCCCAAGGACCAAGCACATCAATCATACCATCTACCACACAACCCATAGGCACTTGTTAGGGTATGTGCAAGATCATCATGGAAAATTTAGGCCCTTAAGTGGCGATCAAAATTCAAAAAATCAAAGTTAGGCAACTTGGCGTAAACTTTTTAATAAGTTATCTATATTATTTAAAAAATATGTAAGAATACAATTTGTAGCAAATTAAATGTAGTTTCTAAACTACTAGGTTTATTTTTATTTTAAATCTATTTGGTGAAAGTTTGAAATCTCAATGCAGTAGTACTTAAATTTTAGGGAAAAAATAAGAAGTAGGTGTATGTCTGAGCACCCTAACCACAATAAAATGATAATATTTTTTTATAAGATTTTAGATATAAGTAGAGGACTCATGTCCCAATGTGATGCATGTTTTTTTGTAATTGTTTTGCAAGTAAAGAATTAATTATGAATTTTTTATTATAACTTTTAAAAAATATAAAAACCCGTATGTCTGACCACCTTAACTTGGTCAAAACTTCATGAAATTCATTTTTTTTAATCCTATAGTATTTGAAGCATAGAATGTGACACATTTTTAGATTAAAAAATATGTGATACTGTTTGAAAGATATAGATGTTTTTCAATCAACCTAACAATTAGGACTTTAGTCATAATTCAAATGAAAATGAATAATAATTATTTATTCAATTCAAAGTAAAGAATAATTTATATTGGTGGAAATTTGAGAATATCCTTTAAAAACCCTTTTCATTTCATCAATTTTGGGTAAAAAAAAGTCGTCAACCACATGGGCCATCATATCACTTACATATCGCTACTTTTTGGCCCATCATGATCTTGCGCAAACCCCTTAACATATATCACAATAACCACCTCAACAAAATATTTCCACTTCTTCTCACACAATTTCACCCAATCCTTGACTTTCACTACCAAATCTAAACATATAAAATCAATACAACATCATATTATAGGCAGCACAACAAGCACAAGCACAAGCACAAGCATAGGCACAAGCACAAGCAAAAGCACAAGCACACACACAAGAACAAGCCTAAGCACAAGCCCATAGACAAGAACAAGAACAAGAACAAGCACAAGGACAAACTTTACTACAACAACAACAAGCTACACAAGTTGCATAGGCTGCACAAGCCTAACAAGCTACACAAACCGCTCAACAAGATTAAGCACAAACCCAAAGTAAATACCAAGAACAACAAGCACAAGGACAAGCCTTGTATAAATACACATAACAAAAAGAATTGATAGTACAATAAATACAAATCACACAACAATAAGCGCTATTGGCCCAAGAACAACAATAATAGTAGCAAGCCCAACAAAAATAGGCATACCAACAAGCAATACTTGTGCAACAATTCTTGCAACAAACTATCACAAACACACTGCGAAATTGCTTAAATCTCAACATGCAAACCACCCCACCTGTCACCCAAGTGACCATACCACCATCTCCAAACACATTGATCACACCACTTGATCCAAAAACTGATTTTTCTACACAAGTTAAATTGCTCTCGCAGAAAATAACGAACATACAATCAGGAAATAGAAAGAAATCACAAGGGAATTTGTGCCCTTATCCATTTGATAAAATCATTACAACGGTTCCATTTCCAATAGGCTTTGAAATACCAAAGTTTGATAAATACTGAGGAACTAGAAATCATGAAGATCACATTAGGGAATTCCATGTGCATTATATGGAGGTCACATATGATGATTCTTATTTAATGTGAATCCTCTCTTGGAGCTTGGCTAGTCCAACAATGGAATGGTTCTCTCGCCTTCCTCCATTAATTAAAAAGTTTCAAGAAATTGTAAACAAATTCATTGAAAATTATTCGTTCAACTTGGACATGGAAGTAAGATTCGAATAGCTATCCAACCTAAAGCAAGCCAAGGGAGAAACATTCATAGCCTTCTTGCAATGATGGCGACCCAAGGCCAACAAGAGAAAATGGGCTATGCCAAAAGAACAACAAATTGGGACTATCATCTCAAAACTTGAAGGGACCTTGTCCTTTCATTTGAAAATGTAATGCATAACCACATATGACCAATTGATTCCAAAATTACTTAACATCAAAAGAGCCCTTATAACATAAGGGGCATGCCTACATACCATGACAATCGACCATCAATGAGTTACAATGAAAAACCCCGCACATTGGATAAGAACAAGAACGCCACCAACGATGGTGTTGTTGATGCTAAATTTGTTATCAATGCTCCAAGGAAAAATGTGCAACAACAAACATACCAAAAACTACAAAAAAATCTACAAAATAACACATCACAACAACAACCCAATAATCAAAATGTCAAAACCTAAATGTTCAATGGGGACCACCCAAAAAGAATAGATATCCCCCTAAATAAAATTACACACCACTTGGGGAACCAATCAAATTAGTCATGCAATAATTGGTACAAGAAAATCTCATCAAAATACTTGTTTATGAAAATTACCAAGAGCCTCAAGTTAAACCACCATGGTATAATGAGAAGCACTTTTGTGACTTTCACAAAATAAAGGGACATACGATATCTAGTTGCATGCGACTTAAAAATATAATCCAAGATCTAATTGATGATAATACCATAACCTTCAAACAACCCGTTGGAAATCAAGTTATCAAAATAAACACAAATTCGATGCCAGATCCGAATAAAGGAAAAAATAATGGTAAAGGAAAGGACAACATGAACCATATTTATGCCATGTTGTCACATATTTGGATGAGTAGGTAACAATTTCCAATATCAAAGGATCTAGAGCTAAGTGTGAAGTCACCATATGTGGAGGAAAAATTACCATCTGAGGACATTCACAACCATCCAAGGAACCCATCGTAAATCCAAAATCAATCCCTAATGGTTACAACGTCCTAGATCTCCATCATGGAGTTGCTAAAAAGATTTCCGGCACATAGGGATATCATAGAAAAGACCTTGGCCACATCCTCTATCCCCAGGAACACTGACGTGGACCAATTTCAATCTATGGTCAGACATATCACTACATTGCATCTCCTCACTTTTTTTGAACATGATCTCCCAACCCAACCATCTCATAATCGTGCACTCCATATTGAAGTCGTAGTACACAAGAACAAAGTCAAAATATTCTTGGTGCATGGAGGTGGGGATTTGAATATGTGTACCTTCAAGGTTGTAAAGAATCTAGTATTCTTAGGAGATGTTGTCAAAAAGGAAAAGGTATCACAATTAAATACTATGATTTGATCAAGAATGGGTGTCTCAAGACACCATTCAACTCCCCATTCAAGTGGGAACAACAATCATTGAAACCACTTTCCAGGTTCTTGACCTTGAACTCCCCTATAATATTCTCCTAGGGCGCTCGTGGATCCATGGGATGCAGGTTGTTGCATCTATGTTCCATCAATGTATCAAATTCCCCCATGAAAACCAAGAAGTCACAATCCATGGTGAGCCTAAGCCTTTTTATTATTGAAAAAATCTAGAGGCCAAGTATTATAAAACCACTAAATCCCAAAATATTATGAGGGACCCACATCTCCTTATATTGGCCCATCCACCTTAGCTTCTACTTTTGATAAAATTCACCCTCCATTCTAGACATCATAGATATTAAGATCATTATCCAAGATAATGGATTTGGATATTATAAAATGAAAAAGAGCACCTTTGTGGTAGGAGAGTTACCTCAATCTCCTAGATCCCATGGAAAGCTACAACTGATTGAAACATCTCAGACATTCAAAGCACAGTCTACAACCTTTAAAAAGTTGGGATACCTAAGAAATGAGGTGATGGATGAGAAAGATGTATCAAGCCTATTATATCAAGATGAAAGGCCCTTTCTAGATCTCCCCATGAAAGAAAGCAACAAAGGTCTTCAATTAATGTCTGGCTAGGGCTGTAACAAAAATGAGAAGCTCAAGAAAAATGATAATGGTTTGTTTGAACCCATTATTATTTAGAAGCACCCTAAGAATCTTGGCCTCAGATGTACTCCTCAAAAAATAACCATACTTGGCAAGGGTTCTAATTTTAAAACAATCAAAGCTTCCCCTCAGTTACTGGTATCCACTCCAGTCTACCCCTAGACAACTATACATTCTATATAAGAAAAATATGTGATGAAGATCCCATCTCTAATTCACCCATGCTATTTGAGGATTCATCCCTTTTAATGATCACAACCATGTGGTTTTAGTCAAGTAGACACACCACTAAACCAATGCTTTCTTATCCCCAACTAATAGATTGTGACCAACAAGGACTACCGATGTTTGACATGTTTGAAAATGATGAGGCTCTCTTGGAATTCATGGGACTCAAGGACACTCTACCATTTGGAGATCACCAAGTAGGATTTGATATTGAGATAGAAATGCATGTATACTATGGGAAAATGATTGAATCTTTTAGCCACAAAATAGAGAATCTAAGAATAACATGTAGATCTTTAAGTGAAAACCACACTATGGCACTTTCTGATCCAAAAATAGTCAAAAGAAAGGACATATTTGATTGTAAAAACCTCTTTGAGGTTCCAAAGGATGACAGATTAAAAATTCCTCTTAGTGTCATCCATCAAGAAAAATTAGCAATACTAGCAACAAAATGCAACCCACTCAATCTAGGATCATAAGAGACACCAAACATCACTTTTTATGCATAATCAATTTTGATTGAGGAAGAAGAAATTCTACCTGCATTTCTAAAATAAAGGAAAGTAAATTTTACAAGGACCTATGCTAACATGCTAGGCCTCAACTCAGAGCTACTATTCCATCATCTCATTGTCTATCTAGAGGCGAAACCAGTAAGACAAAAATTAAGAAATATGCATCCATAGATCGCATTATTGGTCAAACTTGAGCTGCAAAAACTTCTTGACGTTGGTTTCATATGACCAATTGATTATCATGAATGGGTTTCTAAACTTGTACCCATTTATAAGCCTACTGAGGGCATCCACATCTACACTGACTTCAAGCACCTAAACAAAGCATGCCCAAAAGATGATTGCCCTCTTTCCAACATAGACATGATTGTGGATTTAATAGAAAGAAACAAAATGCTATCATTGATGGATGGATTTTCAAGTTATAATCAAATTATGATTGCAAAAGATAGCCTTCACCTATCCATGGGGCACCTACTATTGGACCATGATGCCATTTGGGTTAAATAATGTTGGAGCTACCTACCAAAAGGCTATGACTCTGATTTTTCATGACATGATCCACAAATCTATGGAAGACTACATGGATGACATACTATACAAATCAAGAAAGTGTCAAGACCATATATTAGCACTAGGCTTTATCTTTGATAAACTAGAAGAATACAAGGTGAGGCTAAATCCTAAGAAATGTGTATTTGGTGTCACATTAGGAAAAATCCTATGGTATATTATATCAATGAGCAGAATCAAGATAGATAGTACAAAGGTTAAATAAATACTTGAAATGGAGGCACCATAGACATTGAAGAAGTTAAGTGGCTTCCAAGGAAGACTCCAATCCATTCACATATTCATAGCATAGTTAGTAGACAAGGCTATCCCATATTCTCATCTACTCCACAAGGGGTTAGCATACAAGTGGGACAATAAATGCAATTAGAAATTCAATAAAATAAAAGAATACTTGTTGACACCACATATCCACATGCCAGTGATCCTAAACAAACCACTCATCCTCTACATATCAGCTACATCAATAGCCCTTTGTGCTCTCGTAGATTAGCATGATGAAATAGGGAAAGAGAGAGCCATTTACTATATCAACAAAACCTTGGTAGGGCATGAGATAAACTACACCTTCATTGAGAAAGCTTTCCTTGCAGTAGTATTTGCCTCATAGAAATTTAGAAACTACATGCTTTCTCATTAAACAAAGCTCATCGCCAAGATAGACCCTCTCAAGTATCTACTCTTGTAAGCAAGACTCACAAGATGAATGGCTAAGTGGGTTATGATCTTAAAAGAATATGATATTTAATATGTAGAGTGAAAGGCAATCAAAGGTTGGGAAATTGTAGATCAACTGGTTGAGGCACCAATATATGCAGAGAATCCTTTGGTGATAGAGTTCCCCAATTAATCAATTTTCAATCTCATGTAGTAGATCATTGGAAGGTATATTTTGATGGGTCATGATCTGGATTCTTCTTCATCACACCACAAGAAGATTGCATCCCCAAGTCATACAAGCTATCTTTCCCTTGAAATAACAACATTGATGAGTATGAGGTCCTAGTCATAGGACTCTGGATTGTAGTACAGTGACAAATCATGGCACTCAAGGTTTATGGGGACTCACAACTAAATATCAAATAGGTAAATGATGAATACCAAATGAAGGATGAAAAAATTACCCCATATAAGAAAGTTGTGGAGGATCTCAAGGATGTTTTCATAGAAATCACATTTGAGTAGATATTGAGTGTTATTAACAAAGCAACATATGCCATGGGTACCATCAGATCACTTTTGGATATCCCACACAATGTACCTAAACATGAATTCCTAGTAGAGCAACTTCTCATACTAGCTTACGAGGTACTAGGTTTTGGGTTCTTGTGTGAAATCATTGGTCCTAATAAATCCTTGGTACCATGACATATACACCTGCATAAAAATAGGAGTCCTCTTCATTGACTTCACCCCAAACATAAAAATAACCTTTAACAAGAATTCATCCTTTTTTATTATCTTAGGTGACACCTTGTACCATAGAAGTATAAAAGGAACTCTTTCGAGATGCCTTAACCTAGAGGAAGATTTGATTGCTATAACTAAGGTACACAATGGTATTTGTGGTTCACATTCTAGTGGAGTGATCTTGGATAAGAAACTGTTGAGGACTGGGTATTACTTGCCTATAATGGAGAAGGAAGCTCATGAATATATCCAAATATTTTTTTAATAGCAATAGCACGGGGATCTCATCCATGCACTAGCTTAGGAACTCCAAATAATTATAACACCTTGGCCCTTTTCATAATGGGGGCTCGATCTCATCAAAAAAATATCTCCCACCTCATCTAATGGACACAAGCTCATTACCACTGCTACTTGAATTACTTCACAAAGTGGGTAGAGGCCATTCCCATGACCTATATCACAAGAAAATAGATTTCCAAATTCATCCTGAACTACCTTATTTGTTGTTACGGTGTTTGCTAAGCCCTTATCTCATATAATGGAACACCCTTCAAAAAGTAGGATGTCCAAGATATATGCCAAATATTCAATATCTAAGATCACTTTTCCATCCCATACTACCCCTAGGGTAACCACCAAGCTGAGGCTACAAATGAAACCATCTTGAAAATTCTAAAGAAGACACTTAATGAAGCTGGTCATGATAGACACTTATAGCTAAATCTTTCCTTATGGGCCTACCAAATGAGTATCCACATGCCTATAGGTGCAACACCCTTCTCCCTAGTCTATAAATTAGAAGTCATCGTTCCCATTGAGATCGAGCACCCATCCTTAAGAATATCATTGTATAATCTCATTATTGATGAAGAATATCAAGTGTCACAATTGAATGAGCTAGAAATACTAGATGAATAGTGTATAGATTCTTTGAACCATTTGCAGGTCTACCAAAACCATCTCAAAAGGAGCTATAGTAAAAAGGTCAAGAATTGGCTATTTCAAATAGGAGAGCTCGTGTTGAAAGAGAATTAGAGAAATGTGAAAAATCTAGATAGCAAAGACAAATTTGAACTCAACTAGCTAGGACCCTTCATCATCATGACTAGTTATAAATCACGAGCATATCAACTATCCACACTTGAAGGTGAGCCTCTATAGGAGCCCATTAATAGCTCCCATCTAAAAAATAATTATGCCTAAGCTTTCAAGGTATAAATAAAAAAAATAAAAAAATATTAAAAATCCAAAAAAGGATTGAAAATAGTAAAAAAAAATCATCCTCTAGTGAAAACCACTTTGGTGGCACTTTGGGCAATTACCGTGGTGAAAACCTGGCAAACAAGCACCTTGTCTAAATAATAACTTTCCATCCACTATGGATTCTTCGACTTGTTCTACATAACCTACCATCGCTTTCCATCACATCCACCCATTGTATTCCATTAATCCTTCCATCACCCATCCACACCCACATCATAGCTTGATCCTATGTCGCTATTATGTTTCCTCCTAGTACTACTTGGCATATTAGTGAGGTTAGTTTGTCCTGCCTATATTGAGGTATTCTATCGCATCATGTTGGGGACATATTATTATACCCACATTGGATTAGATTCATGTGTATTCTTGAAATCTTTATAAAATTAGAAAAATAAAAAAACATTCATAAGATCATATGAAAATCCAAAAAATATCCAAAACATATCAAAAATCCAAAAATAAGTGAAAAGCCCAAAAAATTCGAAAATAGAGTCATCATTCTAAACTACATCATCTCTGAGCTTAAACATAGGCAAGGCCATCATTGATGTTCCCCTGAGACACCCCAGGTTAGTCCTTTAGGAGTCCATCATAATAAATTGGCAATCCGCATGTTCATATTTTCATCAGTAAATGAGTATGTGTCAGTCAAACTACATGGTCTCTTTGTACATATAATGTAGGCAAGGCCATCATTGATGTTACCTTGAGGCCCCTAGGATAGGTCCTTAGGTTAGGTTTTTGGTCAGAGTCTCAGAATACACCAAAAACATTAATAAATTTGAAAACTAAAAAAATTGTAGAAAATTAAAAAAAAAAAACAATAGCCTCAAAACATTTCAAAATACCAAAAGCATTAAAAAAAACCAAAATCATCCATCTCATTTCAACATTTACCCACAATAAGCATCCACTCACAATAAATCAATCATCACCTTCACCCTTTCACAAGGAGATCATAAATAAATATAGAAAACTGAAGTGAAAGCTTAAATGTCACAGTTTCAAGTCTAGGTCAGTAGGTAAACATGTTGGTCAACTCTCGGTATCAATAGTCTATCATCAAGTTAGTCTCAAAATCACCTGATAACATCATGTCCTAGGATGCATCCTTCCTACAATGGACATCACCATTAGGCATTACTATAGTTTAGTCTTGGCTAGAGGTATCAAGAAAATTAGCTTGTTTTTTTACTTGATTTGTTCTTTTGATTTATTTGTTGTGCCCATTTTGATGACCTCCCGATGATGTATAATAAAAATTATTTAGATAGAAAGGAATAAGGCATTGATAATTATCTTTTTTTTTTCATTCTTTTTGGATATTCTTTTAATATAACCTTGGTCATGCTAATTTTGTTTGGTGTGTAGGGAGGATGTTTTAGATATCTTGTTGACTATTACATTGGAAGGTTTTTCCTTTCTATGTTTTAGTCCAAGATGTTTGAAATGTCTGAAGTACACACTAACAAAGTTTTGTATGCCAAGTTTGAACAAGGATACTCCTATCTAATTGACATCTTGGTTTTTTTATACCTTGATGCATCATATCTATCTATGTGATAAAAATAAGGAAAGTAAGCCCTTTATGTTCCTAATCCCTGATAAGCAAAAAATCGTCATTACTATTAATTAATCTAATAAAGTATTAATTGTTCATAGAGTTGTAGGACTCCTACATCTTCTCTATATACTAATACTAACATGGTATAGTGAAATTCAAAATAAAAAATCCATATGCATCCATCCTACATCCATAAATCGCCAATATACTGCATATCATACATTATAGGAAACATCATCCATCATACATATCATTATCATTAAGATGTTTAGCATAATATAAATTTTTTATTCTAAGTGTAGACATGAAAATAATCGTAACATCATGCATCTAAATCTGATCAATTAACATTAATTCCTCTATTAATCAAATAAAGCAATTTATTAGATTAATTCACCAATGTGCATCATACTTGATTACATAAATTAAATTATTTAATTAAGTCCTAAAGGTCCTCTCATATGATTTAATAAATAAAAATTGATTAAAACAAATGTCAGAACACCTAAAATCCTCCAAGTTAATTAATCTAAATTAGTTAACCTCAAACCACCATTAACCATCCTCTAGGTTTTCACTCAACCTTTGTCAAACCTAAACTCTTGACTAACCCACCCACTTGCACATGAAATTTATTTTAATTAGTTATCTAATTAACCCTATTTTCCCTCACAAGGCATATTTCCAAGGAATATTCCCTCATTAACTCCATTTTTTTGACTTTCTTGCCCAAACAAATTTCCCCCCTAAATGTCTCAACCATATGCATTTAAAGCCATCTATCAAATTTCAAATCCACCTAATTGCATTTACTTGCACATTCTCCAAAATGTGCTCATTCCTCCTCCACTAGTGTGTTGAAAAGTGACACCTTTCCATTGGCTCATGATTAATCCCACATTTCTCCCATCTCTCCATCTTTCAAGCCATCAACCTATAAATACAAGGCACTTCTTCCTCCAAATCCATCTACAATATTAGTATTCTCACTATAGGCATTTTCGAGTTCATCAATTGCATTTTGGAATCATTATCCTTTGGAGCTTATCAAGGGTTGGGAAAGGGATACTTTCCACATCAAAGTAGCACTAATCCACTATGGGACAGGTATGAACATGTTTTTGTATGCTTTCAATTAGTTTACTTGATCAAGCCTTTTGTTTGCATTATAAAGCGTGTTGGAATATTTCATAGAGATGTTAAGTTTTTTTAATTTTAATGACTAACCATACGAATGTGTGTGATAGTTTAAGTTCATTTCATATTTCAACATCTACAAAATGGCGCTAGAAGGAGGGCATGACTATAAATTTTAGCTTGTATTTGTTGCACTGACACATTACTGTGTCTCAACCATTTAAGTCAATAAGATGAAAATATATTTTTTTTAATATTCATTTTTGAAACAAAACATGTGTGATTATTATATTTTTACATGTTTTTTATATATTATATTCTAATCCTTTGAATTTATAGCTAGATTATAAGAGGTTTTAACTATAATATTTTGTTCGATGTTTTTGGTTGGCTCGGTGATAGCATAATTTAACCCTAGTGTAGTATGCTAATGAATCTCATAAGAGTTTAAGTGTTTGTGAGAATATTGACATTATGGAAAAGTGTTGACATAATCTAATATAATTAATAGGCTATGCTTTTCTATGAACAAGGCATTCTTGAAACGAATGCTGCTAAAGCCATCATTATGTAAAATAATCATTTCTCATGTTAGGATTAAAATTCTCTTTACAATATGGAGGAAATTTACAACTAAATAAGCCTCTAGAACTTAATTGCTACAAGACCATAATCTATTAAAAGTTGACTCTATGATCTAGTGACCTTAGATTAAGTTGTGCATCCAGCAATAAATCCCTCTTAGCTCAGAATAGACGGTGTACTCCATATGCAGAATGGTGTGCATGTCTGAAAGTTGTATCAAGTAGAATGCAGCCCAACAGAGGTACAAAG
The DNA here is from genome assembly GCA_007115665.2 of Sequoiadendron giganteum. Classification (NCBI taxonomy): domain Eukaryota; kingdom Viridiplantae; phylum Streptophyta; class Pinopsida; order Cupressales; family Cupressaceae; genus Sequoiadendron; species Sequoiadendron giganteum. The sequence goes on from CM021102.1 coordinate 169,419,862, forward strand.
GTACTCATAATGACAAATTTTATGATACGTATTTGACCATCAAGCATATCAGCTTCTTAACAAGGACAATTACAAGAGTTTCTATTGGAGAGACGATAGGCCATTTAATGCATATCTTGGGTGAACCATAACAAATCCTCCTATCTAGATGCATTGGAATATAATTTAAGGATAAGTAAGGTAGGTTGGGGTTGGAACGTAAGGCCAGAGAGGCCAACTACCCCTATTGAATGTCTTCCTCTCTTTTTTTTTCTTTTTGATTGATTAATGGGAAAGGGATGGTCTGCAACTGCTAAGATAGGTGAAAATTTATTAGGCTTATGACTATCCACTGTCTGCTTGGGGTAAGCTAAAAAGGACAAAAATTTACTTCCACCAAACTGTCATTACAACCAAACAACCATGAATCTGTAGTTAGCAATAAAAATACTTTGCACCAACGTTCTCCATAAAGGATGTGATGCTCCAGTCATATGGAATTTAGATTTCTTTTCATTGCTGATCTCTTGACACCAAATTTGAAGTGCAGAGGAAGGAGTTAAATGAGACCCTAGTCTTTTATTTGGGCTACCCAAGCAACAGTTTGGGAAAAACTATAATTTATTGAATTTTGTGCAAAAGTATTTGTCTTGATGTACTAGTTTTTCTTGACAATGTGGATGATCAACACAGATTTTGTAGGTTTTTGTCTTAATGTACTAGTTTTGTATTATTGAAACTACAAATATTTTGAATTCATTTACTCTCAACTCAATCATTTGCAATTCCATTACCTCAATGGTTGATTAATAAACTATTTCAGTTGCTTAATGGAATAATATTGTTGAAATTGTTTTTCTTTTAGAGTGGGAGCCATTAGTCTTCACTGACAGATTAAAAAATATTTTGCCTGAAGGATCCAATCATTATTGAAAAGCTAAAATCTTAGATTGGTAGCAAAAGTTTTGAGCTTTGTTAGGAAACTATCTATTTATGGTTAAGATTTGCGGGTGGGTGCATGGAAATGGGTAGCCAATTTGTGGCCACTTTCAGAATTTTTTTTTTTAAATTCATAACACGAGCACATTATAACGTGCTCGCTTTATTGCATGCTAAAAGAAAAAAAGAAAGTTAAACTCACTCATTTTGATTTCGATTGTGTTTTTTCTTCTCCCCATGGCCAAAACCCCCATTTTTCGCGCTCACGTTCTAGGAGAAGGCATTGTGTAAAATTCTTCACCAACAATAACTATTTCTTCGCAACGATGGCACCATGATGAGGAGGAGGTGTGAGAGGTAAGGATTGTTTGATTTTTGTTTTAAATTTGTTAGTTTTAGGCTGAATTTGGTATATATTTGTTTATATTTTTTGGAGATGCAAATCAACCTGCAAACCCTCAAAATCCTGAACAAGAAGAGCAACCAAATCCTCAAGAAAAAAATCAACCACAACTACAGCCTCCTCCAGTAATCACTCAACCCCCTCCTAGCACTCAAAAAAAATTAATGAGTGAAATTGAGAACAACGAAAAGAAAATTGAGGATTTAATCAGTAGGTTGAATTATCCAAATGGTTCAATTGCAGAAAGAATGAACCTAATAAGTTCATTGAATGATATGTTAACAAATGTAGATTCAATTTGGAAACAAATAATTGGATGGCAAGATAGGAGGCAGGTGGCTAGGGATTATTATGTGAATAAACTATCATATAAAGATGTAAAGGATTTAAAAATTACAAAAGATGATTTGTTCTCATTATTCACCGATCCATGCACAAATCAAAATATTACCCTCAATGCAAAGATTTTTCCTATTCATTGGTGCCACCACCAATAGATTAGGAACCAGTTTTATGATAGGTGGTACATGGTCTTTGATTACCCACTGTGCAACAATTGCGAAGTCCCATAATATTTTCTTAGGAAACTATACAGTGAGTACATATTGAACAAAATGCCAAATTATTTTTATATGAGGGATTTCCAAGGGAGAGGTGGGGGGTCGGCTCAGGATAGACCCGATGCTCAACCAGATCCTATGTGGTAAGGTAGACGAGATCTCACTAGGGCGCCTCATGAGAATGTTTTTATGCCTTTAGTTGTGGAGGAAAGTACTGATGTAGAGACATTGTAGGTAATCAACAGTTTGACCCATAGTGTCATCCATCATACTAGCCCTATTCTACAATGCCATCTAGGGGAGTCTTTGAGTCGTGGCCTTTGAACCCATGTGTGTCAATCTTGTGAGGTGACTTGTTCATATGACCCCACCGACACTCAGGAGGATGCTATGCAGGATCCATCTACAACTATGGAGATGGAGAGGGCAGCTAACATTTTTCATGAGGCGTATGGCATTGATAGTCAGGTAAAATTTACCATGTTCATTGAATTTAATTTATTAAATTTTGATTTTGAAATGCAATATAAACTAATTTTTTTTATGATTTTAATAAAATTGTAGGGTCACATTTTTGAGACTGGATACACCAACCCTCCACCTACTTATTTTTGAAGTACACCTATCACTGGGTATGTAACTAGTAAATAATTATAGATTTATTACATGTTAATAGAATTATTCTATGAATGGTATTTTAATATGCGATTTTGGATGTTGAATAGGGTAATATTGGAGGTTTTGAGGGAACACTCCCCAGTGGCAGTGGATTTACTCAAACCTACACGAAGGTAATAGAATAAAGAGTTTAACTAACGAATTGTACTTAATATATTTGTGTAGTTTATATGCACATCGTTGATTACATTGAATAATTTGTTGTTTTATTTTCAGTTGTTGCAAGCTGAAACACCTCTAAATGTGACGAGGGCTATGGATATTGGTGTTTCATCTTCTATACAATCCTTGATGGCTCTGAAAGGGGAGGTATGAGGAAAATTAGTAAATTTCAATCTACATTCAATGTTATAGATGTTAGTTAGTGAAAAATAAAACCATTATTGATTCACGTAGTTTAATTTCTATTTGTATGGTTTATACAGGGCTTGAGAACACTTGAGCATGGGCATGCAGATATTTCCCTCATGGAGAGAGATCATGAGATGGTGGTAAGTGATTATTTTTTAAAATGTAATTTCTATATATTCATGTCTTTACTTCTTATTGTAATAGTTAAAACTTCACCATGAACTAAACACTAAGAGGAGCAGCACGAGCAATCCTTGTGCACAACAAAAATGAGTGATAGACCTATCACCATCCAATCGAAAAAAAGGGAAATAATTTATTTCGAGAGCATGGAGAGCAATGACTTTTGATTCCAAAGCCCTTTGTTGTATCCCTACATGACAATTTTGTACATATTTTGTATTGGACATATTTTGACATTGTATGCCTATATGGCATTCTCGTAATCCTAAATGGCTATTTTGTACATATATTTCATACTTATATATTGATGTATGCCTACATGGCTATTTGGTTAATACAAATATCTTTTATCGATGGTGTACATATTTGCATTCTAAATTGATGGTTCAATAGATATGAGTTACGTGTATTCAAGTGTATACTTTATAACTTACGTGTATACTTTGTGACTATTTTGTGTTCCAATGTATACTTTTTGGCTTACGTGTTTCCATGAGTATACATTGTATTCGTTCATATACTTTGTATTAATTTGTGTATACTATGTATTCGTGTGTGTACTTCTTGAGGCTTACGTGTTTTTAGTACTTGTGCTTCCCTTATTCACATGTATATGCTTGACTTATTCATGTGTGTACTTATTAATTTGTTAGCCCTAGAATTGATCATTGTTTTCCTTCATGGTTTGTATTGAATATTAATTGATTGATGCTAAACAACTTTATCTAAAAGCAAAAAACATATTTTCAAGCGGTATTCCATGAAATGATTCATAAAAGGATTCCAATATGTTCTTGATGTGTCACCATATAAACACTTTGAAAGATTTATATGTCAAATTTTTGCAATATTATTTCTTGTATACAAAATGGACTCAGGAGAAAGCAAGCTATAAGAAATGGGCAGCATTTACTAGTCTACAAACCCACAAAATCCATAATTTTTAGGGTGTGATTGGCCCTCTAACCCCACAATCCTCTAAACCCTCACTTTTCTCAAATTTCATGAGGGTTTATTGAAAACCCCATATCCAGACATCATACAACCTCAATACCTTTTCCAAAACTCTTCATTCTACCTAGACAAACTTAATTGACCACCAAACTATGCTACCCCTTGACTTTACCCACTTTTACTCCCTCAAACCTCTCTTTTTCATTCAAAACCCCTCTATTCTCAATTAGGGCATCATGACATAACATAATTTGACCCCCCTTGTCCTTGTAGACCATTTGAACACATCAAACTCCACAATTTCACCCTATTTCCAACCTATTCTAACTTATTCTCAAGCAATTTCTTCTTTTCACCTCGTCTAGCCTTGCTTTTAAGGCCTAAATTCTAAATTTTGAATAGGGGTAGAATTAGTAATCTCTTCCAATGCCTTTACCAATGCTATTTTCTTATTTTTAATTACATAATTGACTCAACTGATCCCACACTAACTCAAAACTAAAAGAAAGATTACAAAATGGGCTTTCATGGCCTTATTTGACATTATAATGATTGAAACCACTGAACTATACCTTCTTCATCAAATGGAGGAACACAGTGCTCTGCACCAATGATCATACACTTTTTGTGTGGAATACATGGACTTCTCAACCATCATTTGTATGTTTCTCTTTTTCATTGTTTTGCATGCCATCATAAGGGATCAAGTTAGTTGAACGTAGTTCAGATCAATTCTGCATGTTTGGGTGAGAAATAGGACCATGCCTAGCATAAAAATACCTATTGAGACATGTTAGAGCAGTTAGTCTGGTCACAGGAATTGCAAAACAAAATTTGCACCACGTTGCAACTTTATGCTGCTTCCATTTGACACTTTTTCCATCAAGTGAAAACTAGACACCACAGGAAAATGACTCTGAGATAACAAAACTGAGAGAGGTTATTGTAGAGGGGCCCAACATGATCCCGTAGGATCAAACAGAGAATTCATAAGCATCATAGTTTTCAAGTAATACCCTATCAAAGTCTGCTTCCCTTTTATACTTTGGACCCTTAAGGGATTGATCCAGTTGAATGTAGCTCAGAGCAATTCAATGTGTTTAGGTGTGAAAGAGGACCATGGCTAGCATAAAAATATTTTTTCAGATGTTTTGGAATAGTCTATTTGGTCACACAAGTTGTAGAACAAAAGTTGCACCACTTTGCAACTTTACACTACTTGCATTTGACACTTTTTCCATCAAGTGAAAATTTGCCGCTACGGGAAAACCACTCAAAGATAGACAAAACCAAAAGAGATTTTTGTAGAGGGGCCCAAAGCAATCTTGTAGTATTAGACAAGAAGTTTTTAAGCATCACAGTATCAGAGTAACAATATGATGAATTTTCTAACCATTTTGCACTTTGGACGCTAAAGGGATCGATCCAATGGAATGTAGCTCCGAGCAATTCCGCATGTTTGGGTGCAAAGGAGGACCATTTTAGTGTAAAAATACCTATTTAGACACATTGGAACAGTTTGCTTTGTCATATGAGTTGTAGAATGAAAGTTGCACCACTTTGCAACTTTGCATTGCTTGCATTGGACACTTTTTCCATCAAGTGAAAATCTATCGCCACAGGAAAACCACTCTGGGATAGCCAAAAATGAGAGAGGATTTTGTAGAGGGGCCCAATTTTATCTTGTAGGATGAGACGAGAAGTTTCTAAGTATCATGGTATATAAGTAACAACATGCTGAATTTTTCAGCCATTTAACACATTGGACTCTTAAGGGATCGATCCGGTTGAACATATCTTAGAGCGATTCTGCATGTTTAGGTGTGAAAGAGGACCATGCCTAGCATAAAAATAACTATTCAAAAAATTTGGAACAGTCCACTTGGTTACATGCGTTGTAGAATGAAAGTTGCACCACTTTGCAACTTTGCACTGTTTGCATTTGATGCTTTTTCCATGAAGTGAAAATCTATCACCACATGAAAACCACTCTGAGATAGCCAAAACCAAGAGAGGCTTTTGTAGAGGGTCCCAACAAAATATTTTAGGATCAGCCAAGAAGTTTCTAAGTGTCATGGTATCCAAGTAATAGCATGCTAAAGTTTGCAACCATTTTTCACTTTGGACCCTTAAGGGATCGATCTAGTTGAACGTACCTCATAGTGATTCCATGTGTTTAGGTGTGAAAGAGGACCATTCCTAGAATAAAAATACATATTCGTACATGTTGGAATAGTCCACTTGGTCATACGAGTTGCAGAGAGAAAGTTGCACCACTTTGCATCTTTGCACTACTTGCATTTGACACTTATTCCATCAAGTGAAAATTCGCCACCACAGGAAAACCACTCTAAGATAGCCAAACCCGAGAGAGGTTTTTATAGAGGGGCCCAACATGATCTTGTAGGATTAGATGAGAAGTTTTTAGGAATCATGGTATCCAAGTAATAGCATGCTGAAGTTTGCAGCCATTTAGCACTTTGGACCCTTAAGGGATCGATCCTGTTGAACATACCTTGGAGCGATTTAGCGTGTTTGGGTGTGAAAGAGTACCATGCATAGCATAAAAATACCCATTCGAATGCATTGGAATAATCTACTTCATCACAAGATTTGTAGAGTAAAAGTTGCACCACTTTGCAACTTTGCACTGCTTGCATTTGACACTTTATCCATCAAGTGAAAATGCATTGCTACGGGAAAACCACTCTGAGATAGCCAAAAATAAGAGAGGTTTTTGTAGAGGGGCCTAGCATGATCTTGTAGGATTAGATGAGAAGTTTCTAAGTGTCATGGTATCCTAGTAACAACATGCTAAAGTTTGCAGCCATTTAGCACTTTGGACTCTTAAGAGATCGATCCAGTTGAACGTAGCTCGAAGCGATTCTGCGTGTTTGGGTGCAAAAGAGGACCATGCCTAGCGTAAAAATACCTATTTGAATGCATTGGAACAATCCACTTGGTCACATGAGTTGCAGAACGAAAGTTGCACCACTTTGTAGTACTTGCATTTGACGATTTTTCCATCAAATGAAAATCCATTCCCATAGGAAAGCCACTCTAAATAGCCAAAAATGATAGAGGTTTTTGTAGAGGGGCCCAATGTGATCCTGTAGGATTAGATGAAAAATTTTTAATTGAAAGAAATTAAGTTTTATGGGGTTTGTGTTGCTGCCCCTGTAGATTTAGATGGAAAAGGGCATGCAAAATGAGCTTTCACCCTAGGATTTGATAAACTATTGCATGTAGAGGTTGGGTGATTGTATTTTGAGTTTTTTCAAGTGATTTTAAGAAGGTCTAAGGTGGTGGCATGTTCTAGTAAGGTGTGGAACCCTTCCTTTCAAGAAACCCTCCTTATACTAGCATAAAATAAGGGTTTTGATTTTTGCATGCTAGAGTGAGTTTCTCCTAAGAAAAAATGTAGATCTGAGGGTTTGGATACATGATAATTGCCACCCCAACAATTTTAGGGGTTTTTTGAATGTTTAAAGGTATTTTCCTTTGTAAATTAGGCCTAGTTAGCCTAATGAGGACAACGAAGGTCATTTTTGATGCTCATTTTTCTAAGACAGTCACTATTGATTTTGAAGTATGTGTTGTAACTCAATAATAGCTATCTAGATCAATCATTTTTTTGTGAAGTCATTTGAGAAGTTTTCCTCCAAACACCACTTGGAGCCACACTTTTCACTTGGAAATGCATCATAAAACCTTGTAGCAAGAACTTCAACTTTTTTTCTTGAATTCCCCTACACAAATAAACACACACACACCTAAAACATCCCAAGACTAACTTACTCCACTGATCTAAACTATAAAATTCGGTGGAGTAGTCATTATTGGTTATCTAGACTCTCAAAACCCCAATATTGAGGGTTTAGAGACTGAGTTGAGAAAAATCAGTTCAAACTAATGATAAAATTAATGGATACCCTCCTAAATAGATAAAAATGAAAGATACTTCACTATTCTACCTTAAACAACAAGATTCAAGGTGTTAAACTACTGCACAGGCTGTACAAGTTAATGAACAACCTGAAATTTTCATAAAATCACTAAAATAGGGATTTATTGATTGTAAATATTCAAGAATACAAAAGATCTCTATTTTTATAGACCTTACATGTTTTATATCACTTCTCTAATCACCTAATGACCTCTTTGAGACTTTGAATACATTACATATGACCTTCACATGACCTTTTTCACATTGTTTACATTTCAAAATTCATTTTTTGCACATTTGCCTATTGAAGGCATTTAGAGAACAAGGTGCTATTGCACCGAACATGAACTCTAAAATTATAGTATTTGAGTAAATCTCATTACAATTCTTTAGGTACTTTGTTCTCATAGATCTTTTACAATTTCACTCATACTTTCAAGATTCTCTTTAAATGTCTACATCATAGGTGCTCATTATGAGGTTAACTTCAATTGAGTAACTTGAGATTCCCTCACTAAGCTTCACACACTCTTTTATAATGGATTGAAATCAGAATTGATATTTTCCAAGATCATCAAAATAAGGATGTTGCATTTATTTTTTGGCTGAGATTCTCTTTGATGGCTCATAAATCAGCATTTTTTTGCAATGAGAGATCAATCAATTTTTAGTAGTTTACTTACAAATACACAAAGTAAAAGAGAAAAATAAAGAGCATCCAAAATGGAAATGAAATGAAAATAGATGGAAGGCCCTTATAGATAGGCATGTAGGTCTCACAACTTAGTCACTCCTAGTCATACATCTTCACTAGGAATTCCAACACACCTATTGCACACAACACCTCTCATGAAGAGAGTAAGTTGAAATTTGAGATGCTATTATAATGTATACATCATAGCTGCTCATGATAAGGTTAAATTCAAATGAATAACTTGAAATTACCTCACCAAGATTTGCGCACACTTTTCTAATGGCTTAAAATATTGATTGATATTTTTCAAGATCATCAAAATAAGAATGTTGCATTGCTTTTATGGCTGAAATTCTCTTGGATGGCTCATATACCTGCATTTTCTACAAGGGGACACCAATCACTGTTTACTAGGTTACTTACAAATAGGAAAATTAAAATAAGATGATACCATTGACATCAAACAAATCATGCGCATACAAGTATAGATTAATAAGAACCAATGTGCATATACTTACAAATTAATCCAACAAACCATCTAGGTCTACTCTACTCTTTATTGTGTCAAGTATTTCCTCATGGTCAAACTCACAAACCTTCCACAAGGTCTTGTTCAAATGTATACCCCCATATTTTTTCAAAATAACATTGGATGCCACGAAAAGGTTTGAGTAATGAAGAATCTTATGATGCATGTCAAAGTCTTGAAACAACCAATGTTTAACACTCGAATGTGGGTACCTTCTAAGCCACATTCCAGTAACCACAACTGAGCCTGTAGGGTATTCAATTTTTTCTCCATCTATAATTGGGGCCTGCAATTTCTTTTTTCCCTCAACACAACAACAAAAGTAATAGTGTGTTCCCTTTTCATTGTCTTCATCTTCAATAACTGCATAAACATGCCCTGTATTGATATGTGTAGCAAATCTCTTCAAATTAGTCAACATTACAAATACACTACAAAGTAAGTGATATGGAACTTCAACAACTAAGCAAGTAGATATATCACCTGGTTGAATGAGACCTAATACGTGGTCAAATTTGACCGATGATTCCATCTACGTTAGTTCCAATGCTGTCAGAGGGTGATACGTGTGAAGTGGGCTAAGATAAGTTGTCAACCATTTGTCAACCCACTCCCTTGACTCACAATCATTCCAGACTTGCATTGTACATGAAGAAAAAAAGCATGCCATCTTTCATGTATCGATACTCCATGAACCTGCATTTGAGCTTAGGAAAAAGTGTACCTCACTTGATCCTATTAGTGTACAATAGTCCTCATATGGTGCAATGTTAGTATCATCCATGAACCAAAAAAATATACAAACTGAAGATGTACCTTCATTACCTAAACCCATTGAAGCATTACACCACTCTATGATTGATTTTGCATCTTTCAACTTTGCACTATCTCTATACTTTAACTGTTCTCGTGCTAATGCTCTTTTCACACATGATCTTGCACCATCATGCTCCCCCTTTCCATGGTCAGCCTCAAAAAAGTTCCACATATGTTGAAAACCTATAATGACATGCATTCTACACAACCAGTAGAACATGCACGAGTTCTTGAACTGTACTACATAGTTATCCGGCCATATTATATGTCGGTCATATGCTATGCTCCTCTGAGCCAAACCACTATAGAACATCAGGAAGCAACATTGCACAAAATCTGGATAATGTGTGTGATCATCAATAATGTAAAAGTGGTACTCCCTCAATACATTCCTTTGGTCATCTGTACTATCAGATGCATGATTGAATGTTATGTGCACAAATATCGAAACCTATGTGGAGTTGTAATACTGTGACTACACCTCACACTGTGGTTGTAGAGTGTAGTTCTCTACAAAGTCAACCACTGATACTCTGTTTCCAACTGGAAAGGTGTCCTTGTATAGCTTGAATTGTGTTTCCAACCATCGGGCTCTATGGGTATGCATTTCATACTCACATAGTATATTGTCATGAAACATGGACATAAACTAGTACACTGGAATCTTCTCATTAACCAAATCATACCTTTTTGCTTGAGCCCATCTTTTGTAGCATATGTTGACATATTAGCATACGTTGGAATCCACCACAACACTCACATTAACCATCAAAGTATGTTTCCCTGTAGAATATCTGGCCATCCTCTATTTCACATAATTTTTTTGATAAGAACTCTCTTGAAGATTTTGGTGGGGCTTGTATGCTACAATCCTGCAAAAAATCAATAGTATGCAAATCTAAACATATAGAATGATAAACATCATAGTCTACAAAAACAAGTAGTGCATGTGTGATTTATCTTGACATAAAAAGGTTTAAGCATTTCAAAAAATCTTTGAGAAATACTAATTTGAGGATAATCATTTTCAAATTTATGAAAAAATTGGGTTTGAGTCATATCCAAAAAATTATTTGGATGTGGCTCACAATTCTGATAACCGATTCTCCTTCTTACCACATCCCTTTGATTCAGAGATGGCCTTGTGTTATTCTTACAATACTCTTCAATGAGTGTTCTCAAGGCTTTGACAACTTCTTTATCTTTTCATGACAGTCTCCCTGAGAATGCCCATAATTCATTTGAATCAGTGCCCTCAATTCTTTGACACCTTTGAATGACTCTTAATAAAGTTTTTCTACTAATTCCTATTTTTTCACTCGTCTTTCTAATGAGACAAGCTCTCTTTGTTTGTTAGCTTACCAAATTTGATGTAATGACATGTCGGTTGACATTACTATCCTTTGAGCCTAAGGTCTTACCCACACTCTCATACGCATCCATAAGACTCTTCACAATAGTGTCTTCACTCGATGCATTCGATGTTCTCAACCCAAGAGTCTTCATGATGTTCCTATAATTTACACCCCACATCATTTCAACAAATAGTTGACATCTTGTGGTCTCATTTAGCCTTTCAAAGAAGAATTTTCAAATCTTATTAGCATATCTTCTACAAGTGCATGTTGAAATCTTACCTTCCACATGCTACAATATCTCATCATCAATACTAATCAAATAATTTGGCTTTCTACACAAAATTCTAGGTGGTGTTCTCCTAGGTACATACATCTCAACATTAGGAATTTCATCAATATTTAATTGAGTTTGGCTAGATTGTGTACCTTTGATCAAGGGTGGAGAAGAAGACATAACTTGAGGTTCACGTGGGGATGATGCATACCTTCTTCATCAAATCCGAGTGATGATGTACTCTCAACTTGAGATGTGTTGGATGGTGTCCAAAAATATTCACTTCCATTAGATGGTTTCTTTCCATATTCACTTGTGGTGGATGGTGTCCCTCCATATTCTCTTGTGCTTAATGGTTTCCCTTCATATTCACATGTCATAGAGGGTGTGTCTCTAGCTACGGTATTTGAATCTGTCTTACCACAATGCTTTCACATTTGTGCCTTTTGTGCTGCCGATCCCTTTTCTCTTTTTGATGATTGAGGTTCCTCTTCAATTGGCTTTTTTTTTTCAATCATTTCCGATTTCTTCTTTTCATGATATGCCACCACCCAAACTCTCTCCTCTTCTTTGAAGGTTTCATTCTCTTCATCTGTTAGTTTCCTCTTTGTCTTTTTCTTCACCATAGCAGATAATTTTATCTATAGCATGGTAATGAGATGGATATTAGTCCCTAAAAAATGTATCCATTCAAGTTAATCAAAATATATTTCATTCAAGACTTTATAAAGAATACTTAATATCATCCTATACAAGAGTTAACCTACAATAGAGAAAGGTCACATGATTTTTTTCAATTCAAAATGCCTTACATAAATGTGGTAATGTGGCATTCCATGATTGAAAGATAGGCTCAAAATGGAAGCATGGAAAAGCATACAAAATTTCAACTTATTTCATATATATATATATATATATATGTATACAAAATGTGGAAGCATACATGGTGCAAGAGCACCACTGAATGAAAATTGTCAATTCAAGAAGTTGTTGTCTAGGCTTTAGGAGAACATTGATGCAAAGAATGATTTAGAATATTTGAAGGAAGATCATTAATAAATAGGTGAGGGAATGTTTTTTTTGTGTAGGGGAGGTCTAAAAGGGTGTTGGGCATGAAGCCCTAGAGTGAAATTTTGAGTTTTCCATGAAATTTTGAGTGGTTTTGATATGCTAATGTGTGTTTTGCATTGGGTTAGCATGGTTTCTTGTTGAATTGAGTTTGTGTAGACCATTTTAGACCTGTTTTAAATATTCATAAGATTGTGTGAGGGTTGGATGATCATTTTTCAATAAACCACTAGTTTCTTGGGTTAAAAGGAGGGTTTTTGGTGCATGTGAAGATGGGTAAAAGCAAGGTTCTTATTTTTTTTGAGTCTAAGATCTTATATATGTTAGATAAGGTCTATGGGCTGACTCTTAATATGTATTTAGTTATTTTGATTCATTCTAGGTGTTTAGGGGAGAGATTTGGCTTGACATTTGCAAAAAATTGCATTTTTGGCAAAGTTGTCAAGAGATAAGTTAGTTAATGTAGACATAGAAAATATACATGCAACCGATCCGAGTTTACTAACATAATTTCCTCCTAAATCGCATTCTCAGCTTATCATCACTTGTCATCTCTTAATTAGATGAATTGTTATTTATCTAATTAGGTTTTTCCCCTCTGTTGATTAAATTAATCAATTTAATTTAATTAACCCTAAAAATCTCTCTTTAATTAAATAATTCATCTTATTTGATTAAATCCCTAAAGTCTTCTAATTAAATTGAATAAATTAAACCTTATTTAATTTAATCTAAGTTTTCCCCTTTATTTAAATAAATCAAATCATTTATTTAATTAAATCTTTCTTGACAATTCTCGATTTAAATTAACTCATAAATTCAGATCAAAGTTGTCAAATCTCCTAATTCCTCATTACATTAATTAATATTTGATTAGTTTAATCTTAAATAATGTCCCATCCTCTAGATTTTACCACTTGCACATGAAAATAGATTTAATTAACTTATTAAATCTCCTATTTTCCCTCACATGGTATAAAAGGGGAATATTCCCTCAAATTTGAATTCAAATTCAAGAGGGCTTGGTCCTTCCAACAAGGCATTTAATGCCTCTTACATGTCCTTTTCCTTGACCCAAGTGACATTAACTCCATTTCCCTCTCCCTCCAACATGTCACATTCAAATTTCAAATTTGAATCTCATAGTATTTATCATGCACATTGACCAAAATATGCACAACCATCAACCATTCACATCTTGACAAGTGGAACTTTGCCATTGGGTGTTGAATTATCCCGCATTGATCAATTCCACTCTCTCTTCCATTTTTGAAATCTTTAAATGGGAGACTCTTCCTCTCATTCAAACATCCACAATTTGAGTAGTCTTACTATACTCAACTTCATCATCATCCACAATCTTATGCAAAGTTAATCTCTTCAATTGAGAGCTAATTTTATGCATTCCATTGCAATTTTTCATCATTTTCATGATTTCATAGCTAGGTTATGCCAAAATTGCATCAAGGAGCTTCAACCATTATCAAATCATCATCAAGCTTAAAAAGGAGTTGGGAAAGGGCTAATTTTGACATCTCAATTGACACCAACTCCCCCATGGGATCAAGAGTTTTCTTTTCTTGGATAGATTTTATTTAGTTTTTGCATTGTTCTTCATTTTCCTTTCTATTTGATCATAGTAAATGGATTTCATGGGGAGTCCTTGTTTTATCTTGCATATTGATCTAATAATGTGTTTGTTTGTTGTATTTATGCAGGTATAATAGGGTTCACAGTTAAGAAGTTAAGAAAATAGTTAGATACATTCGAGGAGTTTATTTATAAGGGAAACAAGATAAATATCATGTAAATGCTCAAATAGAGGCTTCTCTTCAAGATTTGAATAAAATAAAATAAAGGAATTCTCTTATTTTTGTGATTCTCCTGTGTTTTCCTGTGTTCTTTATCTATGTACGGACCCATACAAATGTGTGATGCCTTGAAGGTTTGGGAGATCATTGATGCATGAATTTATCTTCAATTGAATTAGGTTTTGTGTCTTAATACCATTTTAGAAGAGATTTTTAGTGGTTTCTCCAAGTCTGCCCTATTTTGACAATGTAAGGGTTTGAGGCTATCATGTATTGATTTTCACCAATCCACCCACTATAATGGATCTACAACTCAGTGGATTGGTGTGTAACATAATAGGTTCTAGATTTCAAAATGTGTTTGGGAGTCTGGAAGAGCATGGGTTTGGTCGGTGGAGTGATGCACTAGGTTGGGCAAAGCACATTTCTATGTGAAAATGAATAACCATGATGGTGATTCTGAAAACTAATGAGTGTAATGGCATTATGAGTGTTTGATAAGTTTTTTTAGAGTTATTGGAAGGTGTTTGGACCCCTGGATGGAATGGGAGAGGCTTGGAGTTGTGAAATCCTTGAAAACCCTTGTTTTTGGTTATGTTTTGGAGGGTTCCTTGGGACAGTAGGGTAATGACCTTATGTGGGGAAAGTAATCATGAAATTGGTGGTTTGTGTTGGTTCTCAAAATTGCACGTTTTAACCAGAAGAGTTTTCCAAGCTCTTACAACACTTTTGGCCAGCGTACAAGGCCAATTGTTGCAATTGTACCTTCTACTCTTCTGGCTCTGCTAGACCTAGGCGGGTGAACCTAATGAATGATGCAGATTTGAAATGAACTTCCTGATGCAACAATATACCCACAATGGCAAGGGTGGTGGATAGACAAATATACTACAACTACTCCTACTCCTACTACACAAATGAAAGATTTTGAAAATATTAATTATATGAAATCTGATCTCTAGGTTGAGGTAGATCAGTGCCTTCTATCCACATGGGCAATGGAGTCAGATTATCAAGAATTGTGTATTTTCCCTCTCTGTCTTAATTCAAGTTGCTAGGCACTCTTAGAAATGAAATCTAATGACTAGCATATGACTTCATTAGTTTATGGCTTGCATATAAATAGTGCTAGACTATTTTCTTATCAGGTTCTACTTCAACAATCCAAAAGAAATACTAAATCACTGTGACTTGTTTAAAAGAATTTTAACTCTGACTTGTAGACACCAATCAACCAAATCACACAGAGTGAAATTTTCACTTTGATAAATCAAACATATGCTTGATACATTGATTTAAATGATTTAAGACTTCAAGTTGGAGACAACCCTCACAAGAAATATAAATTATTATATCACAACTCAAAATAGAAAGAGTTTCACAAATTCAAAATGATCTAACCATTGATTCTGGTTTTAAGAAAGTCTATACATTATTTGCATTCCCAGACCCTTCTTGAGAAAAAATCTAACTCCTATAGTCTCCCCCTTTATCCTTCAGATTTTTCAAATCATTTATACATCAAATTTGAAGAGTCACAACCCTTCATGCTCTGGTAAAACCATTTGAAATTCTACAACAGAGATTTAAAATATTTAATTATGTTGCCTCTCGACAAATTAAATATTTCATACAATAGTTATGCCTTTGCTTTGTTCCTTTTTTACATTTCCCACTTTGTACATTTTATTTTATAGATTATCGCTTGTTATACTTTATGTCTCTGTGGCTTTCTTTATTTATTTTACCGCTTTACTGCAGGCTTGACTTTTCCACCCGTGGTTATGCTGTGCCTAGCCTTGATGGTTAACCTCAATGTTTACCATGTTACCACAGTGGGCCTCCTTCGTCGTAATTGTCTTTGCTAACCACTTCCTCCCATTTGATTATATTCACCACAATGGCTATCCCCACGTTCACCGCACTACTGCGGTCACTGGCCTAATTGCTAGTGATATTGCGGTAGCCGTCGACTATTATCTCTGCCGCCTCACCACTGTTACAGCATTATCGTGGTCTATGTTTGGTCCTTTTGCCATATCATGGTATATGTATTCGCTCCTACTCTCACTGTTGACTCACCATTCACCGTGCCACTGTGGTCTATGTCTTGACTATGCACGGTACCGCGGTGAACCTTCAAACTACTTGCCTTCATCCGTCTCACTGCTTACTAACCCTTCACTAACAATTACTGCTCATTTCCGATCCACCGCAGTCACCGTGGTCTGTGAGATGACCGCCGGTGGTACCACGGTGGACTTCCTTCATTGTTTGTTGACTGCTACTATGGCCATCACGGTCTATGGTTTAACCACGCATGGTGGCACGGTAAACACTTCATGCCACCTGCTACCTCCTAATGCCATACCACATGCCCCTTTGTGGGAGGCCACGATAAAGTGGTAAGTAATATAGAAATGAATATAAAGGCAGTGATAAAAGTTACAAGCATATTTTAAAAGGTAGTGAATGATTTTTATGAAAAGATATAAAAAAATGGATTAAAACGGAGAAAAGCTTAGGATTTTTTATGGAATTTTTGGGTTCTAACAGTGGCTCCTATTGGGGATGAGTGATTTTGCAAATCATTGCAAGAATCCAGAATATCTACTTGGAGAGTAGACCAAGTGAAGGAAGTGATAAGTGAAGGAAATGACAAATGGAGAGAATGAATAGAGCATGATATGAAAAATGGAGTATGGAGAATGGAAAAACCCTAGACTACTGTGCATGGAAAATAATTTTTTAAACAGGCATTGCTAAGAATTGTCCATGCATTGGCAATCCTTAATCCTTTGTATCTGCTTTGGTTCAAAAACTCAAACCACAAGGAATGGCCCCAGGCCACCCCAAAAAGAAAATCCTGCACTTTCCTTTGTCATAAAGTATGTTTTGATTGGAGCTCATCAGGTTTCTTTTGAAACTATCCATTCCACCTGCCCTACAACATATACTGCCATTGAAAACCTTCAGGAAATCATTGCATTTGACATGATTCATATTCATTTTACCATTCTGCATTTTATCATTCTCATTATCATATAAAAAATACTTATCAATTTCTACGTACAAATTGTGCCCAAACTCAACAAAACATTCATAGGCATGCTCACTATCATATGTTGTTGAATGTGCCTGCAACTGCACTAGGATCAGAAAATCTAAATACTCCTTATGGCAATCAAAAATTTCTATCTCATTAATATTCTCTGAATCAATCAAATTACTTTTCATTTCTTTCCTATCATCAGTTGGCACTGACACACACTTTTGATTCATACAGTCATCCTCATACATACTTGAATCAAAAAATGTTGGGCACTCATCATCAATTACATGTAAACCAATATCTTCCTTTTGCAGGCAAAAAACATTCAAGTCACATACCTCTTCTTGGACACAAATAAATTCATGATCAGCTTCAAAAATTTCATCACTTTGAGAGATACACATGGAACCATTTGAATCACTACACACAGTATCTTCACTATCAAAGCATATATAGGCTGGGACCAAAGTCTTGGAACCATTTTCAAGTGCATACTTCTGGTATTCTAGAGTTAACAAATCTGAACTTGCTCATTGCTAATTGAACAAGTCTCTGCCTCCATAACTTCTACCATATCTCCAACCTCTTCTTGATCTTCATAATAGTTGCAACAATCATCCTGTTGAAGATCAATATCCACTATTTAATCTTCACAATTTGACTCACAATCTGTTATACAAGAGAAACTCTCCACATCTTCACTATTAGACAACATGATATCTTCTTCTAGTGTAGCTTCTGAAACATTATTGGTAGTATCCACATACTTTGTCCCAAGCATGGAATCAATAAATTTATTTTCTACATCAAAGGCTTGCTGTTTTAATGACTCTGACCAATAAATTGATTCAGGCTCTGATGCTCTCAAAAATTGTGCAACAAATGTGGGTCTTGTGGGCCTAAAATAAGGAGGTAATTGCATACAGACATCTACCATCCTATTGTATAAAAAACTCATAGATTCTCCCTTATATCTCCTTATATAAAAAAAAACATCCACAAGATTTTTTCCTCTCTCTTCAATTTGAATATACTCATCAAAAGTACTTTGTTGTTAATAGAGTACATTACCTTTGTTTCCAAAGTTCTCCTCAGTTGCATCATAGGGCACTCATGGTGTCCAAGATCTCTTGGCACTTATGACTTCATTCTCACTGTATGATGGCTTGTTTGGTGATGTATTTTGAGCACCTTTGACTCCTAATTGCAGAAATTGTTGGTTCACTTGTAGCCTCTATTGTCTCAATTCCTTCAATTCTCTTATTGACTGTTTTCTTCTCTCTTCTTCTGACATCTTGAAAAAATGTGACTGTTCCACAATATCCATGCATTATTTATCAAATATAAAATAGATTTTCCACCTACTTTTCCAAAAGTAGGAAGAAAAGTAGGAAAATGAAATGGACTGTTTTGGTTTGCCCCAACGGAATCTCCAAAAATGTAAAAATTTGTTGACTCTATAAATGGAAAGGCTGAAAACTTCATGAGTAATTCCCCAGTGGAGTCGCCAAACTATTGGTTCTCAAAATTGTAGGTTTTAACCAGAGAGTTTGCCAAGCTCTTACAACACTTTTGGCCAACGTACAAGGCCAATTGATGTAATTTTACCTTCTGCTCTTCAGGCTCTACTAGACCTAGGTGGGTGAACCTAATGAATGATGCAGATTTGAAATGAACTTCCTAATGCAACAATCTACCCACAATGGAAAGGGTGGTGGATAGAAAAATATACTACAACTACTCCTACTCCTACAGCACAAATGAAAGATTTTGAAAATATTAATTGTATGAAATCTTATCTTTGGGTTGAGGCAGATTAGTGCCTTCTATCCACATGGGCAATGGAGTTAGATTATCAAGAATTCCATATTTTCCCTCTCTGTCTTAATTCTAGTTGCTAGGCACTCTTAGAAATGAAATCTAATGACTGGCATATGACTTCATTAATTTATGGCTTGCATAAATAGTGCTGCACTATTTTCTTATCAGGTTCTACTTCAAAAATCCAAAAGAAATACTAAATCACTGTGACTTGTTTAAAATAATTTTAACTCTGACTTGCAGACACCAATCAACCAGATCACACAGAGTGAAATTTTCACTTTGATAAATCAAACATATGCTTGATACATTGATTTAAATGATTTAAGACTTCAAGTTGGAGACAACCCTCACAAGAAATATAAATTATTATATCACAACAACTCAAAATAGAAAGAGTTTCACAAATTCAAAATGATCTAACCATTGATTCTGCTTCAAAGAAAGTCTATACATTATTTGCATTCCCAGTCCCTTCTCGGGAAAATATCTAACTCCTATAGTCTCTCCCCTTTCTCCTTTGGATTTTTTAAATCATTTATACATCAAATTTGAAGAGTCACAACCCTTCACTGCTCTGGTATAACCATTTGAAATTCTATAACAGAGATTTAAAATATTTCATACAATAGTTATGCCTTTGATTTATTCCTTTTTTATATTTCCCACTCTGTACATTTTATTTTATATATTATCACTTGTTATACTTTATGTCTCCATGGATTTCTTTATTTCTTTTACTGCTTTACTATGGGCTTGACTTTTCCACCCGTGGTTATGTAGTGCCTAGCCTTGACAGCTAACCTTGATGTTTACCGCATTACCACAGTCTATGAGATGACCCACTGTGGTACCATGGTGGGCCTCCTTCGCCATAGTTGTCTTTGCTAACCGCTTCCTCCCGTTTGATTCTGGTCACCGCGATGACTATCCCCACGTTCACTGTGCTAGCGCGGTCACTAGCCTGGCTGCCAACAATATTGCGGCAGGCACCGATGATTATCTCTCCCACCTCACCACTGTTACCATGTTACCATGGTCTGTGTTCGCACCTTCTACGGCATCGTGGTATATGTCTTCGCTGCTACTCTCACTGTTGACTCACCATTCACTGCGCCACTGTGGTCTATGTCTGTACCATGCGTGGTACTGCGGTGAACCTTCAAACTCCTTGCCTTCATCCATCTCACTACTTATTGACCCTTCATTGACCTATACTACTCATTGCCTATCCACCGCAATCATCACGGTCTGTGAGATGACCACCGGTGGTACCGCGGTGGACTTACTTCATTGATTGTTGACCACTACCACGGCCACCGCAGTCTGTGGTTTAACCACGCATGGTGGCATGGTAAACACTTCATGCCACCTGCTACTTGCCACTGCCATACCGCATACCCCTTTGTGGGAGTCCATGTTAAAGTGGTAAGTAATATAGAAATGAATATAAAGGCAACGGTAAAAGTTACAATCATATTCTAAAAGGTAGTGAATGGTTTTTATGAAAAGATATAAAAAAAAATGGATTAAAATGAAGAAAAGCTTAGGATTTTTTATGGAATTTTTGGGTTCTAACAGTTTGAAATCATGAAAATTGATTGTTCTTGGTTTTTGAGGGGAAACATCACCTTTAAAAGGTACATCCTTTGCAAATTTGGGCTAATTGGGAACCCTTTTGCTAGGTAGGCTTATTGGAAGTCAAACATAGTCCAAAGAAGTCACCCCTAGTTCGAATGTATATTGTGTGGCCCTGAAAAGGGTATCTTAATTAACAATTTATTTTCCAAGTGTTTTGGGAAGTTCTTGAGAAAAGTACCTGGAACCGGGTTTGGAATACTATGAGGGGATGCATGCTCAAAGGGTGAATATTGGTGAGATCTTTGGAATCTATTTTGGAGGTTGATCTGAGATCATTTATTTGTCATTTGGAGTAGATCTCCATCCCTCTCTACATTAGTTTTGTGATTTGGCACTTTGGTGAGTGATTTTATGAAAACAATGGTAGAATCCTTGGTTTCATAACATATAGACTGCTGCCCCATTGAGTTTGGTGTTTTGGAAAAGGATTGAAGATAAGGTCATTTTTAAAAGAGGCCTAATTTGAGGCCTAGTTGGTGTATAAATCCAGTTTTGATGGAGTTGTAATAAAGAAGCCTATTGTGGATTGTATGAATTTTTGTTGTTGGTTGATTTTTTGTAGAGTTGTTTTACAGGACCTCCCCTAATTGCATCAATACATAAGGTAAGTCAATTATAGGCTCTATATTTTGGTGGAGTATGCTAGTTTCAGGTTCTGTAAGGTGTGTGCATGTTGTTTTGTGTAGGGGAAAACAAGAATCCATCATTTGGTTGTTGTCCTCTCAAGAAATACAAAAGTTGACTCCTTGTGAAAAATGATGTTATGACTGCAATAATTAAAGAGCCTAATGGATCAGTGGTTTGTGAATGTGTATTTGGTTTATTTCAATCAATAACATGCTGATTATAGTTTCTTGGATGTTTGGATAAAGGTTGGTAGTTACCTTCTATGATTTTTTGTTATTTTGCCATGCAAGTTACATCATTGAGTTCTTGAATTAGTGAATCATGAATGAATTGAATGGCTCTGAGTTTCTAATCATGTTTATGCTATGTTACAATCAATTTTATGATGGTTAATCTATTTTTGATTCTGACAAATATTTCAAGCCAAGTTATAATGTTTTGTGGAAATATGAAATCAAGTGAAATTGAAGGATTTTGATGAAAAGATGACTGAGTTTGTTGGTTGATCTTCTTCAATTTAAGTTAGGGTCATAAGTACCCTTGATGATTTGTGGATCTTGGTAGATTCTCTGCATCAAGTTTAAAATGGTAATTGGCAAGTGTATATAATTGTGTAATTTAAAATGTGCATTGACAAGCTAAGGTTATAATTACAAACAAACAATGATCAACATGGAATATGCAAAACAACAAAAATAAAAGGAAGCCATAATAGAGTGAAAGAAAATTTATAAGTAATTCACATACCTAAAAAACTAGACTTTTAAATGGAGAAGTTCAACCCAATTATGTAACCTTAGCTTCTTCTTTCTTCAAACTCCACAACAATTTGACTTTTTAAAAATATTATTCCCCTCCAAACATCAATTTTGTATCAGTTTTCAATGGAATTCAAACTTGAATTGATATTGTATGTCTTTCAACATGAAAAATATACTATTTCATGCAAAGGTGGTAGAAATATCATGGAAAAGGTGGTGGAATGCTAAAAAGATGCTTGCACACTTCACAACATCATCAAAAAGCTATGTTTTGTCAGAGCACACGTAGAACCAAGAGAATATGTAGAACGTGGGCCTTGAGATCACAGGTATATTGCGTTTTTTTACCATTTTTAGTGGAATACAAAATGTGCTCACATTATAATGCGAGAGTGTTATTTCTTGCTAAAATGGTAACATCTCTACTTCTTCAAAACATGCCCATGTTATATGAAATATGGTTTTTTCAATAGATTTTTTTCTCCCTCTTTGTCTATACCCTCTATCATAATTCTATATCTCTCTCATGTACCCTTATAGTAGAGGAGATAGAGGTGTGTGTGTGTGTGTGTGTGTGTGTGTGTGTGTGTGTGTGTGTGTGAGAGAGAGAGAGAGAGAGAGAGAGAGAGAGAGAGAGAGAGAGAGAGAGAGAGAGGACAAATATATAGTGGAGAGGGAGGTAGGGTTGAGGGTTTAAGGGTTTTAGAGTTTAAGGGGTCAACATTAAAGGTAGAGGGTGTATGGTTGAGAGAAAGAGAGAGTGGGAGAGAAGGAGAAAGAGAAAGTGGAAGAGAGAGAGAGAGAGAGAGAGAGAGAGAGAGAGAGAGAGAGAGAGAGAGAGAGGGAGAGAGAGGGAGAGTGGGAGAAGAAAGAGAGTGGGAGAAAGTGGGAGGAGTGGGGAGAGAAATGAAATTGAGGTTAAGAGGATTAGAGAGAGGGAGAGAGAGGGAGGGAGAGGGAGGGAGATGGAGAGGGGTGAGAAAGATGAGTGGGAGATATGGAGATGGGGAGGGAGAGAGGGGGAGGAGTGGGAGAAAAGAGAGTGGGAGAGAAAAGAGGGAGAGAGGGAGAGGGAGGGAGAGGAGCCAGGGAGAGATAGAGAGGGAGAGAGAGAGAGAGGGAGGGGGAGGGGGAGGGAGAGAGAGAGAGAGAGAATGAGAGAGTGGAAGAGATGGAGATAGAGAGCAAGGGAGAGATGGGGAGAGTGGGAGAAAGAGAGACTAGAAGAGAACATGAGAGGGAGAGAGGGGGAGAATGGGAGAAAGAGAGAGTGGTAGAGGGTGAGAGTGGGAGAAATTGAGGGTGGGAGAGAGAGAGAGAGAGAGAGAG
>CM021102.1:169443735-169679359 GCA_007115665.2 Sequoiadendron giganteum
GAGAGAGAGAGAGAATGAGAGAGTGGAAGAGATGGAGATAGAGAGCAAGGGAGAGATGGGGAGAGTGGGAGAAAGAGAGACTAGAAGAGAACATGAGAGGGAGAGAGGGGGAGAATGGGAGAAAGAGAGAGTGGTAGAGGGTGAGAGTGGGAGAAATTGAGGGTGGGAGAGAGAGAGAGAGAGAGAGAGAGAGAGAGGGGGAGGCTGAGACACACAGAGAGGGAGGGAGAGAGAGGGAGAGTGGGAGAAAGAGAGACTAGGAGAGAGTGGGAGAGGGAGAGAGGGGCAAAGTGGGAGAAAGAGATATTGGGAGAGAGTGGGAGAGTGGAAGAAAGAGAGAGTGGTAGAAAGTAGGAGAGTGGGAGAGTGGGAGAAAGAGAGAGTGGTAGAAAGTAGGAGAGTGGGAGAGAGGGAGAGTGGGAGAGAGACAGAGGGTAGAGGGTAGAGGGTTAAGAGTTAAGGGAGAGAGAGGGAGAGAAATAGGGAGAGAGAGGGAGAGAGGGAGGGAGAGGGGGAGGGGAGAAAGAGATAGTGGGAGAGATGGAGATAAAAAGGGAGGGAGAGAGTGGGAGAAAGAGAGACATAGAGAGAGTGGGAGAGGGAGAGATGGGGAGAGTCGGAGAAAGAGAGAGTGGGAGAAAGTGGGAGAGTGGGAGAGTGGGAGAAAGAGAGAGTGGGAGAAAGTGGGAGAGTGGAAGATAGGGAGAGTGCGAGAGAGATAAAGGGTAAAGGATTAAGAGTTAGATGGAGAGAGAGGGAGAGAAAGAGGGAGAAAGAGGGAGAGAGAGAGGAAAAGCGAGAGGGGGAGAGATGGAGATAGAGAGCGAGGGAGAGAAAGACTGGGAGAGAGATAGTGGGTAGAGGGTTAAGAGTTAAGGGTTTAAGGGTTAAGGGCTTAAAGGGTTAAGGGTTAAGGATAGAGAAATAAAGGGTAGAGGGTTAAGAGTTAAGGGTATAAGGGTTAAGGGTTTAAAGGGTTAAGGGTTTAAGAGTTAAGGGTTTAAAGGGTTAAGGGTTTAGGGATAGGGGTTTAAAGGGTTAAGGGTTAAGGATAGAGGGGAGAGAGAGGGACTGAGAGAGAGATAGAGGGTAGAGGGTTAAGAGTTAAAGTTTTAAGGGTTAAGGGTTTAAAGGGTTAAGGGTTTAAGGGTTAAGGGTTTAAATGGTTACGGGTTAAGGGTTTAAATGGTTAAGGGTTAAGGGTTTAAGGGTAAAGGGTTTAAAGGGTTAAGCGTTAAGGGTTTAAAGGGTTAAGGGTTAAGGGTTAAGGGTTTACAAGGTTAAGGGTTCAAGATAAAGGGGAGAGAGAGAGGGATTGGGAGAGGGATAGAGGGTATAGGGTTAAGAGTTAAGGGTTTAAAGGGTTAAGGGTTAAGGATTTAAAGGGTTAAGGGTTTAATCCCTCAACCCCTATAACATCATCCCTCAACCCCTATACCCTCTTAATCCCTTAACCCTCAACCCTTCAACTCTAATCCCTCAACCCCTATACCCTTGAATTCCCTCAAACCTCAACCCTCAACTATTTATCCTAATCACTCAACCATTATACCCTATTAATCCCTAAACCCTCAACCCTTAACCCTTAAACCCTAATACCTCAACCCTTATAACCTCTTAATCCCTCAACCCTCAACCCTCAACCCTTAAACCCTAATCCATCAACCCCTATAACCTCTTAATCCCACAACCCTCAAACCTCAACCCTTAAACCCTAATCCCTCAACCCCTATAAAATCTCAATCCCTCAACCCTCAACTTTCAACCCTGAACACCTATACCCTCTTAATCCCTCAACCGTCATCCCATAAACCATAATCCATCAACTCATATACCATATTAATCCCTCAACCCTCAACCCTCAACCCTTAAACCCTAATCCATCAACCCCTAAACCATCTTAATCCCTCAACCCTCAACCCTTAAACCCTAATCCCTCAACCCCTATACCCTCTTAATCCCTCAACACTCAACCCTTACACCCTAATCCCTCAACCCCTCTACCCTCTTAATCCCTCAACCCTCAACACTTAAACCCTAATCCCTCAACCCCTATACCCTCTTAATCCCTCAACCCTTAACCCTTCAACCCTAATCCCTCAACTCTTATACCCTCTTAGTCTCTCAACCCTCAACCCTCAACCCTTAAACCCTAACCCCTCAACCCCTATACCCTCTTAATCCCTCAACCCTCAACCCTTCAACCCTAATCCCTCTCAATCCCTCAACCCCTATAACTTCTTAATCCCTCAAACCTCAACCCTTAAACCCTAATCACTCAACCCCTATACCCTCTTAATTTCTCAACCCTTAACCCTCAACCCTTAAACCCTAATCCCTCAACCTGTATACCCTCTTAATCCCTCAACCTTCCACCCTCAACCCTTAAACCCTAATCTCCCAGCCCCTATAACCTCTTAATCCCTCAACCCTCAACCCTCAACCCTTAAACCCTAATCCATCAACCACTATAACCTCTTAATCCCTCAACCCTCAACCCTCAAACCTTAAACCTTAATCCCTCAACCCTTATACCCTCTTAATCTATCAACCCTCAACACTCAACCCTTAAACCCTAATCCCTTAACCGGTAAACCCTCTTATTCCCTCAACCCTCAACCCTCAACCCTTAAACCCTAATCCCTCAACCCTTATAACCTCTTAATCCCTCAACCCCTATAACCTCTTAATCCATCAAACCTCAACCCTCAACCCTTGAACACTAATCCATCAACCACTATACTCTCTTAATCCCTCAACCCTCAACCCTTAAAAACTAATCCCTCAACCCTTATACCCTATGAATCCCTCAACTCTCAACCCTCAACCCTTAAAACTTAATCCCTCAACCCCTATAACATCTTAATCCATCAACCCTCAAGCCTCAACCCTTAACCCTCAACCCTTAAACCCTAATCCCTCAACCCCTATAGCCTATTAATCCCTCAACCATCAACCCTTAACCCTTAAACTCTAATCCCTCAACCCTATACCCTCTTAATCACTCAACCCTCAATCCTCAACCCTTAAACTGTAATCCCTCAATGCTTATAACCTCTTAATCCCTCAACCATCAACCCTTAAACCCTAATCCCTAAAAACCTATTCCCTCTTAATCCCTCAATCCTCAACCCTTAAACCAAAATCCCTCAACCCTATACCCTCTTAATCCCTCAATGCTCAACCCTCAACCCTTAAACCCTAATCCATCAAACCTGATTGGGATTTTTAAATTCTGAAGGAAGGAGGCTAGGGTTTTAGGGTTTAAAGTTACCCAAGGTGATGTGAATTATCAAATTTGGAAACCCTCTTGTTATGTTTAAATAGTGACTTGATACCGAAGGTAACCAGTCACTTAAGTGATCTAGTTGAGCCCTTTCCTCCGTGCTCTTACCAACCCCTTTCACCTAGCCTGTAGGTCTTTTTCCATCACCGCAGCTTAATATTTTATAACGCCAAGGGTTTTACCGGCCGGTCCCACTTGAATATTCTAATGTTTGTGCATGCTATTTGGTTAACCATTTGATCATGGGTTTTGATCTAGACCATTTCTCACAAATATCATAGGTTTTCCTGCTGATGTCACTAAGAGGTGCGAGGTCTACAAGATGATGCCATTTGGCATGTATGGAGGGGTGGGTTTTTTTCCCGAGGTGCCAAGGATGCCAAGTGGCCGTATTTTAACCAACGAGGGTTTTAATTATGGGTTTAATAATAGTTCTCCCTCGTAGACCTCGCATGAGCATGGTAAATGCCTCAAAAGTACCATGAGGTCTACGAAAGGGTGACACATGGCCTGGTTCTTGGAGCGATAGGGCTAAATGGGACCCACTGTCTGGTTGCGACCTCCTGTTTTCATGGGTTTTGATTGGCTGTGGTTTTTCAAGGAACTGAGGTGGATTTTCAACACTTGATTGACTCAATCTTAGTCGTCCTACCTGCCATGTCTATTCTACATCAATTGTGCAGTTTCAGAGAAATGACTAATCATCTGTGTGATGAGCCTTCACACTCTGAAGCTTATTTTATTTAATGGCTTGAGCATTTCAGAGGATTTTCTCTTGATTTTCTATAGCGTGTGAGTGATGCCCTCCTGATAGAAGTAATTATGGTGGCTACGTCAGCCACTTATGGCTCAAATTCTTTTTTTTCATTCAACCAATTAATATCCCTCACACCAATTCACTCTATAAATGCTTGCTAGAGTGACACAGTGTTATCATTATATTTTTTGAGTTGTTTTGTTTGTAGGTGGTGGTTATTCTCCTATTTTCTATGAAGCTATGGATAATTCTATAGGGCATAGGAGTGCTCGAGTAGGAGCCAGGAGGTCACTAATTAAGAAGGAGCAACCTGCTCCCAAAACACTTGAGGTCACTACTAAGAGTGCTGAAAAAAGGCCAGAGAGTTGTGCATCCCCTATGTTAATTTCGTCACATTCTAATGATAACAGGTCCGAGACTGACTCAAATCACCGGTGTTACCTGGCGGATTTGACCGAGCTCGTGGGAGTGAACGAGGAGGCCCTTGCAGTCAAACCAATAACTACAGTGGCACCAAGCTAGGTTGTTGGATGTGGCGCTAATTTGGCTGGAGAAATGAAGGTGGTTCCTCTTTTGACTGAGGTGACAACTCGAAGTGGTTGATTGTATTGGGGCCATGTGTCTACTTAGTGGTTGTTGGTGTTGGGTCTACTAGGTGGTGTTTTTTTGGTATTTCATCTTGTTGATGTGGACGTGCACGTGCCTGACACACTTTTTGTTTTTTGTCTGACTGGTTACTATGTAACCATTTTTTGATTCCTCGGATCATGCACCTTGTTATCCAATGATGAGGAATGTGAATTCAAATTTCATTCAAAATGAAATTCAATTTTGAAATTAACAATGTAGCCTAATGCTTTGTTGCTCTCTTGTCCTATAAAGGAGATTTCACGGCTCATTGTTAGTGTCAAGATTTTGGATCCATAAGGTTTTGAGTATGTACAGTAAGTTTTATTGCAGGATTTTGAAGGTATTATTTAGGAAATCATTCTGGGTCGGGAATAATATGAAATAAGTATTCTAAACTTTTGTAATTACTGATATCGAAATAAATCTAAAAGAATTAAGACAATTTTCTCTCTTGTGTATGTGTCATGGATTATGAATGGATTTATCAAGGGTTTGTTCATTCAGTTTCAATGGTGTATTTGAAAGTGTAACTTGTTCTCCTACTTTAACTTAATGAGTTCATCAAATGCTTGAAAAAAAATTGCATGTTTATGGTCATATGCTCAAGATTCACTAAGGAGTATTTTTTTAATATACTAAAAGATCTCATAGTAGCAAAGCATTATGGTGATAATTTCATAATATCTATATTATGTTTTATATGACTCCTGCCTAATGAATGAGGCACTAGATAGTGTCGGTAAAATTCTTTTAGGTGTAGGACTGTG
Organism: Sequoiadendron giganteum; assembly: GCA_007115665.2. Classification (NCBI taxonomy): domain Eukaryota; kingdom Viridiplantae; phylum Streptophyta; class Pinopsida; order Cupressales; family Cupressaceae; genus Sequoiadendron; species Sequoiadendron giganteum. The sequence continues at coordinate 169,449,176 of CM021102.1, forward strand.
GCTCTGAGCATGGTGATTCAATATCTAAACATTTTAACAAATATCAAATGCTATCTCTTTTGAGATATAAATCTTATGATAATTTTTAGTCTCGTTTCTTTGGGAAATCTGTTATTATTGCTAGGTTTTACCACAACCAAGGTAATTGTTGTCTGATGTGTGTGTAGCGATTGCATATGTAAGAATAAGTGTTATTATAAGTCATAGAACAATCTTATGAACACATGAAGGTTTACCCACCTTGGTCTCATAGAGCCAAAAGTGTAGGAGATGTTAGTCTTTGACTAGATCACATTAGTTGGCCACTAGCCTTTGTATTTCTTTATAATAGAGCTTGGCTACCTCTTAGAGAATTGGAAATCCTAGGTGGGAAAAAACCCCAACAAAACCCTCTAACCTCTTAATCCCTCAAACCTTAACTATCAACCCTTAAAACCTAATCCCTCAACCCATATACCCTATTAATCCCTCAACCCTCAACCCTTAAACCATAATTCCTCAACCCCTGAAACATTCAACCCTAATCCATGAACCCCTATACCCTCTTAATCCTTACACCCTCAATCCTTAAACCCTAATCCATCAACACCTATACCCTCTTAATCCCTCAACCCTCAACCCTTAAACTCTAATCCCTCAACCCCTATACCCTCTTAGCCCCTCAACCCTCAAACCTTAAGCCCTCATCCCTCAACCCCTAATCCCTCTTAATCCCTCAAATGTCAACTCAAACCTTAAACCCTAAAACCTCAACACCTATACCCTCTTCATCCCTCAACCCTCAACCCTAAACCCTTAAACCCTAATCCTTAACACCTCAACCCTTAAACCCTAATCCCTCAACCCCTATACCTTCTTAATACCTCAACCCTCAACCCTCAACCCTTTAAACCTAATCCCTTAAACCCTATAACCTCTTAATCCCTCAACCCTCGACCCTTAAACCCTAATCCATCAACTGCTATACCCTCTTAATCCCTCAACTTTCAACCCTTAAACCCTAATCCCTCAACCCCTATACCCTCTTAGTCCCTCAACCCTCAACCCTTAAACCCTAATCCCTCAACCCCTAATCCCTCTTAATCCCTCAACCCTTATAACCCCTTAATCCATCAAACATCAGCCCTCAACCCTTAAACCCTAATCCCTTAACCCTATACCCTCTTAATCCCTCAACCCTCAATCCTCAACCCTTAAACCCTAATCCATCAACCCCTCAACCATTAAACCCTAATACCTCAACCCTTATACCCTCTTAGTCCCTCAACCCTCAACCTTAAACCCTAATCCTTCAACCCCTATACCCTCTTAATCCCTCAACCCTCAACCCTTAAACCATAATCCCTCAAACCTCAACCCTTAAACACTAATCCCTCAATGCCTATACCCTCTTAATCCCTCAACTCTCAACCCTCCACCATTAAACCCTAATCCCTCAACTCCTATACCCTCTTAATCCCTCAACCTTCAACCCTCAACACTTAAATCCTAATCCCTCAACTCCTATAACCTATGAATCCCTCAACCCTCAACTCTTAACCCTTAAACCCTAATCCTTCAACCCCTATAACCTCTTAATCCCTCAACCCTCAACCCTCAACCCTCAACCCTCAAACCCTAATCCCTCAACCCCTATTTCCTCTTAATCCCTCAACCCTTAAACCCTAATCCCTAAACCCCTATACCCTCTTAATCCCTCAATCCTTAAATCCTAATCCCTCAACCCTTAAACCCTAATCCCTCAACCCTTGTACCCTCTTAATCCTTCAACCCTCAACCCTCAACCGTTAAATGCTAATCCCTGATCCCCTATACCCTCTTAATCCCTACACCCTCAACCCTTAAACCCTAATCCCTCAACCCCTATACCCTCTTAATCTCTCAACCCCTATACCTTCTTAATACCTCAACCCTCAACCCTCAACCCTTCAACCCTAATCCCTTAAACCCTATAACCTCTTAATCCCTCAACCCTCAACCCTTAAACCCTAATCCATCAACCGCTATACCCTCTTAATCCCTCAACTCTCAACCCTTAAACCCTAATCCCTCAACCCCTATACCCTCTTAGTCCCTCAACCCTCAACCCTTAAACCCTAATCCCTCAACCCCTAATCCCTCTTAATCCCTCAACCCTTATAACCTCTTAATCCCTCAAATGTCAGCCCTCAACCCTTAAACCCTAATTCTGTAACCCCTATACCCTCTTAATCCCTCAACCCTCAATCCTCAACCCTTAAACCCTAATCCATCAACCCCTCAATCATTAAACCCTAATACCTCAACCCTTATACCCTCTTAATCCCTCAATGCTCAGCCTTAAACCCTAGTCCTTCAACCCCTATACCCTCTTAGTCCCTCAACCCTCAACCCTTAAACCATAATCCCTCAAACCTTAACCCTTAAACACTAATCCCTCAATTCCTATACCCTCTTAATCCCTCAACTCTCAACCCTCCACCATTAAATGCTAATCCCTCAACCCTCAACCCTCAACAATTAAATCCTAATCCCTCAACCCCTATAACCTATGAATCCATCAACCCTCAACTCTCAACCCTTAAACCCTAATCCTTCAACCCCTATAACCTCTTAATCCCTCGACCCTCAACCCTCAACCCTCAACCCTTAAACCCTAATCTCTCAACCCCTATTTCCTCTTAATCCCTCAACCCTCAACCCTCAACCCTTAAACCCTAATCCATAAACCCCTATACCCTCTTAATCCCTCAATCCTTAAATCCTAATCCCTCAATCCTTAAACCCTAATCCCTCAACCCTTGTACCCTCTTAATCCTTCAACCCTCAACCCTCAACCCTTAAATTCTAATCCTTGATCCCCTATACCCTCTTAATCCCTACACCCTCAACCCTTAAACCCTAATCCCTCAAGCCCTATACCCTCTTAATCCCTCAACCCTCAACCCTTAAACCCTGATTCCTCAACCCCTATACCCTCTTAATCCATGAATTCTCAACCTTCAACCCTTAAACCAAAATCCCTCAACCCCTATGTCATCTAAATCCCTCATCCCTCAACCCTCAACCCTCAACCCTTCAACCCTAATCCCTCAACACCTATAATGTCTTAATCCCTCAACCCTCAACCCTCAACCCTTAAACCCTAATCCCTCAACCCCTATACCCTCTTAATCCCTGAACCTTCAACCCTCAACCCTTAAATCCTAATCCCTCAACCCCTATACCCTCTTAATCCCTCAACCCTCAACCCTCAACCCTCAACCCTCAACCCTCAACCGTCAACCCTTAAACCCTAATCTTTGAAACCCTATACCCTCTTAATCCCTCAACCCTTAAACACTATTCCCTCAATTCCTATTCCCTCTACCCTAATCGCCTAACCCTATACCCTCCATCCTGTACCCTCAACCTTAAAACCTCAACCCTTAAACTGTCTACCCTCTACCCTATAACCTCTTAATCCGTCAACCCTAAATCGTCAACCCTTAAACCCTCTACCCTCTACCATCAATCCTCTACCCTCTACCCTCAACCATAATCCCCCAACCCTTAAACCCTTAAACCCACTTAGTAAACTCTCTACCCTAATCTGTCAACCCTTAAACCCTTAAACACTCAACCCTAAACCCTAAACCCTCAACCCTTAAACCCTAAACACTTACACCCTCTACCCTCTACCCTCTACCCAATACCCTCTACCCTAAACCCTAATCCCTCATCCCTAATCCCTCAACCCTTACACCTCTAAATCCAAGAAAACTCTCTACCCTAATCCCTAAACCCTCAACCCTTAAACCCTCAACCCTCTACCCTCAACCGTTAAACCCTAATCCCTCAACCCCTATAACCTCTACCCTATAAATTGGACCCTCAACCCTAAACCATTGACCCTATACCCTCAACCCTCAACCCTCAACCTTAAACCATCAATCCTCAACCTTGAACCCTCAACCCTTAAAACCTAAACCCTTAAACCCTCTACCCTCTACCCTATACATTAAACCCTCAACCCTCAATTATGAACCCTCAACATTTAATACCTCAATCATCAATCCTTAAATCCTAAACCCTCAACCCCTATACCCTCTACCCTTTACATTGGACCATAAACCTAATCCTTATACCATCTACCCTCAGACCTATACCCTAAACCCTCTACCCTCAACCCTAATCCCTTAACCATAAACCCTTCAACCCTAAACCCTCAACCCAATACCCTCTACCATCAACCCTATTCTCTCAACCCTCAACCCTATAGGTCCTCCACCCTATACCCTCAACCCCTATCTCTTTATCTATACATTTTGCCTCTCCCTCCCTCCTTCCCTCCTACGCTCTCTAATTGTCTCTATCTACCCTCTCCCTCTTTCTACGTACCTCTCATTCAATCAATCCCTACCACCCTCTCTTTCTCCCTCTATCCATCTGTCTCAATTTCCCTCCCACTCTCTCCCATTCCATCTCTCCCTCTCTCTCATGTCTCTCCCTCCCACCCCCCCTTTCTCTCAGGTCTCTCCCTCTAGAAACCTACCTAGGTAGCTCTCTCTCTGTCTCTCTCCCCTCTCTCTATCTATCCCTCCCACCCTACCTAGATAAGTCCCTCTCACTCCACCCCCCTCTTTCTCTACCTCTATCTAGTCACTCCCTCCCACACCCTCTCCCTCTCTATCCCACTCTATTTCTCTCACACTCCCTCTCACCCCCCTCACACTCTCAAGTCTCTCCCTTTGTAACCCTACCTACATAACTCTCTCTTTCTATATGTCTCTCTCTCTCCCCTCTCTCTCCCTCTCTCTCAATTATCTCTCTCCCATACCCTCTCTCTCTCTCTCTCCCTCCCTCTATGCCTCCCACCATACCTATCTAAGTCCCTCTCACTCCAACCCCTTCTCTCCCAATCCCTCTCTTAAACTCTCACTTCCACCCCCTCTCCCTCTCTCTAGACTCTCTCTCTCTTAAAATTCTCCCTCCCTCTAAATACATATGTAAACACATACATACTTACATACATACAAGTATAATACATATGTACACACAATCCTACATCCATACAAGCATACATAAATATATGTGTAGATACAATATTACATAGATATAGGCATACATAGAATATACATGCATTGATACATACAGACATACATACATACATACAAGCATGCATACATGCATACATACATGACATAAAAGCGTACATATACATACAAATATATCAGAATAAATTCAATAGACAGACATTTAACATAAAGGATTACATAACACGAGTGTGCTATAATGCGCTCGCATTATGTCTTAGTTGACATGTTTCTCGCAGAAGAAAAAAGCCATGTCAAAACTGAGATATAATGCAAGTGTGTTATAATGCGCTTGCGTTATGTCCTTATTTGGGAATCCCCAAGCCTTAGGATTGATATTTTCCTTGGAATAGAAACCCAGAGGCTTGGAGGGCATTCCCAATGATCATAGACGTGTTTTTACAAATTCTACCATATTTCACATAATCAAGTTTGTGCTCACTGTCAGGATTGCACCTGGTTCAATATAAGAGAAATCGAACATCTAGGTAATGTTACATTCTCTCTTAGCTATCCAACGATGTAATTATTTTAAATTTATAACAATGTTAATCCTTTCATCCATAATTTCTTTTGTTTGTATGTCTCTTTTTTTGAAAAAAACAATGTTTGGTGTTTTTCATTATAAATTAATTGATCATCAAAATTTGAAATAAATTACATTTTTATAAACTAGACTCCATTCTAAATTTTTTTTATAAAAAAAGTTCAATTATTTTCCAAAATTTGTATGGGTAGCACAACCAAAATTCTATTTTTCAAGAAGTTTACACTTCGAAAATTAGTAAAAAATCAAATATTATTAAAAAATTATCAGAAAAATCATGCATCAACTACATACTATTAGCTAACTTTTGACCATTGCGATTATAAAATTACTAAAAAAAAATTCTTCGTCTGAGGGTTGTACAAGAGTTGCTATGTTATGTTTTTCTGACAAAAACATCACCAATCTATGTACATCCCTCTTTTGAACCCCTTAATCTCAACTATTTTAAAAATAAATTAGTAGTTTAGAAAGTAGACTTGGAGCACTTTGATCCTTGTTTTTGTTCCATCTCAAAAAAATTTAGTGTAAGTATCCTCAATTTCACGTCCAAGGTCAGTATTTCCTGATTTTACAAAAACGTTGTCCACTTAAGTCCCCTTTTTGGGAACCATCTTGGTGCACTTACCCTTGCTTTAAAGTCCTTGGAAAGAAGGGTTCTTATTAATGTTGTATTTATTAAGTCAAAATAATTTGTACTTTCATTTGAAAATTTTATTGTTTGAAGTTAATGCTCAAATCAATTTTAATTAAATAACTTGATCTTCACATGATTTGGCTTTTTTGTAGTAAAAGGGATTTCGTTTCCACAAGGAATTTGCAAAAATTGAAGTGAAGAAAACAATCTTTAGAGGATCTTGAGTTGAAAGTGGGCCTTGAAATTGAACTTAACAAAATCATTTTTAAGTGCTAATTGTAATAATCTAGAGCTTCCATTTTCTACTTTCATTTTCTATTTTACGCCAACTCACTTCTTTTTAGAGCTTGGAATTAACCATTGATTTTCTTTTTTTCAAAGTTGGTTAAAATTGAACCTTAGAAACTCACTAGAATTTCAATTTGGTCTAAAATCGAACAATCAACTTCACACTTCATCTTGGTGCTATAAAATGAATACATTACTTCTTTTGGAATCTAAAATGAAAAAGTGTATTCTATGTTTTGTAATCCCTTATCCAAAGTAATATCATTTAAAAAGACGTAAGAGCTTCTCTCACGCATCACGATGATCTTGAGAATCAAAAGGCTTTTTTGTGATATTAAGTTGTATAAGTGATTGCCTCCACACTTCAATTTGGATTCTTAAAATTGAACAAATCTTGCGAGTGTGAGGAAAAGGTATTGTTTGTGCTCCCACCTAAATGCATTAGGTGGTCGAACTACAGATACACTCCTCCGTTATTGTTCACCCTTAGAGAGATTACCTTGGTGGGAAAAAGTACTCACCCCAAGGGAACGAATCAAACCGCTAATGAGCTAAACGTCAAGCTACTCCCAATTGGTATATAAATTCAAATCTTGAGGAAATCTCATCATTACAGGAGCTCCTATGGACAAGCAGGTGATACTCTTTACATGAGTTGATCTTGCCTTTCGTGTGGCATTTTGAACGGGTGCCTTGATTAAGAGCCATAATTGTGTAAAAGCCAAAATCCTTATCTATTCATTGATGCAAGAACAATTGTTCTAAAGTTTTCCCACATTTTTACAACTATTGGTAGAGATGAGAATTATGCCATGGAAGAGCCAAAATCCTTATCTATTTGTTGATACAAGAATGATTATTATAAAGTTGTCCAACATTTTTAGGGCTCTTGGTAGAGATGAGAAGTATGCCATGGGAGTTTCATGGGTACTGATGCTTGGCTAACCCAAGAAGCGAGTGCACTGTAAGGGGGAGCCTGTGTGGTCAAGCATCTAATCATTTGCTAAGAGTAAGGATATGTGCAGGATCATGATGGGCCAAAAAGTGGCGATATGATGGGTATGTGGCTGATGACTCTCTTTTTACCCAAAATTGATGAAACGAAAAGGGTTTTTAAAGGAGATTCTTAGCTTTCCACCAATATAAATTATGCTTTACTTTCAATTTAATAAATAATTAATATTCATTTTCTATTTGAATTATGAATAAATTCCTGATTGATAGGTTGATTGAAAAACATCTATAACTTTCAAATGGTATCACATTTTTTGAATACAAAATATGCGTCACATTCTATGCTTCACATAATATAGGATTAAAACAAATAAAATTGAATTTCATGAAGTTTTCACCAAGTTAAGGTGGTCAGACATACGCGTTTTTCTATTTTTAAAAATTTGTAATAAAAAAATCATAATTAATTATTTACTTGGAAAAAAATTACAAAAAAATATGCATCACAACGGGACATGAGTCCTCTACTTATATAAAAAATCTCATAAAAAAATATTATCATTTTATTGTGATTAGGGTGGTCAGAAAGACACCTTCTTATTTTTCACTGAAATTTAAGTACTACTGAACTGATATTTCAAATTTTTACCAAACAGATTTTAAAAATAAATAAATAAACATAGTAGTTTAGAAACTAAATTCAATTTTCTATAGATTCTATTCTTACATATTTTTGAAATAATATATATAACTTATTCAAATTTTTACGTCAAGTTACCTAACTCTGATTTTTTTGAATTTTTTGCACTTAAGGGCCTATTTTTTCCATGATGATCCTACACATACCCGTAAGCGTAGCTGGATTATTCCAAGTGGGAACTCAACAAATATTTCCTCTTTCATCCTAGGATTGTACATATTATTGGAATTAAAAAAACACTTTTCCTAGGTCTCAAAAAATTTGGAAACAAACATTCACAAAATTTTCAAAATTTCAAACCCTTTAGGGGGAGAAAATACCTTTGACGAATCCAAGTGCTCTTGCTTGCCCTAGGGATTTCATCCTTAAAGGTTTCTAAGTATTTCTATTTAATGACGATTTTCCTTTACTAAAGTTAGAATTAGGAAACTTTTTTGTTAATTTTCTTGATTCTCACATAACAGACTTTGTGGGATGATAAGAAGTTAGGACATTAGACATCTAGTTTTAAAATCTAATCAAGAGAGTGTATGTGGTAAAATTAATTTATTAAGAAAAGATAAGAAAAAATTGAACCCCACACATGTGTTCTTCCAAACGATTTCCCGAAATATCAAAATACGAAAACCAAAATCCAAAGGTCTCAGTCAAAAGGCTCACAAGAAACATTTATCCATGCTTTAGAAATTTAGAGAAAATTTGACTTTCAACTTTAACAAATGTGCATCAAAGAACAATCCTAATTTGTATGAGTTTTATCGTCAACAAAATCCAAGTATCTTTCAAAAGTTTTATTTTCTCACATAGGGAGTACCAAGCATGTTCCTCAATACTAAGGTCTTGTAGAAAGGAGTTTTACCTAGGAATAATCTAGGATCAAAGTCATCATTCTCATCCATCCATATAACTTTAAATCAAAATCATCTCACAAACAACTCTTGGAAATCTTGAAAACATCATTCATGCTAGACTTCTTGGAAAAATCCAAAAAATCTTGTTTGACTAGATATGTGTAGATGAATCCTTCTCCACATATTTAGTCAAATTATCAAACCTTGTGAACAAGTCTACCTCTTGATAACATCTAACATCTTGAGGTTTATAAGTTCATTATCCAAAAGAAAAATCAAATCAAAATCATCTTGTTTGGCTAGGGGTGTTTAGATGAATCCTTCTTTACATGCTTAGTCAAATTATCATCTTGTGTACAAGTTTACTCTAGGACAACATCCAACTTATTAGAGTTTATGAGTTCACTATCCAAATCAAAATCCAATCAAGCCAAGGTTCCAATGAAATCAAACCAAATAAAATCAAATCAAGTCCTAAAGTCTAGTATCTCCTTCAATATTTCTCAAAGATTTCAATCACCCACACCATCCATCCTCCATTTTTTTCATCCGCATCCCTTGATCCTTAAAGAAAACTTGGATTATCTTCTTTTAGCCTAAATTTTAGACCAATCTAAGGTGTTAGAGGTTCATCTCTTACATTCCTAAACATTGATCCCTATTTTATGCTTCAAACTCAATCTCAATACAAGAAAAACATGGAGCAAAATAAGGAAACATCGACTTCAAGAAATTTGATTCAAACTGCAATATAATTCAACCCAATGATATCCATTGACCTCCAAAATAATCCTCCTCCAATACCTCAAAATACTTAAGAGGGAGGTCAATTAGAGGACATCACTAAAAATGTATTAGTGATGACACAAGATTAAATTATTGAAATGGTTCAAAATCCTGAGACTCGTAGAATTGTCAATGCCATGATGAGGCTCAATTCCTCCCAATACATGTTTGAGTTGGAAAAAGAAGGAGCTAAAATCCCCTCTAATTATGATGTAAACACCCTTGTGGAGAAACATCATGGGATCATGCGTTAAATCCCATCTACACCTCCACATCAAAGCATCACCCAAAGCATCCTACAAATCATATCATCCATTGCTCCAACTCCGCCAATTGTCAACAAGGGAAGCTCATTGCTTCATGCAATTTAAGCCCATCCCCTTGTGAATAACCAAGATTTTGATGCAAACATCGTATTAGCCAATCCATCCAATTGAATCCATTGCACCCATACATTTTTCTTGCATTTCATGATCCTACCCATCCATCCTCTTTTCACGCAACATTGGTTTATCCTCTCAACATGCAAACTTCTCTCCCCATGACCTCACAAGGAGAAGGTAAATTGTTTGTAGTAGGGGGAATCTTTGATCCTTCATCATCATTTTCATCTCTTTAATGGAATGCACCACCTGTTTTCCCACTATTTCTACCTTTTCCATTAACATCTACATCACCCCTTGGGTAAGGCCTTCCCCCTTTACCCCTCACGAATCAAAAAAATTTGAGCAATCCTCCAATAATAAATTAAAACATCATACTGAATCCTCCCATCTTGTAATTGATATCGCACGAATAGGTGGAAACCATCCAAGTAACCCCAACAATCAACACATCATCTACTATTCCCAAGTATCTCAAAACATGGTCTCCCAAGGACCAAGCATCTTGATTACGCCATCCACCGCCCAAACCCGAATCATCAATACAATGGTCCCTCTCATCACAACAACCAACACTATTCCTAATCAACCACCACCACCACCAAAACCCAACATGCTAAATGAATTTAGCATCATGTTCTAAGTAGCTCAACAAGCCGCCTATCAAAAGGCACTTCAGCAAATCCAAAATCAACAAGTTGTACAACTAGCTTCCCAGCAAGTGCAAGCACAATTAGCAGCACAATAGGTGTAATATGCTGCCCAAGCCCAAGATTTAATGCAACAACAACAATCCTCCCAAACTACACAAGTAGCTCAAGCCGCTCAAGCCACATAGGCTACCCAGGTTGAATAAGGAGCCCAACAAGCATAGGATCAAGCTCAAGCCCAATATCAAGCTCAACAAGCGCAAGCACAAGCTCAATACCAGACACAATTGCAAGCAACCCTGCAACAGTATCAAGCACAACAATAAGCAACTCAATAGCAAGCCCAACAACAAGATTTTTTGGCACAACAACAATAAGACCAACAACAAGCTCTATTTGGACAATAGCAATAGGACCAACAACAAGCATTGGTGGCACAACAACAAATACAGGCATATCAGCAAGCCTTAATTGCACAAAAAAGCTTGGAATAAAATCCATCCAACATACCTAATGCTCCACCCATCAATCAAACACCTCAACCACCTAAAAACACATTCACTCCACCTCTTGATCCACAAGAAGATGTGACCACACAAATCAAATTTCTCTCAAAGCAAGTGCTTGATCTCCAATCAAGGAAAACAACAAGGACACCCAAAAATTTGTGTCCTTATCCTTTCGATAGGAGCCTTGCAATGGTACCGTTCCCAAAAGGTTTTGAAATCCCTAAATTTGAAAAATATTGCAAGTTGAGAAATCTTGAGGATCACATCAAGGAATTCCAAGTATATTGTATGGAAATCACATATAATGATAGATATCTAATGCGGTTATTTTCTCAAAGCTTAGTTGGCTGTACAATGGAGTGGCTCTCTCACTTGCCTACCAACATCAAAACATTCCAAGAAATTGTGGATGCATTCATAAAGAATTATGCATTCAACATTGTCATGAATTTTAGTCTAGAGGAACTATCTATGCTCAAACAAGGGAAGGGGGAATCATTTGCTTCCTTCCTATAACAATGGTGATTCAAGGCCAATCAGAGCAACACATTTGTACTATTATTTCCAATCTTGAGAAAACCTTGGAATTCCATCTAAAAATGCAATGCATCACTAGTTATGACCAATTGATCCCAAGGTGCTCAACATTGAATGGGCCCTTATTTAAAAAGGGGGTACACCCACATATCTAGGACATCAAGACAATTACCCTTCCGCCAGCTATAACGAAAAACCCCGCACATGGGTAAAAAGTAGGAATGCCACTAATGATGGAGTGGTCGATGCCAAGGTCATAATCAGTGCTCCAAAACAAAATTCCCAAACATATCAGCAACCATAAAACAATAATCGCAAAAACACGCAAACCAATGAGGTATCACAACAACCACCCAACAATCAAATCAACAACCTTAATAATCAAGGGGGACAACCTCTAAAAAAAAAATATCCCCCCTGAAGGAATTTCACAACCCTTGGGGAATCAGTCGAACCCATCATGGAGAAATTGGTAAATGAGAATCTCATCACAATCCCTACCTATGAGAATTATCAAGAACCCCAAGTGAAACCACCATGGTACAATAAAAATTACCTTTGCGATTATCATAAAATGAAGGGGCACAAAATAGCCAATTGCATGAAGCTAAAAAATATAATCCAAGACCTCATCGATGATAAGATCATAAACATGGAACAACTATTAGGAAATCAAGATCTTAAGATCTACATGAATTTGATGCTGAATCATAACCAAGAAAATAAAAAAGGGAAACAAAAGTATTGTGGGCCTTTCCATTGCACCAAAAAATTGACTTGTTAATGCCCTATACAAGCGTCAGTTAAGATCCATAGGAGGCGGTAAAACCATGTCGTGAACTCAAAGGGATATGTTGGTGGTTAGTCCAACAATCCCCCCTAAGCGTCACCCAAGGGGTTCAAACCTGTGACCTGCTCTGATACCAATTGTTGGCCTTGTCATTGCACCAAAAGATCAACCTATCAATGCCAAATACAAGTGTCAATTAAGATCCACAGGAGGCGGTTAAACCATGTTGCAAACCCAAAGGGAGATGCTGGTGGTTAGTCCAACAAGTATGCCAATGTGAACCATGTGTACGATCAAGTTGTCACATCCGTAGATGAATGGGTCACTGTTATTAGCATCAAGGGAGCCAAATTTTATTGTGGATTCACCACACATGGTGGTAAAGTCACCATTGTTGGGTCATCAAAGCCACCTAGGACATCCGCCTAAAATTAGAAATCTACTCCTAATGGCTATAATGTCTTAGAATAGTTGAAAAGAACCCCCACTCAGATCTCCATCATGGAGTTACTGAATATTTCATCCACCCATAGAGAAATCCTTGAGGAAGCATTGGCTTCATCCACCATCTTTGCCAATCTTGATACTAAACAATTCCACGCTATGGTCGGAAACATTACCACCCTGAATCTCACATTTTCTAGTAAGGACTTCTAAACCCAACCATCTAACAATTGTGCACTCCACCTTAAGGTCTTGGTTTATAAAAAGAGATCAAAAGGGTCTTGGTGGATGGGGGTGTAGGTCTCAACATGAGTTATCTCAAGCTCATAAAGAACCTGAGATTCTCAAAAGATTCCATTAAAAAAGAAAAGGGCATCACAATCAGAGTGTATGATGACCAAGAAAGAGTGTCTTAGGGCACTATCCAACTCCCTATTCAAGTAGGGCCAACCATTATGGAAACCACCTATCAGGTCCTTGACCTTGATCTTCCTTATAACATCATCCTAAGGTATCCATGGATCAATGGGATGCAAGTAATTGCATCAACCTTCCATCAATGTATCAACTTCTCATTCCAAAATCAATAGGTCATAATTTATGGTGATCCTGAGCCCTTTGCCTATTGCAAAACCCTAAAAGAAAAATAACATATAATCCCTCAGATCCCAAATAATGATAAAGGCCCTCAACACCATATATAGACTTAGCTAACATCACCTCTACTTTTGGGATAAAGAAACCTGCCATTATAGATATATCTAAAATCAAGGTCATAATCCAAGAGAATAGGTGTGGGGATTACAAAATGAAGAACAAAGCCTTTATGGTAGGGGAGTTACCTCAATCCCGTAGATCCCATGGATAGACACAACCCACCAATATAAAAGCTCAAACCTTCACAGCGAATCCCTCGTGATTCAAAAGCTGGGGGGATCTAGGATGAGAAGTGGTGGATGAGAGAGACGTATCTAGTCTCCTTTATCAAGATGAGAGACCTATACCAACCCTTCCTATCAATGATACCAAAAAAGGACTTTAATTAATGTTGGGCATGAGCTATAATAGGAATGGAAGTCTTGGAAAGAACAACAATGGCTGATTGGAACCTATCATTGTTGAAAAGAATTTGAAAAATCTTGGCCTTGGGTGTACCCCTTCGAGTGTAACCATACATGGAAGAAGCCCCCAATTAAAGCAGTCAGGACTCCCCCTCGGCTATCAACAACCACCCTTCAAATACCAATATCTATAGGTCTACCCTTAGATAACTTTACCTTTGATGTAACTGATGTGTGTAGTAGTCACAAGGACCCCCTAACTAACTTGTCTATAATTTTGAAAGATTCCTCCCTATTCATGATTAGCACCCTATCTTTTGATTCAGACTGCCAAACCCATGAAATAAATCTTGTCTATCACCACCTCATCAATTACAACCAACACATAGCAAAAATTTTGGACACATTCAAAAATGATGAGGCACTCTTAGAATTCATGGGATTGCAGGATACAGTTCCATATGGAGATCATAAAGCTAGATTCAACATCATACTGGATACATAAGCCTATTACAGGGAAACCATTGAATCCTTCAGTCACAAAAGTGAGAAATTGAGAATAATCTCAAGGTCTTTGAGTGAAAACCACATAGTGGCACTCTCTGACTCAAAAACAGTAAAAATAAAGGATGTATCCAATGGTGAAGACTTCTCTGAGGTTTCAGAGGATGAAGGATTCAGTCTTCCTCTCAGTGCCATTCATCAAGAAAAGTCAGCGATTCTGGTAGAGCAATGGAATCTAGTCAATCTGGGAATAGAGAAACTACCGCACATAACATCCTATCTTGAGTCACTTCTCATAGATGAACATGAACTCCTAGCTATGTTCCTAAAGAAAATTGAGGTAAAATTTAAATGGACTTATGCTGATATGCCTAGGCTTGATCTAGAAGTTGTAGTTGATGACCTAGTTATATATCTTGAAGCAAAGCCTATGAGACAAAAGATGAGAAAAATGCATCCCTAGACATCATTGCTAGTCAAAATGGAATTATAGAAGCTCTTAGATGTAGGATTCATATAGAAAATTGATTATCTAGAGTGGGTCTCAAACCTTGTACCTATTTCAGAACTCACTGGGGGCATCCACATCTACATGGACTTCAGAGACTTAAACAAAGCATGTCCAAATAATGAATTTCCACTTCCAAACATTGAAATTATCGTGGATATGATGATAAAACATGAGATGCTATCATTAATGGATGGATTTTTAGGATACAATCAAATGATGATAGCCAAGGAAGACCAACACAAGACAACTTTCACTTGTCTATGGGGAACATATTGTTGGAATATGATGCCATTCGGGTTGAAGAAGAGAGGAGAAAATTACTAGAGGGCCATGTAATTAATATTTCATGACAAGATCCATAAAACTATGGAATATTATTTGAATGACATACTAGCTAAATCAAAGAAGCGATGGGATCACATTCAAGCTCTGAGCTCCATTTTGGATAGACTAGAAAAGTACAAGGTCTGACTTAATCCAAAGAAGTGCATCTTTAGAGTGCAATTAGGCAACATCCTAGGGTACATCATGTCAATGAGAGGAATCGAGGTAGGTCACACCAAAGTCAAGGCAATCCTCAAAATGGAGGCACCTAGGAGATTGAAGCAACTAATAGGCCTACAAGGAAGACTCCAATCCATTCGTTGATTCATAGCGCAACTAGCAGACAAGGCAATCCCATATTCTCATCTACTCCACAAGGGGGTAGCATACAAATGGGATGATAAATTTGACCAAGAATTCAACAAGATCAAAGAGTATTTTTTCACACCACCAGTCCTTATGCCATTGATTCCAAGAAAACCCTTGATCTTATACATATCAGCCACAACAACAACCCTTGGTGCTCTCTTAGCCTAGTATGATGAAAATAGGAAGGAAAGGGCTATCTACTACATCAACAGGACCATGGTAGGACATGAGTTGAACTACACACCTATTGAGAAAGATTGCTTAGCAGTCGTATTTGCAGCACAAAAATTCAGACATTACATGCTAGTACATTAGATCAAGCTCATTGAAAAAATAGACCCACTCAAGTACATACTTTCAAAGGAAACTCTCATAGGAAGGATGGCTAAGTGGGTTATGATGCTAACAAAGCATGAAATTGAGTATGTGGAACACAAGGGTATCAAATGACAAGCAATCATAGATCAATTGGCAAAGGCACCAATTTATGCAAAGAATCCACTAGTTTCAGAGTTCCCCGATGAATCAATCTTCAACCTCAATGTAGTAGATCATTGGAAAATGTATTTTGATGGATCCTACAAACAAGATAGGTTAGGAGTGGGAATCTTCTTCATCACTCATCAAGGTGACTACACACCTAAATTATACAAGTTGTCATTCCTATGTGCAAACGACATCACATAATATGAGGTGCTTGCCATAGGGTTGAGGATTGTAGTGCAGTGGCATATCATGGCTCTTAAGCTCTATGAAGACTCACAACTCATAATCAACCAAGTAAATAATGAATATCAAACAAAGGATGATAAGTTAACCCCATATAAAAAATTGGTGGAAATCCTTAAGGAGTCCTTCATTGATATCACATTTGAATAGCTACCTAGAGAAAATAACAAAGCAGTGGATGCAATGGATATGATTAACTCCTAGAGATCTTGCACAATGATGCAAAACAAGAATTCCTCATAGAACAACTTCTTGTACCAAAATTCAAGTTACCAGAGTATGAATTCGTGTGGGAAATCATTGGTCCTGATGATCCTTGGTACCATGATATTTACACTTACCTAAGAATAGGAGTCCTTCCTATCGACATAACCTCAAACCTCAAAAGAGATTTTGTCAAAAATTAATCCTGTTTCATCATCCTAGGAGATGCCTTGTATTGTCAAAGGGACCCTTTTACCTTGCCTAAACACTAAGGAAGCCTTGACTGCTTTAACCAAGGTACATAATGACATTTTTAGTTCACACTCGAGTGGTATGGCTTTAGCCAAGAAACTACTAAGGGGTACTATTGGCCTATTATGGAAAGAGAAGCATATGACTATGTCAAAAGGTGTTTGCAGTGTCAGCCGTATGGGGACTGATCCATACACCAAATGAGGAACTCCACCCCATTATCACACCTTGGCCATTTTCGCAGTGGGGGCTCAATCTCATTGGTAAAATCACCCCCACCTCATCCAATGGCCATAATTTTATCATTACCACCATGAAGTATTTCATGAAGTGGGTCGAAGCCATTCCCATGACCTACATTATGGGAAAGTAGATATCCAAGTTCATCCTAAACTACCTTATTTACTAATATAGTGTCCCTCAAGCCATTATCTCAAATAATGGGACACCTTTTAAAAATTAGGATGTTCACGACTTATGGCAAAAATTCAATATCCAACCTCACTTTCCCACTCCGTATTATACCCAAGGCAATGGCCAAGCAGAAGCTACCAATAAAACCATCCTGAAAAATCCTCAAGAAAATAGTCAATGATGCTAGTTGTGACTAGCATCTGCAATTAAATCCTGCCTTATGGGCCTACTACACAAGCATCTGCACACCAACAGGTGCCACCTGCTTCTCTCTGGTCTACAGATTAGAGGCCATCCTCCCCATTGAGATCGAGCTCTCATCCCTAAGAATATCACTACAGAATGTCATTACAAATGAAGAATATCAGGTCTCATGATTGAATGAGCTAAAAATACTAGATGAGCGGTGCATGGATGCTCTAAACCACTTGCGAGTCTATCACAACCACCTCAAGCAAAGCTACAACAATAAAATCAGGAGTCAGACCTTCCAAGTCGACGAGCTAGTACTAAAGGAAAATCAAAAGAATGTGCCAAATCAAGAGAGCAAGGGAAAATTTGAGCCCAACTGGTTGGGACCATTCATCATCACTGTGAGCTACAAATCAGGAGCCTACTAGCTATCAACACCCGAAGGGGAACCTCTGGAGGATCCCATGAGTAGATCCCATCTCAAAAAAATTTATGCCTGATCTTTCAAGGGTAAAACTAAAAATACAAAAAAATCAAAAAAATATTAAAATTCAAAAAAAAAGAAAACAAAATTGTGCTCTAGTGAAAACCACTTCAGTGGTCCTTTGAGCAAGTACCTTGGTGAGAACTTGGAAAACATGCACCTTATGTAAATAAAGCACTCTCCATCCATCGAGATCTTCACGGATTATTCTACACACTTACCATTTATCAATTGCATTCCACTAATCCTTCCATCCATCCATCTGCATCCGTCCCATATTTTGATCTTTTGTTCATATCATGTTCCACCCTAGTACTACTTGGCACATTTCTAAGGTCAGTTTGTCCTGCCTGTATCAAATTAGTCTATCACATCATGTTGGGGGCATGTTCATTTACCTACATTGAATCAGATTCGTGTAAATTCTTGTGATCTTTCTTAAAATCAAAAAACCAAAAACATTCATAAAATCCCACACAAATCTAAAAACATTCATAAAATCCTTCAAAAAAATCCAAAAACATCAAAAAATTAAAAAAAATCCAAAAAATAGGTGAGAAATCCAAAAGGAAGATAGATTTATCCTGTCAAACTACGTCATCTCTAAGCTTGAATGTAGGCAAGGGGGATATTTGATCGTCCCCTGAGAGACAATAGGCCAGTCCATTAGAAGTCTATCACAATAAACAGGCAATCCATTTGTCCGTCTATGTCATCATTAAATAAATTTTGTGTTAGTGAAACTATGTGGTCTCTACGTGTATACTGTAGGAAAGGCTAATATGTTGATCAACTCCTAAGACCCCTAGGATAGGTCTTTAGGTTAGTTTCTTGGTCAAAATCCCTGAAAATCCAAAAATATTGGAAAATTTGAAAATCAAAACATTCATAGAAAATCTCAAAACATCAAAAACATCCAAATATTTGAAAAATCCATCCATGTCCATCTCTATCTCACCCAAAATAATCTCATCCACGATAAATCAATCATCATTTTCATCCTTTGGTAAGTCAGTTGGAAGCAAGTCTAGCAGGTTTAAAAGTAAAAGCTCAATCGACAAAGTCTCAAGTCTAGGTCAGTAAGTAAACAAGCTAGTCAACTCTTGGTAACAATAACTTATCATTCAGTCAATCCCATATCACCTGATCATAACATGTCCTATGATGCATCCTTCCTACAATGGACATCAACAACAGGTATCACCTTAGTTTAGTCTTCACTAGCGGTATGAAGAACATTAGCTTGTTTGTTTACTTTATCTATCTTTTTGACTTATCTTATTTTGTGCTCATTCGAATGAACTCTAAATGATGCCTAATCAAAATGGTTTAGAGAGAAAGGAATGGAGCACCGATCATTATATTTTTATCTACTGTGCTTGTTGGATGTTCTTGTAATATATCTTGGTCATGCATGCTTTGTTTGGTTTGTAGGGAAGGTGTTTTAGAAGTCTTTTTGACCACATAGGAAGGCTTACTTTTCTATGTTTTGGTTCAATATGTTTAGAATATCTGAACTACATTCTAAATAAGGTTATGTATGTTAGGTATGAACAAGAGTACTCCAATCTAATTGTCGAGTCAAAGTCCATCACACTAGGTGAAATGCCATCCTGGTTCTTTATACCTTGATGCATCGTACCTATGTGTGTTATCAAACATAAGTAAAGTTATGATCTTTACTTCTCCCATCCTTGGATAAGCAATACATCATCATCATTCATCATCATATCTAATAAATTCTTGACGACTCAGAGACTTTTTAGACTTTTGCATCATCTCAGAGTCAAGGGTTGATCCCTTTCATTCTTTTATCCTCTTTCACGCTAACATGTCTATCATGCATCCATAAACCATCTACATCCTACAAATTCATACATCTCATCATAATAGAAAACATCACCCATCTCACATGCATTTAGGATAATATAGAGTTGTTATTTTAAGCATCTTAAAAACATCTCATTTGCATCATCATTATCGTATACCTTCTAGTCTAACCATCCATGCATCCATCTTGAACCTCTTTGTCATGATATCGACCCTCAAATTAAAATTTTTGCTCAATCTCTCGAGGGGCCAATGTGCCAACGTACTTCTTTCCGTTGGGGCATCCAAAAAAATCATTTTTTTTTTGAATTTCGATCTTGGCAGAATCATTCTTTGAACCAATGCAACATGTACATTGCTTCAAAGAGGGGTAAAATGTAGACATGAAAATAATCCTCACTAACATCATGCATCTAAATTTGATCAATTAACATCAATTCCTCTATTAATGAAATAAATCAATTTATTATATTAATTCACCAATGTGCATCATACTTGATTAAATAATTCAAATTATTTAATTAAGTCCTAAAGGTCCTCTCATACAATTTAATAAATCAAATTGATCAAATCAAATGTCAGAACCCCTAAAATCCTCCAAGTTAATTAATCTAAAATAATTAACCTCTAACCACCATTAACCATCCTCTAGGTTTTGACTCAACCTTGGTCAAACCTAAACCCTTGAATAACACACCCACTTGCACATGAAATTCATTTTAATTAATCATCTAATTACCCCTATTTTCCCTCATGAGGCATATTCCCTAGGAATATTCCCTCATTAACTCCATGGCAGTGTTCCCACACCTCTTGATGAACCCAACAACAATAATAGTGAAAACCCCACAAGCAGAGTTTATTTGGAAGAGGCTACTCTATTCGGTTGGTGCCGCATACACAAGACAGGCCGCCATTTCGAGTTGGATTGTTTGGAGTTTCAAACTGCAGCCGAGATCTTCCAAGTAGAAGTTCAGAATGCAGTCAGCAATTTGGGATGCTGAGACATCATCCCATCTGATCCGTACGACACCTCAGTGCTGGTGCTAAATCAGGCCCCTTTCCCAAGCGTAGAATGCAATGCCCCTGAGATGGAGAAAACTGTTTCAAATCATCATGATACAGCAAGAGAGGTAAGTTTCGAAAGTCCTTTGGCTCAGCTTTTCAATTCAGTAGATAATGGTCCCGAAGATGACAAAGAGGAATTTAGTGAGGAGGAAGTCCAAATGTTTCACCAATTGACTACCCCTTATAACCTTTGGAATAGACAAATAGGAGGCTATGCTGGAGGTCCTTTCATGAATTCCACCCCACCAAACAATTTCAGCACCCCTCCCGATCTGAGTGCGAACAATAATCCGTGTTTCTCGCTTACACCCACATGATACCTCAGCAGAAATAAACAGCAAGGTGTTGGCCAAGGTCAAAATGCTAGCCCCTCCTAGAACGTTTCCAATGACCAAGAAATTGAGCAGATGGGGGAGTATATTGCTGAAGAATTTCAAAGGGTGAAGCTAAGTGTGTCCGCATTCGAACTTCTAAAGGTGCCTGCAATCAAGAACACCTTTTTTCAAATGATAAATGGAACCCCTTCACAAGGGACAATTCAAGAAGAGATCTCGACAAAGAAGGTTTCTTTTAGTGATCAATCGAATGAGCCAGTTGTTAGGAAAATTTTTAACAGTAAGGTGGACCCGCCATCAGGTCAATAGGCAAACAAGCAGTCTGAAAGGGTAGCTAATCTAGCACCGACCCAAAATAGAGGGAACGAGAAAGAAAAGGCCCAAGTCGCTCAGGTGGACATTTTTGGAGGGTTGTTTCAAGGGAAATTTGAGACCCCTCCTTTTCTGACCACCATCCATGTGTTTGGGAAGAACCTTCATAATTGCTTGCTAGATTTAGGAGCCTCAACCAATGTCATGCCTCTGTGTGTATGCAAGGCACTCGGAATAATGCCAACTCCTCTCATCGAAAGGTGACACAGCTTGATAAAACCAAAATCAGCATAGTTGGGGAGATCAACAGGATACCCATGCAACTCACTACTAATCCCCAGATCCAATAGACTATTGACATACAAGTGGCTGATATCCTGGATACCTATGGTATAATCCTAGGTAGGGATTTCATGAGGGAATTAAATGGATACATTACCACAGATTACTCTCACATATGGATTCCTTGGAAGGGAATGCTTAATCAGATTTGGATTGATAGAGAACCCTAGATGAAATTTATGATTACCAAATACAACAAAATGAATGAGGTGTTGTATGCTGAAACAAGTCTGGGACACTATTCCCTAGAAGCATACCTGAACAAACAAGAGGACTTTGAGGGCGAAGGAACAAGTGAGGTTCTTGACGTATTATGTAGCCCACCTGCTAATTTGACCAATACTCCTCCGAGCACCGAAATGCTCATCGAGTCTAATGATGAAGAGTTGGGAGAAGGCGACAATCGAGGGCTGCTCGATGGTTTCCAGGATTTTATGGGAAAGTGTGTACGTGACCAGGTCAGCCTAGGAAATCAGGTGAACCTTCAGGATCTCTTGCTCCCTAACTGGTGTCAGGTACACAACACTGCTCATTCAGAATTTGACTGCTGCTTATGTCAAACAACAATTGAACATGCCCAAAGATGAGCTACCTCATAGGCAGACGTAGGATTTTCATCCAGTGGACGAACAGGTTTTGCCCCTGCAGTTCCCAAGGTGGTCACTGAAATGCTGCCCCCACCGAAGGTCAAGGTGGTTTTGGTCAGCCCCACTTCCGGGGATTCCCCTGGGTTCTGGACGTTGCACTTTGATGATTCTAAATCCAAGCACGGGGCTGGAGAGGGTTTCGAACTGATCAGTCCCAAAGGTAAGTCATACTTTTCCGCTCATAGACTGCAATTTTATTGTACTAACAACGTGGCGGAATATGAGGCTTTGGTCTTGGGCCTCTTGATGGCATTGAGAAAGGATGTCAAGATGCTGCAAGTGTATGGAGATTCAGAGCTAGTCATAAAGCAAGTCAGGAAGCTCTATTCCTGTTATGACCGAAGACTCACTAACTACCGGCACCATGTATGGGACCTACTGGAAGGGCTGGATGATTTCAACATTCAACTGATCCCACGTGCTCAGAACTATACCACCAACACCTTGGCATAAGCAGCAAGTACACTGTAGCCCTTGTCCCTATCTGGCCTCAAATGATTCACAATGGAACTCACTTCTATCCTGTCGGTGCCGGATAACGTAGCCAATTTCCAGGTATTCAACGACGATAAGTATATCCTAGACTTCATCACCAGTTCAGATGTTTTCGCTGCTCAGACAATTGATGAAGTCGAACCGCAAGAAGCAGACTTAGATATAGAGGGGATCATTAACTTGAAGACCAACACCATTCCTAGAGGCATGGTCGAATTGGAACGGATCTTTGACCTTGATCAGATTAGAGAGTAGGATCAATGGGCCACAAAAGATACTATCAATGGTCAGTGTGATACCTACAACTTGGGAACAACGGAGAAGGCTAGGAACATGTTCATAGGTAAGGTATGTGTTCCTGAAGAAAGAAAGGGGATCATCGAGGTGCTACAGAAGTACCATGATGTCATAGCCTGGAGCTATGATGATCTCAAGACCTATGACATGTCGATCATCATGCACACTATCCCTCTCAAGCTAGATGCGAAACCGTTCCACCACCGGCAGCGCCCTGTCAATGCTCTATTAGAGCTGATCATTTATAAGGAAATATAGAAGTTGCTGTCAGCCAGGATCATCTTTCCAGTCATACACTCTACTTGGGTAGCAAACTTGGTCCTTGTTAGAAAAAAAAATGGAGAAATCAAGTTGTGCATGGACTTCCGCAACCTTAATCGAGCATCAGAGAAGGAAAACTATCCTGTACCTTCATTGGATGAGGTGCTATAGGTAGTGAATGGATCCCAGATGTTGTCCTTCTTGGATGGCTATTCGGGATACAACCAGGTCATGGTGCAATATGAAGATCGACACAAGACGACGTTCACCACCAAGTGGGGAACATTTGCATATAGAAGGATGCCCTTTGGATTAATAACGCTGGCACCACCTTTTAGCGTGCCATGGACATTGCATTCAAGGACCTTATTGGTAAGTGCATCATCATCTACATGGATGATTTAATGATGTTTTCAAAGTAGCGAAGCAATCATGTTGTCGATTTATGCAAGGTATTTGAGAGGTGCCACACATTTAGGGTATCCCTTAACCTGAGGAAGTGTATCTTTGGGGTCACGAAAGGGAAAATCCTTGGGCATATTCTATCTAAATGGGGAATTTCTATTGACCTTGAGAATATTCAATCCATCATGAAAATCCAATTGCTAGGCAGCAAGAAAGAATTGAAGTCTTTGTTTGGAAAGATTAACTTCATCGGAAAGTTCATTATGGGCTTTGCAGAAATAGTTAGACCACTCAACGCCATGCTAAAACAAGATGCTAAGGTTGAGTGGACTCCCAAAGCAAAGTAGGCCTTCGGGGAAATCAAGAAGGCCATTGCCGACACCCCTATGCTAGTCAGCCCAAACTACCTAAAGCCCTTCTATATTTACTCCTTCACTTCAGATCATTCTTGTGCGAGCATCCTGACACAAAAGGACGATGAGGGAAGCAAGCATCCAATCACCTTCATGAGCACCCCCTTGAAGGATGCCGAACTATGTTATCATAATGTCGAAAAATAGGCTTACACCCCTGTTAAAGGAGTCAAGAAGTTCCAACACTATATCTTATGCAACAAAGTCTTTGCCATAGTTCCTGACCCTGCCATAAGAACATTGCTTATGCAAAATGAGTTGGGCAAATGAAGGGCAAAGTGGGTCACAGTGCTACAGGAATACGACGTGGAGATTTAGTTGATGAGGCTGGTAAGAGGATAGGCACTCGCCCAAACAATGGCAGAGGTAGTTATTGATGTTGTACCTGAACTCACGGTGCAACAGTACCTGCTGGAGGATGTCTCCCCAGAAGAATGGTATGATGACGTAGTGTACTACCTACTAAACCACAAGTGCCCACCCCATCTGTAAGGAGTCCAGAGATGAGCTCTGAGATTGAAAAGCAGCAGCTATATGTTGCAGGGCTCTATTCTATATAAGAAAAATCATGAAGGTATTTATCTGTGATGCCTGGGAAAGGAGGAAGTTGATCGCATCCTTAAGGAATTCCATGAGAAATTCAGAACTGGCCATGGTTCAGGCCTATCGACCGTGCATCAAGTACTAAGATTCGGGTACTATTGGCCCACTATTTTCAAGGATGCTCACAGTCATGTCTATACCTGCCACATGTGCCAAACCACTGCCGCCAGGGAAAGAAATGTTGTTGTCCCATTACAACCTATTCTGGAGGTAAGGCCTTTTGTGCAATGGGGCCTTGATTTCATTGGTCCAGTGAGTCCTCCATCGTTTGTGGGACACAAGTACATTCTAATCGCTTCTTATTACTGCACTAGATAGACAAAAGCAATAACTTGTAGGCAATGTACAACCAAAGTCATCACTAATTTCTTAGAAAGTTTCATTTTGAATCGTTTTGGTTGTCCGTATGCCCTAGTATGTGATAACGGCCTTGCATTTGCTTCACTAAAATTCACAAGTTGGGCCTTTGATTATAGTGTCACCCTCAAATTTTCCTCTAACTATTACCATCAAGTCAATGGCCTTGCTAAGTCCACCAATAAAAACCTGATCATGGTGATTATGAAGCTGCTAGATAGGAATCCTAAGGATTGGCACACCCAACTTTGTTTCACCTTATGGGCAGATCGTACTCACCACAAGGCTGCACTTGGGGATTCCCCATACCATCTAGTCTATGGATTGGAACCTGTCTTCCCCATACATTTGAAAATATTGACCCTCCAGTTCATCAATGACTTTTATGAAGGAGGAGACCATAGAGAAACTCATCTCACCAAACTGCTACACCTTGAAGAAGTACAAGACCGTGCAATAGAAAATTTTGCCAAACACCAGGGTGTAGTCAAAAGATGGTTCGATCGTCAAGCAAAAGTTTAGGCCTTCCGCATTTTTGATCTAGTCCTCTACTGGGACAAAGCCCATGAAAAGAAAGGGGGACACAATAAATTCGACAAGCTTTGCCTTGACCCCTTTCAGATTGTTGAAATCCTTGGAGATAATGCTTTTTGTCTAAAGATCCTTACTGGTGAAGATGTCCTGTTGCTAGTCAACGGGCAGCACCTCAAGCACTACTTCCAGGCCTGAGCTCTCGCGAGCTGTCAGTGTTAATACTTGTACATAGGTTAAGATAGATTTCTTGTTTTATCCTTTGGTTTTGTTTGCCTTTCTGGCTGCTTTGTCATGATTTTGGGAAGTGTCTCCCTATTCTATTAGTGGTCGTGCCCAATCCAACAAATTATTTACCTTGCTGTCCGCTTTCATGTTGTTATCTAGATAAGCCGTCATTCCCTACTGCTACCCTCTGAAAGCTCCTAAGTATCAGTTTTCAACTTTTGAAATTTGCACTAACCTAGGATGGCTATCTACTTGAATCCCTACTCTTATCATAAAATACACAAAACAAATTTAAAATATCTCCAAAGAATGGTATGGTGATCGCTAGGAAGCAGAAATAAGTGAAAAATCTGAAGTCTATTCCAGTAACCACTGCGATTCTCAAGCCCATTGTGCACTTCGTTGTTTGTATGGTTGACAAAAATATAAAGAAAAGAGAAAGTGCTAAAAGGAAATATCCAGCACAAGCAATAAATAAATTACAAAGAACAACCGTATGGGTGTGCGAATATCTCTATCGGGGCTATGGATGCCTGGCTGGTAGTAGAGCTATGTTCGTGAGATCGCAATGACAACTCCATCGGGGCTATGGATGCTTGACTGGTAGCGGAGCAATGTCTAGGTTAATTTTGGGATTAGATGAACTACGTAGCTTATCCCCTTTGACCAGTGGTTATTCGTACTCTCTGAGGAAAGGAAATGAATTCACCATGCACACACTTCCATGATAAATCTGCAGTCCGATTCAATCCTACCTTCCTTACACTATCCTCCGTTCAGCTTTCAAAATTGTCTTAGGTCTACGAAATCAGAAATCATGGGTTTATAATGAATATTTATCTCTAGAACACCAGGAGCGTTCTCCCAGTGGAGTCACCATTTGTTGTGCCTTTTGCACACAGACCCCATTCAGAACGGGGAGCCTCTTTCCCTCTTTGCTTTTTTGGTCCCTTTCATTTTACCTCATTTTGCATCCCCCCCTTTTTGTGCCCCAACACTGGGGGTAGCACGTTTCCCAATGCCATATTTTAAGTCTTAGGCTAACCTGGGTTTTCCTTGTCAAAATTTTGGCATGTGGCAATTTTTGGGTTTCCCTTTCTGGGTTTCCCCTTCTGGGTTTCCCTTTCCGGATTGCCTCTTCCGGATTGCCTTCGCTGGGTTTCCTCCCCCGGATTTCCCTTCCCAGGTTTCCCATCGGGCTTTGCTATTTTAGACGGTTGTCCCGAGATAGCTTCCCGGATCCTTGACCCTGGACCTCTCACCGCCCCTATGTTTTCGAATTCACCAACCAAACCTGCAACCGTACGGAAGAGTTTAATACCGCATTAATGACAATTTTGCTATAAAAATGAATTTTTCGATTGTCCTTATCAATTGCACGAGTGATAGATAAATTTGGAGAGCTTTTGGTGACTAGGTGTTTTCCGCCCAATATTCTGAGCTCACTTTTCAACCATTTTCTGTGCATCTGCAGTTTGTTCTTCGGGATTTCGAGGTAGGTTTTCTGTCTGCATGCCCTCGCTTTTGTTTTGTGAATTTTTGGATTTCGCTAAGGGTAAAATGTAAAATGAAACCCAAATTAAATAAATCTGCACCCCCCGCACATAACCCATGTTTTAGAAACATGAAAATCAACCCTTAAATCACCCAAAATTCAATCTGGAACCTTTCCTTGCCATGACTGTTCTTCAGAACAGTGCTAGCGCCTTCTGGGCCCAATTCTTCCCACGACCATCCATTCCCCTCTTCAAAATTTTGAACTTGCTTTTTCCTTCTTCAGATTTCCACCTCCGAAATTCCCTTCCCCGGATTCCATTGTGTCTCCGCCATTTCAAACGGCCTCGTCTGAGCATCTTCCCGACCCTTGGACCCCAGACCCTCGAAGTTCGTCTAAATTCAAAGCTTCGTGATCCTCTTCAAATCTGTCCTTGAAATTTGGTCCTCGGGATTCCCTTATCAGAACTCCATCCCCGTTTCGCCGTTTCAAACGACCTTCTCCGAGCGGCCTTCCAGACTTCGCTTCCCAGCCACAAAACCTTCCATCTTCCCATCAAAACTCACTTTTTCCCATCTCGGACTTCCGCCATCAGAATTCCCTTCCTGGGATTCCATTGTGTTTTCATCGTTTCAAACAGCCTCGTCCGGGTGTCATTCCGGACCCCGGTCCACTATCCGCTGAAACTCGAAACCTTGGTTTTATTTTCCTCCAAGCTCCATCCGAATTCTGAATGCTGGAATTCCCATCTCAAAATTTTGTTTCTCCTACACTGTTCTAAAAGGTGATCTCAGGATGACTTCCTAGAATCTGGGTCCCGGTGCCTCGTTCGCCGCCTGGTTGTCCCGAGCCCTCTGATTGCTTTCGAAAACTCCCTCCCAGGTTTCCTCCCCCAGATTTCCTCTTTCATTTCGCCATTCCGCATGGCTAACCCATAGCCGCTTCCCGGTGACGGCAATCCGAGACCTGGATTCCATCGCCTGGAATTCCGTTTCCTTTGTGCCATTTCAGACGGCTTCCCTATAGATGGTGCCCGAACTCCAGAATGGGGCATCAAATGAAATCCAAATCCAAAATGGATTTCGACCCATTTTCTAGAATTCCGTTTTCCTCCATATTCAACTTCAAATCTTCAAATCTAACCTTGAGAAATGCATATGGGAATTCCATTCTCATTTTTCCCTTTTAAACGGTATTCTTCCAAGGGATTTCCAGCCCAGGAACTTCGGATTGTTTGCACTACCCTCTAAATGGTGAAGTATCTAGCTTCCATGATTATTAAATATGAATTATAATTATCAGACTAACCTTGACATGCAAAGATTTTTCGGTGGCCCTTTTTTTCAAGTTCATCATTTATGATTCTTGTCTTTTGTGCAGGATTTATGGAATCCAGTCCAGAGACTTTCGGTGCTTCTTGGAAAGGAAAAGGAATAGCCAAGCAACCAAGGGGTAAGGAAGACAAGGACCTGATGATATACAAATTCTAGGGGGTCCCTATTCAATCTAGGATCACTACCCTTTGGAGGGATGTCTCAGATACCAACATCGGGCAAGTCGATGTTGATGAATTCACACAGAGGGTCAGAATGAACCCGAAAACAACAAATGCAAAATTGATAAAGAGCAGTGGGCTTGCTAAGGCTGCAGGTTTCCCATTGGCCCTAGTGGCCCTAGAGCTGGTGATGGCATGCATGGAGGCATATTAAATCTGATACTAGAACCATTGTAGATCATGAGGGGAATATCCTTGCAGATATGTCTCCGTCAGGTATAATTGAGACCTTCCACATTCACGCCTTCGAGAGCATGGAGGTCCCCACCATGGAGGACTATAAAGAGGTGTGGGAATAGGACTCATTTAGTTGTAAAAATCTTATCAACCAATGCTGGTTGAAGGAAAAATGGGCTAGTGCTAGGAAGCTTCCTCAGAAGCTCTACAACAACGATTTCTTCGAAGACTACCATGACCTTGTAACTCTGCTCAGTCGAGTCATGGCCCTTCCCAATGCGGTTTTCTTTCAGGAGTGGATGTTCTATTTCATAGAACAGATTCTCCGAGGTAAGGGCACCACCTTCTATTAGGGCAAGATCATCAGTGACTGCTTCCACGGGTAGTTTACCATCGTGAAGAAAACCAACAAATTCTTCATGACTTCCTACTTGGTGTATTCCCTCACCAATTGGCGACATTATCAGGTTTTGGCAATGATGCCTAGTCATCCGACAGGGCTAGAGCTCAAGCCTTATGACAAGTACCCTTAGTTGTAGTTCCAAAATTTCAAAAGAAACTACTGTAGGGTGAATGACGCATTCATTGCCCACGTCATCTGGTCTGTTGGAGGGGATTTTCATAGGAGGACGTCCCATAGTGCTAGGGTCCTCCTTAGGTAATACACGTTCTGGTACATTTAGTTCCCAAGGTTCACATACATCTGCACCGAAGGATTCTCAGATAAACCAAACAAGTTGCCCCGGTACCCAAATGACCGAATCATTCTCTTGAAGTTGACTCAGCAGCTACGACACATTCACAGTGTCTTGAGTGAAAAACATCTAGCGGGCCCTGCCTACCTAATGAACCTTGGTCAGGGGATGTATAAGGTTCACACCTCCTAGAGCATAGGATATTTGGAAAAGGAGCTGGCAAAGTATAATTTTGAAAAATACACAGTGAGGCCTCGAATGGATCCTTATGGCCATATCAGAAAGGCACTGGGACATGAATACACCCACCTCCACAACATCGAGGAATTTTGGCCTAGCTGCAGGGATAATCTTAAGGTACGGTTGCGGTATTATATGTGCATGACCGTCGTCCATGTACGAAGGGTGAACTTATGCCCAGTCCTTGATCAGCTAGAGGAGGATGAGGACATAGTGGTGGATCTAGGTTACGATGCAGTTTCCAACTTGCTGCTACCCGCTATCAACTGGAATGCACTAGAGCTTAATGATATTAGTGTGCTCACTAGGTCCGTTGAAGCCCGAAAGAGAGCATGGATCGACAAGAAGGTGGCCCAATTGAAACAACACGGGGTCATCCTAACATACACCAAGCTTACAAGTGAGCATGTAAGTGAACCGAGTGGCTCCGAAGGTGGGGATGCCTCCACTGCAACTAGGGAGACATCTAAGACCCCACCATCTCTGAAGACCAAGAAAAGAAAGGAGGCTAGCGAACAACTGCCTAAACCAAAAGTCTATGCCCGTAAGTCTTTCGAGCCAGAGCCCTCTAAGAAGAAAAGAAAAACAACTAGAGGCATGGAGACAATGGTGATGCCTAAGGGTTCACCCCTTGGGATCGCAAGGAAAGGATCTAGCTCATTTGGATCTCCACCCATTACAATCATTGCCGCCACCCCACTTGCCTCAATTCCAGCTTCTGCTTGCTCCCTGCCTATAGTGGATATCTCCATCCATCTTGCTCCTACTCCTCCAGTATTGTAGGTCATTCCCGTAGATTCGTCATCTGCCGCCACCTCACCAATGACCTCTTCCTCCATGTCTCCTTCCCTTCCTTCCATTTCCACTACCACAACGCCAGCCCCAAGCCTTCCAGAGTCTTTTGTGAAGTATATGCAGAATGTGCCTTCTGAGCTTTCGGGGATGCTCACCAATCCAATAGTCTAGGCTACGATAGCTAAGGCTATGGCCTCCGCTCCAATGACATCCCCTTCTACTGAATCACCAAAGATGAAAGCGACCATGCAGATATCAGACGAGCATGAATGACAACAGCTAGAGGCTAAGAAGGTGCCGGAGTATGAAGAGTTTGAATATCATGAACATCCCTTGTTCGAGCATCGAAAGATTGATAAGGTGGCCTATGAGTCTTCCAGTGAGGGCAGTGAGGGCAGTGAGGACCTTGATGCTAAATTGATCTGAGAATCGAATGACCCCGAGCTCAATGTAGAGTGGAGCAAGCAACTCAAGGAGATTGAGGACAAGGAGGCTGAGGATCAGCTTGCACAAGAAGAGGAGATTGCTGCTCCAGAGACGGAAGGTAATAGATCTCCAACCAAGGAACATGGCCAGACTTCAGAGCATGATAAGAAAAATTTCCTCCATGAGAGCGAACAAGCAGAGAGCCTCGAGGAGCATCAAGATACTTTAAACAAGGAGGAGGATACTGAGAAGAAGGATTCACCCAAGGAGTAGCTACATACCGAGTCCCCCGTTAGACATGAGACATTCAAAAAAGATTCTAGTGAAGGAAAGGAAGACATAGGAACAAATGGGAAGGCTCTTGTTGTCAAAACTATTGAACTCGAAAAGGAGGATAGCAGGACTCAAAGTGAAGCACCAAGGAATGAACCCCAAATGCCTGATTGGCTACAAAAACAACTCAAGCAAAGGACTCCCACCTTGAAGGATCCCAAGGCAAGGTTGGAAGCCATCATGGCCAGAGCACGAATAAGCACTAGAAAAGAGAAGAAGCTGAGGGTCAGATCAAAGGTAACCATGGATGCCACGGTATCAAGGGTAGTGTAGATAGCGATGCCAATGGTTGGGGAACAAGGCATAACTTACAACGTCTCCACCATTGACCTAGGAGTGGCCACTAGGGAATAGAAGGTTGAACATCTCCAGGAGTCGGTCACCACAGTGGTGCACCTTATCCAACAGGATAAGGTCTCCAAAGAAGAACTAAAGGAACAGGTGGCTGATCTAACAATTATATCAAGTAGTGGTCATCTCCAGATGACCAGCCTACAACATCATCGGCCCCGCCTCAGTTGCTATCTAGAGAATAGATTGATAAGTTCCAAAAGAGATGAAACTTGGACAAAACTATGAAAAATTGGTTTTGGCAGGTTTTGGACATAGGGAACATGGGCATCAACTTGGCTACCCGAGCAGCAAATAGGTTCCTAGAAGTTCAAAAGACTCTCGAGGACACAAGGTAGGTTTGTGAGAAATTCCCAAGGAAATACGATGCGGCCTACCCAAAGATTGAGGCCATACTCACATTACCAAGCGATGTCTATGAGAAGGACCTTTCCTTCAAAGACGACGATCACTGGTTGGTAGACACCTAGAAGCGAGACTATAATCACTGAAAGAGAAGGTTGGAGGAGATTTTGGAATGGATAGTGCCAGACATTGAATGGGCAAGGGAGTCCAGAGAGGAGTGTACTCAGTATCTCAAACTGATGACTGGGTATGAGCTGCCCGCAATCGAGATCAACCCCGAGAACATCAAGCCCCACTTCTCGAAGATTATTGAAGATGGGATGTCTACCAAAATCATCACTGAGTTCATGTGTTTTGTGGTCCGAGCCTTCATGCAATCAAAAACTTGCAAAGAAAATGATGCTAAGTATGAGGCAAACTAGAAGAAGCTTGGCAATAATTCTCAGGAATGGAGTTACCAAATCTTGAAATCTAACATCCTGGAAGTAGATAAGCTTTAGTCTTTGATCCTAAGTTTCATGGAGTATACCGTGTTGAAAAAGCGAGAGGGCAATCCAGTCATCGACGAAGAGTTCCTTGAGGAATAGCTATAGCAAAGGGAAAATGGCTAAAAGAAAAATTTGCTATAGTGCTGTCACTAGATGATGAAATAGGGAAAAGACAACGAATGTATTTTAAATTGCTATATCTGGGGGTAGGTGAAACCCTAATGTAAAATGAATCTTGGCCACTCATTTTTTTTTTTGAAAACTATAAATAGGGCTCTCCTCCTCTCATTTTAAGAGAGTTGAGTTGTTGTAAAGGCATGCTGCAAAAATTATAAATAGCAAATAGAGTCATTTTCTAGTGTATTTCTGAGTTTCTCAATATGTTTCATGATTCCTCTACCTTTTAGTTATAGCTTTTCTTTAAGTTACTTTACTGTTCTAGCATCTTCAGATTAGACTTAGTAAATTTAGTATGTTATTTCTTCTTTTGGAGATAGTTGTTGTGTGTATGCTTTCCTTGTCCATACTTTTGGTCATTTCCTGAAGGTAGGTGACTATGCAAAGTTAGTTTGGACTTTGATTCCATTGCTGCTCATTAAACTCTATCTTTATTCATGCTTCCATAATGAATGAATGATGAACATCTATAGTCCCTAGAAGATAGCATAGATTTCATGATATTGTGATAATTCTAATTAAGTGAAATCCAATTTAAGGAAACTGTCCATAGCAGGAACCTCCATGATCACTGTTCATCAGTAGTTGCAGGTCTAGGAAACATCTTTCTTCCTCACACTTTTCTTTTTTTCTTTTTTTAGAAACAACTTGTGCCAAGGTTCGTTGTACATTGTAAAGCCAAATCCGACGAAATAATGGAGTCTAAGACTGCTGTCTGACCCTGTAGCAAAGCATAGTAATTCCAAACCTCTAGAACTCCATTCATCGACTCAATTCTCCTACAACTTTGACCATGTAAGTCCACCTTGTGATTCCAACAAATTACATTAACAACTGAAATATTCCAAGCATCGTCAAGACCTAATATCCGAGAGACCTTGGGATAGTGTTCTGCAATTGTGGAAAATTGTCTTTCAAGAGAGGTAATGCACCTACACATTACCTGTGTTGTGAAGTGCATAAAAACACCATCAACACTTTCTTTCCCAAACAAATTTCAAGTCCACCTAATTGCATTTACTTTCACATTCTCCAAAATGCGCTCATTCCTCCTCCACTGGAATGTTGACAAGTGACACCTTTCCATTTGATCATGATTAATCCCACATTCCTCCCATCTCTCCATCTTTCAAGCCTTCAACCTATAAATATAGGGCACTTCTTCCTCTAAATCCATCTACAACTACAGTCTTAGTATTCTCACTATAGGCATTTTAGAGTTCATCAATCGTATCTTGGCATCATTATCATTTGGAGGTTATCAAGGGTTGGGAAAGGGCTAATTTCCATATCAAAGTAGCACCAATCCACTATGGGATAGGTATGAACATGTTTTTGTATGCTTTCAATTAGTTTACTTGATCTCTTATTGTTTGCATTATGAAGCATGTTGGAATATTTCATACAGATGTTAAGTTTTTTTTTATTTAAATGACTAACCATACTAGTGTGTGTGATAGTTTAAGTGCATTGCAGATTTTAACATCGACAAAATGGCGCTAGAAGGAGGGCATGACTATAAATTTTAGCTTGAAATCGTTGCATTGAAACATTATTGTGTCTCAACCATTTAAGTCAATAAGTTGAAGATATATTTTTTTAATCTTCATTTTTGTAACAAAATATGTGTGATTATTATATTTTTGAATGTTTGTTATATATTGTATTCTATGCCTTTGAATTTATAGCTAGATTATAAGAGTTTTTAACTATAATTTTTTTTTCGATGTTTTTGGTTGGCTCGGGGACAACATAAATTAACCCCAATGTAGTATGCTAATGAATCTCATAAGAGTTTAAATGTTTGTGAGCATATTGACATTATGGAAAAGTGCTGATGTAATTTGACATAATTAATGGGCTACGCTTTTATGTGAACAAGGCATTCTTGAAATAAATGCTGCTAAAGCCATTATTATGTAAAATCATCATTTCTCATGTTAGGATTAAAAGTCTCTTTACAATATGGAGGAAAGTTATAGCTAAATAAGCCTCTGGAACTTAATCGCTACAAGACCATAATCTATTACAAGTTGACTCTATGATCTAGTGACCTTAAACTAAGTTGTGCATTCAGCAATAAATCCCTCTTAGCTCACAATAGACTTTGTACTCCATATGTGGAATGGTGTGTAGGTTTGAAATTTGTATCAAGTAGAACACAACCCAATAGAGGTACAAAGGTACTCATAATGAGAAATTTTATGATATGTATTTGACCATCAAGCAGATCAATTTCTTAACAAGGAAAATTAAAAGAGTTGCTATTGGAGAGAGGATAGGCCATTTAATGCATATCTTGGGTGAACCATAACAACTCTTCCAATATAGATGCATTGAAATGTAATTTATGGATAAGTAAGGTAGGTTGGGGCTGGAATGCAAGGCCAAAGAGGCCAACTACCCCTATTGAATGTCTTCCTCTCTTTTTAAATTTTTGATTGATTAATTGGAAAGGGATGGTATGCAATTGCTAAGATAGGTGAAAATTTATTAGGCTTATGACTATCCACTATTTTCTTGGGGTAAGCTGAAAAGGAAAAAAATTTACTTCCACGAAACTGTCATTACAGCCAGACAACAATGAATCCGTAGTTAGCAATAAAAATAATTTTCATCAATGTTCTCCATAAAGGATGTGATGCTCCATTGATATGGAATTTGGATTTATTTCCATTCTTGATCTCTTGACACCAAATTTGAAGTGCAGAGGAAGGAGTTAAATGAGACTCGAGTCTCTTATTTGGGTTGCACAAGCAACAGTTTGGGAAAAACTATAATTTATTGAATTTTGTGCAGAAGTATTTTTCTTGATGTACTAGTTTCGCTTGACAATGTAGAAAATCAACGTCGATTTTGTAGGTTTTTCTCTTAATGTACTAAATTTGTATTGATGAAACTGCAAATAATTTGAATGCATTGAATCTCATCTCAATCGTCTGTAATTCAATAACCTCAATGGTTGAATAATAAACTATTCTAGTTGCTTAATGGACTAAGACTGCTGAAATTGTTTTTCTTTTAGAGTGGGAACCATTAGCCTTCACTGACAGATTAAAAAATATTTTTCCTAAAGGATCTGATCATTATTGAAAAGAAGGAATCTTAGATTGGTAGTAGGAGAAGTTTTGAGATTTTTTAGCAAACTATCTATTTATGGTTAAGATTTGCTTTAAAGTCCTTGGAAAGCAGGGTTATTAATGTTGTATTTATTAGTTCAAAACCATTTGTATTTTTCTTTTGAAATTTTTATTATTTGAAGTTAATGCTCAATTCAATTTTAATTAAATATCTTGATCTTCACATGATTTTCCTTTTTTGTAGGAAAATGGATTTTGTTTGCACAAGGAATTTGCAAAAATTGAAGCAAAGAAAGCAATCTTTATAGAATATTGAGTTGAAAGTGGGCCTTGAAATGGAAGTTAACAAAATCATTTTTAAGTGCTAATTGTAATAATCTAGAGCTTCCATTTTCTACTCTCATTTTTTGTTTTAGGCCAACTCACTTCTTTTTAGGGTTTGGAATTAACCATTGATTTGATTTTTTTCAAATTTGGTTAAAATTGAACCTTAGAAACTCACTAGAATTTCAATTTGTTCTAAAATTGAACAATCAACTTCACACTTCATCTTGGTGCTATAAAAAAAATACATTACTACTTTTGGAATCTAAAATGAACAAGTGTATTTTATGTTTTGTAATTCCTTATCCAAATTAATATCATTTAAAAATACCTATGCACTTCTCTCATGCCTCACGATGATCTTAAGAATGAAAAGGCTTTTTGTGATATTAAGTTGTATAAGTGATTGCTTCCACACTTCAATTTGGATTCTTTAAATTGAACAAACCTTGTGAGTGTGAAGAAAAGGTATTGTGTGTGCTCCAACCTAAATGTGTTAGGTGGTCAAACTACAAATACAATCCCTTGCTATTGTTCACCCTTAGAGAGTCTACCTTGGTGGGAAAAAAGTACTCACCCCAAGGGAATGAATCAAACATGTAAGGAGTTGAATGCCAAGCTACTCCCAACTGGTATATAAATTTGAATGTTGAGGAAATCTC
This sequence comes from Sequoiadendron giganteum, assembly GCA_007115665.2. Taxonomy (NCBI): domain Eukaryota; kingdom Viridiplantae; phylum Streptophyta; class Pinopsida; order Cupressales; family Cupressaceae; genus Sequoiadendron; species Sequoiadendron giganteum. Next base: position 169,486,617 of record CM021102.1, read on the forward strand.
ATCATTACGGGAGCTCCTACGAACAAGCAGGTTATACTCTTTACATGAGTTGATCATGCCTCTCATGTGGACTTCTGAATAGGTGCCTTGATTAAGAGCCAAAACTGTGTAAAAGCCAAAATCCTTATTTATTTGTTGATGCAAGAACAATTTTTCTCAAGTCATCCAACATTTTTATGGCTCTTGGTAGAGATGAGAATTATTCCATGGGAGTTTCATGGGTACTGATGCTTGGCTAACCCGAGAAGTGAGTGCACTATAAGGGGGAGCCTGTGTGGTCAAGTATCTAATCATCCACTAAGAGTAAGCATAGTTGGATTTGTCCAAGTGGGAAATCAATAAATATTTCCTCTTTCATCCTAGGATTGTGCATATTCTTGGAATCAAAAATACACTTTCCTTGGGTCTCAAAACATTTGGAAACAAACATTCACAAAATTCTCAAAATTTCAAACCCTTTAGGGGGAGGAAATACCTTTGACGAATCCAAGTGCTCTTGCTTACCCTAGGGATTTCATCCTTAGAGGTTTCTAAGTATTTGGATTTAATGACGATTTTACTTTACTAAAGTCAACATTAGGAAATTTTTGCCTTAATTTCCTTGATTCTCACATAACGGAATTTTTGTCATTATAAGAAGTTAGGACATTAGACATCTAGTTTGAAAAGCTAATTAAGAGAGTGTTTGTGGTAAAAGGAATTCATTAAGAAAAGTTAAGAAACAATTGAACCCTACACATGTGTTCTTCCAAATGATTTCTCAAAAGATCAAAATCTAAAAACCAAAATCCAAAGGTCTCATTCAAAAGGCTCACAAGAAAAATTTGTCTATGCTTTACAAATTTAGAGAAAGATTGACTTTCAACTTTTACAATTGTGCATCAAAGAACAATCCTAATTTGTATAAGTTTTATTTTCAACAAAATCTAAGTCTCTTTCAAAAGTTTTCTCTTCTCACATAGGGAGTACCAAGCATGTTCCTCAATACTAAGGTCTTGTAGAAATAATTTTTACCTAGGTCTCGACCAAAGTCATCATTCTCATCCATCCATCGAACTTTAAATCAAAATAATCTCACCAACAACTCTTGGAAATTTTGAAAACAACATTCATGCTAGAGTTCTTGGAAAAATCCAAAAAATCTTGTTTGATTAGATATGTGTAGATGAATCCTTCTCCACATATTTAGTCAAATTAACAAACCTTGTGAACAAGTCTACCTCTTAATAACATCCAACATCTTGAGGTTTATAAGTTCTTTATCCAAAAACAAAAATAAATCAAAATCATCTTTTTTGGATAGGGGTGTTTAGATGAATCCTTCTTTACATGCTTAGTCAAATTATCATCTTGTGTACAAGCATACTCTAGGACAACATCAAACCTCTTAGAGTGTATGAGTTCACTATCCAAATCAAAATCCAATCAAGCCAAGGTTCCAATCAAATCAAATCAAGTCCTAAAGTCTAGTATCTCCTTCAAGATTTCTCAAAGAGTTCAATCACCCACACCATCCATCCTCCATTTATTTCATCCCCATCATTTGATCCTTAAAGAAACCTTGTATTATCTTTTTTGAGCCTAAAGTTTAGACCAATATAAGGTGTTAGAGGTTTATCTCTTATATTCTTGAAAATTGATCCCTATTTTATGGTTCAAACTCAATCTCAATACAAGAAAAAAATGGAGCAAAATAAGGAAACATCAACTTAAAGCGATCTAAGTCAAACTGAAATATAATTGAATCCTACGATATCCATTGATCTCCTAGTTAATCATCCTCCAATGCCTCAAAATCCTCAAGAGGAAGTTCAAGTAGAGGACATCACCAATAACGTCTTAGGGATGACACAAGATGAAATTATTGAAATGGTTCAAAATATTGAGACTCATAGAATTTTCAATTCCATGATGAGGCTCAATCCCTCCCAATACATGCTATACATGCTTGAGTTGGAAAAAGAAGGAGCTAAACTCCCCTCTGATTATGATGCAAGCACCCTTGTGGAGAAACCTTTTTGGATCATGCCTCGAATCCCACCTACACCTCCATATCAAAGCATCACCCAAAGCATCTTGCAAATCACATGATCCATTGCTCCAACTTTTCCAATTGTCAATAATAGAAGGTCATTGCTTCATGCACTTCAAGCACATCCCCTTGTGAATAAGCAATATTTTGATGCAAACACCATATTAATCCAATCCATCCCATTGAATCCATTGTACCCATACGTTCCCCTTACATTTCATGATCCTACTCATCCATCCTATTTTCATGCAACACTAGTTTATCCTCTCAACATGCAAACCTCTCTCCCCATGACCTCACAAGGAGAAGGTGAATTGTTTGGAGCAAGGGGAATCTTCGATCCCTCATCATCATTGTCATATCTTCAAGGGAACGCACCACCCATTTTCCCACAATTTCCACCTTTTCCATTAACATCTGTATCACCCCTTCGATTACGCCTTCCCCTTTTACCCACCACCAATCAACAAAATCCAAGCAATCCTCCAATCATAAATAAAAAAATCATACCAAATACTCCAATCTTGTCATCGATATCACAACAACTGATTCCAACCATCTAAGTAACCCCAACAATCAACACATCATATACTCTTCCCCAAGTATCTCAAAACATGGTCTCTCAAGAACCAAGCATCTCAATTATGCCATCCACCACCCAAACCCCAATCATCAATACAATGGTCCCTCTCATCACAACAACCAACACTATTCCTAATCCACCACCACCACCACCAAAAACCCAACATGAAAAAAACATTTAGCATCACATTATAAGAAGCTGAACAAGCTGCCTATCAAAAGGCACTTCAACAAATCAAAAATCAACAAGTTGTACAGCTAGCTTCCCAACAAGTGCAAGCACAATTAGTAGAACAAAAAGTGCAACAAGTGGAACAGGTTATCCAAGCCCAAGCTACAAAAGCAGCTCAAGTTGCTCAAGCCACAGGCTACCTAGGTTGCAGAAGCAGCGCAACAAGCATAAGCTCAAGCTCAAGCCCAATATCAATCTCAGCAAGCACAAACAAAAGCTCCAAACTAGGAACAATTGCAAGAAGCCCAACAAAAAGCATATTAGCAAGCCCTACAATAGTATCAAGTGCAACAAAAAGTGGCTCAAGAGAAATACCAACAACAATATTTGTTGGCATAGAAACAAAAAGACCTGCAACAAGATTTGTTGGCTTAACAATAATAGGACCAACAAAAAGAATTGTTGGCATAGTAGAAAATGCAAGCATATCAACAAGCCTTAATCGCACAACAAATCTTGCAAAAAACTCACACCAATATACCTAACACTCCACCTGTCAATGAAACACCTCAACGACATCAAAACACATTTACTCCACCTCCTAATCCACAAGATTATGTGACAAGATCAATCAAATTTATCTCACAGCAAGTGCTCAATCTCTAGTCAGGGAAAAAAAAGGACACCCACCAATCTGTGTTTATATCCTTTTGCTAGGAGCCTTGCAACAGTACCATTCCCAAAGGGTTTTGAAATCCCTAAATTTAACAAATATCACAGGTTGGGAAATCTTGAGGATCACATCAAGGAAATCTAGGTACATTGTATTGAAGTCACATATAATGATGCATATCTAATGCGGCTATTTCCTCAAAGCTTGGTTGGCCCTGCCATGGAGTGGCTCTCTCGCTTACCTACCAAGATAAAAATGTTCCAAGAAATTCTTGATGCATTCATAAAGAATTATGCATTCAACATTGGCATGGATGTTAGTCTAGAGGAACTAGTTGTGCTCAAAAAAGGGAAGGAGGAATCATTGGCTTCCTTCTTACAATGATGGCATTACAAGGCCAATCAAAGCAAGTGGGCCATGCCAGAGGAGAAAAAAATTTGTACCATCATTTCCAATCTTGAGAAAACCTTGGCATTCCATCTAAAAATTCAATGCATCACCACTTACGACCAATTGATCCCCAAGGTGCTCAACATTGAATGAACCCTTATTTCACAAGGGGTTACACCCACATATCTAGAACATCAAGATAACTTCCCTTCTACTAGCTATAATGAAAAACCTCACACATGGGCAAAAAATAGGAACATCATTAATGATGGATTGGTCCATGCCAAGGTCATAATCAGTGCTCCAAGATAGAATGCCCAAGCATATCAGCAACCACAAAACAACAATCACAAAAACACGCAAAGCGATGCGGTATCACAACAAACCCCCAACAATCAAATCAACAACCTAAATAATCAAGGGGGAAAACCTCTGGGAAACAAATATCCCCACAAAAGGAAGTTCATAGACCTTGGGGAATCAGTCAAATCCATCATGAAGAAATTGGTAAACGATAATCTTATCACAATCCCCACCTATGAGAATTATCAAGAACCCCAAGTGAAACCACCATGGTACAATGAAAATTAACTTTACAATTATCCTAAAATCAAGAGGCACACAATAGTAAATTGCATAAAACAAAAGATAAAATCCAAGACCTCATCAATGATAAGATCATTAACGTGGAACAACCAGCAGGAAATCAAGATCTTAAGATCTACACAAATTTGATGTCAGACTATAACCAAGGAAATAACAAAGGGAAAAAAATTATGCCAATGTGAGCCATGTGTACGATCAATTTGTTGCATCCCTAGATGAATGGGTCACTGTTTTTAGTGTCAAGGAAGCCAAATCTGATTGTGGAGTCACCACACGTAATGACAAAGTCATGTGTGATTGCTAGGTCATCACATCCACCTAGGACATTCGCCTCAAATTTGAAATCCACTCCCAATGACTACAATGTCTTCGACCAGTTGAAAAGAACCCTCACTCAGATCTTGATCATGGAGTTAGTGAAGATTTCATCCACCCATAGAGAAATCCTTGAGGAAGCATTAGCTTCATCCACCATCTCTGCTAATCTTGATACTGAACAATTCCAAGCTATGGTTGGAAACATTACCACCCCAAATCTCCTCACATTGTCTGATTAGGACTTCCCAACCCAACCATCTAACAATTGGGCAGTCCAACTTCAAGTCCTCATTCATAAAAACAAACTCAAAAGGGTCTTGGTGGATGGGATGCAGGTCTCAATATCTGTTCTCTAAGGCTCATAAAGAATTTGGAATTTGGTGCAGGAACACCAAGTTGCTTTCAAGCCTCCATGAGGCCATTTGTATATAGTTGTTCTATTTTGTGTATTGGGTCTTATAATAAGGTTTATCAGACCATTTTATAGGTGTTTGAGTCTTAGGAAGTCATATTTGAAGTAATTTTTCAAATAATGTTTAAATTTGTTCCATATTGTAAAAATTGTAAAAGTTGCTCAAGAAAGTTGTCAAGCAACTTGTCAAGAGTGTCATTAAGGTGTTTTGTCAATAAACTAATTAAAAGGTGGTTTAAAATATTTGGTTTGGTTGGAAATGTATAAGTACACCCTCCAAAACTCGAAGTGGGGGGTTGGAGACATTATTTTTGAAGTTTGATGAATGACAACCTCAACTTTGGTGTGCATTTTCTGATTTTTACATTGTTTTCAGGTTGAAGTTGTGCTTTGTATGGCCTGGTATGGAATATAATATATGGATGGAAAGATCTCTATTTCTAATTTCCAATTATTTTTTTCTCATTGAATTTTATTGAGTTTTGTGGAAGATATGGCTATTTTGATGAGACTACCTATTCTAACAATATTGTGCAAAATTTACAGTCTCAAAAATGTGATGGTACAGATTTTAAAGTCTATATTTTGGATCTGAAACCAATTGTATTTTTTTTGTATGTGAATCTACTTTATTTTTCTTCAAGTCTCATCAAATTTCATTAAAATTTGAATAACTTATGATCATTTTTGTGAGGGCAGGTTTGAACACTGCCTAGGGTTTGTAGTTTTGGGAAAAATGCAATTAATTTATTTTCCATCGTTGGATCTTCATCAAAATTGGAAGGGAAGTCTATAATTATGTTATCTTCAATATCAATGAAGATATTGGATTTTTTATTATTTTGTGGAAGTTGTAAATGGTAGTTTGGTGCATTGAATTGTGGGCTACCATGAGAATGTTTCCAATGTGATTTAGAATGCAGTTAATTATTGTTTGAGATGAATAATTTTATGAAATTTGTCAAGTGAATGGAATGTTGAGTTGTAAATCCCTTGCTCTGCATCAGTTTGGTATCAGAGCCTGAAGATTCTCTAGGAAATTTGTTTGTGCTTTGTGAGTGTGGCTGTTTGTAGGTTGAGGAAGGAACTTGATTGCCTAGGTGAGGGAAGGTGAACTAGAAGCAAGGAGAGACTTGCTTGTGAAGATGGAATTTTTGAGAAGATATTGGTAGGATGAGGATTCACGAAGGAAGAAGAAAAGAGAGGAAAAGGAAACGAGAAAGAAGGAAAGAAAGAAGGAAAGATAAATAGAGTTTGAGAAATCCATGGAAGAGATAAGCCAAAGGTTGGAAAGATTAGCCAAAGAACACCAACTTCTTAAGGAAGCACAAACGAGTTGGAATATACCAATGTCAAAGAGGTTAAGATGGCCTCTAAAGAAGATTATGAAGAAGCAAATAAAATAGAAGAAGGCAACAAATGAGACAGAGGTAAAGTTTGAATCTACTATTCAAGCTGAGAAAGATAAGTTACAAGTTGAGATGCATGATATTTTGATTGTGTTTGAAGATGAACATAATTCTTTGTTGGTTAATGAAAATGTTGATGTTGAGATTAATGATGTGGTTGTTTTTGGTACTCAAGTAGTTGATGAACTTTTTGTTGATGAACAAGTTGAAGAGATTTTTGATGATGAAGAGTTCAAGCAAGTGGAAAAATAAGAGAATTTAGAGGTTGAAGGCCTTGAAGACATGAAGAAAACAAATGTAGTAGAATATTCAAAGGTAAAGGTAGAAGAAGATGATGAAGTGATGTCTAAATTTGATAAATTAGAGGACAAAGATGGAATAGATTTGCTACCAAGGTATCATGATGAAATATTTACTTCACTATTACATGATGAGACTAATGCCATTTTCAATTTTCTCCATGTAGAAGTTTGTGCTTATGATGAGGCAACAGATGTAGAGATATTTTGGTTGATAGGGCAGAAGGAAAATCAAGGCATATTGTGTATGGATGAGTGTGAGCATGCACATGATGGTAAGATGATAGGAAGGCAAATTTTTCTTATTGTGTTTATGATATCAAGGAAGATAAAAACATCGGTTAAGATGAAGATACAAGTGTGTGTGATTGTAGGTGATAGTGAAGATTCATTTATTTTTGCAGGTGATTTATTTTATGCTAACTCAGGGAACTTGAGTTTTTTCTTCAATGGGTGTATGGTGCAGGAGCACCAAGTTGCTTTCAAGCCTCCATGAGGCCATTTGTAAGTAGTTGTTCTATTTTGTGTATTGGATTTTATAATAAGGTTTATCAAACCATTTTATAGGTGTTTGAGTCTTAGGAAGTCATATTTGAAGTCATTTGTCAAATAATGTTTAAATTTGTTCCATATTGTAAAAATTGTAAAAGTTGCTCAAGAAAGTTGTCAAGCAACTTGTCAAAAGTGTCATTAAGGTGTTTTGTCAACAAAATAATTAAATGGTGGTTGAAAATTGCTTTTTTTGTTGGCAATGTATAAGTACACCCTCTAAAAATTGAATTGGGGAGTTGGAGACATTATTTTTTATGTTTGGTGTGCATTTCCTAATTTTTACATTGTTTTCAGGTTGAAGTTGTGCTTTGTACGGCCTGGTATGGACTAAAATAATGGAGTATCATATATGGATGGAAATATCTCTATTTCTTGTTTCCGATTTTTTTTTCTCATTGAATTTAATGGAGTTGTGTGGAAGATATGACTATTTTGGTGAGACTGCCTATTCTAGCAATATTGTGCAGAATTTACAGTCTAGAAAATATGATGGTATGGATTTTAAAGTCTATATTTTGGATCTGAAAGCAATTTTATTTTTTTCCTATGTGAATCTACTTTAATTTTATTTAGGTCTCATCAAATTTCATTAAAATTTGAATAAGTTATGATCATTTTTGTTAGGGCAGGTTTGAACACTGCCTAGGGTTTGTAGTTTTGGGAAAAATGCAATAAATTTATTTTTCACCATTGGATCTTCATAAAAATTGGAAGGGAAGTCTATAATAATGTTATCTTCAATCTCAATCAATATATTGGATTTATTATTATTTTGAGGAAGTTATAAATGGTAGTTTGGTGCATTGAATTGTGGGCTACCATGAGAATGTTTCCAATGTGATCTAGAATGCACTTAATCATTGTTTGAGATGAATAATTATATGAAATTTGTCAAGTGAATGGCATGTTGATTTGTGAATCCCTTGCTTTGCATCAGAATTCTCCAAAGATTCCATTGAAAAAGACAAGGGCATCACAATCAGAGTGTATGATGACCAAGAAAGAGTGTCTCAAGACACTATCCAATTCCCTATTCAAGTAGGGCCAACCATTATGGAAACCACCTACCAAGTACTTGACCTTGATCTGCCTTATAACATCCTCTTGGGGTGTCCATGTATCCATTGGATTCAAACAGTTGCATCAACCTTCCATCAATGCATCAAGTTCTCATTCCAAAATCAAGAGGTCACAATTTACGGTGATCCTGAACCCTTTGCCTATTGCAAAAACCTGGAAGCAAAATACTATAAAATCCCTCAAGTCCAAAAGAATGACGAAGGCCCTTCAACACCGTATATAGACCTAACTAACATAGCCTCCACTTTTGGGACAAAGACACCCACCATTGCCGATATATCTGAAATCAAGGTCATAATCCAACATAATGGGTCTAGGGATTACAAAATGAAGAAAGGATCCTTTGTGGTAGGGGAGTTACCTAAATCTCGTAGGTCCCATGGACAACCAAAACCTGCAAATACAATAGCTCAAACCTTTAGAGAAGATCCCTCTCAATTAAAAAGTTGGGGAAATCTAGGAAGAAAAGTGGTGGATGAGAGAGACGTATCTAGTCTCCTCTATCAAGATGAGAGACTTGTACCAGCCCTTCTTATGGATGATTCCAACAAAGGACTTCAATTAATGTTGGGCATAGTCTATAACATTAATGAAAGTCTTGGAAAGAAAAACAATGGTTGATTGGAACCTATTATTGTTGAAAAATGAATGAAAAATATTGACCTTGGGTGTACCCCTCTGAGTGTAACTATACATTGTAGAATTCCCCTAGTTAAAGTAGTCAGGACTCCCCCTCAGCTATCGGTAGCCACCCTTCAACTACTAGTATCTATAGGTCTATCATTAGAAAACTTTACCTTTGACGTAATTGATGTGTGTAGTAGTGATGACGACCCCCTAAGTGACTTGCCTATGCTTTTCAAAGATTCGTCCATATTCATGATCAACACCTTATCTTTTGAGTCAGACCATTAAACCCATGAAATAAATCTTGTCAATCCCCACCTCATCGATTACAACCAACACAGACTACCAATTCTAGACACGTTAAAAAATGATGAGACGCTCTCAAAATTCATGGGATTGCAGGATACACTACAATATGGAGATCATAAAGCTTGGTTTGACATCATACTAGATACACAAGCCGATTACCAGGAAACCATTGAATCCTTCAGTCAAAAAAGTGAGAAATTGAGAATAATCACAAGGCCTTTACATGAAAACCACACAATGGCACTCTTTGACTCAAAAACAGTAAAAATAAAGGACGTATCCAATAGCAAAAACCTCTTTGAGGTGTCAGAGGATGAAGGATTCAATCTTCCTCTCAGTGCCATTCATAAAGAAAAGTCAGTGGTTTTGGCACATCAGTGCAATCCAATCAATTTGGGAACAAAGGAACTACCGCACATAACATTCTATGCCGAGTCACTTCTCACAGAAGAACATGAACTCCTAGTTGCATTCCTAAAGGAAAGAAAGTTAAACTTCACATGGAATTATGCCAATATTCCTAGGCTTGATCCAGAAGTTGTAGTTCATCACCTAGGGGTGATCCCACAAAGCTGGTTTACAATTTCTGAGAGGAACTGGTTTTTGATGAAATCACATATTTTTAGAAAATATAATGATTCAAGCCTTAAAAATTTCTTATTTTAAGGATTCCAATTGAAGAGGGTTTGATGAAACCACCTTAGATCAAACCCCCTTTGATAGAACCTTGCTATTTTTAAACCATACCTATAAATGAGTCTCCTTTACACCTATCAAAATGCTGATAAAAAATAACTTTTGATTTACCTTTTTGGGGGATCAAATGAATTCATTTAAAATTTATTTGAAATTATTGTGATAGTCCTCAGAACGAGCTATCCAAGGAATATAATTTTAATATTTTTTGGTTTTATTATGTATTTGTTTGTTTAGTTTTATTAAACATAAGTTTTTCATCGAAAATGAAGGTCTTTGTTTTGCACATGTGGAAAACTAGCAGATTATGATTTTTTTTTTCGAAAAATATGAGTTCACCAGACATTGAAGTCCTTGATCCAACAAAAATAAATAAAAATTTGATATATACAAAAAAAGTTATGCATTATACGGTTGCACTATGTCTGAATTGAAATTGGTTTGACTTCGAAACTTGATTAAAGAAAAATTATTCAATAAAAAAACTAACTAACCAAGTGGAAGCACTAGATATCAGAGTTACAAATCTAAATTTGAAAGAATAAGAATTTTATCTGTCATGTAAAAAAATTTATGTGTTATATGATGTGCGTCACTTTTTTAAAATGTTGTTTTTTGAAAAAAGCCAGTTTTCATGGGAGATGGAAAAAGAAGTGCAATTTGATTCCAATTTTTTTGAAAAAAATAGTTATAGAATCTACAGACAAAATGTGACGAGACTCTAGTTTCAATCATCTTCATATTCCTCACGGTTTAGCCTCTATAGGTTCCCAAATGTGAAGATTTAGTTAAAAATAATAATTTCAGTGTCCGGTTTGGCCAAAAATTGTAAACCACTATTGTGGGATCACCCCTAGCTGTATATCCTGAAGCGAAGCCTATGAGAGAAAAGATGAGAAAAATGCATCCCAAGATAGCATTGCTAGTCAAAATGGAATTATAGAAGCTTTTAGATGTAGGATTCATACGACCAATTGATTATCCAAACTGGGTCTCAAACCTTGTACCTATTTCAAAACCCAATGGGGGCATCCGCATCTACACGGACTTCAGAGACTCAAACCAAGCGTGTCCAAAGGATGAATTTCCACTTCCAAACACTGATATGATCGTGGATATGATGGAAGGACATGAGATGTTATCATTAATGGATGAATTTTTAGGATACAATCAAATCATGATAGCCAAGGAAGACCAGCGAAAGACAACTTTCACTTGTACGTGGGGAACACATTTCTAGAATACGATGTCATACAGGTTGAAGAACATAGGAGAAACTTACTAGAGGGCCATGCCATTAATCTTTCATGATATGATCTATAAAACTGTGAAATATTATGTGGACGACATACTAGCTAGAAAATTATATACATCTTTCTCAAATTATTTTAAAATTATTTAAATAGATTACAAAAGTCTATCTTTATTTTTTACATGCACACTTTGTATATTAAAATATCATAGTAACCTAAAACTTATCCATCACACTGAATAGACTTTTCAAATTTCAATCATAAGAATTCTAGAAGTTCATTAAATATATGTATTTTAGGTATGTATACTAGTTTTATTCTCCTTCAAACCTATATTAAAAATACATTAAAAAATATTGATGGATTTATAAATTCATTAATTGAGTAAATTTATAAAGAAAAATATATTTAGATTAACCATTTAAAATAATTGCATGTTATCATCTTGATTGACAACTTAACTTACTGAAATAATTTAAAACGATTATACACATCTTTCTCAAATTATTTTTAATTTATGTTAAATAGATTACAAAAGTATATCTTTATTTTGAATTTCCAATGCCTAACCAACTTTGAAATACAAACATTTGTATATTAAATAATAACACTAACCTAATGTTTTTCCAACAGAGTTAATTGACTCTTCCAATTTCAATTTTAAGAATTTTCTAATTCAATTTTAGAATTTTCAAAGACTTCTCATCTCTTTGTTACTTGGGATTCAATGCCCTATGTATAGTCACAAAGTAATCCTTTAAAGATTATATATTTTTACGTTTCATTCAATTCCACCATATGTATAGTCACAATGTAATCCTTGAAAGATTAAATATTTTTAGGTTCATATCAATTCTAAAGGAGTGCATGTTATCATCTTGATTGACAACTTACCTTACTATAATAATTTAAAAATATTATACACATCTTTCTCAGATTCTTTTTAAGTTCTGTTAAATAGATTACAAAAGTCTATGTTTATTTTGAATTTCCATGCCTAACCAACTTTCACATCCACACATTTTTATATTAAATAATAACAATAACCTAATGTTTATCCAGCAAACTTAATGGACTCTTCAAATTTCAATTTTATGAATTTTCCAATTCAATCTTAGAATTTTCAAAGACTTCTCAACTCCTTGTTATTTGGGATTCAACAGCCTTATGCACAGTCACAAAGTAATCCTTGAAAGATTATATATTTTTAGATTTCATAATTCAAAAGAAGTGTGTGTTATAATCTTGATTGAAAACTTACATTACTATAATAATTTAAAAAGATTATATACATCTTTCTTAGATTCATTTCTAAGTTATGTTAAATAGATTACAGAAGTCTACCTTTATTTTAAATTTCCAATTCCTAACCAACTATCACATCCACACATTTGTATATTAAATAATAAAAATATCCTAATGTTTTTGATTGAGAAAAAACGGATTTTACAGGGACCCGAAACCACAAAGTTTACAAACCAATAAAATATAGATCATAAGTAAGTCTAGGAAAAGATAGGCTACACACCAAAGATAAACAAAAAAGAGAAGCAACCACCAACAAAATCCAGCAAAAGGAAAGCAAAAAATCAGCGACAGCAGAAACACAACCAAACCTAACCTAGAGACTTTAAGGTCTCTACCACTTCCGTTTCTTGGATGTCCAAATCCTTGGCCATCATCTTCAGATCCTGGGTCTCCAGAGGCGTTGTATCCTATTTTTTCTTCATGTTGGCCCTGGTTCTCTTTGAAGGGCCCAAATCCTCTGCTTTGTTGTTCATTTTTTTTGCCAAAGCCCTCAAGATAGTAGAGTTATTTTTAGCAATTCTCTGGTTGTGTTCTATCGTGTCTTTCATAGCTTCCTTGATTTTTTCAATATATTTTCAAAGGTTCTCCCCATCCTTCTTAAGGTTTTTAGTGAGATCAACTTCTTTCTAGAGGTAGTCTGCCATGACCATCTTCTCATCCACCATCCACAAAGCCTCAGCTGAGTTCTGCTCCACCACTTTGGCTTCAAGAATTTCCTCATCTTTTCCAACATAGTGGAAAGAGGCAGAGGAGATTTCCTTCCTAGAAGGTTTCACAATGTCATCATCCGAGAATCCTCTGAGTAGGCCACCAGCATAGTTAATGGACTCTTCAAATTTCAATTTTAATAATTTTCCAATACAATCTTAAAATTTTCAAAGACTTCTCAACTCAACTCTTTGGTACTTGGGATTCACCTACCCTATGTACATTCACAAAGTAATCCTTCAAAAAGTTTAGGTTTCATTCAATTCGAAAGAATTCCATGTTATCATCTTGATTGACAACTTACCTTACTATAATAATTTAAAAGGATTATACAAATCTTTTTCACGTTCTTTTTATGTAATGTTAAATAGATTACAAAAGTCCATCTTTATTTTGAATTTCCAATGCCTAGCCAGCTTTCACATCCACATGTTTGTATATTAAATAATAACAATAACCTAATGTTTATCCAGCAGAGTTAATGAACTCTCAAAGACTTCTCAACTCTTTGTTATTTGGGATTCAACTGCCCTATGCACAATCATAAAGTAATCCATGAAAGATTATATATTTTGAGGTTTCATTCAATGCAAAAGAAGTGCATATTATCATCTTGATTTACAACTTACGTTACTGTAATAATTTTATAAGATTATACACATCTTTCTTAGATTCTTTTTAAGTTATGTTAAATAGATTACAAAAGTTTATCTTTATTTTGAATTTCCAATTCCTAACCAACTTTCACATCCACACGTTTGTTTATTAAATAATAACAATCCAACAGAGTTAATATTCCAATTCAATCTTACTATGGATTCCTAAGATTATTAATTAAAATCAATTTTAAATAACTATTATGATTTAAATTATTAAATATTGCATATTAATAAGAAATTTTTTTATTGAGGATTAATTACTTAAAATTAAAATTAATGAATACATTGCAAAAAATAATCCCTTCCCTAGAATTAATTGATTTTTACTATGTTTAAGTTATATATGATTCAAATTGATATATTTCTATGCACACATAGGTTTGCTTTAACTTTAATACATGTGTATTGATATGCTTGATCTATCCATCTAATTATGCAAAATAATATATAAGTTGATTTCGTAAAATCTCTTTTCATTATGATCTATTCCACCTATTTTATCTAAGGTAAAATCAAAAACCAAAAGATTCACCTCCTACTATAAACTAACCTCACATTATTTCATATTCACTTTCTAACATGCTATCCCTTTCTCTACTCAATCAAATAATTGCAAATATTTGCTTTCTCTATAGGCTTATTGTTGCATGCCATTACAAAATTCTATCTTTAGTTTTGAATTTGGAATGGCTAACCAACTTTTACATGCTAACTTTGAATTTAGTGATTAAATTAATATACAACTTTAGACTTGAACATCACACATTTGGATATTTGAAAATAACAACTTAAAACTTATCTATCAAATTGAAGAAAATTCTAGAAAAATATCCATTGAGGGAGAATTAAACTCTTTGAAAAATTTCACTGTTCTTTCTCTTTTAGATTTATTATTGGAAAAAGAAATTGGAAAAATCTCTATATTCAAATTGTTTTTCTCAAAAAAAATTGGGTTTAGCTATAGATGGTCATTTTTGAAAATCATTTGCTCAAAAGGAATTATAAAATTAATAAATCTATATAAATATATATATATATATACACATTTTTGAAAATATATATATACATACATATATATATTTATATACGTTTGTATATGTTGAAATGAAACCCTATCTAAAATTTTATTTCAGATTCTGAAATCCGTAGGAACTGGTAAAAGTTTGTTTTTAAAATGAAAAAAATAAAATTTAAAAGACAAATCGGAGTTTTGGAGGGTCGCTGGGGGCTCACCCCATAGCCCCCCCCATGGGAGGTGTTGTGGGGAAGGCTGCGCCGAGTGCCCCCCACAACTGCCCCAATGAAATGACGGTGCATGTTTCAAAAAACCCTACATGGCTTCACATTTCTACATTCATCTTTTTTAAAAATATTATATTTTTTTATAATAGTAAAATATTTAATATTTAAATATTAAAATATATATATTATATATATATATTAATATATATATGTATATATGTTTATATATTATTTTTTTTGGAAATTTTTATAATAAGGTTTAAAATATATATGTATATGTATATTAATATTTATATAATGTATATATATTGAATATATATATAATTGAATGATTATGTATATATATTTAAATGTATATTTAATTGATGTTTTAAATGCAAAATTAGAGGATTTTCAAATAATATGTTTTAATAGAACAAATATTTGATTTTAAAATAATATATTTTAACGAATGAATTATTTGATTTTAAAATTATTTATTTTGAAAAGAAGAAATAGATGATTTAAAAGTATTATGTTTTGAATTGAAGAAATAAATATTTTAGTTTATTATTATTTGAGAGCAATTAAGGAATTGAATATATAGTTTAAAAGAGACATTATCAAATTAGTTTATTGAGGCAATAAAGTATGTATTTTATTAAGGGAAGTAGATTTAGGAAATCCAAAAGTAGATTTAATTCCTGTTTAAATTGATTTTTTAAATGTAAATTTCTTCTCTTTTCATTTTGGGGGAACTTGCTTAGAAGCATTAATAAGTCTTTGAGATGGGGTTTTCTAAATATTTGGGGTTGTCGTATTATTATAGTTAGCCTTTGAATTTCCTTGGGTGTATCCAGTTAATTACCCGGTTACCACGAACAGGGATGTGTTTCTTTTATGTGTGGGGTAGGGATTTAATATCCTTAAGTATGCACTAGTTTACCCTTGGGTTGTGGAGTTGTTCCACTTGTTGTCTTAGAGGAGTGGCTTTCAATGAGGGCCAGCACACAAAGTGGTGCCAGGGTAACTCATTGTGAGTTAGTTAATCCAGTGATAATGTAACTAAACTTATTAGGTGAATAGGTATTATTAAACACTTAATAAGAATAATTGTGCCTCGCTCATGGACGCAAGGGATTGTATAGACTTGGAATGGGACGTGAAGGCCTAGAATGGAAAGATCGTTAGCTTGTCTCTACAAGAGATAACTGATTCCGCAATGGTTTGCATGAGGGACTAGGAGTCGTTAGAGGTTTCCAGGAGATCCCAAGATGGGGGCCAGGGCCTAACAAGACTTACCAAGATATCCCATGTAGCATTGTGATAACACTTCTCCTAAGTCAGTAGTAATTTTTTATGAGTGATGCAATTGATTTGTTAACTCTGGAAGCATTGTAACCATTGTGATAGTGTGGTATTTTTATTTGTTTAAGTTCAGTTATGTTTTAGCCTATGACAAGAGGTAGATGGTCTTATCTAGGAATCCTTGTAACTATCTCCTAGCACAGGGGGGTGGGCCTTCGGGTACCACTTGGTTGGGTGGAATGTGCACCTTACTCCGTTGGGTTTTCTTCTTGTTGGTGTTGAAAAGATTTCCAGTTGGAGAGCTCATGGGATCTAGTTACTTTACATTATTATATTCATTTCAGTTGATTCTTATAATTTATTACCCCTCATTTGTAATCATGCTTATTGGTTCTACCTCATTCGGGGAATGAGAGATGTAATATCCTTGTCAAATTATTAGTATATGAAATCCTAATGTATCTCATATTGTTATGATGTAATTTATCATGTATGGAATGTATGTGCTTAATTCTTAAGTAGATAAATGTTATGGATTCAATTATGTTGTATGTATGAGTTTTAAAGTAATCTCAGTCTTGTAACTTTAGAGGTTGTTGGCAATGGGTAGTGAATTTGCATGTTAATTTTAATTTAAACAAAATAAAAATTGTGCGTTTGAGTAGTTAATTGAAACTTCCTCTAGAGTTGCGTAGCGGGACATTACACTCATTCCTTTTAAGTTATGTTAAATAGATTACAAAATTCTATCTTTATTTTGAACTTCAAATGCCTAACCCACATTGACATCCACACATTTGTATATTAAATAGTAACAATAACCTAATGTTTCTCCAACAAAGTTAATGGAGTCTTCAAATTTCAGTTATAAGAATTTTCAAAGACTTCTCAACTCTTTGTTACTTGGGATTCAGTTGCCCTATGTACAATCACAAATTAATCCTTGAAAGATTATACATTTTTTAGGTTTCATTCAATTCAAAATAAGTGCATGTTATCATCTTGATTGACAACTTACATTACTATAATAATTTACTCAGATTTTTTTTAAGTTATGTTAAATATATTACAAAAGTCTATATTTATTTTTAATTTCCAATCCTTAACTAACTTTCAAATCCACACATTTGTATATTAAATATTAACAATAGCCTAATGTTTATCGGGCAAAGTTAATGGACTCTTCAAATTTCAATTTTAAGAATTTTTGAATTCAATCTTAAAATTTTCAAAGTCTTCTCAACTCTTTGTTACTTGGGACTCAACCACCCTATGCACATTCACAAATTCATCCTTGAAAGATTATATATTTTTAGGTTTCATTCATTTCAAAAGGAGTCCATGTTATCATCTTGATTGACAACTTACATTATTGTAATAATTTAAAAATATTATACACATATTTCTTAGATTCATTTTTAAGTTATGTTGAACAGATTACAAAAGTCTACCTTCATTTTGAATTTCCAATGTCTAATGGACTTTCACATCCACATGTTTGTATATTAAATAATAACAATAACCCAATTTTTATCCATTTGACTTAATGGACTCTTCAAATTTCAATTTTAAGAGCTTTCAAATTCAATCTTAGAATTTTCAAGAACTTCTCAACTCTTTGTTACTTGGGATTCAACCGCCCTATGTACTATCACAAAGTAATCCTTGAAAGATTATATATTTTTAGGTTTCAATCAATTCAAAAGAATTCCATGTTATCATCTTGAATGACAACTTACCTTACTGTAATAATTTAAAAATATTATACACATATTTCTCAGATTCTTTTTATGTTATGTTAAGTAGATTACGAAATTTCATCTTTATTAAATAATAACAATAACCTAATGGACTCTTCAAATTTCAATTTTAAGAATTTTCCAATTCAATCTTAGAATTTTCAAAGACTTCTCGACACTTTGTTATTTGGGATTCAACCACCCTATGTATAGTCACAAAGTAATCCTTGAAAGATTATATATTTTTAGATGTCATTCAATTCTCTATTGGCAAACTTTTGTTCTCTATTCAATACAAAAAATTATACACATCTTTTTCAAATCCATTGTAAATTATCTAAATGAATTACAAAAGCCTATGTTTAGTTTAAATGTTTCAACACACGTACAAAAGCCTATGTTTTTGTTACTTGTGATTTTCCAATTGCCATTTTTGCAAGAATAAATTTATTAAAGAAATTTTTGGTTGAAAATTAATTTACTATGGATTCCTAAGATTATTAATTAAAATCAATTTTAAATAACTATTGTGATTTAAATTATTAAATATTGCATATTAATAAGAATTTTTTTATTAAGGATTAATTACTTAAAATTAAAATTAATGAATACATTGCAAAAAAAATAAGATTCGTTCAATGGGGCCTATTTTTTTATTTTACATTTTCATAATCAATTTACAACTAATAAATTTTGATGTGTAAGAAGATCAATTTTTAAAATGCTTTCCAGTGCTCCAATTAAATGAAGACATTTAAATAATCTCTTTGCCAAAATTAAGTGATTTTTATTATGTTTAAGTCAGATGATTCAAATTGATATCTTTCTATGCACACATAGGTTGGCTTTAACTTTAATGCATATGTATTGATATGCTTGATCTATCCATCTAATTATGCATATTAATATATAAATTGATTTCCCAACATCTCTTTTCATTATGATCTATTCCACCTATTTTATCTTATGTAAAATTCGAAATCATAAGATTCACCTCCTACTATAAACTAACCTCACATTATTTCATATTCGCTTTCTAACATGTTGTCCCTCTCAATCAAACAATTGCAAATATTTTCTTTCCCTATAGACTTATTAGTGATTAAATTAATACACAGCTTTAAACTTGAACATCACACATTTGGATATTTAAAAATAACAACTTAAAACTTATCTATCAAATTGAATAGACTTTTCAAATTTCAATCTTATGAATTCATGGAGTTCTTTAAATAAATGTATTCAAGATATATATACTAGTTTTATTCCCCTTCAAATGTATATTAAAAATTAATTGAAAAACTATACATGAATTTCTAAATTACTTATTTAAGTAGATTTATAATAAATTTATATTTAGATTGGACCAGGGTAAAATTTATTAAAATTAACAGGAAAGAGGCCGACAGAAATATTCCTATAACCATAAAATTACGAAACAGCTGGGAAGCCTATGTAAAATTAGTTTCAACATAAAATTCAAACCGAATATGTTGAATATGCTTTGGTTAATTGAACGGGATTTGTGAAAGGGTTCTAATTCAACTCCAAAGTAGTTGGCAAACAACACTTCGAAATCTGTTTTGATTTAAAGTAAACACTTGGAAATCTGTTAATAACAAACAGTTGAGATCTTTTAATAATATTAATATTTATAATATTTTTCTTTTCTTACATTAAATAATTGTGTTTAATAATTTTCAATTATTATAAACATATTTTATAAAAAATAATATAGACAATTGATAGTGTAAAATGTAAATCTATAATATCATTCTCAATATAAATTTCAATAGAATTTGAATCTTCATGACAAAAGCAACAACACTACAACTTAACCATCGTATTATGCCACTATCTACACAATATTTTATGTTTTTAAATCAGATTGTATGTTTCTCTTTCATAATTGAAATTTAGAGAAATAATTTTATTGTAGAAAAGGCACATCAACAAATATTCAACTATGACACCAAGCCTAGATTTGGCACTAAACAACTTCTGCTAATGAGATGATCGCAATTTTCTTTGCGATTTCTCTCTGAATTTTGTCAAGGTACAACTCCCTTACTAAATCTTCAATGAATTGTCCTATTCTAACACAATGGGTATGTTTTTAACTAGAAAGCAGAAAAGGTGACAGACACTAGTCCATAAATATGGGGCTAGCACGAGCAACATAAATCAAACCACAACTTGTTAATGCAAAGATTGAAAATCTACGATCATTAAGTTCAAGAGAGAGGACCCAGACTATAATAAATTAAAACATACAACGAATCTTTCAAAGAGCATACAACTAAATCGTACGCATAATTCCTAGATAAACATTATAAATCATTAAATTAATAACACAAATTATAAATCATTATAGTCTGCAATAAATGCTTATTCCTTCTCATAACATTCCTAGGTGTATTCGAAAGCAGGAAAAGAAGAACCCCATTTTCCTCTAACAATCTAAATTTATAGCATGGCTAATGCCCCCAAACGGGTGCCAAAACCGTTACTAAATCATCAAATTCTTGCATTCCTATTGTTTCTTTATAAAAATGATTAGAGTCATTTGAATTTGGCAGAGGAGTAAACATCGACCGAGAAAATGGATTAAATCCACTAGTAGTCACCAAAAGACCAATCAAACATCTAATTATCAATACAACGCATAAGAATATTAATCAGTGGCACATGTGAGCTATTTTTATGGGAAATTGTAATTTAGAGCATTGCAAGCTAGCCATAAATGGAAACCAAATCAATATCTTGTCAATCCTAGGAGAATGTATGAATGTCTAACCAAAATTCTATAAATTCAACCAACATCACCTTTCCTTCAGAATCAATTGCATCAAACATGGTGAGCTCTTAGAGTGATGGCAATTTTGCTAATGACTATATTATTCTAGAAGAGATCGAATGCAACCCACTATTCAGGGACATCTTGGATTAGCTGAAGGAAGTCTTCATAATGCAGAGTGAAGTGGAGGAAGAGGTGCTCCACAATATCCTCGGTAAGGCATTTCTGAGCTAGGCTCATGTTCACAACATGACCATATTGGAGCTCTTCATCTATATAATTGTCAAGACTTCTAGTCATTCTGACTGGGGTGTCAGAGCACTATAACACCTGGTGAAGCCCAAATTTTATAATCACATCAGAGTGGCAATCAATGGGATCAATCACTACCCTTGAACTAGAGTGCTCGTCGATGCCATATGCATTGTATCAACTCTTCAAGATGAAACCTTAGAGGAGATGTGGCTCTTCTATGGATTGGGGTGGTGAGGGACGACATGGGACTGTTTGCACAATTCCTCTAGTTGCATGAGAACCTTTTGTCACCAGCGCAAATCAAACCTCTACAGGTGGTTACCGAAGGCATTCATGTGTTGATATTCTCTCCGTGTGCCTGAGAAAACACTATTTGTCTTTTGCTGATGAACATAATTTTGTAGTCAAACAAGACATTTTTTGTAATGATGTAGCTATGAAAAAACATTTTCTATATATGAATAAAATATTACTTTTTGGTATCACTGTGACTTTGAGTGCATAACTTATTTATGTTTTTGTTCATATCATGTTTGGAAATGTTGATTTCTTACCTATATAATGCACAAGTTAAGTAGATAATCTTATTGTTATTGCATTAACCACTATATATCCTTCTGGGTGGCAAAATGCATGGTTCACATAACTTGGTAAAACACCACCTAGGTTCAAAACGGCCTGAAGAATACTGCCCAAAGTATAACTTGCACGTGAAGTTTCTATGCCTCTTACATATTAGAGCTCGATTAGTTGAATATTAATGTTTGTACGACCTTCATGAAAAGCTAGGTTCAGAAGCAAGAAGAAAACACCATTTAGATCCCAAATGTATATAAAATGGGTTGTATAATGAGAGGTTCGACAAACTTGGTAAGACCTTGCTTGTGTTAGAGAAAGATAACAAAAGGCCACCCAACTTGACTTAGGTATACAAATTAGTCCGAAAAAGAGCATAATGAATAAAACAAAGGTAAGGGGGGTCCCTTTACAAGTAACAATGGCTCTAACTAGGGACAATGACTGCAGAGGACGTAGAGAACCTAGAATGTGGGACTAGTTTCTATCCATTGGGCACAAAGTCAGCAAGGACACTATGTAAAAGACCAAAAAGAACAAACCAAAATTGCACTATTTACAAGGTAGGACTAACCTACCAAAGGAAAAGAAGAAAGGCATTAATCATGCAAATCCATTAACCAGTTGGGAGAAGAATAATCCCATCCTAGAAAGGCCCACCTTCTCGTACAACTTCTAGAATGCGCTCAGAAACCATGAGATCCCAACATTAATGCTATAGGGATGTGCCCGTGAACCAATAGTTTGCCAAAAATCCACTCTTCATCAAAAAATTCCTCTTGATGCCATTTTATTGGGACTAAATCATTCTTTATTAACCAAATCTCATGATTAGAAATGGTCAAACTTGACATCACAGGTTCAGGTATATCATTTGGAGGCCTAACTTTTTCCTCAATCTTATCTTCCTCAAAAATGACTCGAGTTGCAGAAGAATTACCATGAGAAACATTATTAACTCTGGCTCCGTCACATCAATTTTTTATTTGACCATTTTGATGGGGGGCAACCGTTTTCGTTTAAGCTGGTGTAGAGAAAAGATTTGGTATCTCTAGATGGAAATAGATTTCATCTTCTTCCTGTAAGAGACTGTTGCTTCCTCCATACCTTCTCTACCCAAGATTGATATCGATTCTTAAAAAAAAAACTCATCCTTATCAATGGATCGATCATGAATCAAATTTGTGAAAAGAAAGTTATCACAAATTTCAAATCCATCAAAGATAAAAAGAGGATAAGACAAGGTTGACCATTCTTCTTCTTTTCTGACATCGTCCTTTCCTTCTAGATTTTGGCCTGGGTCCTTACTCTTAATTTCCTCGAAGAGGAAAGTTCTATATTCTGGAATAAAATTCAAACCGAATATGTTGAATATGTTTTGGTTAATTAAACAGGATTTGTGAAAGGGTTCTAATTCAACTCCAAAGTAGTTGGGAAACAACAATTCAAAATCTGTTTTGATTTAAAGTAAACACTTGGAAATCTGTTAATAACAAACAATTGAAATCTTTTAATAATATTAATATTCATAATTTTTTTTTTCTTATATTAAATTATTGTATTTAATAATATTCAAAACATATCTTATAAAAATAGTATAGACAACTAATAGTGTAAAACGTAAATCTATAATACCATCTTCAATAAAAAATTTAATAGGATTTGAATCTTGATGACAAAAGCAATAACACCACAACTTAAACATCACAATATACCATTATCTACACAATATTTTATGCTTGTAAATCAGATTATATGTTTCTCTTTCAAATAGAAATTTAGAAAAATATTTTTACTATATTAATTTAATATTTCAAATACAACATTAAATAGCTAACAATTAAACTTAAATTAAATATGAATTGATAAATAAAAAGGATATAGAAGGTTTTTAACTCTTTCAAACTGATACATAATTTGTAATCATTAATAATTATTTTATTATTATTGATGATGCATAAAGTCTTTAAACTATATTCAATATCTATTTGTCGCACCACATGACTTGTTCTAGCATTAAAGTCTTTTTTCTTTTTTTAGTTTTGCTATAGTTTAGTCCTACTATGCTTTTATTTTTGATTGGTGTGTCATTCCATATTGTCAATTTATACTTACATTAAACAAAGAATTGTGCATGCTTTTCTTAGAGAGATGACCATGAATTTCTTTGTTATTTTTTGTTAGTGTAATTTTCATTAACATGCATTTAGTTTAGTTAAGTCTAGTTAGGTGTCATGATTTGTTGGGTTAATTGGGAGAGGTGTCCAAGTTTTCCCATGATTTGTGAGAGGCCTCTTGCCACCACTCATGGTTGAAGAGTCATTCACTCAACTTATCTCATCCTCTTTGTATCTACTTATACTCACCTATTTGGGCTAATCTATATGCTAAGTTTATGGTCTTGATTGTTTTTGTGCTTGATTAATATCTCTTTGATCCTAGATCTCTCCATGGTATCAGAGCATTGGGTGGAGATAGTGCAGGCCTTTAGGTGAACTATTTCATTACATAACCCCCTCCTCTAGCATTTCAAATTTGTGGTGCTCTCTAATCTATGAGGTGTGATTAGCAGATCTGCACCCCCATGTGATTTGTTGTTTTCTTCAATCTGCAGCAAGGTGTCTTCAATTTGTTCAACCCTTAGTTTGGTTTTCACAACACAAAGAAAAATCTTTTTTTTTTATATAATGCAAGTCGCAATATATTTCAGGCCACTGTTCATCCATTTGGAGGCGTGATCTATTGCATTGAAAGTGTGAATTGTTGTATTGGAGGTGACTAGCCTTGTCACACTCTGTATCAAGAGTCGAAGCCTTTTGAAGGCCTTTACTTTGATGGAGTCTTTAGTGTGAAGGATTGCTCAATTCAACTCCCCTCCACATTGTTTTTATTGCATTTCTATTTGCATGCCATTCCTGGGCAAGCTCAATCAACCCCAGGGAGGTGCGATTCTCTGTTGGGAATGGCAGGGGTGCAAATAAGACAAAAACGGTGCTTTGACAATATGGGAAGATGCAAAAAATAACACAAATGACGCACTCCAACAACATAACTAAATAGATAGTAAATTAACTTGCATATATTCCTTTTGCTTCACAAAATACAAAAACATAGAGTATATACTCTGTTCTTCAACATAAAATAAAACTAAAGCTATTTGGACAAATGTCCAATACATATGGTGCTACTCTCACACCTATTCTGAACTACTGCTGTCAGTGCGTGGCATTTGCTAAAATTTTGTGCAGTGCTGTTGTAACATTCCTTGTTCTGTGCTGAACATTCTCCTTACTGCTGCTATAGACTTGACTTCAAAAAACATTCTTCTTCTAACTCTAACGAATGCAATCCTATTTTGTCTTACTTAATTCCTTGCTCAAAAACGAGCGCTCAAAACCAAATTCAAATTTACCTAACTCCATTTAATGTTGGTAGGAAGTTGTAGTTTTATGTTGGCAATAGGAAGCGCTCCAAGTTCAAATTCAAAATATCTACCAAGATTAATTGCTGGGGGCATATGTTGGATGCAAGTTGATGGTCTTCATCTGACGTGGGGGTGCTAACATGCCAGGTATGCTGATTGCAGAATAATAAATATTCTAAAACTCCCCCTTAATCTGCAAGTCAACTGTCACTCTGCAGATTCCTTTCGGAGCTGATCTCCGAAGCTATCCACAATGCCAAGCCTATCTCTTAGGCGTTCAAAACTGTCTCTCGGTAATGCTTTGGTGAAGATGTTGGTGAGCTGCTGCTCGGATCTGCAATACTATAATTCTATCTCACCTTGTTCTACCAACTCCCTTATGAAGTGATAATGAATCTCAATGTGCTTGCTTCGTCTGTGGAAGACTGGATTCTTTGTCAATGCTATGGAGGATGCATTGTCACAATGAATGACTATGTTGTCATCTTTCTGTTGCTATAAATCTATAAGGATCCTCCTGAACCAAATAGCCTGACAAGCTACTGCATTTGCTACTATGTACTTTGCTTCTGTTGTGCTAAGAGAGACAATCGACTGCTTCTTCGATGCCCATGAGATTGCACCCGATCCCATGTTGAAGACATATCCTGATGTGCTCTTCCTATCATCCACATTTCCTGCCCAATCACTATCTGTGAAACCATCCAACTTGAACTCATTAGATGCTACATACAAAATACCATAACCGGTTGTTCCATTGACATACCTCATAATCCTCTTTCCTACTTGCCAATGGGTGTCCTTAGGTTCCTCCATGAACCTAGATATCAAACTTACAACATACATCAAATGAGGCCTAGTTGATGTCAAATACATCAAACTTCCAACCATACTCTTGTAGAGGGTTGGGTTCATATCCTTACTGCTATCAATCTTGCATAGTTTTAGACCTGTTGTTGTTGGTGTGGGGGTAGGTTTGTTGTTATGCATTTTGAACCTCCTTAAAATATGTTTGGAATAATTAGATTGAGAAATAAAAATGCCATGCATTGTTTGTTGAACTTCTATACCAAGAAAATACTTCAACAAACCTAGATCTGTCATCCGAAATTCATTTTTCATCACTTCTTTAAAATTAGCAATTCTGCTGTCGATGTTACCAGTAAAAATCAGATCTACATACAAAATTTCAATTCAAATGTCACCTTGTATTGCTTTGATGTAGAGTGTGGGTTCATTGCTGCTCTTGATAAACCCATTGCTCAACAAATAGGCATCTATTCTGCTATAGCACGCCCGAGGTGCTTGTTTCAGCACTTAAAGAGCTTTTTGGAGCCTATACACTTTGTATTCTTGACCTGAGACTTCATATCCAGGTGGCTGCTCCACATATACCTCCTCCTTCAACACTCCATTTAAGAAGGCTGACTTTACATCCATCTAATACACTTTCCACTGATGTTGTGCTACAACTGCTATGACTGTACGAACTATTTCCAGCCTTGCAACTGGTGCATATGTCTCATCATAATCTATATCGAGATGTTGTTTGTACCCTTTCACAATAAGTCTTGCCTTCGACTGTACACTTGGTCTTATAGACCCACTTCACTCTAATCACTTGTTTACCCTTGGGTAAATTTGTCAAGTCCCATGTTTGATTCCTCTCTATAGCATCCATCTCTTCATCCATAGCCTTACACCACTTCTCTTCTTTCACTGCTTCCTCAAAGTACGTTGGATCACTATAGGAGAATAAAGCAAAATCCAAATTTTAATGAAAATCAGCATACCTTGTGCTGTCATAAATATCCCTTACACTTTTTGTTTTTCTTGGCATCAATGAAGCAAGTTTAGGGTCTGAGTTTGCTTCTAAGCTAGTGCTACTCTGATTGCTAGAGCTACTGTATTGCTGACTATTGGAGCTACTGCTCTGCTGAATTCTGGAGCTGACAGACTGTTGTCTCTGTTCAGAACTATTACTGCTCTGCTGCACATCATCGGAGTTATTGCTTTCTTGAGCTCCCCCTATGTTGCTATCATCTGGAGCTTCTTCATCATCTAAAGGTATTGTAACTGAAATACCCGTGGTGTCATTCACCAATCCATCCCATGCTTCATTCTCAATAAAAATAACATCTCTACTTATCACAACCTTCTTGGTGATGGGATTGTACAATTTGTAGGCTTTTGATTCCTCACTATAGCCTATGAAGATGCATTTCTCTCCTTTGTCATCAAATTTCTGCCTCTTCTCTTTTGGCATGAATGCATATGCCACACACCCAAAAATCCTTAGATGATCAACACTCCATTTGCTATCAGTCCACGCCTCTTGTGGAATCCTATCACAGACAGCCTTTGTGGGGCACTTATTCAGTATATAGACTGTTGTTGCTATAGCTTCTCCCCAAAATATGTGTGACAGCCCTTTGGCTTTCAGTATATTTGCCACCATTTCTTGAATGGTCCTATTTTTCCTCTCAGCCATTCCATTTTGCTGTGGAGTATACCTAGTTGTGAATTTTTTGTGAATGCCCTCATTCCTAGAAAAATTAAAAAATTCATTGGAGATATACTCTACCCCTCTATCTGTTCTAAGGGATTTGATATAGTGACCACTCTCCTTCTCAACCGCTGCCTTAAACCACTTAAACTTCTCAAAGGCTTATGATTTTTTTTTCAAGAAATAGACCGATATTTTCTTGCTATAGTCATCTATAAAAGTCATGAAATATGTGTTTCCTCCTAATGTGGGGGTTTTCATGGGTCCGCACAAATCTGAGTGCACTAACTCTAGCAGTGCTTTTGCTCTCCTAGAATACCTGGATTGAAATGGCTGCCTATGTTGTTTTCCTAAAATGCAAGCCTCACACTTGCCATCGGGTTCTACAATAGATGGTAAACCCCTAACCATGCCTTTCCTAGATAATAAACTCAAACTTGAAAAGCTTAAGTGCCCATACCTTAGGTGCCATAATTTAGATGGGTCTTTGATGACTGTCTTGAAAGCAAACTGTTGTTCAACTGTCGACTACTAAACAACTGCTGTTAGTGTCGGCGAGCAATGATGTTGCTGTTGGTTTGTTGTTCCTATCGTAGACATTATGTGCATCTTGAGAGGAAACATTCTATTTCTCATCATCTGTACTGCAACCATCACTTTCTTGCTACCTCCTCTATCAAATATCTTGCATTCTCCATTCTCCATCAAGATATTGTAGCCACTTTGGACCATTTGTCCGATGCTCAATAAATTATGCTTCATGCCGGGAGCATAATAGACATCTTGGATTTGTTTTCTTTTGCCATTCTTTGTTTGGATGTTGACTACACCTTTTCCAATGATGGGGACTTTCTCATCATTTCCCATCTTGATTTCAGTCTTCATACTGTTGTCAATGGAGGTAAAGAGATTCTTGTTACCACTCATGTGGTTGCTACATCTACTATCCAAGTACCATATTTCATCATTGCTACATTCAGCAAGGTTGCATACAATGAAAACATTTGACTACTTGTCATTTCCAACTTTGTTCTCATTAGCTACATTAGCATTTTGGCCTCCATGGTCATGTTGCTTCTTCTTGCATTCACTAGCATAATGGCCATATTTGTGATGGTAATAACACTGCACATTACTTTTGTCATTCCTCTGGTTCGAATTGTTGTTCTTCCACTGGTACTGGTTTGCTGACTGTGAGCTACTTGGCTCCTCTGTGCTGTCAGAAACTCCTCTTCCAGAATTACTTCTACCTCTACCTCTTTGACCTCTTCCATTGGTCTACGCTTTGAATGCTTGCTCTAGGGAAGGAGCAGATCTATTCAACCGCTGCTCATGGGTTTGTAGTGAACCCATGAACTCATCTAAAGTCATTTGAGACAAGTCATTTGCCTCTTCAATGGCAATGTCCACATAGTCAAACTTAGTAGGTAGGCTTCTTAGGATTTTCTCAACAATCCTTTGCTCTTCCATTATTTCTCAATTGATTCGCAGCTGATTTACCAGGGCTGAAATCTTAGTGTAATAATCTGAAATGGACTCATTATCTTTCATTAATAGAGTCTCAAAATTTCTTCTTGAGAACTGCAACTTAGCTGACCTCACTTTTTCAATCCCTTTATAATTATTTTGCAATATATCCCAAGGTTGCTTTGCATATTCTGATGCTGCAATACGTGTGAAAATAGCCTCACTCAAGGCTACCTCAATCAAACTATGGGCTTTTGTATCCTTCATTCGGGTCACCTTCAGATGATTCTTTTATGCATTTGAAAGGGCTACAAATGCATTTGGGTCTATGATATCATTGAACCCATTTGTGACCAACTCCCATAGGTCATTTGCAACTAAGATGGTTCTCATCTTCTTAGCCCATATGTCATTATTATGTCCATCAAAATTCAGTGGCTGCTGCCAACCTTTGCTATCACCTTCTGCCATATTTCTCAAAGGTTTGAGAAAATAAACTAATGCCTAGATAACCTAGGGCTTTACCCAATACACCCAGAAATAAAAAAGATTGACTAGTTGACTGACTGACTACCTAAAAAAATAGGGCTCTGATACCAATTGTTGGGAATGGCAGGGGTGCAAATAAGACAAAAATGGTGCTTTGACAATATGGGAAGATGCAAAAAATAACACAGAGAACACACTTCGACAGTAGAACTAAATAGACAGTAAATTAACTTGCATATATTCCTTTTGCTTCACAAAATACAAACACATAGAGTATATTCACTGTTCTTCAACATAAAATAAAACTAAATCTATTTGGACAGATGTCCAATACATATGGTGCTACTCTCACACCTATTCTGAACTGCTGCTATCAATGCGTGACATCTGCTAAACTTCTATGCAGTGTTGCTGTAACATTCCTTGTTTTGTGTTGAACATTCTCCTTGTTGCTACTGCAGACTTGACTTCAAAAAACATTCTTCTTCTAACTCTAACAAATGCAATCCTATTTTGTCTTACTTAATTCCTTGCTAAAAAATGAGCGCTCAAAACCAAATTCAAATTTACCTAACTCCATTTAATGCTGGCAAGTAACTGCAGTTTTATGTTGGCAGTAGGAAGCACTCCAAGTTCAAATTCAAAAATATCTACCAAGATTAATTGTTGGGGGCATACGTTGGCTGCAAGTTGATGGTCTTCGTCTGACGTGGGGGTGCTGACATGCTAGGTCTGCTGATTGCAGAATAATAAATATTCTAACATTCTCATATTGGGCGGTATACTTCATTGAATGTTGGTTGTGATTTGCTATAAAAAGGTGCAGAAAGAAAAACATAGGCGTGTAGGAGGAATACCTCTACCATGTGTGTTTTACAGATCAGATCTACTTGTAAGCTTCGCACCAACCATTTTTGGAGCACTCCTTGTCAGTCATTGCTATTTGGCAGTCAATGTTGTCTGAAGAAAAAGCAACGTTTCCTTCACAAAGCCCAATCTGAGACTGACGTGGATGTTGTGGACTTCCTTAATGGAATCCAAGGCATAATCTATTCCAAGCAAGTGTATATCTGTTGAAGGAAGCACCCAATATTGAGGTTTACGTAGGACGTGAGGAGAATGAGGACCTTGGTTTCTCACAAAAGGCTTGATCTGAGTTAAAGGTTGCTTCAAGTTGCTGGTGCTTCTTTGTGGTGAAGGAGGTTCACTTCATATGGTCATCGCTTTCTTCAATCAGTTGGATCTATTTGTAAGAGGCATTTTTTGGCACTCATCAAATGGGAACATTCAAAGGTGTGGGCTTACACATGCTGGCTAATGGCTTCCCTAAGAAATTCAGGAGTATTCTTGCAAGCCATGCAAATTTTTTTTTTTAAGCTGTGAGGCTTTGCATACACGTAGGCTTTTTGCCTTAGTGCAGGCGCTATTTTTGGGCAATATGTGGGCTCTAATTTTCTCTATCTATCTCACTTTCTGGCACAAATTAAAAATAAAAACAAATTTATTTTTTTTCATGTAGGAGATGAATTTTTTAACTAGGGTAAAATTGAAATGCTCATAACTTTTTCTAAGCAATTCGAAATTGAATACTGTTCTTTGCAAAAGTGCATATTTTTCACCATGAATCCAACAGGTCAACTCATGCATTATCATTATAAAGTGTCAATTTGTGTTATTTTTTGGGCTTAGTTACAAAGAACTCCTTATATAAAGTGCCAAATTGAGGGGGGAAAAGAGATAATCATAGGGATTTGTTGACACATTTCTTATCATGGGATATAAAACTCATTCTTTTGTAATCAACCTAAACAAGGGAAACTATAAGTCTTGGTGTGAAGGCATCCTAAAATATCTTAGGTATCACAATCTTCTACCCCATTTTTATGGACTTATCCCTGAACATGGTAATCAATTTTAGAAGGATAAATGGGTTAATAAAATATTGTCAGATTAATCAGCTTACATATACCACATGACACTTTGATTATCATCATGGATATTGAGGGTCCACATGCTTTATGGATCAAACTTTGGGAGATGTATGGAGACTCAAATGGTTCTCCATTCCCACATGATCTTGCAATGATCACAAATGATATCCCACGCCATGAAGAATGTCATGTTGACATAGTAGAAGTCATTATTCCACCTCCTAATATTGCTTCATCAAATTTCATAGTTGCTTCTTCAAAAGCTTTGAGTACTTATTTGTAGGAAGATCACATTAGTCTTCCTAGAATTGCTAATTGGGACACAATCCTACTTGACATTTCTTATCTATTTGTAGAGTCTCGCATTGCTTACTTGGAAGAACACATTAAGGACATCAGTCTTCTATTTGATGACAATTTCGATGAAGGTGCATCACCATTGGTCTCTTTGGATATTCATGCTCTACATATTTCTTCACATGGTTCTGGATTTTCATCATCTTCATCTATTAGGCATGCACCTGATTTGATTATGACATCCTTCAACATTGGCATGGGAACACATGAGCACACTTCAAAGACATCACAATGGGCACCATAATCCTTTGATTAGATTCAGCTTGGTTCGGGATTATTCATACATCTTCCTCTATATTCCTATCTGGAATGGGGAGATATCTTGCATCTTCAGGTTGTTTCATTTCTTCCTAAGGGAAGGAACATTGTTTGGCATTCTTGGATGTTCATCTAAATATTTTGTCAACTAGTCAGCCTCACTGTAGCAGGATATATAGTATGGGGGGTCTCAAAGACCTATTATTTTCTCCTATGAGAAAATATTATTGTTTTTAGTGGAAGAAGTAGTACTTCTTCTTACCTCTTTTCTCTTTTGGAGGGTATTTTTTTCTTATTGGGTTTTCTACCTTACTCCTCTTCTTGAGACAACACTTCTTGTACCCACATAAGCTATGCTTAAGGGGGGGCGTTAGTGTATATTTTTATTAGTTACATGCATTTACTTTAGTTAAGCCTAGTTAGGTGTCATGATTATTGGGCTAATTGGGAGAGGTGTCCAAGTTTTTCCATGATTTGTGGGAGGCCTCTCACCACCACTCGTGGTTGATGATTCCTTCACTCAACTTATCTCCTTCTCTTTGTATCTACTTATACTCACCTATTTGGGCTAATCTATATGTCATATTTATGCTCTTGATTGTTTTTGTGCTTGATTAATATCTCTTTGATCCTAGATCTCTACATTTTTCAACCTCCTTTCTTAGAAATATGTCTAATCTCACCTTTCTATTCATGCTTTCCTCTCCAGATCAACATAATTACCTACATTTAAGGAAATTTATTTGGAATACTTTTTGGAGAAGATTTGATAGATTTGGTTTGATACGCATTCACTCGCTAATTACTCTCACGCACTTTGTGGGTAGTAAAAGATATTAATATTTTATTACTCCTTTGCTATCCCAACACAGCTCTTCAAAAAATAGCATGAACAAGGAAGCTTGAAGAAGGGCATCATAGCTCTGTGTATTTTGTCGAGATTAATGAAATATAAATTAGATTGCTTTCTATTTTCTACTGTGTCAATTGTGTGTGTTATGAGTAGGTTTTAATTTCATTTGAATGTGTTTCTTTTACTACTTTGTATGATTCTATTTTTATTTCAATTCCCTTGCCCCTATTCCCATATCTGGTATGAGAGCCATTGGTTCAAACTTCTAGTCTCTTTTTTGGGTCTGCACTTATTTCTTGTTTAATAGTCATCAATGGCTTCCACAACCTCAACATCTGGTGCTTCCTTGTCTATCTTGCAAAATCCTCTTTTCACATGAAAATATTATGAGTATTGGTCATTGACCATGAAAGCCCTGTTTCAGTCACAAGATGTTTGGGAAATTGTTGAGATTGGTTATATAGAACCAACAAACCAAGTAGCTTACAATGCACTCACCTAGGTAGAGAAAAATTTCTTGAAAGAAAAGAGAAAAAAGGATGGAAAGACTCTCTTCTACATTCATCAAACAATTTATGAAATCATACTTCCAAGAGTTGCAGCAACAACACAAGCAAAGGATGCATGGGATACACTACAAAAAACTTATCGAGGTAAGGACAAAGCTAAAGCTACAAAACTCCAATTACTTAGAAGAGAATTTGAGAATATATGTATGAAAGATTTAGAGTCTATGGAGTTATTTTTTACTTGTGTTCTTGGGCTAGTAAATTAGATAAAATCTCATGGGGAAAGATTAGAAAAGACAAGGATAGTTGAGAAAATGTTAAGGGTTTTTCCTACTAAGTTTGATCCTTTAGTTGTTATCATAGAGGAAACTGAGGATTTAACCTAGCTAACAATGGATGAATTGCATGCATCTTTGATTAACCATGAATATAGGATAAATAGATCTCACACTTCCATTGAGAATTCCTTCTCATTTCAGACTTATATAAGTCATGGAAGATGTGGAGGCAGAGGAAGAAACTCATTTAGAAGACGTAGTAGTAGTCCTGCAAATCAAGGTGGAAGAGGACATAAAAATGAACCCTCTCATAATAATTCGATTGGTCAAAGACAAGACAAGTCAAATGTTCAATGTTAGTACTGCAAGAAATATGGTCATTATGCTTTCGAGTGTAGGAAGAAACAACATGATCAAGGAAAACAAAATTAAAAACCCCCAAAAAATTCTACAAAAAATTCTATGTTTATTGCAAGTGCAAAAGATTGTTGAAGAAATTTCTACAAGATCACCAGTTGAATGCAATATGGTTCAAGAGAGTCCAAATGATAATTGGTATTTAGATTCTAGCTATAGTAATCACATGTCTTTAAATTTAGAGTTATTTTCTAGCTTGGACAAATCAGTCACTTTAAATGTCACTCTTGGGAACAATAATCAAGTGAATGTTATGGGAAAAGGCACTATTGACATCTTAACCAAAAAGGGAGAGAAAAAAGTCATTCATGATATTTTCTATGTTGCTGGTCTGAAACATGATCTAATGAGTATTGGTCAATTGGTACAAAAAAGATACAATGTTTACATGAAAAATAATGCATGTGTTATTCTTGATAAATATCCTAGTAATTAGCTGATTGTAGAGGTAAAAATGACAAAAAATTGAATGTTCCCATTGAGGTTGAAACCTGATATCAAAAGAAACGCAACTATAGCTTATCATATTGTAGAAAATACACAAGTTGAAGAAACATTTAAGACTGAAAATTCTCAAGACACCTCTCAGAGTTGCTCTGAAAAAGAACAAAGTTGCAAAGTTTCTCCGAAAAGGTAGAAACTAAAACTAAAGAAGAAAAAAATAATAATGTAATTGTTCAAACAACTATTCAATCAATTGTGAAGAATGAATCTTGGTTATGGCATTTGAGATTTGGCCATTTGAACTTTGAAGGTCTTAATTTTTTGCATAAAAAGAATATGGTTAAGGGGATTCAATTGATTAAGAAACCAAAAAGAGTATGTGAAGAATTCATATTGGGTAAACATCATAGAGAGACCTTCCCTATTAGAAAATTAGAAAGAGAATGTAAACCACTCGAGATTATTGACTCCGATATATGCGGACTGATGCAAACTCCTTCCATTGGAGGATGCACATATTTTATAACTTTCATTGATGACTACACAAGGAAGAAATGGGTCTACTTTTTGAGGCATAAATCTGATGCATTTGGAGTCTTTCAGTAGTTCAAGGATCTTGTAGAGAAGCAAAGTGGTTACTACATCAAGATATTAAGAACTAATAGAGGCGGTGAATATAGTTCTAATGATTTTCTGAATTATTGCAGACAACATGGTATTCATAGACAATTTACAGCCCGTTACACACCTCAACAAAATGGTGTGGCTGAAAGAAGAAATCGAACCATCATGTATATGGAAAGGAGTATACTAAAATCAAATAATTTACCAAATGAATACTGGGCTGAAGCAGTAGCAACTGCTGCTTATATTTTGAATAGATTTCCAACTACAAGTGTAAGGAATGTGATTCCTCAAGAGGCTTGGAGTGGTAGAAAGCACAATGTTGCTCACTTCAAAGTCTCCGAATGTGTTGCATATGCTCATGTGCCTAAAAAGATAAGAAGAAAATTAGATAACAAAGGTGAGAAATGTACTTTTGTTGGGTATTCAAAAGATACAAAATCTTACAAGTTGTTTAATCCAATTACAAGAAAAGTTATAATCAAGAGAGATGTACAATTTGTGGAGAACAAAGTATGGGATGGAAGTGTAGAAAAAATAACGTGTAGAAACAGCTGATCCATATGATGATATGACTGATGAAGTGATAGAACAATAAGGTATTCCTCAAGCAATACCTCCTTCCACTACCAGACATGCAACACAAGTTGTAGCACAAGCTACACCTTCTATAGCAAGAATATCAAGAAATCATAATTTTTTTTCCCCACAACAAACTCCACAATGAACACCAGCCATAACACCAGCTAAAAGTCCATCAAACTCAGCTAATAGAAGTAGGTCATCGGATCCTACATTGGCAAGCTTATTACAATGAAAAACAAGAAGTTTAAGAGACATATATGAAGTTAACTTTAGTGTTGACACATCATATTCATTTTCTATTTTTGATTTATTTTCAGAAGTTGTTGATCCAATGTTCTTTGATGAAGCAATTAAGGATGAAGCATGGGCTGAAGCTATGGATGAAGAGATTGAATCTATTGAGAAGAAAAATACTTGGGACTTGGTGGATATCCCACAAGGAAAGGATGTCATAATTGTGAAGTGGATTTACAATACTAAGTATGGCATGGATGGAAATGTTTTGAGCATAAGGCAAGGTTGGTTGCTAGGGGTTTCACTAAAAAAACTGGTATTGACTACAATGAAACATTTGCACCTGTAGCTAGCTTGGATATGGTAAGAGGTGTTTTGGCCATTGCAACCCAAAAGAAGTGGCAAGTTTTTCATATGGATGTAAAATATACTTTTTAAAATGGTTTGATAGAAGAATAAGTTTATGTTGAGCAAACCGAAGGATATGAAATTGCAGGTCAAGAAAGAAAGATATACAAGCTGAAAAAGGTGCTCTATGGACTAAAGCAAGCTCCTAGAGCATGATACAATCAAATTGATTCTTATTTGATTAAGAATGGCTTTAGTAGGTGCAGCAATGAGCCTACTTTATATATCAAGATGGATGAAAAAGGTAAAATGTTGATAGTTTGTCTTTATGTAGATGATTTAATATTTATGGGAGACCTTTCTATAAGTTCTTTTACGGAAGCTATGATGAAAGAGTTTGAGATGACTGATCTTGGTCTCATGAAATATTTTTTAGGAATAGAAGTTAAGAAATCAACAGATGGTACTTTTATTTCTCATTCAAAGTATGCAAGTGATGTATTAAAAAGATTTAATATGCTGAATTACAAAATTGTCTCCTACTCTAGTTGTGACAAGACTAAAGTTAAGCAAGGATGATGGCGGTTCATTGGTTGATCCTAGATTGTTCAAAAGGCTCAATAGTAGTCTCATGTACTTGATTTTCACATGACCAAACATCATGTATGGTGTGAGCCTTACCTCAAGGTTCATGGAGTCTTCAAAAGACTCGCATTGGCAAGCTAGGAAGAGGATATTGAGGCACATATGTGGAGCTAAAAACTATGAAAAATCATATTGAACTGTAGATGATTTCAAACTCATTGTATACACAGACAACGATTGTGCTGGTAGCATAGATGATAGAAAAAATACTTCTAGTTATGCATTTCATTTTGGATATGGTGTTGTTTCTTAGGCTTCAAAGAAACAACCTATTGTTACACTTTCTTTAGTAGAAGCAGAGTATGTGGCAGCCACAAAAACAACATGTCAAGCCATATGGATGAGAAAAATGTTAGCTAAGTTGATGCATAGACAAGATGAAGCAACAAATATTTACTGTGATAATAACTCAGCCATTGCATTATCTAAAAATCATATTTTCCATAAAAGAAGCAAGCACATAGATACTAGATATCATTTTATAAGAGAGTTAGTGAATAAAAAATAAATATGTTTAGAGTTTTGTAGATCAGAAGATCAATTTGCTTATAGTTTTACTAAACCATTGGAAAAATATGTATTTGAATACTTGAGAACTTGTTTGGGTGTATGTGCTGAAAATGAATGCTCCAGAAATTTCTGTGTAAGTGTGGATGCTCTAGAAACTTTTGAATAGAATGCAAGAACAAAAGGAAGATTCTCTAGAACCTTTTAGACATAAGGAAAATTCTCTAAAACCTTTCAGACAAAATGCAGAAGAAAGAAATTAGATACTTTGGAACTTTTCAAACATAAGGCAAATGCTTCAAAGCCTTTCAGAAAGAAGATGGTTGTGCTGGAACCTTTTGACAAGTATGTTGGGCATGAAGATGGATGTTACAGAAGTTTTTGAGAAGAATGTCTACTAGTTGAGATTAAGAGGGAGTGTCAGAAATATGTCTAATCTCACCTTGCGGTTCATGCTTTCCTCTCCAGATCAACATAATTACCTGCATTTAAGGCAATTTATTTGGAATAATTTTTGGAGAAGATTTGATAGATTTGGTTTGATTCAAATTAACTGGCTAATTACTCTCAAACACTTTGTGGGTAGTAAAAGATATTAATATTTTATTACTTCTTTGCTGTCCCCGTAGCTTTTAGTTTTAATTCTATTTTTGTGGTCATTTTGAAAAAGGCAAGAAGCTGAAGAGAGAGCAATGTAGCTCTACAAAAACTAGCAAGAAAAAGGCTGAAGAAGGGCATCAAAGATCTATTTATTTTGTCCAGATTAATGAAATATAAATCAGACTACTATCTATTTTCTACTATGTCAATTGTGTGTGTTATGAGAATATTTTAATTGCATTTGAATGTGTTTCTTTGATTGTTGTGTATGATTCTATTTGCTGCTTTATTTTTCATTTCAATTCCTCTATCCCTATTTCCACATCCTTAACAGTATTGAATAATATATATACATGCACTAGGAATTCAATGGATGCCTAAGAATATAGTGTTGATGTAATTAGTTAATTATTATTTTTCTTTATTTCTTATGATATAATTCTCTATTTCTTATATGATTATTAGTATATATTTTTTAATTTGAAATAATGAACTAGATGTACATATAAAAACACTATTATTGTTGTTCAATTTAAGGTATTTGGCATGTAGGATAGTATTAATTTTGAAGAGTAAGCATTAGAGATAGGAGATTTGGATTTCAATTATGGAAAACTAGGCCAAGTAACATAGACTAGTTACAAAGTGATCCTTTGTATACAACATATTTCTATGAGAAAAATACCTATTGAATTATACCAATATTAACCAAGGTGATGAAAAATTATGGGATATTTATTAAATATTGAGATTAGTTTCTACAATGAATAAGCCAACTTTATAATCATGATATTGTACTTCCCAAATTCCCCACTATAGTGTAAAGTGGGATAATACAAGATAACAAGAGGACAAATGAGTGACTATGGGTATTCTTTAAGTGGGAGCTTGGAATGAGGAAATGTGTGTCTATTGGTATTCCCCCATTCATTGAATTTAATGTAGTTTATTTTTCAAGTTTGGGTACCCAGGTTGGAGGGAAATTATTAGAGCCAAAACTAGTGTCCTTTCACATTCCAAGGAGGTAATTAAAAGGTTGGAGATGTTTGGAATGAAGGGTTATATTTGAGATCAATTTTTGGGGCTTAAGATGTCTTCACAAGTCTATATAATCAAATTCTTGGATGTAGAAATTATTAGGAACTATTTGATTTAGGGTTTCCCTTTACTGTGGAAATGAACTTGCCTATTTTATCTACCTTTGGTATTAGACGTTTACATCTATTTACTTTGTTTTTTCATTTGTTTTAAATTTTATATCCTAATATCTTTTTAGTTTTGAAATGGTGAAGGAGATCTTATATCATGCAACTTGATACATGTTAGTGTGTAACAAAGATATGGTTCGATTTTTGTGTTCTCTCTTTGGTCATGGTATTTTTCCTTGATGTTTCTATTGACATGGCTTACTTTGAATAAATTGGTTTAGTTATGGAGACTATTGTAAGCATGGATAAGGTGTAAAGAACAAAACACACTTCTTAATAAGACATTATATCAAAGACAAAGTTGAATGAATCAAATCAAAGCAATAATCTACTGAAAGCATCATATTGTTCTCTATCTCCAAAGATTCATTAAACCACTATTGTTCTCAGATCGTGAGTATACTATGATTGTTAAAATGACAATTCAAAGAATGAGATGGATGTTAATGCAATGATATGGAGCTTAATATGATAATACTAAATGATAAATAAACTAAACTAGCATGAATTGACATGGAAACATATAAATGCAGCTACAGGAGGCAGCCATGATATGAAAGCTTGATTGTTGGATATTGGATGCTTGATGCTTGATGCTTGATGCTTGAATTCCTACAGAGTAAGAGTGCATAAGTTAGATTATCTGGATCCTTTTCTTGGTTCAATGAGGCTGTATTTATAGATTTCTTGGCTGTAGAAATGCACAGGGAAGACACTGAGAGGCTTGGATTCAATCTAGAGGATTGAATGGTGAAAGATGGAGGAGATTGAGAGAAATTTGGAGATTGTCTCTACCTTTGAAAACACCAAGAAAGAGAAGAGGAAAGATTGATGGAGGAGGATTGAGAGAAGAATTTGGAATTTGTCTCCAATTTGTCTCCAAAAATTCCCGTGAAGTTTCAAAGCATTAATTGTGACATATTTTAGACATAAATTAGACATAGGATATCTAATTCATTTTTGAGGAAATATAGATGGAATATTCTTTATGCCTTTATTCAAATATTTTGATTTATTTAAATTAGCAAAAGAGGGATAAATAATTTAATAAAACGAACTATAGAAGTTGTTTATTAAATTAGATAGAAAAATATGGCAATTAATCAATAAAGTGTTTTAATCTTTATTTAATTAATTCAAGATCAATGTGATAGAATAAAATAGGGATTTGATAATTAAATCAAACAAAATATTTTAATTTTGTTTATTTAATTAAGATGAATTTAAATGTGAACTATATAAATAAATATTTCTATTTATTCAATAGTAGAGGAAGTTAGGATAATTAATCAAATAATTTGTATTTAATTAATCGGATGCTCTAGACCAATTTTAGGTGTATACATTTTTCCCCTCTTCGAAGTGATGTGTTTACGCGTTGCTTCAAAGAAAATTTTGCTGCTACTGCTAGGATTGATGATAAAGAAAAATAAATCTATATGCCCCAGACATGCCCCAAACATTGATTTTCAGATGATTGTCGATAATATGCCCCCTCGGGAGATAAGTTAATGATTTGATGATTTTTAGAATTTTTCAAATTTTTATGATTTTCTGATGATTTGATGAAGATACGATGATGAAATAATTTATCTCCCGACAAAATGATGAAGAAATATAGCCCGCGGATCAATTTCAATTAATTTCATGGATAAAATTAATCAAAATATAATAAAACCCCTCAAAAAAACCTTTTCAAAAATTATATATAGTCCAAAAGGTCATTTTCAAAGTCATTTTCACTTTTGAGTTTGAAAAATCCTTGATAGAGACATTTCAACCTGCTGGAGTAGGATGCAAATCCCTTACCATGCTCACCTTTTCGAGCACGTTTGACGTCATCGACGGCCAGCTGCATATGGACCTTCGGTATGTACCCCTTAACCTCCCCGTATTTCATGAAATTTTGTTTTTTATGTATTTTATCACTTTCGGCGTAATTTTCTTGTTTTATTGCTTTCAAGCCGCATTGTAGTGCTTTCACTCTGGTGTAGCGCTTTGAGTTTTGGCACTTGCGCTAAATTCTCTAGCGCTTTCGATGATATAGCACTTAGGATTTGAATTTTAGCGCTATGATGTCGGATTTTAGCACTTTGAAAGTTCTAGCGCTTTGATTTGGTTGATTAGTGCTTTCATGGTCTATCCTAGTGCTTCTGGTAAAGCGACACTTTGATGGACTGTTGTAGCACTTTGATGTAGAAAAGTTGTGCTTAGGTTAAAATAGCGCTTCGAATGCCTATTATAGTGCATCGGAGTGTTGAAGTAGCGCTTTTAAGATTTAGCACTTTGGGAGCCTAATTTAGCACTTTTGACTGATAAAGTAGCGCTTTTGGGTTTGAGCGATTTGGGTGCCTGATTTAGCACTTTCATGTCAGAATTGAAGATTTTGACTTTGATAACCTAGATTTCATCACTTCTAATCATGTCCATTCTTTGAATTGGTATGATTGATAACCCAAATTCTTGATGTTGGATTGTGATGATCCTCATGATAGGTGAGGAGATGATTCAATATCTGATAAATCTCATGATAGGTGAGATTTAGATTATGTTTGATGAACCTCATGATAGGTGAGTTTTTTTGATGTTCACCCATAAAGTTTGATCGAAAATTCATACCAAATTTTTGGAATAGACTTGATAGTAGAATGACTTTTGATTTCTTGACATAGTTTACTAATTGTGAATTTTTCATTGTGATGATAGGAGCATCTGGGTACTCTCCAGATG
The DNA here is from genome assembly GCA_007115665.2 of Sequoiadendron giganteum. NCBI lineage: Eukaryota > Viridiplantae > Streptophyta > Pinopsida > Cupressales > Cupressaceae > Sequoiadendron > Sequoiadendron giganteum. The sequence goes on from CM021102.1 coordinate 169,529,012, forward strand.
CAAGAGAGACTTCCATGGACTATAGAGTTGATACCTCATCTGATACTAGATGAGCTTCATATTATAGGTCGATGCGGCCTTACCAGTTTGCTTGATATGTCCCAGATTAGGATTAATTGGGGTCTGTTGACTATTTTGGCTGAGAGGTGGCACAATGACCACAACACCTTTCATCTACCCACTGGCGAGATGACGGTCACACCCAAGGATGTGTGGTGGATTCTTCTCATTCCGTTCATGGAGGAGATTGTAGCATATGATTCCCATGGGACCGGCGGTAGAGATGCTCTTCACAGAGTATTTCAAGATCAGGCTATTGAGGGTCTGAGCATCCGATGGAGGAGGATTGTTGATTCCTACATGACACTACCAGTAGTGCTTGCTAGCTTTATTGGAGGTTTCCTTTGCCTTGATCATAGGTCAAAGGGATTCCTCGTGGGTTGGGGCAGGACACTAGAGAGCATGATGGTACATGGTACTAGATATGCGTGGGGGCATCATCTTTATCATGATCTTCATTCATTTGGGTACCTAGGGGCAGAAAGCTTATCAGCAGGGATGACCCTATTATAGGTGTGGGCATGGGAGCATTTCTCTATTGCTCAGCCATTTCTGATGGCAGATAGACCAGTAGACAAACCCTATGTGTTTAGATATATAGGTCGGCTTACATAGGCCTAAATGGGCAAGTTAGATCAATGGAGGCAAGTTTTTGACAACACAAAGACTATTACTTAGCGTCCATACCTCGACTATGAGTAGTGGGGAGAGGATGATGCAGTGTTAGGATACCTTTGTGATTCTATGTATCTGATCGACCGGACACCATTTTTTCTATAGAGATTTTTGTTGCACCGAGTGTACAGACAATATGGCATCATGCAATGTATGCCATAGGGGGTAGCCCACTATGCTAGGCGGCGGATGGATATTCCTGATTGGGGGCCCTGTTTATCATATGATGCTTTAGTAGAGGGATACAGGGAATTGCAAACATCACCTTGGGACATGCAGAGAGACATTGTAGAGGCACCAATTACAAAGGAGTATGCTACCTTCTTGGCCTTGGTTCCACATCCTCATATTACTATTCCAAATGAGCCAGCACCGCTACCAATAGAGGAGGATGTGGTAGGGGGTTCTACAGAGAGTGAGGGTGGTACTCTGACATGTAGTAGTACGGAGAGTGGTGAAAATGATAGTAGCAGTGATGACAATGATGGTGGCAGTGGAGGGGATAGAGGGGTAGGGCCATCCAACAGTGATCCATCATCCAGTAGGCCTCACAAGAGGTGAGCAGTGACAGTGCCACTTGTGGACCATTAGAGACAGATTGCAGGTCTCTAGACATAGGTTCAAACATTGCAGGGGCAGTTGGTATAGGCTCAGGGTTTGCTCATTCAAAATTAGACTTAGATGCAGGCCCAGGCTCAAGCTCACGCTCAGGCTTTAGTGCAGGTTCAGGGACAGTTTGCAGCTGTACACATGCAGGTGGCCACTTTGATAGCCGAGCGAGATAGTGCTCAGGAGATTTCCGAGAGGGCATAGGAGATAGTGGAGACCCTACAAAGAGTTGCTGATGGTACCTCCATAGGAGATTATATGAGGGAGGTTTTGCAGGCTAGCCGAGAGGTAGAGTTTTATAGAGGTAGATATCATGATGCAGTGCCTGTCGATCGCTGAGTCAGTTATGCCCCATCGAGATTTGGATGGATGCACACATGGATAGTGAGTGAGGGTCTGACAAAACCTCCATGCAAAGATCCCAGAGATCCTGGTTCTTCTAGGGGTGGTTGTGGTAGAGGTCCCGTTGGGCCCACACATTCTGGTAGTAGCAGATCGTAGATGCCTCCTATGATTTTCCTTTTGAGATATGATGTATATTACGATGTACCTCATTTTTGATGATGTATCTTTAGACTTCATTGTATACTTGACATTGATGATATATGTATATGAGATGCAGTTGACGTTATTTTATGATGGTTTATGATTTCTATGTGATGGATGCATTTATTATGTGATGTTTGATGCAATATGTGATGATTTTATTTCAAATGTGATGATGTAATGATAAATGTATTTGTAGAATAGATGATACATGGATATATGATGTGATGTAAATGTATGGATGGATGGATAAATGCTTTTTATTTTTAAATGCGATGATGAAAAAAATGATGATCTTATGATGAGTGATAATGGATGGATGTAATGATAATAATGACGTGATTTGTATTTATTTTATATGGGATAAAATGTATGGATGATAAAATGATGTATGCATATGATGTTTGATGGATGATAATGTAATGAATGTTTTTATGGTAAAAATGAACATGATGTACTTATGGTACAATTTAATTCATAATTTATTTGGTGTATGATGAAAATGCATGAATGATGAAATGATGAAACTAAATGATGAGATGATGACTCCTACATGTTTTTAATGATTTTTGGAATTATGTCAAGTATACTCAGTCTTATTTGTAGATACGATAATCATTGATTGGAACCCTTTATGCCGCAAATACTCTACAAATAATGAATATGATGAATGTAATCTAATTTTAACATGCAACTATATGCAAAATGATTGTCATTTTAACAGTACTTTTGTGCTTTTTGTCATCATAGAGCTTTTTTGAATGTTGAAAGTGAGTACAAGTGTCAATGGTATGTGTTAGACCAATGACGACCTGAGTATTTCTCTCATGATTTTTGATATTGCAAGCAAACACAAGCATCTAGGTATGATTTAATCGAGATGACCTAAGAATTATTTGCATAAATACGCAGTGATTAATCATTTCAATGTGTGAATTCTGAATGTCATCGGTGATACATTTGCATAGTACATCCCCCTACAATTCATACATTTATATGATTAATGTACAGATAGGAGCTAATAAAAACATCATTCTTCTTCCTTTTTTCTCTAGTTCAATACATCATTGAGTTACTCCAAAGAAATGATAATCAAAAATTCAATTTATCCATTGTTTACTTAGAGTGTTTCATTCATTATTCAGATTTTAGATCATCCATCCTGATTTTGTGATGTTTTAAATTTTTTGAGATTTTGACCAAAGACCTAACCTACTAACCTATCTTAGGGGTCTTGGGGGCTGATCAAAGATTAGCCTTGCCTACCTTACACATGTAGAGACCACGTAGTTCAACTAACACAGACCTATGTTTTTGGATGTTGCTTTTCAGACTTACCTTTTGACATGTTTTTGGATTTTCAAATATGATACGGATGGTTGATACCTTTTTGATGATGATTGATGTTGCGCTTTGATTTTTTTTTTCATTTTTCTACTATACTATTGTTTTCCCTTTGGTGAAATCGATGTTTTTGTTGCCCCTAGTGATATCTAGATGTTGCCCTCAAGCTTTGGAGTGAGATTTGACTATTTGAAAATGATTTTGATATGGATGCAAAAGATGGCAAGACTACTAACATGATATGAAATGGTATTTACTATCAGACTAATGATCCTGATATATATCAAAATAGATGGGAAAGCTGATCTTAGAATCACATACGATGCCTGTTTCTAGGTTTTCACCATATGCTTTGATTACACTCTTGTGTTTTTTTTGTATTTTTCTCATTTTTCTCTTTTTTTGTATTTTGTATTTTCTTTTCTTGTTTTTGCATTTCCAAGATGCCTATTTGCCAGGTTTTCATCAAGGAAACTATTTTCAGAAGTTTGACCCATGTACTAGGAGATTTTAAGCATAGAACTTTCAGAGATGAATACTGTTGATAGGTTCATTAAAAAAATCCCCTTCTGACGTTGATAGCTGATATGCTCCTGATCCATACACTGATATGACGACAAAAGGACCAAGCTAGTTCAGTTCAAATTTTCCTTTCTTCTCTCTATCTTGCTGATTCTTAAGGTTTTCTTCTAGTACCAAGTCACCAACCTGAAAGACCCTCAGTTTTACCCTGTGTTTGTAACTTCTTGACATCCTCTATTGATAAGTCGTTAGATGATTAATAGCTTGTTGACAATGCTCATCTAATAATTCTAGTTCCTGTAGTCTAGATACCGTATAGTCTTCATCTGAAATGATTCCTCTAAATGATATATGAAGGGATGGAATTTCAACTTCAATAGGCAATATGGTTTATGACCCATATACCAAGGCATATGGTGTAGCTCCTGTTGGTGTTAGAATACTTGTTCTATAGGCCCATAGTGCAGGATTGAGTTGAACATGCCAATCACATCCAACATCATTAACCGTCTTTTTGAGAATTTTGAGTATTGTTTTGTTTGAGGCCTCTGCTTGACCATTCCCTTGAGGATAGTACGGTGTTGAAAAATGATGTTGGATATGAAACTTTTCACATAGCTCCTAGACATCTTGATTCTTGAAAGGAAATCCATTATCAGTTATAATGGATTGAGGGATTCCATATTGACATATTATGTAATTCAAAATAAAAGATGAGATCTACTTCCCAATGATGGTTGTAAGAGGCACTGCTTCAATCCATTTTGTGAAATATTCTATAGCTGTTATAATGAACTTGTGTCCATTTGATGAAGATGGATTTATTTTTCCTACCAGATCGAGGCCCCATTGACAAAAAGGCCATTTCAATGTGAAGGGATGCAATTCTTGTACTGGTGCATGAATCAGATTGCTATGAATCTGACACTTTTGAAATTTCTTAACAAATTGATAGGATTCTTTCTCCATGCATGGCCAATAATATCCCAAACGGAGGAGTTCCTTAGCTAGAGTTATCCCACTCGAATGAGTGCCACAAATACCCTCGTGAACCTCGCATAGGGCCATTTCAAATTCGCTGTGTTCTAGACATCGGAGTAAAGTACCATCAAGACCTCGACGATAAAGTATGTCGTGCGGATTGGCAGACAAAGTTACATTTTTGTTTCCTAGATAAATCAGGAGGAAGGATATCATTTTTCAGGTAAGTATAGGTTGTTTCATAGATGGAGGTTTCTGTGGTTTCTATATAGAAGATGGTAGCGGATTCTAGATTATTATGGGAAGTACATGACACTTGTTCTACCATAAACTCATAACAAACACGCTTCTCAGGCAATCGTAGTAATGAAGCAATTGTACCCATAGCGTCCCCAGCTTTGTTCTCCGCCCTTGGAATTTGATCAAACTTGATACTGACAAAGGACTGTTTCAGATTATCTATTTGTTTCTTGTAGGGCATCATATTTTCATCTTTTGTTTGATACTCATCATTTACTTGATAAATAACTAGTTGAGAATCCCCATATACCTATAAGTCCATGATCTTCCACTGAATTGCTATTTTGACCCAATGATTAATGCTTCATATTTTGCCACATTATTTGTACACTGAAACATTAATCTATATGATTTTGGAATGGTGTGTCCTTGTGAAGAGATGAACAAGATCCCTACTCCTGATCTGCGTTGTGTATATGATCCATCAAAATATAATACCCATTGTTGAGGCATCATTGTCAGAATGTCTGCATCTAGAAACTCCATTATCATTGGTCAATCATCTAGTAAAGGAGCCTCTACCAATTGTTCAGAGACTGCTTGACCCTTTATTTCCTTTCTCTCTACATATTGAATGTCAAATTCACTTAATAGCATGACCCACTTTGTCAGTCTACCTGTTAAGGTAGCTCTACTGAGTACATATTTTAAAAGATCGATCTTTGCTATTAGCTTGATTGTATGAGTTAGCATATAGTGTCTTAGCTATTAAGTAGTGAATACCACCATCAAGCAAGATTTCTCTATGAAAGTGTAATTGATTTCATATCCTTTCAATGTCCCACTGATATAGTAGATGGCATGTTCTTTTCCTTCATAATCCTCTTGTGCTAATAGTGCCCCTAAAGAGATATCTGTCGTGGCAATGTACAATACGAGAGGCTTTCCCTCTATTGGTGGCATGAGAATGGGTGGTGACATTAGATACTATTTGATTTGATTGAATTTTTTTTGACACCCCTCATCCCACTTGAAAACTATATATCTATTCAATAGATGATTAAAAGGATGACTTTTGTCCACCAGCTGGGAGATAAACCTTCTGATCGATTGGAGCCTTCCCTGTAGTGATCTGAATTGATTGATATTCTTAGGAGGTGGCATCTCCATAATTGGTTTGACTTTCACTAGATCCACTTCAATGCCTTTTTCTGAGATAATGTACCCTAATAGTTTTGCTGATGTGACCCCAAAGACACACTTCTTGGGGTTTAACCTGACATTGAATTTCTCCATCCGTGTGAAGATTTTGTCTAGGATATGCAAATTTCCTTCCCTAGTACCAGATTTTTCCAAGATGTCATCCACATAATCCTCCATGAAGGTGTGCATGATATCATGGAAGATTGTCATCATTGCTCTTTGATAAGTGGCTCCTGCGTTCTTTAGACCAAATGGCATGACGTTCCAGCAGAAGGTTCCCCATGGACATGTAAAAGTCATCTTTTCCTGATCTTCTGGAGCTATTTTTATTTGATTGTACGCATAGAAACCGTCCATGATTGACAACATGGCATGCCTTTCCATTAAGTCCATGATGATGTCTATATTTGGTAGTGGAAAATCATCCTTCAGGTATGCTTTATTTAGGTCCATGAAATCTGTACATGTTTTGATGCTATTGTCTAGCTTTGAAATAGGTACAATGTTTGATATCCCTTCGGTGTAGTCTATAGACCTTATGAATCTAGCATCCAATAATTTCTTTAGCTCTATCTTTACCATCAATGTGATATGAGGATGCATTTTTCTCAATTTTGCTTGACAGGCTTGATTCCTGCTAGCAAAGACAAGTGATGCATGAGTAGATTTGGGTCTAAGCCTGGCATATAAGAATATGACCAAGAAAATGTGATGCTTCTTTCTATACAAAATTTGATGAATTCCACTCTTTCTTGATCTGTCATGGATTCCGCTAGATGTAGGATTCTTTTCTTTTCTTCAATTCCTATATTCATAGACTGTGTTGGTTCCACTAAGACTGATGATCGCTCATGATAATGTTCTGGAAGAGTGTCAAATCTTCCATCCTTCAGTTCCTTAGAAAGGTTTTCACCATTAGATGCGTTCTTTATTTTTTCTTTTTTCAGATCTAATGCTGCCATAGAATGGTTTTCACCATTACATCTATTTTCCTTGTTTTCATTTTTGCAACTAGAAGATTTGACACCCTCCTACTGATTCATGTTGTTATGAGTATTACTGATAGAACTTGCACCAAGTTTGCTATGACATAGGAATTTTATGATGGCATCATCAACTATAAATATTGGTATAGTCAAAGGTTCGACAGGTTCCTGGTCAATGAGTTCAGGATGGATTAATGGCATGAGGTCATCGAATTCATTTGGGTTGATGGATGTAAGGGTTCAGACAACCATTTCATCATAGTTTTTTTTGGTATCATCAAGGTCAATGATGGTACTTTCTTCAAGATTGTCTAGCTCACTCGAGGTCTATTCGTGCCCACTTGAATCATCGATATTTAGTAATGCTACCACGATTGGTCTAGACCCAGAGCCTTGGCCCTCCTCATGTGTAGGTGTATATTGTTGGATGATGTCAATATGAATATCTATGAAAGATACATCAGAACATGAATCCCATTCATATTCATTTGAATCTGTCTCAGAGCTATTTCTAAGTTGAAGAATTCTTTCTACCACCTTCTTTTCCAGTTCTTGTTTTTCTTCATTAGAGTATCCTAATCCTGGCTTCTCCTTTGAGTGGAGAGTGAGGGGTGTAATAGGCTCTATGATTCCATCCTTTCTTAATCCAATGGGTCCTTGACCTTCATACCCCATTTTTTCTAAAATAGCTTTTCCCTTTCCATATTTATTGGTGTTGATGTTGACATTTTTTATACTAATATCTAATGTAGAGGGTTCCTCATCTTTGTATAGCCAATCTAGGATTACTTTTATATTTGATTCATCCTCTATTGTGCCTTTCTTGAAAAACCTTTCGTCAAGAGTTGTGACTGGTAATGATGTTTGAGATTTGATCATAGATGGTTGACCATATGTCCTAGGAGATGGCATTAACTGTGATAGGTTAAGTGATTTCTCCATAGAATATGTTCCCATTCCTTTTTCCATTAGTTGGACTTGCTCTTGGAATTTATGTGATGAAGAAGTCTGTTGATATGGATTATCTGTTGATTGAATTTCAATAGGAATTGTCTCTTTTTCTTTACCCTTCTTCTCTACCCACTTGGTAGTGATACTTGGACGTTGTTCTTCTTTGGATGATTTTGAACATGATGCTTCCCTGTTCTGTGGTACAAAGGTATCTTGAGAGATCCTAAGGGTGTCACAATGTTGAGGATGATTGTAATCAGTAGATATAGTCACCTCTCATCCATTTATTGGAAACTTCAAACATTGATGATATGTCGAAGGTACAACTTGCATTTCATGGATCCATGGTGGTCCTAAGAGAATGTTATATGTTAACTCTCTTTCCAACACTTGACATGCTATATGTTTCATCATTGGCCCCACTTGAATGGGTAGCACAATCAAGCCTTTAGATGATCTTTCTTCCTCATCATATGCTTTGATAGTCATTTTTCTTCGGCGTGATCCCACAATAGTGGTTTACAATTTTTGGACAAACTAGAGACTAAAATTATTATTTTTAACTAAATCTTCACATTCGGGCACCTATAGCGGCTAAACCATGAGGAATTTGAAGATGATGTAAACTAGAGTCTCATCACATTTTGTCTGTAGATTCTAAAAATAAATTTTTCAAAAAATTTGGAATAAGATTGCACTTCTTTTTCCAGCTCCCACGAAAACTGGTTTTTTTCAGAAAACAACATTTTAAAAAGTGACGTCCGCTCACCGTAGACAACATAATTTTTTCTATATGAAGGATAAAATTCTAATTTTTTTGAATTTAGATTTGTAACTATGATATCTAGCACTTTCATTTGGTCTCATAGTTTTTTATTGAATTTTTTTTCCTTAAAAAGTTTTGAAGTCAAACCAATTGCAATTCAGACATAGGCGGATTGTATACAACATAATTTTTTTTGTATGTATCATAATTTAATTATTATTATTTTAATGGATCAAGGACATCAATACCCAGCACAAAAATATTTAAAAAAAAAAAAAATTGATAATTTGTTATTTTTCTACATGTGCAAAACATAGAGCTTGATTTTCCGTGAAAAACCTATGTTTAATAAAACTAAAAAAACACATACATAATAAAACCAAAACATATTAAAATTATATTCATGGGATAGATTATTTAGAGGACTACCATAATCATTTGAAATAAATTTTAAATGAGTTCATTTGATCCCCAAAAAGGTAAATCAAAATTGATTTTTTATCATCATTTTGATAGGTGTAATGGAGACTCATTTATAGGTATGGTTTAAAACTAGTGAGGTTCTATCCAAGGGGGTTTGATCTAAGGTGGTTTGATCAAACCCTCTTCAATTGGAATCCTTAAAATGAAACTTTTAAAGGCTTAAATCATTATATTTTCTAAAAATATGTGATTTCAGCAAAAATAAGTTCCTCTCAGAAATTGTAAACCAGCTTTGTGGGATCACCCTTCGAGCATCAATAGCATCATCTGAATATCCTATTGCACGAATTAACTTTAGAGTGCAAATATTTAGACCAGCTCCCCCATCTATGAAGACTCTCTTGATGCCGTGATTATGGATTAAAAATTCAATATGGAGTGCAGTAAATTATGGGGATGGTTTAGCGAGATATCATCTTGTTCAGAGAATGATAGACAATGTGCGGTAGCCAAATGTCCCACCGTAGCTTGGAACTAAAAAACACCTAGATTATTTGGTACCATAGTGGAAAATAATGCTTGTTTGAGAACCTTCTTATGTGATGGTGATATTTTAAAGAGCTCTAGTATCGATATCTGAGTAGGAATGTTTTGCAGTTGATCGATGATGTTATAGTGAGATGGAGGTGGAACTGCATGTGTAGATCCAACTCCTTTTAACATGACCTTGGCCTGCCCCCTAGTCATCACATTTACTAGTTGATGTTCTTAACGGTCTCTAATTTTTAAGACATTGATTTGATTATCAGAGTTTTGTATGCTCGGGAGCAAGTCCAAAGGAGTAACATTGTTGATTTTGGGTCCATCAATGTTGTGACTAACTATATGATCACTCTCTATACTAGATAGACAAAGGATTTTTGTGTCAAAGACATGGTTTACATTCTTCCCTTTGTTGTTTGAAGATTATGGTGCTCCTTTGTCATAGTTTTGCAAAGGGTCTTTGAAAGTCGATGATCGTTGTTGTTTTGGGGTGTTTCTACATATGCTTTGTTGTTGTCGATCAAATCTTGTATTGCGTGCTTCAACTCCATACAATCGTTGGTTTTGTGGCCTTTTTTATTATGGAAGTTGTAGTAATCAACATCATTCCACCATGGTGGTTTGACCTTTGGATCCCAAAATTGGGCTTCATGTGCAGTGATGAGGCCACTGGTGACTAATTCTTTCGTTGTTGATTCTATCGTTTGGCCTAAAGGTGTGAACCTATGCCGATTTGATGGTTTCTGATATGAATGTGTTTTTACGATCTCATTGTTTTGTATGACATTTGATTTGAAAATTTGATCATTGTTTTGATTCATTGATGTAGATGTTGTCAATTTAAAAACCGGTTTGATATTTTGGGAATCACTTGTTGTTTCATTTGTAGTTGTGTTTCAATTCTTTTGCCAAAATTTTGGCTTATCACCGCTTGAGTATTGGTTGGAGGAGTTATTTCTGTTATTCGTTTTATCATTGAAATGTTTGATAACTCCTCTTTTGACTAATGCTTTCTTGATTTGAAGACCGTTTTCTATGACTTTTTCGAATGTGGGAGGACATTGTAATTCAAGTCTATAACTCATTTCCTCTGTTAAGTTGTCAATGAAAAACTCCATCTTTTCTTCCTCAGGAATGGATCGAGGATATCTAGTGAACAATCATCTCCATCTTTGTAGAAAAGACAAGAATGTTTCCCCTTTGTTTTTCTTTAGGTTATAAAGATCCTTTATTGTAACATCGTGTTGGATGTTAAAGGAGTACTGGGAAATGAACCTATTGACTAGTTCCTCAAAAGTTCTGATACTTGGTTGTAGTTTTGAAAACCACTCCATACATGATCCTCCCAAGCTCCTTGGGAATAATCTCATTAAGTAAGTTTCCTCTTGGGAAAACTCGAGACTCATTGTTTTGAATTCTCTGATATGATCTATCGGATCCGTTCTTCCATTGTACTTGTCATACTATGGGATTTCACAATGTCTAGGAAAAGGTATCAGACTGACCATTGCATTGAAAGGATAATGACAAATGTCCTATATCACGTATCTTTTGGTACTCCCTTTCATCATATCCTATATCTATTGTTGTAATAGTTTCATTTGAGATGTCAAAGTGGTAACTGGATCTATTGTTTGCGTAGGTTGTAGAATTTCAGTCTCACTTGTTCCAGGTGCTTCCTTCAGATGATTTACATCGAAGTCCTTGGGAGGTTTGGCACCTAATTCAGCCAACATCAAAAGACACTTCTCCATAAATTTATGGAACTTGGGATCTTGTTGAGCTAGTTGAATATCCTCTAGAGTTATTTTTTTTTTATCATTTTGGTTTAGATTATTCCAAGGATTCTCTTCTGCCATTGTTTGCAATGTTTCAAGTTCACTCTCTAAGAGTTTCTACTTTTGGGACCTCGTGAAGATTGGCATACAAATTTTTACCCTTTCTTTTGAAATGTTGATCTTCTATGCTAGGAAAATATCAATTGAACTTTTAACAAAGTCGAATAAGATGACTGATCTTATTGATGAGACTATGTTAAAAATTTGATTACTATAACTGGTTTCATGATAAAGGATGATAGTATCCTAATGATGAAACTTCAGTGTAGTAATCAATTGTGTATTTGATTTTGAAACTTATGATTTGAAAGATCTTGTTTTAGTTGATAAGATTGGAAGTTTGTATAAACCTATCTGTTTTCAATCTCTAGACAGTGACTTTGATAAAAAGAAACTTGGTTTTGATGAAAACTATGGATAAAATGACTGATTGACTAACTGGTAAAAATTTTGAACTCTTTATGTTGAAAACGCTAAAATAGAGGATAGAGGCACTATTTCACAGAAGTGCTAGAACAGAGTTCCAAAGCGCTGAAACAGGTGACAAAAGCGCTATCTTGACAGAAGCACTAAAACAGTGCATGAAAGTACTGTAGAAATTGATGGAAGCGCTATCTTGGTAGAAGCGCTGAAATAGTGCCCAAAAGTGCTGGAAAAGATAATGAAAGCATCGTTTGATGAAAGCGCTAAAATATAGACTGTAAGCATTGAAACAGTGCCCAAAAGTGCTATTTCACAGGTTAGCTAAAACAGTGACTCGAAGCGCTAAAATAGGATTCCAGAGCACTAAAAACAGGACTTTAATACTGTCTATTGTAAAATCTGATCTGGCCTTGTGGCATACTGTACCATGGATTGTGGAAGATAAGAACGATGTATGCGCTGACTATGGTTGTGATACTGAGTGAGAGCTCTTCTTTGAAAGAAGGCTCATGAATAGAGTGGTTCTACTATGTAATCTAAAGTGTTACCCCTAGCAAAATCATGATATCTATGGATGAATGTTCTATGTTGTAAAAAGAGTTTCCGATTTTGATATAGAAAAAGTTGTCTTCTTAATTTATCTCGATAACCGAAAGGTTTCTTGGGTTTTGTGATTTTGATTTTTCTTTTGACAAATGTGGTGGACTTCAAATTTCACAACATGGATTTTTTGATCTAACTTGACTTATTGGTTTGCAGGATGATCTTTAATCTAATTTTAATGAGTTTGTGAAAACACAGCAAGCAATTGTGAATAATTGTTTTTAACTGAATAGATCGTGTATGTTCAAGAATCATGAATGATTCTTATTGATTTTGACAGGTTGCTTTGACAATTGTATACAAATCAAATAGACTCACACTTAGGGACAAATAGGTCATCATTATACTCACATCCCACATCTTGAATTGTCTTGATGCACATAGCCTTGTCACCCCCTAGAGGGCGCTCATGTTTTTGTCATTTCCAGGCACGTACTCAGAGTTGAATTTCTCGTCCCCTGAGCAAACGGTCTATGGAAATTATAGGGTGAGTGTCTTGGGGTCAAAATCTTCCCTCCCCTTGTACCATGAGTATGACAATGTATAGATACTAACTCGGCGAGATACTACTCTATAGTTCATAGATAGGGCTTCCGTGTGGTATGGTAATTGATAAACTCCCTCAAGAGACATCCCAATCTTTAGAACAAATATTTTGGGGATAGTTTTCTTGCTCACTACCGTCAAGTTAGAATTTCATCAAAAACTTGCATTTGTATTATAGTGGGTTGGAATCATTGGCGTTAGGTGTTCCCACTTAGTTCATTCCCGTAGGCTGAGTACTTTTTCCCACTACGGCAGGCCTTCTAAAGGATTTAATAAAGCGTAAATAAGTATGAAGTAAAAGTGAATCTGGCGCTTTGGTCACCTAGTTAAGGGGAGAGCATAAGCCTAATCACCACAAGCACATCATATAATTTGTTATTTTTTAAGCCCAAAAATAAATTTTATAATCTATGTGAAGGTGTTGCTTCACATAAATAATGTTTTTTTTTTTTAACTTGTACTGTAAAAATGTGATGACTATCCTAGGATTGATAAATTTGCTTTTAAGAAAACAAAAAGTGGCTACCCTAGGATTGATTTATTTTAGAAACCCAGAAATGACTATCCTAGGATTGATTAATTTTAGAAAACCAGAAGTAACTATCCTAGGATTGATAATTTTTAGTCCAACTGAAAAAAATTGAAATTTGGTTGTGGCTACGTCAGATCCAAACTAAAATTAGAAAAGCACTTGAACAGACCACTGAAGCACTTTAACTCTTACCTGATGCGCTAAAACATGAAAGCGCCGAAACAAGAAACCGAAGCGCCGAAGTTTGCCATGGAAGCGTTACATCACTGATGCACTGAAATAGTTGACAGAAGCGCTAAAGTTGAAAGCCTTGAAATTTTTGATGGATGCACTGTAGTAACACAGAAGTCCCGAAATAGAGTACGAAAGCGCTATAGTTTTCCACAGAAGTGTTATAGTATTTGATGAAAGCGCAAAAAGAAAACATGTTGGGAACCTGCATGACACTTTCCAGAAAAATTGTAAAATTGGGGTTAATGCCCCATGGTGGGTGCCAAATTGTAAGCATGGATAAGGTGTAAAGCACAAAACACACTTCTTAATAAGACATTATATCAAAGACAAAGCTGAATGAATCAAATCAAAGCAATAATCTACTGAAAGCATCATATTGTTCTCTATCTCCAAAGATTTATTAAACCACTATTGCTCTCAGATCGTGAGTATGCTATGATTGTTAAAATGACCATTCAAAGAATGAGATGGATGTTAATGAAATGATATGGAGCTTAATATGACAATACTAGATGATAAATAAACTAAACTAGCATGAATTGACATGGAAACAGATAAATGCAGCTACAGGAGGCAGCCATGATATGAAAGCTTGATTGCTGGATATTGGATGCTTGATGCTTGATGCTTGATGCTTGACTTCCTATAGAGTAAGAGTGTGTGATTTAGATTATCTAGATCCTTTTCTTGGTTCAATGAGGTTGTATTTATAGATTTATTGGCTGTAGAAATGCACATGGAAGACATTGAGAGGCTCGGATTCAATCTAGAGGATTGAATGGTGAAAGATGGAGGAGATTGAGAGAAATTTGGAGATTGTCTCTACCCATGAAAACACCAGGCAAGAGAAGAGAAAATATTGATGGAGGAGGATTGAGAGAAGAATTTGGAATTTGTCTCCAATTTGTCTCCAAAACATCCCGTGAAGTTTCAAAGCATTAATTGTGACAAATTTTAGACATAAATTAGACATAGGATATCTAATTCATTTTTGAGGAAATATAGATGGAATATTCTTTATGCCTTTATTCAAGTATTTTGATTTATTTAAATTAGCAAAAGAGGGATAAATAATTTAATAAATTGAACTATAGAAGTTGTTTATTAAATTAGACAGAGAAATATGGCAATTAATCAATAAAGTGTTTTAATGTTTATTTAATTAATTCAAGATCAATGTGATAGAATAAAATAGAGATTTGATAATTAAATCAAACAAAGTATTTAATTTTTTTTATTTAATTAAGATGAATTTAAATGTGAACTATATAAATAAATATTTCTATTTATTCAATAGTAGAGGAAATTAGGATAATTAATCAAATAATTTGTATTTAATTAATTGGATGCTCCAGACCAATTTTAGGTGTATACAACTATTAGTGAGAGAGGTTTTGCAGCATATTTTTTAATAGGATTTTCATATCATTGTATCTTCTTAACATAATTTAATAGGGAAATCAACCAAATCATCTATGTGAAGTACTATAGATAGAATTGGTATTCCTTGATCTATTTTAATATTTGATATTACTCATGGAGTGGGTGTTTTTGGATACATGTATACTTATCTTCTTTGATATATTGGTTTTCTAATTACTAAAGGAATGAATATTTTGTATGCTTCATTAGATTTAGATCTTTGCATTATGCAGTTATGTGGGTTGATCATCCATTTGATTATAATGGGATCAAGTTCAGATTTTTCTATGTATATCCATAATATTTTTCTACATCAATACATACTCATAAGTTGGCTTTGTTTGTGGTCACTTCTTCATTGGTATATTACACTCAAATGAGAGTATGAATATGCTAATACTTGATTAAATATTTTAGGTTTTTTTGTTGATGGAATGATATTCTATCTATGATTTGTATACCCTATTTTAAACTGGTATGACTAAGCAAAATACTAAGAGCCTCTGTTATCATTTAAATTTAATGCTTGTGTTCATGTAAACATTTGTGTAATTTTCAATGAAACTTGATATGTTTCACCTTGGCATCTTCATTTTACTTTCATAGGTGGCATGTTGTAGGATGTAAGGATTTTTTTCTCAGTGATGGTTGCTTTTGTAGGCATCTTGTTGCAACCTGATAGTAGTGAAGATTCTGATGGTTAGTTATTTGGATAAGGGAAATTTTCCCTTATTTATGTTTCATATGGAAGTATTTATAATCTATGATTTCAAGTGGGATAATATTTATTAGGAGAAAGGTTCCACCTACCTTATAAATCTGATCTTATATTGCATGGTTTGAGCATATTTAATTTTTTTATAAATATTTGTCATCTTAATGTTTAGGTTTTCTTTTGAGAATGGTTAAATGGGATATTTTAAGTTAATGATTGTTGATTGTGAACCCTGATACTATACCCACACAAACAAAACAAAAAAACACATAGTTAGGTTCATCTACAAGATAAAACAAGTATTCCCCATGAAATCCATTTATAATGCTCAAAACAGGAAAATGAATAAACAAAACATAAAAAGTAATGAAATCCTAATTAAGCATACAAACTCTTGATCCTATGGGGGAATTGGTGCCAATTGGTGTGTCAAAATTGGCCCTTTCCCAACTCCTTTTTTGCAATGTTGATGATTTGATGAGTGATCCAACTTGATGAAGATTCAATCAAGCTCCATAATGAAAAATCTGCATAACCTAGCTAAGAACTTGATGAAATGGATGAAAATGGCTATGCTTGAGGATGAAGTTGAGTATAGTAAGTTTACTCAAATTGTGGATGATAGAATGAGAGGAAAACTCTCACATTTATAGATTTCCAAATTGGAAGAAAGAGTGAAATTGAGCAATGTGGGATCATTCAACATCCAATGGCCAAGTGCCACTTGTCAAGATGTGAATGGTTGAAGGTTGTGCACATTTTGGTCAATGTGCATGATAAATGCCATGAGATTCAAATTTGAAATTTGAATGTGACATGTTGGAGGGAGAAGGAAATGGAGTTAATGTCACTTGGGTCAAGGCCAAGGACATGTAAGAGGGCTTAAATGCCTTGTTGGAAGTACCCATCTTCTTTTGGAGGGTTTTTTAAATTGGAAGAATATTCCACAAAAGATGCTCTTTTGAATGGAAATTGATGAATTAATAAATCAAATAAATTGATTTATTTTGCAAGTTGCAAGATCTAGAGGATTAGAGTGATTAGGATTAGCATTAATCAGGATTTGATTATTTAAGAGGGGGATTAGCCGATTTGACCATTTTGACTTAGATTTTAGGATTTAAATAAATCAAACTTGAGAGAATGATGATTTTAGA
This sequence comes from Sequoiadendron giganteum, assembly GCA_007115665.2. Lineage (NCBI taxonomy): Eukaryota > Viridiplantae > Streptophyta > Pinopsida > Cupressales > Cupressaceae > Sequoiadendron > Sequoiadendron giganteum. Next base: position 169,546,331 of record CM021102.1, read on the forward strand.
TTTAATCAAATAAAGATTGATTTATTTAATTAAAGGAGGATGATGTTGGATTTAAACCAAATAAAGATTTATTTAATTTAAATTAGATGGGGGATTACAAATTAATTAAATAAAATCGTATTATTTAATTAAGAGATGAAGAGTGATGAATTTAATCAAATACAAATTATTCAATTAAATGACTAGCAAAGGAGATGATTCAGGATGAAATGGTGTTAGTAAATCAGGATCTAGTGTGTCAAATTGAATTGTATATTTTCCATGTCTACAATGATATATTTTAAAAGCTATTTAGAAGTCATTATATTAGATAGGAAAAAAATATATTTTTACAAAGTTCTAATGAAAACTTCATATTTTTTTTAGAATGCAGGAAACGGTTGGGTATTCGTCCCCCTATAAACTGTAGTGTGCCTGGTAAAAAAAATTCGCATCACTACTAGCACTGGCACGACACACCCTCTAGTACCACGGGTTCAGGGGGATACTAGACCTTGTGATCTATTTCCCATAATAGGATTTTTTAGCCATTTGAGCTAGCCCCCTCGCCCCAATGAAAAATTCATATTAAGGAAGGTATAAATAATAAATAAATACATCAATTAACTTGAAAACTTTAACCACCCTTAGTTGGTCAATTGAGGCCATTATTAATGATTCCTTAATCATGTTACAAAATTTCGAGGAATTTACGATATCATGTGTTTATTTTCCAATGGAGTGTATCTACAAGATTCCCAAGTGTGGATAGGGTACCTACCCATTCCTGTAGAGGTTCTTCCTATCATTAATAATGGTTCCAATCATGAATTCCAATTTTAGTAAGATGGAAGGATAATAAGTTTATTCTCCTTCACATTCTTTGTGGGTATTTTGAACCTAAATTTTCTTCTTTCGGTGTGCTTCTAGGTATTTTTACATTATGTGTTGAGAAGGGTTCTCAAAGTGAATATGGGTGGGGATCAAAACTAGGTGGAGCATCTATCTTGTGAAGCCTATAAAAGAAAGCCAAAGGTTTAGAATATTTTGTTGAAGGGTGGTTTAACCCTATTTATGGAAATACTTCATGGTTATTACCATGAAGCTATGACAATACTTGTAATTAGCTAGAAAGAGAGAAATTTAATGATCTAGGGTGTGGAGTTTATTATCTCTAAGGACATAATAGAAAAGGTTACTAGGCTTCAACTATAGCGTAGGAAGTTTTTTAAAGATAGGAAAGGCAATGATGAAGCTTTGAACCACTTTTTCAAAGGTGGTGAAAGGGAAAAGCTAGTGAAGCTGACTTCATAGGGTTATGATAGATCATTGATTAAGCCAATCTAGGTAGATATCATTCAGGTAATTATGAGATATGTTATCCTTTTGGGTAGACTTATTACTATTGTAGGTATTCACTTTAATTTCGTAAATCATTTTTGTCACAATATGTTTGTTTTGTTTCCTTTCTTTTTCTTTTGGCTTGTCTTGAAATTTTTGTGAATCACATAAACCCTAATGTTACGTTGCACAAGGGTCATATTTTTTTTATTATGGAGTATGCAAAATCAAATATTCCTACTAAACCCATGAAAGATAAAGCGAAGATAATGCATAAGAAAAAAAAATTCTATTCAGTTTGATAAGGGATCTGACACTATCGTTGGAGATGATGAGGATTGGATGGCTTCTTAGGATGGGAATGACTTGGTGGTTTTCCTCTCTTATTCTTCCTTTGATTCAAGGGGGAAGAAGAGACAAAAAACTCATAAAAAGGTAATGCCTAAGAAAAGTCCCAAAATTGTGTAACCTTTGCTGGATGGGTCTCAAACTAGTGACAAGGATGAGGGGTGATGTGCTAAAAAAAATGGAATTCTGAAAGGGCACAAGAGGTGATTTTGAAAAGGAAGGATAAGGTGGGTGAGTATACTCAAGTGGACAAGGTGGCTAGATTAGATGATGCTCTCTCCCATATGAATGGCCTAACAAAGAATATGGAGGAATTTGGTAAGGTTAACCCATTTTTGGAGGATTTCAATTGTTTGATCTACGGAATAGAACCAATTACTGATGTATTATGGGAGACTCATGATAATATGACTAGTAGTTTTAAATTAACTAAGCATTTCCTAAAGGATCTCAACAAAGTGAATTTCAAGATGAGGAGTCTATAAGAGAAGGTTACTAGTGAAGGTAAGGTGGGTGAGGAGTATTTAGACTAGTCATCTTTGGGGCTAGAGGAATTCAGGGTTAAACTCTTGAAGATTGAGGAATTTGTTTGAGAGCTTAAAGTGGATAATAAGGATCATATTCAAGAGATTGAATATATATTTCAAAATTTGAAAAGTAGTATGGAAAAAATACTAAAGATAAGTCAAGTATCTATTCATAATAGTATGGAAACCTTAAAGATCAACATTGGAAAATTGTAAATTAAAGGAAGAGAAAATGATTGGTGATTGTGTTTCCAATAGAAAAGTGAAGGAGTTGCAAGGTAAGGATAAAGATAAATTTTCTATTATGGAAGTTGAGTAGAGATCTTGTTCTTGTGCTAGGAGTAAAAATAAGAAGAATTTTAATGAGGATAATGAAGAATTATTGATCATTGTTGATAAGCATTATCAACAAGAGTTAGAAGTGGCAGAGGCTTTAAATAGTTTGTTGTCTTCTTGGTTTTTATTTTATTTTGTTATGTCCATTTCTATTTGGGACATAAAATTTGTGTTCTTTGTGTGGGGGTAAGAGGATGGTCCTCTACAACTCTCTAAGGTTTCACCTAGAAGGAAGAGGGTTTTCCTTTACCTCCAATGTGCATCAAATCTTGCGATTCATTCAATACTAGGGATTGAATGTGTAATAAAATATGCAAAGAATTGAAATGTAATATGTAAACCTAAAATTTTAACCTAAACTAATAGAGTTCACAATGCTACAAAACACATGATGTATTATAATTATGCTAAAAGAGAGTTAAACTAAGTAAAAAGACTAATTTAGTTAAATGAGTGCACCTAGAAACTGATGTAGGCCAAAGGAGTTAAGGGAGTCAATGGAAATATAGAAACTCAGAGTTTTGAGTCATCTAGGACACTTACGCCAAGTGGGGCGACCTAGTCCCTTTTCGGGAAAACTGCTTCGGAAGCCATTTCTCTCAACTGGGTCTCTAAATGTGCAACTAATAGTGTCAACAACCTTGAATGGAACTAGGTCACCATTATCGGTGACCTAGTCCCTTTCAAATTTTCTAAGAAATCGAAAGTGGATAGGGATGCCTTTGGTTTGTGTTCTTCTTCATCAAGGAATCGAGATCCAAAATTTATATAATGACCTTTAAAACAGAAGATATTTGGGTTGCTAATGTGGGGTTTGCATTGGTCAAACCCATAGTTTGTATTTAAACTTGTAATGGAATGTAAAATATGCATAAAACCCTAGCCGTAAGTCTGTCTAGAACTAGAAAAACCTTAAACACAACAAAACCCTATTCTATTGTGCTAGAATAAGATGTATGTAAAATATTTGAAATGATGCAAGACTCTAACCCTATAAACCCTACACATTGGAAAATGAATATAACAAGGAATGCAAATGGGATGCAAACCTCAAATCTATAAATGGGCTGAAATTAGAAGATGGAGTCACTTTGAAAACAATCTTTAGGTGTGATTTGGTGGCTATATGCACCTCGTCAACCTAGATTTCGCCATGAATCTCCATAGGCATCTATCTCCAACCTTTGTGAATGGGTGGTATTGGAAGTCAAGTGATCTTGAAGACCAGAAAAAGCCCTAATTTTTTGTCCAAAAGCTTCAATTTTTGTTGTGTGAGAGATGAATCTTCTTGAGGAAGATGATTTACACTTGTTTCTTGGAGTTGGATGTGAAAAATGACAAAGAGAGCGGAAAAATGACCTAAAAACAAGTATATATAAGAAACAAGACCTAATTGTCAAGAATTTTGACCTAAGAAGCCAACGTCCATCAGGATTTTATGATAAAATATTCATTTTCCGGCTTGAAAATTCAAAAATCCTCAAAAAGGACTAGCTCGCCAACTTGGGGTGACCTAGTCCCACTAAGGGATTGTGAAGTGGGAACGATAATTTTTGAATGGTTTTAATAATTCTTGTCGGGGGTTGAATGACCCCTTGGGTATAACAATTCCAAGTCAAAATTAACAAACCTTAGGGGCCTATAAATGCTATTTTAGGGTGATAGTTGATGAAATGAGACCTAAAGTAGGACCAAAACGAGCACAAAATTATCCTTTTATTCAAAGGTATACAATTTTTGGTGACACACTATTATGTAGTTGTTGTTCAATTAATGTTTGTTTGTGTGTTATTATATAGAAGCACAATTTTATATTTTGGGGTTTTAGGTCACTTATAAAAACCTATTTTACAAATATAATAAAAACTATAATTTAGGATGAATAAATAATTAGCTTTTGAATGAAAACTTAATATTGAGGAAGGTATAAAAAAGGGATAAATAAATAAAACAATAAAAAAATAAAACTATAATTTAGGTTAAATAAACAAAGTTAAAGCTTCACTCTAAAATAATTGTGAAGCCTCTTTAAAATTAGTATGACATAATTGAATATTTTACTTAATTAAAAGTTATTTTTGAAAGGTTTATAATTCAACTACAAATTAGTTGGAACACACAACTTGAAATATATTAATAAAAAATAGTTGAATTCTTTTAATAACATTAATATTCATAAATTTTTATATCGATTACACTAAATGATCATATTTAAATGTTGAATATTTTTCTTATTTTAAACGTATTTTTTAAAGGCTTCTAATTCAACTACAAAGTATTTAGAAAATAACACTTGAAATATGTTGATAACAAATAGTTGAAATCTTTTAATAATATTAATATTCATAGTTTTTTTCTTCCCTTACATTAAATGATCATATTTAGATAAAATTTAATTATTATGAACATATCTTATGAAATGTAAATCTATAACTCTAAAAATCTATCATACCATAACTTAAATCATAATACTATGCCACTATTGGCACAATATTTTAAGTTTTTATAAAATTTATATAATTCTCATTGAAGTTTAATAATGTTTTTAACATATTAATATAATTTTTTAATTACACCGTTAAATAATAAGTAGCAATTAACTTTAAATTGAATATGAATTGATAAATATAAAGGATATAAACTTTTTTAGCTCTTAAAAGTTGATATATTTATTAATTTATAAACATTTATAACTATTTTATTATAATTGATGATGAAAGGTCTCTGAACTATATTCACTCTATTAGTTGCATGAAATTAATTATTCTAGGATTAAAATCAAGTTCTTTTGTTTAATGTTTTTATAGTCAATCCTAGTATGATTTTATTTTTCATTGGTTCATCATTCTATATTGTAACTTATACCTACATTAAAAAATAATAGTACATTTTTAATAGAGAGAATATCATGAATTTATTTCTTATTTTTAAACTCTTTAGTAGTATTGAATAATATATAGATGCACCAAGAACTTAATGCATGCCTAAGAATGTAAAGTTGAAGTATTTAGTTAATTATTTTAAAGTGATTTCTTAAGATATGATTCTCTATTTTATATGATTATTAGTATATATTTATTATTTGAAATAATGATCTAGAGATATATAAGAACATGATTCTTGTTGTTCAATTTAAGGTATTTTTCATGTGGGATGGTCAAAATTTAGAAGAGTAAACCTAAAGGGTGGGATATTTGGATCTCAAATTTAGAAAACTAAGCCAACACAGAATATGCAGAATGAGGCTTTGTTTACAAAATAGTTCAATTAGAAATATTCTTATTGAATTATAATAATATTAACTAAGGTGATGAAAAATTTACGGAGATTTATTCATTGGGGTTACTTTCTATAATTAATATTCCAAGTGTAAAATTACAATATATTGTACTTCTAAAATTCACCAATTTAGTGTAAAATAGGATAATAAAAGATAAAGAAAGGGATAAGTGAGTGAATATTGGTATTCTTAAGGTGAGATCTTGGAATGAGGAAACAAATTTCTATCGGTATTCCATTGCTTATTATATTTAATGTAATGTTTAATTTCAAATTTTAGGTGCCCAAGTTGGAGAGAAAGTATTAGAGCCAAAACTAGTGTCCTTTCATATTCCAAGGAGGTAATCCAAGCATTGAGTTTGTTTAGAATGGAGGGTCATATTTGAGATCCATGTTTGTGACCTAAATATTTCTTCACAAGTCTCTATTATCAACTTCTTTGATGTAGAAATTATTATGAATAATTGAATGTAGAGTTTCCCTTTATTGTGGGCATGCTTGGTTGTTTGATCCATCTTTGGTATAAGAGATTTAAATCTATTTATCCCTGTAGGATGCCAAAATCTCACATATTGAGTATATGGACTAGCATCCTCATAGAATAACATATACCATTACTCCAAACAAAATGCTAAAACTAAATCAAACATGCATGGAGAAAAGGAAATACAACCTATTCTATGATGGATTGGCGCCCATCATGAAGATGTGAGAGAGCCCTTTCCCAACCCTTTTCCAAGATAAATGAGATAGACAATGAGTTGCTATGAACTCAAGTTGCCTATAGTTTTGATGCCTTCAAAGTGTGTTGTTGAAATGAGAGAAGATGGCTTGCATTTATAGGAAAAGTTGATAGAAGAGAGGCCAAAATTAGGCAATGTGGGACTAAATCCCATCCAATAGGATAGAGACACTTGTCATAATGGGATTGGTCAAAGCTTGTGCAAGTTTTGGCCAATGTGCCCATTCAAATTTGAAAAATGTTAATAAATGCATGTTGTTGAGAGTTTTGGGGGGAATAATCTTTGTCCAAAAAAGTCAAAGATGAGAGTTATTGAGGGAAAATAACTCTTTTTAATAAATCAATAAATTGATTTATTGATGCAAGTGGGTGGGTTAGTTAGGAGTTTAGATTTGACTCTAGTTGAGTCAAAAGCTAGAGAATGCTAATCATGATTAGAAGTTAATTAAATTTAGATTAATTAACTTAGGGGATTTTAGGGATTTGATATTTGATTTTAAATCAGTTTGATTTATTAAATCAAATAAGAAGAACCTTAGGAACTTAACTAAATAATTTAATTTATTTAATGAACCTTAGGAAATTAATCAATAAATATTTTAATTGATTAATAGAAGAAATGAATGTTAATTTGTATGATGCATGATTGTTATTTTTGCATGTCTACATTTTGCCCCTCTTTGAAGCAATGTACTCGTTGCATTGGTTCAAAGAATGATGTTGCCGACATCGAAATTAAAAATTCTTTGGTTTTTTTGGATGCCCCAGTGGAAAATAAGTATGTTAGTACATTGCCCCCTCAAGAGATCGAGCGAAAAGATACAATTTGAGGTGGATCTCGTGACAAAGAGGTTCAAAATGGATGTATGGATGGTAATGATGATGTAAATGAGATGTTCGGAAGATTCTTAGAATAACAAATCTATATTATTTTAAGCATGTTAAATGATTATGCAATGCATGTGAGATGGATGAGATGGATGATGTTGTCCCGATATGATGGTATGACATGATTATGTAGAATGAGAATACGGATGCAAGATGGATGCATTGTTAGCGTGAAAGAAGATAGAAGAATGAGAGGGATGAACCCTTAAATTCAAGAAGATGAAGAAGTCCAACAAGTCTCCTAGTCATCGAGACTTTACTGGATATGACGATGAATGATGATGATGTGTTGCTTATCCAGGGATGGGAGAGAGCATACCTTTCTTTATGTTTGATAACACACATAGGTGCGATGCATCAAGGTATTAAGAACCAGGATGGCATTGCACCTAGTGTGATGGACTTTGACTCGGCAATCAAATAGGAGTACTCTTGTTCACACTTGACAAACATAACCTTATTCAGAATGCAGTTCAGAAATTCCAGACATCTCGGGCCAAAACATAAGAAGGCAAGCCTTCTTATGTGGTAAACAAGATACCTAAAACATCCTTCCTACAAACAAAACAAAGTATGCATGACGAAGTTATTTTACAAGAATATCCAACAAGCATAGTAGATAAAAAGATAATGATCATTGCCCCATTCCTTTCTCTCTAAACCTGTTTTGTTTAGGCATCATCGAGAGGTCCTTGGAAGGAGCACAAAATAAGATAAGTCAAAAAGACAAAAATAAAGTAAACAAACAAGCTAATGTTCTTCATATCGCTAGACAAGGCTAAACTACTGTGGGGTACCCAATGCTTATGTCCATCACAGGAAAGCTTCATCCTAGGACATGTAGTGATCAGGGTTTTGGTGAGACTGATTGCGTGATAATCTATTGATACTCCGAAAAACTCATGCATTGAGCGTTTGGTTGATGGATTTGCAGATTTGGACTTGGATTTAAATCTATCATTGGGAAAGGTGTTCCAAACTTTGGATCGGGCATGCTTATATTTGTTGTACCATTGATGTTTGTACGAGATAATGCTCCCATGTATGCATTGTACAAGCTATGATAATCAAATGGTATTGCAAGGCTTGAATAGTTTGGTTGAATCGAATTGCTCACGATGGATGGATCAAATTTATATTCCATGTCCCTCTTGTGTTGAGATCGAGTTTGAACCATAAAATGAAGATCAATTTTCAAGAATGTAAGATATGAACCTCTAATCCTTTAGATCGGTCTAAACCTTAGGTTCAAAGAAGCAAAGAACTAGGATAATTGAAGGATCAAAGCGATAATGAGGATGAGATAAATGGAAGATGAGTGATATGGATGAATGGAACTCTTAAAGAAACTTTGAAGGGAATGCTAAACTTTTAGGACTTGATTGATCGTGATTGGATTGATGGTTTGACTAGATGTGTTAAGTCAAACAAAATGTGATGAATGTAATCATAAAACTCTAGGAAGTTGTGTTATCCAAGAGTGAACTCCTACAAGATGATAGTTTGACTAAGTGCATCAAGTCAAATGAGGTGATGATTTGATAATTTGGCTAAGTGTGTTAAGCCAAACAAGATGAACTCGTAAACCCTAGGAAGTTGTATTATCCAAGAGAGAACTCATGTATAGGATGATGGTTTGACTAGCTGTGTTAAGTCAAACAAAGTGATTTGATTTCACCTAGAAGTTTAGCATAAAAGATGTTTACAAAGTTTCGAAGAGTTGTTGGTGAGATGGAAATTTGATTGATTTAATGGTTGAGAGATGGATGAAAGTGATTGAATTTGATCCTAGAATTGACCTAGAATAACACTTCTGTTTACAAGACCTCGGTGTTGAAGGACACGCTTTATTTCCTATGAGAGGAAAGTAAACCTTTCAAACAATTCAGGATCTCAAGACGCTCCTCACTAGCTTTCACACTAAGCTTTTTGAACTTCGATTTTTGGGATTGCATTGAATGGGCACATTGGCCAAAACTTGCACAAACTTTGACCAATCCCATTATGACAAGTGTCTCTATCCAATTGGATGGGATTTAGTCCCACATTGCCTAATTTTGGCCTCTCTTCTATCAACTTTTCCTATAAATGCAAGCCATCTTCTCTCATTTCAACAACACACTTTGAAGGCATCAAAATTATAGGCAACTTGAGCTCATAGCAACTCATTGTCTATCTCATTTGGATTAGAAAGGGATTGGGAAAGGGCTCTCTCACATCTTCATGGAGGGCACCAATCCACCTTTATTTTTTTTTTGCTAGTCCATATACTCTGATTGGCCTTGGATCACCATCTTTGCAAGAAGGATGTGAATGACTCTCCTCTTCTTTGTTTGAGTGCATATAGTTCTTCTAAACTGACATCCGCACCCATATTAAAAGCATAATTTTTAAGGAAAGCCTCCACAATTTCCTCGAATGTTTTAATGCCCATGGGTAGGCGAGAAAACCATTCCATAGCTGGACCAGTCAGGCTTCGGGGGAAGAGCCGCATTAGATACGTGTCATCATATGTGACTTCCATGGATGGGAATTAGTCCCACATTGCCTAATTTTGTCCTCTCTTCTATCAACTTTTCCTATAAATGCAAGCCATCTTCTCTCATTTCAACAACACCCTTTGAAGGCATCAAAACTATAGGCAACTTGAGCTCATAGCAACTCTATCTCATTTAGCTTGGAAAAGGGTTGGGAAAGGGCTCTCTCACATCTTCATGGAGGGCACCAATCCATCATAGAATAGGTTGTATTTCCTTTTCTCCATGCATGTTTGATTTAGTTTTAGCATTTTGTTTGGAGTAATGGTATATGTTATTCTATGAGGATGCTAGTCCATATACTCAATATGTGATATTTTGGCATCCTACAATCCCATGTTTTTATTTGATTTTAATGTTATATGTTGATATAATTTTAGTTTCATAATGGTGAAAGATATCTTAAATTATTTAACTTGGTACATGTTAATGTGGGACAAGGATATGGTTTGATTTTCAGGTTCTCTTTGTGGTCATGTTATTTTTCCTATATTTTTGTATTCAAATGGTATAGTTTGAAGAACTTCAGAGGTATAGAGACTAGTGGCGAGAGAGGAATTACAAATATTTTGTTTCAATATTTACAAATCATTGTATGTTTTCTTTAACACCAAGTAATAGTGGAATTAATGACATAATCTATGTGAAGTAATATAGGTATACTTATATTGTTTAATATATTTTAATAATTGAGAGTATCATGCTACAATCGGTGTTTTTGGATATATGAATGGTTATCCTCTTTGATATCTTGGTTTTTTGGTTACTTGTGGAATGATGAATTTGCATGTTTCGTTAGATTTGGATGTATACATTATGTATCTATGAGGGTATATCATCCACTTGATTATAGTAGGATGACTTGGATGTGGACTATTTATATCAATGATATATTTTTTTATTAATGTAGACTTTTTAGTTGTCTATGTATCTGGTCATTTGTTCACTGATATGTTGTATCGATATAGAAGGATAGATATATAAAGACTTGATTGCATATTTTTGTTTGGTATGTTGACGGCATTAAGTTCTATCTGTAATTTTTATATTCTCATTTCAGGAATGGTTAGATTAAATGAGTTTTAATTTGTTGTGGTTGTGTTCATGTAAAGTTTGGTGCAATTTTTAGTGACACTTGATATGATTCACCTTAGCATTTCCCTTTTTCTGACATAGGTGGCATGTTGGAGGATGTAAGGATTTTTTTTTTTATGATGATTATCATGGTTGATTTTGGAGAAATATTGTTGTAGCATGAGAGGAGGGAAGATTAAGATGGATAGGTTTGTCTAAGTGATATTTTTCCCTTGTTTGCAATTCCTATAGATGTATTTACAATGAATTATACCAATGAGAAAATTTTATGAGTAAAGTGCCATATAACTTATAAATTCTATGTACTATTGGATGGTTTTGGAATATCCTTGGATTTGTTTCTAAATATTTATCATCTAAATATTCATATGTTTTTTATTAGATAAGAAAGGTAGGACCTCAACCCCTTAAAAAATAAAAATAATAGCCAAACAACTCAACAAAAAAAATTGGCCCAACACAACCAATCAGAGTGAAACAACAAGACAAAAACAACTACCAAAAAAAGACCAGTCAAAAAAAACATACAACAAGAAACTATTCAAGAAATAGAGCTTAAACCAAGCAAATCCTTTGAGGGCGAGTTAAAAGAAAACTATAACCTTCTTAGAAAAACTAAAATTGAGAAATTTTAATGAGATAGGGAAGACTCATGTCTAGAGTAGCAGACAATGGGAACAATTGATACTTTAGGTGAAGTATCCAAAACCAATCCTAAATTTACAGGATTTACAATAGCATTCTCCAAAATACAGGCCTCTAGAGAAGTAGTACAAACAACATTAGGAACAACCATAACCAAATACTAAATAGTACGTTCCATAGGAGGAGCAGTAACCACCACAATTGAATCATGTGGAGTAGAAAGAACCTACAAAGGAGGGTTTGCAGGGACAACAAGAGTATCCACAGGAGGAGCATCAACCACCACGTCAATATTATTTTTCCTCACAAAAGGAAGCCTTGAATCTTCATCAAAAGAAGAAAAATAAACAACAAGGTGCACTCTTAAGTGCTCATAAAGTGAGTTATTCTAGCAAGTAGAAGAGGAAACAAGGTGGGAGCCACAAGAAAAATCATGAGCCAAGTGACCAACAAAAAAATAGCATTTGCAGTGAAAAGGAGGACCATCGTAATCCACCATATGAGTCTATGACTAATCATTAACCAGCAAAACCACCTCACCAGATAGAGCCTTCAAAAGATCAACCTCCACCAAGATCCTAGCAAAGGACATGTGGGTAAAATTCTTGGAAGCCTTGTCCACTCTCAAGAATCTACCAAGAGCATTACCAATGCCCTCATAGGTAGAGGGGCACCAAAATTTTAAGGGAACATAAGGATATCTTACCCAAACAAGCATAACATCTAAGGGTTTATTCAAAGGATTGAAAGAATTAACCCAAGTTCCAATGGAGAGGGGATGAGAATCCCAAACCCATAAACCATAGTCTAAAATAGCTTGTCTATCCTTAGGAGAACCGAAACCCACAACAAAAAAACCCCTTGTAGAAGGATAAATCTCAATCAAACCATCAACCAAAGGAGACCAATGGTTGGTGATCCAAAGGTGTAGATCAGGGAGGGAAGGCCACAAGTGGAAAAATCTACAAATAAGATCATTATTAGAGTAAAAAGTAATATTTTATGTAACTTCCTTACCAAGAGAGATAACAAGAGTATTGTACATACACTGCAAAGGATGCACAAAGCCCCCTTTAGCCTCTTAGACATCACAACATAAAAAAATGAAGGATAAGGATGAACATTCAACCCCTTTGGAGAGTTTAAGGAAGCCCTAACCACATACACAATACCATGTAAAATAGGGAAAAGGATAGCCACATTTGAAACTGCAACAATCTAGTACTAAATTTTTTCTCTACAATACCAACCGTAGGTTGAAAAGAGCCAATCTTGATAGCTAGAGGATCCATGCCACAATACTCAAGGAGTAACACTAAAGCCCCAACCACAAACACTAGAGAAATAATCATAGGAAGGAGAGAGTTAAGATCAATGACCATATTTCAGTTAGGTGATTGGGGCTACATAGCCGGGTGGGAGACTTCTAGAATATAGTAGTTCAAATTCTGGTTAGGGCAGGAGGTACCCAGAACAAATACATTCACATTTTGGATAGGGCAGGAGACTTCCATTGATGAATATTGTAACCCAATCTGTGATATTAAATAAATATTGATATGTTATTTGAGAATGTTTATGAAATATTATAATGTAATGATATATTTCAAAATTTATTCAAAATTAATTTAATCAAATATGTGAGTTTTTATTGTTTAGCTTTCCAATGAAAGCTTAATATTAAGGAATGCATAGAAAAGAATAAATAAATACAACAATAAAACTATAATTTAGGTTGAAGCAACAAAATTAAAGCTTCACAAATAAATGCAATCTATCTTCTTTCACAAAACAACAATGAAGCCTTTCTAAAACTAGTTTTAACATAAAATTCAAACCTTGGTATGTTGAATATATTCTGGATAATTCAGAGGGATTTTTCAAAGGGTCCTAATTATTTTAAAAAAGAATTGGTAAATAATAGTTGGATGAACAACATAGTTGTAATAAATTTATAAATAATAAATTATTAAATATTTAATTTTAATATTTTATATATAAAACTTTTATAATAAAATTTAAATCATGGTATATTAAACATGCTTAATGATTTTTGAGGGGGCGTAGTTAATTCAACTATAGAGTACGTAGAAAACAATAGTTGACATATAGTGTATTGTAATAAATCTATTAACAAAATAATTAAAAAGAGCTAACAATTAAAAGAAATAGAAAATTTCATAACAAGATCAAATATGTTAAATATATTAATTTTCAGAAATTTAATATAAATTTTAATTTTAATATTTTTTATATAAGACTAATTTAAAGAATGGTGTTAAATTTTAATACATTAAATATTCTATTTTAATGGTTTTAAACTTTGATAAGGCTTTGCCTAATTAAACTAAGTTTATTTATATGTTTATGTTCTCAACTAGAAGAAAATATTTAGATATGTAAATTATTTAATTTTTTATATAATGAAAGTGGAGATATTTAAATTGATATTTATCTCAAATTATAAAAATAAAAATGATATTAATTTGTTTTTTAAATTATAACTTATTTGTTTATATTTTATATACAATATTTTAATTATTAAATTTTAATTGTACAAAATATTTGACATTCTTCATTCATATTTTACTTATTAAATTTATTAACATATTTAATAATAATTTAAATATCTAATTCATGTTTTACATAATCTAATATTACATTAAGAAAAACAGTTTCAAAATTACAACTATAAAATCTTCTACACTAGGGTATGTGCAAGATCATCATGGAGAAAGTAGGCCCTTAAGTGGCAATAAAATTTAGAAAAATCAGAGTTAGGCAACTTGACGTAAAAATTTGAATAAGTTATCTATATTATTTCAAAAATATGTAAGAATTGAATCTTTAGAAAATTGAATGTAGTTTTTAAACTACTATGTTTTTTTTTTAAATAAAAAATTCTATTTGGTGAAAATTTGAAATTTCAATGCAGTAGTACTTAAATTTCAAGGAAAAAATCAGAAGTAGGTGTTTGTCTAACCACCCTAACCACAATAAAATGATAATATTTATTTATAATATTTTAGGTATAAGTTAACCACAATAAAATGATAATATTTTAGATATAAGTAGAGGACTCATGTCCCGATGTGATGCATATTTATTTGTAATTATTTTCTAAGTAAATAATTAATTATGAATTTTTTATTACAACTTTTAAAAAATTTAAAAAATCATATGTCGAACTGCCTAACTTGGTCAAAACTTCATGAATTTTTTTTATTTATTTTTAATCCTATAGTATGTGAAGCATAGAATGTGACACATGTTTCAAATTCAAAAACTATGATACTGTTTGAAAGCTATAGATGTTTTTCAATCAACCTATCAATCAGGACTTTAGTTGTAATTTAAATAGAAAATGAATAATAATTATTTATTAAATTCAAAGTAAAACATAATTTATATTGGTGAAAAGCTGAGAATCTCCTTTAAAAACCCTTTTCATTTCATTAATTTTGGATAAAAAAAAGGTCGTCAGCCACATAGGTCATCATATCACTTACATATCACTATTTTTTGGCCCATCATGATCCTGCACATACCCACTAAAGAAAGCACCATATTCAACAATACATATTTATCATGTATATATCTTGCAAAAATTTATATAGATAATTAATATAAAATATAATATATATAATTCTACTAAGCTATAATATTAATATACATTTATAAATGAATAATAAGAATATAATATAAATCAATCATTTTAATTTATAATAAAAAAGTAATGTATATTATGTAATATAATGGTCTGAAAACCCTAGCGATTGTAGGAAATGGTAGTATCAATTATGCAGTGGATGAAAAGGCTAGTTCAATAAATACAGATGATGATGGCAAGGATAACCAAGGAGTATCTTCCTTATTGATAGCTTCTTGAATGAGATATAGTGAGGACTCTAAAAAGTGTTTCCTTATGCTAGCAGAGTCATCCTCTATGGATGGTGTTGTCAATAACTCCTATGATCCTTTTACTATTCTTGTTGATGTCTATGGTGGAGCTTTTGTCATTCGCTCTAGTGGTGTCTCCAAGGAGGTTGTTTGAGATTTTGTGAGGTCTCTTTCATTGATGAGGAGGAGCACTCTCTCCTTGATATACTCCTTGAGGCTCATTTGAAAGAAAAATAAAATGGTACATTCAATTCCTCTAAAAACTTATATGATAATTTCAAAGAAGAAGAAATTTTTGGAACAAAGATTGAGAAAGATGGAACTAAAGATAATTACAAAAGGAATACCTCTGGAGATGGAAAGCCAAATGAAATAACTACTGATATGAAGAAAACTAAAGAAAAAAAAGAAACATGAAAAAGATAAGAAGAATAATACACTAGTATCTAAAAATTTGAAGAAGATGCATAACACAAAGGGAGTTGATGCAGATGGTTTAATAAGGGTGAGAGACCAAAAGAGGTCAAAGCAAAGGAAACCTCCTCATCTTGCATGAAGAAATAATATGAATAAGTATTTCTCATATTTATATGGTTACTACTAGACCTATAATCAATCTAGCCATAGGGCTAGTGAAAGTAGAGTTGTACCTAAAAGGACTACAAAATTTATAAGTAAAAAATAATTTTCTCTTTTGATACATATAAATTTAATATGTTATAACTCCAATAATTTTGGTCACATAACTAGACCATGTAGATAAAATTTGAAAGGCCAAGAGTAAAAAATAAAAGGAAAGTCATGCCACCTAAATTGAACAAATATTCATAAGTCTCTCAAAAGAGAAAGATAATACGAAAAATAGACCCAATAAAGTGTGGAAAGAGAATGATCAAAAGGCTACATGATAAATTATTTCTGAAAACTACACTTCATAGTAATAAGAGGAATTTAGGAGTAATGGATATTGATTTCTCTAAACACATGATAGTGATAATTCATGGTAAAGGAAGAATGAACATTAATGCAAAATTTCCTACACATGGTGTCCTTTATGTTGAAGGATTAAAGAATAATCTTTTTAGTGTCTACCAAATGTGTGACAGCGTATACAAAGTTACATTTAATACTAAAGGATGAAAGATATGGAAATCATGAAGATTAGTTATAGAAGGGAAAAGTGCTAAAACCAATATTTACAATCTTCATGATGTAAATTGTCAAAGGTGTCTGAGAGGACAAATTGATGAGATTTGGTTATGGCATAGAAGAATGGACAATGTAAATTTTGAGAATCTAGTAAAATTGAGATCAAAGAATCTTTTTAGACATATCGCCAAGATAACAAAACGTGCAAACACCGCTTGCAAGGAATATCAACAAGGGAAGCAAAGAAGGGATAAATTTAAAATAACAGAGTATACAACCTCAAAGACCTTGGATTTGGCAAAGACTGATCTTTGTGGGCCCACAAGGACAAAATTATTGAAAGGAGAAAGGTATTTCATGTTACTAATAGATGATTTCTCAAGAAAGACATGGCTAATATTTTTGAAGGATAATTCTTAGGCATTTGAAATATTCAAAATTATTAGGGCCATGATTCAGAAAGATATAAGATGAAGAATGAAATTCTTAAGATCTTATAGAATTCAAGAATTCATTTCAAATGAGTTCATAGAATGTTGTGAGAAGCATGGAATAAAAATACAATATTCTATAGTGAGAACTCCATACTGAATGGATTTATTGAAATAAATAACAAAATAGTCATAGAGATGGCCAATAAAATATTGAAGAGGCCAAATTACCTAATGTTTACTAGAGAGAGGTAGTGCATATAATAATATATACCTTGAATACAATCTAACTAAGGCTAAAAATAGAGAAAAACTTTTATAAACTATGGTATGGAAAATATACTTCTATTAAATATTACAAAGGGTTTGGAAGCAAATATTACATTAGGAGAGAAGAAGATAAATTGGGAAGATTTGAATAAATGTGTGGTGAAGGAATATTTCTTCGATATTCCACCCAAAGCAATGCCTACAAATGATACAATAGAAGGCTACAAATATTTGTAAAGAGTATCAACATCAAGGTTGATGAAGACTTGAAACACGTTAAACCTAAGAAAATATATCTATCAAGAAGAAGAAAATTCTTAAGAGGAAGTAGTTGATAAAAATATTAAGGAATTAAATGAAAAGGCATCTGAAAGATATGTCCAAAATGATCATCTTGTAGAAAAGATCATTAGCAATATAGGTGAAATAGTTTAGACAAGGAGAAGAGTTGTGAAGAACAAAGAGAAAGTAAATTTTACTATCATGTCTCAAATAGAACCTAAGAGCTATGTTGAAGCTAGCAAGGATGAAAATTGGCTAAAATCCATGGAAGAAGAACTAAGCCAAATTAAAAAGAACAAAACTTAGGAATTAGTTCCAAGACCCCCAAATAAGAATGTTTTAGGAAAAAAGTGGGTATTTAAAAGTGTAGTGTAGAAAAATTTATCCCTTTACATTTTAACACTTGTTTGGGCCCTCCCTATTAAAATTGGGCTTCTTTATGCCTTATTTCATTTTATTTTGCATCCACTAGCCTTATTTAATGCATCTTTTTGAGGATAATCTTGAAACATATCAAATGATCAACCATAATTTAATGATTTTGGTTTGTATGTCCTGAATTTAGTGATCTAGGAATCATATGCCACCTTGGGCATATGGGTCCCACCTATGTTTTGGGGCCGAAACTTGAATTTGGCATTAAACCAAATATTTGTTGAAACTTGTGTCCTAAGCTTAGCCAATTGGGTCTCATATGCTCCAACTAGCGTATGAGTCCCATTTAGCTTGGAAAAAAAATTGAATTCAATTCTTCATGGGATTTTATTCTCCTAGATCTAATGTTGGCTTGTAGTGTCATAATTTAAGGAAAGTGGGCATAAAGAAGTATAAATACAATGTCATTTGACATACTTGATCTTATCTAGTTGATGATGGAATTCCTATTGAAATATTACAAGATCAAGATAATTCAAGAGCATTCAAGAGTGATTATCAAGCATTTTGGAGCTATATTCAAGAATCAAGCATTATTTCAAAGTCATCATGCATCATGTTTATTTTTTAGCTAATATTTGTGATGTAGGGTTTTATGGTTCAAGCAAGCATTAAAGTCAAGATTCATAACATTCAATCAAGAGTCAAGATCCACATTCATGCTAGCCATTACATACAAGATTGTAGCATTTTATTCAAGGGTTTGGTGAGTTGGAACATAGCTTATTTGTTAATTCATCATTCATTCATTTCATTTGATTTCATTTCAAGGTTTGATTACCAAAATATGGTTTGACCAAGGAAAACCCCTATCCACTAATAAAACAACATTTTTCCCTATCTTTAATGTGTAATTTTTAGATCTTGGTTGAATATCCATTAAAGAAAAGGATTGGAGAAAAGTTGTCACAATTGTCATCTAAATTGCAAAGTCACAGAAAGTTGCCTACAAGATGCAATTCACTGTTTCAGACTCAAATTTTTGATAGGAAAGAAGCTAACGGGGAACACTAAAGTATATCAAAGTTTCAGATCAACCCTAATATTTGTAATAAATCACCACTTCTGGTATATAAGTGCCAGTATAATATTTCAAGCATTTGTTGTACACCCTAGGTTAGCAGTTCCACATTCTAGTTCTATCTTGAAACCCTAAACTAGGATAAAATTCCCCCTATCAGCATATAAGTCCCAGTGTGCATTAAAAGTCATATTTTTGGGAGTGCAGACCTTGTTTCAAGCCACTTCATATTTCCAAATGCATCTCTATTTACCTCTAGTTTGCTATTTTGATTTGAGTTCATTTTCTAGGTCTTATACTCAAGTCTTGCATATCATTGTATGCCTTGTCTTTCCAACCCTTGGTTGGCAAGGAAACCCCTTTCAACCTTTAATCACACCCCTAGGATACCTTATTTTAGATATGTATCTCTCATTTCTATCCCTAGATGGAGATCTCTAAGTTTTCCTTGAATGAAATTTGAAGGAAATTGGTGGAGGAACCCTAATCCCCCTTTCATTCTATCTCACAAAATATAGTGACAATTTTTTATGCTTCATTTTGGTGAACCTAGCCTTTATAACATCTTATTTTCTAGTTTTGAGTGCATCATAGTCCTAGATCTATCTTGCATTAACTTTGTATTAAATCTTGCATTAGTTAAATTTCATCGAGGGTTTCTAAATATTTCATTAGTGAAAGTACATATAGGTTATATTTTTATATCTTGCATAATTGAATTGCACTTGAAATTGGTAATTTCAATTAGTATAGACATCATTCAAACCAAAAAAACTAACATTCACTCATAATTTGTTGAAAATAGTGCAAAACCCCTAATCTAGACTTATATGCCCCTCTTGGGGATTTAGTCCTAATATAGGTGGTTTTACCTAATTTTTGGGTATTCTATGTGGATTATTTTTTACCATTTGAACCCTTCAAAAAACCTGACTGGGACTCATACACCCCTCTAGGTGATTTAGTCCCATGTCAAATCTAAAACTGCATTTTACAATACTAAAAACCTTGTTTCTATGATATTCTTTGCTATTGTTAGAATTTTGTTCTAGTTTACTAAACTTTTGTTTCATTTATTTCATTGCATCTAGCTTAATTTAATTTGAATCAAATTATATCATTTTTATTTTATTCATTGTAGCTTGCATACTTGGTGTCCTATTGCTAATACTATAGTGAGACAAAGTTTGATACTCATGTCATCTTGTGATAGGACAATCGTCATGGATCTTGGGTTATATATCTCTTTCACTACTAGTATTCACACTAGTGCACTAGGTATGGACCATACCCTTAACAACTCTTTTCCTTCAAGTAGTGTAAGAAGTATTGAAATAATAATTGCTAATATTCCACAAGAAAAAATATTCCAAATCCATGAAGACTTAGCAAACCTACAATATCAAAAGAGTACTAAAAAAATCCAACCACTGCTATTCATACCATATATAACATACATCGCAAGATTGAAAGTGATGAAGGAGTTGAACTTGTACATAACTTATCTTAGATTTTTTAAAAAATATTACTTGAGCAACTAACTATGCTTTACCTTCGAAAAAATGTCCAAATTCAAGGAGCAACTCAAATTCTTCCTCCCACAACCATTTCCTCTACTCCTAACTATACCAACCCTCAAGTTACAACAATGGTGTACCCTACTAGTAATGTATTTCCTACCTTGGGTATTTCCACTAGCATTGTCCTAGTACCTTGGTGGCATTGCACGTCATATCTCCTACAATTTTACCTACCATAAGAATTCCATTCACTTTCCCCTTGAACACATATACACCTCCACCATATTCACCTCCATCTCAAAACATAACCAATTATACCATCATAAATCAAATTCTACAAAATGTTTCATCCCTTCAAAAGAAAATTTCCACCATGAAGTCAAATCAAAATGGCCAACCCACATACTATGTCAAAAGAAATACCTTATCCTTGGTGATATTAAGAATTTTGATACCAAAAGTTCTAAATATTCCTAGGTTTGAGAAATATGGAGGGAAAGGAGATCCTTCTAATCATTTCTTCACTTATAGTGCCTTATCTATTGACTTTGTCCTTGAGGATAAGCTTTTGGCTAAAATTTTCCCTATCTCCTTGAAATATACCGCTTTAGAATGGTTTTCCTCATTACCAAACAAATCAATTCATTAATGCAATGAACTTGTTGAGGCCTTTATAAACCATTTCTAAGTGCACATGACTCCTAAGATGACTTTAGCCGATTTGGCGAGATGTAAGAAAAAATATGATGAAAAGGTTACTAATTTTATTTCACACTACCAAATGCTTTATTCCCAAATGGACGTAAAGATTCCTGACCCTCACCTTCAATGGATGTTCATTGAGAACTTAAAAAAAAAGATACAAGATAAGCTTATCATGATTAAGTTTCCTTCCTTTGTACACTAGTTTGATTCCTTTCATGTTTATCAAAACTTGGTTAGTAGTCATGAAACAAAACCCACCTCTAGTTGCCCTAAGAAATAAAAATCCGCAAAACAAAATAATTATCAACCTTCTAGAGAACAAAATAAATGATTCCTTCAACTTAAGTCCCCTTAACGAACTCAACATGTTAATACTCTAGTGGTTGCTATAAGGAAAACAAATCCTCTCACATTTGGGGATCCTGATAGACATTTTACCCCCTTACCTGATACCCTTCACAACACAATGTCATAACTTTTAGAACAAAAATGATCACCTTAACTCCTATTAAAACACATGATCCTAATAAGCCTTTACCTCCAAACTTTAGATCAAATTATTATTACCATTTGTAGACGAGTAAAAAGTCTTGAATGACACTATGCATCTTATTCTAATAAATTAACTCCATTTCTTCCAAAATCGCCCTGAGCTAACCAATTAATTGAATAATCAACATTATTTAATCAAATTCAAAAAAAATAGCTATTAATCAAATAATTAAATTATTGATTAATTCACCTGAGAAAAATGTTTTTTTTTTTTTAGTAGGGGCATTTTTTGGAAGTTTTCCTTCCTCATTCGAATTTTAAACCACTTTTGTGGGTTCACCCCCTTCTTCTAACTAATTTTCATCATATTTAATTAAATAAAATCATGTAATTAAATCTTCGTAAGTCTTCTCATTTGATTAAATAAATCAAATCAAATGTCACAATCCCCTAACCCATACTAATTAATTAATCTGAATTAATTAATCCTAAATCAATTTCTAATCATCATTATTAAATCCTCCAAATTTTAACTCCTCAAGAGTTAAATCAACACATGGTCAACTAATCAGGTTGCACATGATATCAATTTCTTTTAATTATCTAATTCCTCTATTATCCTCACAAAGGCATATTCTAAGGAATATTCCTCTCAACCACCCTCTATTCAATTTCCCTCTAAGGTTTTTAAAAACCTCTCACATCCCCAAAAACTCCTCTTAATGTATTTTAATTTAATTATCTTACATATTTTCAAATCCTCAACCACATTCAATAAATTCTTCTTACAATGTTTCAAATCCTCTTACATTCTCATTTATTCCTCTTACATCCCCCATTCCTCAACACATTTCCTAAAATTTGCTCCACCTTCCTCCAATGGAATTGTGACACTCGACACATTCTCATTGGCTCCCATTTTATCCCACATTCACCAATTCCTCTCATTGTTCAACCCTTGACTTCTATAAATAGAAACATTCTCTTCCAAATATTGATCCACAACTTCAAGCATTATCACTATAGGCATTTTAATTCATAGATATCCCTCATATTTTAGCCAAGTTATCATCATTTATAGTCATTTCCATACTTGGAATCATCAACATCATCAAGATTATCAAATGGATTGGGAAAGGGATTCCTTTTCACATGAAAGGAGAACCACTCCGCCTAAGAGATGAAGGTTTAGCTACTTCAATTTAGATTACATGCTACTTTGTTTGGTATATGTTCATTTTCATGTTTTCTTCTTATTTTAGGTAACAATTTTAAAGGGAATGCTAGATTTGACTTTCTAACATGTTTAACAAGTGTTTATTGATCTTATGTTAGCTTATTATAGTTTTTGTGCTAGAATTTGGGCTAACCATCCTAAGTTATTGATTTTTTCTCATAGTTGCCTTTTTTTGAAGACAAGGGAACATGACACCACCTTTGTCTATTTTTGTGCCCGCTGAGCATAATTTTTGTGCTACAACATCACCATCACCACTTCACACCACATTTTCTGGCCCCTGTCACATAGTATCCATTTCAGTGTCACACTTGACCTTTTTGTATTTTGTCTAAACTTTGTTCTGATAAAGTGTCGCCTTTACTATTGTGCCACATATTTGCTCTCTTCCTTCTATAGAGAACTGCCTTCTCTTTTTAGCATCACATTTGAAAACTACAGAGCATCAAATATGCTGCACAAAATAACCTTTGGGGAAAAAGGAGAAAAATTGAGTTGGAGATCTAAAATGATTTTTTAATGCTCATTGTAATAGCCTAGGCTGTCCAATTCTGCATTTTATTTCTTGTTTTAGCACCAAATAGAGTTATTTTGGGCTTAAAATTTACAACCAAATCAAACATTGTCAAAGTTGGTAAAATTGAACATTAGGAACTTAGTAAACTTTTATTTTGGGATAAAATTGAACAAGGAAAACTCATACTCAAATTTGGTGCTTAAAATGAATTCACTATTACTTTGAAGGCTAAAATGAACAAGTAATTGATTTATGTTATGTTTTCTTTAGTGCATCTTAAGTGTGTATCCTCTTCCCTTAAACTTCATGCAATTTGGGGTGTAAGAGAAACACTTGACGTATACTTTATTGCTTTGATTCACGCTTAAGAGAGGGCTTATTATGAAACACACCCCACAAATCAGAAACTCATAAGAAAGTTATTAGAGCATATTTACCGATGATCTATATCAAATGTTGGGAAGTAATGAGAAAGTACCGTCTATCCTAGACTGTATGACATTCTGCATCTACTACCATGCCTTAAATAGAATGGAAATGGTAGTAATAGCCTTAGGTGGAAAATTGGGTGTGCATACAATTGGGTGTTCTCGATTTGTTACTAAGAACCGAAACTATTTAGGTACCAAAACCCTTAATACTTGTTTGTGCAAGAATGATCATTCTGAAGTCATTTCAGATCTATACTATTCAATCATAGAAACAAAAAAATCCTTTTGATCTCTGGATTTTTTGGATTTTGAGATTTGGTGGTCCTAAGAAGTGTGTGCCATGGAGGGGAGCCAGTGTTTCCAAATCTCTAATTTTTCTCTTTGTCTAGCATTTCGAGAAATCTAAGTGGAGACTCAACAAAGTATAGTCATTTCTATCCTAGGATTGTACAATTTGTGAGTCAATTAAAATACATTGCTTGGATCTCAAAATTTGAAACAAACATTCAACAAGTCATCAAAATTTCAAACCCTTTAGAAAGGATGAATATCTTTTGAAAGATCCAAATATTACTTCTTATCCCTAGGGATGTTATCCTTAGAGGCTTTTGAATATTTGGGCCTATATCTCAATTTTTCTCTCCAAATTCAACTTAGGGAAACTATGGCTTTGAACCTTTTATTTTCATATAATGGACATTGTGGAATGAAAAAGAGTTAAGACAGATACTTAGTTTGAACTAATCAAGACAAGTGATGATGTGGTAAAAAAAATCCCTCTAAATCAAGATAAAAGACAATTGGACCACACATATGTGGTTGTTCTCATGATTTCCAAAAAGGTCAAGATCCAAAAGAAAAAGTCTTTATGCAAAAAATTCAAGTTTAGGTGTCGCACTCAAAAATTTATGAAGAAGTACATTAGGAAGTGCAACCTCAAGCAATACACCAAGATAAGAATGAATTTCAAAAGGTTTTATAGACTCATTCCTTTGAACAATCCAGATATGTAAGCTCAAATTGAATGACTCATCTAAGTCAAAGTTTGGTCTTTTGGATTTGAACACTTTAGAAGTATAGAATGTTCTTCAAAACCTTGGTCTTGTAAATAAAGTCTCTCTAGGTTCATCTAGGATCAAAATCAACACTCTCATCCATCATCATCATCAATCAAAATCCCATATCACAAATAACTCTTGGAACACTGGAAAAATCATCTCTACAAGAATTTTAGTAAATCCTTCAATCAAAAATCAAAATCAATTTGTTTGGCTAAATGTGTGCGAATGAATCCTTCCTCATACATTTAGTTAAATTATGATCCTTGCGGGAAAATTTACTCCAACATAACATCTAACATCTTGGGATTTGTAAGTCCATTATCCAAATAAAATCAAACCAAATCAAAATCAAAATCCAAAAAATCTTAAATTCTAGTATTCCTCCAAGGTCCTCAATAGTTTAAACATCCATATCATTCACCCCTCATCATTTTCACCATCATCATTTGATCCTTAAACATCCAAGATTTTATTTTTCGTGCCTAATGTTGATCCTTATTTTATGGTCCAAATGAGATCTCAACACAACAAGATCATGGATCAAAACATAGAAACATCCACTTCAAGTGATTTGATCCAAATTGAATCATAATTCAATCCTAAGGAATCAATCAACCTTCCACTTAACCCCCCTCAAATACCTCAAGATCCTCAAGAGGGAGGTTTCTAGGTGGAATATGTCACCAACTTTGAAGGGATGACCCAAGACAAAATAATTGAATTGATCCAAAATCCTGAAACTCGTAGGATTGTCAACATAGTAATGAGGCTATTCTGGAACAACCTCTTGGGAGTATACCTCAAGCACCATTTATGCATTCATTTCCAAATTTCATACAACCCATCATACAACCAACATCATCGCATGCTCCAAGTCAACCAATTATTACCAAAGGGAGTTCATTACTCCAATATTTTCAAACACATCCACCTGTCAATAACCAAAACATGGAGACAAACACGATCTTGGGTATACCTAGTACCATCCCACAAGACCCAAAATATCCATATCTGTCACTCATTTTCCATGATATTTACAACCCCTCTACCTTTTTCACAGCATTAGCATACCCTTTTGATACACAAACTTCTCTCCCAATGATATCACAAGGACAAGTGGATTTATTTACACAAGTAGGATCTTTTGATACATCATCCTCACTTTTGCAAGGGAACACACCACCAATCTTCCCTTCATTCACGGTATTTCCATCATCATCCACACCTAATCAAGATATGGGGAAAATTCTTCCATCCAACACACCAATCCATAATCAAAAAATCAAATCAATCCAAACACAAGTCAAATCAACAAATCGATCATACCAAATCCTCTGGGCATGCCAACAATATCGCAACACTAGGTGGCACCAATCCAACCAATCAACATACCAACTACAAAAACCTAAACATCTCAAAACATGGTCTCCCAAGGACCAAGCACATCAATCATACCATATGCCACAGAACCCCTTGTCATCACTTAACAAATACCAGAATAACCACCTCAAAATAAAATTTCCACTTCTTCTCACACCATTTCACCCAATCCTCCACCTCCACCACCAAATCCAAACATATCAAATCAATACAACATCATATTATAGGTAGCGCAACAAGCATACTTAAAATATTTTCAACAATTTCAAATCCAACAAACACAATCACAAGAACAAGCACAAGCCCAATAACAAGCACAAGCTTTTCTACAACAAAAAAAAGTTGCACAAGTTACACAAGTTGCATAGGTCATACAAGCCTAACAAACTACACAAGTTGCACAAAAAGCTCAAGCATAAGCAAAAGCTAAATACCAAGAATAGTAGGCATAATCATAAGCTTTGGCCTATCAACAAGCCTAGCAACAATACAGACAACAAAAAGCATTAATAGCACAACAACAAAAATTCATGCAACAACAAGCACAACAACAAGCGTTATGGGCCCAACAACAACAATACTAGTTAACAAAGATCAAGAGCTCTTTGGCTATCGGCTGGAGATAGAAAAACAAGGTATTTCCACCTTTTGGCTTCTAAACATAGAGTTTTTAATAGAATATCCCAAATAGATGTGAATGGTACCAGTTTTGTGGAGGAAGAGGATATAAGGATGTAGGCGGGTTCCTTCTTTAAACTTCTTCTGTTAGCTAGTACTAAAATAAACCAGAATGAGCAAGATTAGTTGGTGGAAGCTATACCAAGAATTATCAACCAGGAGAACAACTCTTTTATGACTGCTATCCCCACCAACGAGGAAATCAAGAGGGCTATCTTTTCCTTTAATGGGAATAAAGCCCCAGGGCTTGATGGTTTTCCTTTGTTCTTCTTCTAATGTTTCTGGGAGATTGTTGAAGAAGATGTGGTTAATGTTGTTAAGGAATTTTTTGGAGCCAGATGTCTTTTAAAAGAACTAAATGCTACTTTCTTGGTCCTCATCCCCAAGAAACCTGGAGCTAACAACTTTGAGGCTTTCAAACCTATCAGTTTATGTAATTCTTTATACATGATCATTTCTAAGGTCTTAACCTCTAGATTCTTACTTTTTTTGCCTTCCTTGATTTCTCCTCAATAGAATGGATTCATCCCTGGTAGACAAATTCTTGACTCTATTGTTTCGGTTCATGAGAAAATTCACTCCCTTGTTGAATCAAAGACTGAAGGTTTCCTTTTAAAGCTTGATATTTCAAAAGCCTATGATAGAGTTGACTAGGTTTTTTTATTTAAAATTCTAAAGGCCTTTGGCTTTAAGAATAGGGTGGTTCAAATGGTGGAACAACTTGTGTCCATAGCTTCCATATCGGTTATGGTCAATGGTTCCCTGACTTCCTTTTTTCAGAGTACCAGAGGTCTTAGGAAAGGTGATCCTATTTCTCCTATTTTATTCACTATTATGGCCAAAAGCCTAGGTAGGAACCTGAAAAAACTGGTTGACTTTAAAGTTATCTCTGGTTTCAGACCGTCCTCAGGCAACTTGGTGTGTTCTCATCAACAATTCATTGATGATACTATGCTCATGGGTCAAGCTTCTGTGTCTGAAGCTAAATCTATTAAACAACTGCTTGACAAGTATGGGAGAGCTTTAGGACAACTGATCAACAATCAAAAAAGCTCGCTATTCTTTTTCAATACTTCGGCTCATCGTTAGACCAAAATCGCCAGAATTCTGGACTATAAGGTGGAATCTCTTCTTGCTACCTACCTGGGTCTTCCTTTAAGTTTGAAACCTCCTGATGCCTTCTGAATTTCATTGGTGGATAGATTTAGTAAAAAGCTTGTAGGTTGGAAAGGTGCTCTACTTAGCCAAGCTGGTAAGCTTCAGCTCCTCAAAGCCTCCCTTTAGAATCTCCCTATCTATGCCTTGAGCCTATTTAAGATCCCTTCCAAATATTCCAACACAATTGAAAAAATTCAAAAAAGATTTCTTTGGTCGGGTGTTTAGGAAAATAAAAGAATTCCCTTAATTGACTGGAGTATGGTCTGTAGACCTAAAAATAATGGCAAACTTGGGTTAAGAAGAATCAGATCTATTAATAAAATCCTTTTGGCTAAGCAAAATTGGAGAATTTTCTCCTCCTCTGGGGAGTGGATTGATATTATGGCTAGCAAATATCTTGATAACAATTTCTCTTCCATTATTAATAAGGACCCCCACCTTCTTCCAAGAGGATCTATATGCTGGAACAATTTAATTATTGGAAAAAAGATAGTGGAGGAAGGCATTGGATGGCAAGTGAGAAATGGTGATAGTACCAGATTCTAGGAAGACAAATGGCTTTTTAAGGAACCCCTGATAAATATCAATCCCTTCAGAGATTGGGCTGAGAATTGCAAGGCTAGGTTTGGCACTTATCTAAAAGATTACAGAGTGAATGGTAATTGGGTGGACTTATTCAGAATTAGTCAAGCTTTGGCCCCCATTTAGATTACGTTGCTTGTAGTTAGACTTAGCTCAGAGCAGCTAGAGGACCGTGTGGTTTGGATTGATGATCCCTCTGGTAATTTTTTGATGTCTTCTGCTTTTGCTAAACTCACTTCTTCTCTAGATCATCCTCCCTTTTGGTCTAAAGCTTGGTGTAATAATTTGATACCTAAAATTAATGTCTTCTTTTGGATTTTGCTTCAAAATAAGTTGCTAACGATTGACAACTTGTGTAGACGGGGATTTCAAATCCCTAATAGATGTTGTCTTTGTAAGATGGATGTTGAATCTGTTAATCATTTATTCCTTCATTGTTCTTTTGCTACTTCTCATTGGGAAAATTTTAATAGATTATGGAACCTCTCTTGGGTCTTCCCAATGTTCATTGAAGAACTCTTTTCTTAATGGAAAGCTCCGATAAGGAATCCTTTACTTAGATTTTTCTGGGAGCTTTCCTTTCCTCATATAGCTTGGGGCATCTGGAAAGAATGCAACAGCAAAATTTTTAGGGGCAAAGAAGCCTCTGTGGATTATGCCTTTGATAAAATTGCCAGATCTTTAAAGGAAAACTTCAGTTTCATGGCCTAGAAGGATAGGAGGACCTTGAATGCAGAGTTTTCAAACTATGATCTTTGTGTTGCTAAGGAATGAAACATAAACCCCATACTATCTAGCTTTACTATGAAGGCTAAAAGGGATAGAGAGGGAGTTTGTTGGACTTTTCTGCCTAACGGGTGGATCAAAGCTAATTTTCATGGTGCGGCTAAAGGCAATCCAGGGGCGGCGGGCTATGGAGGAGTAATAAGGGATTCCTATGCCAACTTCATGGGTGCGATGGCCTCTCCTCTTGGCTCTCAAACTAATAACCTGGTGGAGGCGATTGGTGCTTACCATATTATAAATTTAGTCCAAAGTCTCAATATTAAAAACTTATGGCTTGAAGGAGACTCCAAAAACATAATTGACTGCCTCCGTGGCAAGTCTCCTCCCTCATGGACCATCAAATCGTGGATTGATGAAGCTAAATTGAAATTGGTCAAGTTTGAAAAAGTTAAAATAACACATGCCTATAGAGAAGCCAATGCTGTTGCAAACATTTTTGCTAATGAAGGAGTTAAGAGTAAAGAAATGTGTACCTAGCTTAATGATAGCGATCTAAATATTAAATTTTGTGCCCTATTAAAAATCATATGGTAAGGCATCCTGTTATCCCTTCAATGAGGACAGGTTGGATCTTTCACATCACAATCATTAGATTGTATGGGACCTAGCTCTGTGGAGTAAATTGCAAGTTTACTTCACACGCTTTGTGGGTGCTTAGATTTGGTGGGGCCAATTTTAGAAAGGATTGTGTTTGGTACTTCCTCACTATGTTAGCCGATATGGGTGGGGACAGAAAGCGAACTGATCCAGACAACTATGAAATCCACATGAAAAATGCTAAGGTTTGGAACAAGATAAAAAGTGGAGGTCTTATTCCTTTTTTGGAGAAGCTTCATGGTTCTGATCTAGAGGCTATGAATCTCTTTGCCAAAAATTGGCATGATAGTAACTTGACTCTATTCGATAGGAATGTGCAGCTCACTGAAGATTTAACTACCAAAGTTACGAGATTACCCACTGATGGGAAGAAGTTTTTTAGGGACAGGGCTTACTTTGATGAAGCTGTTATCAGATTCCCCAAAAATGACAAGGACAAGCAAAACTTGGTCAAAATTGCGAACAGCTACTTTGATGTTGACTCCATAAAATCTATATGGAGAAAGGTCCTTCGGGCTATTATGGAGTATATCACGGTGGACGGGCATTTTACTAAAGTTTATGGGTACCACTTCGCCTTCCTCAACCATTTCCACCACAAGGTAAGGGTTTCTATCCCTTATTATCTCTTCTGGTCTCTGAAGAAAAGTTTGGAGGACAATAAAAATAACCCCAAAAGATTTCCTATTCTTCATATTGGGTTAATTAGGCTTATTGTTGAATATATGCATGTGCATGCCCCTGCTACCTCAGAAGCCAACCCTGATGTTGATAGTGATGATACTGAGCCCAATGGCTCGGAGTATTTACCTAACCCTTGCCCTGGCCCAAAAGCCCCTAGTTTGCTTGCTAGCCCTTCCAGGGAACTGGGTAAAACCCGGGTTATGTTTGAGCCCAACTATCCTCCTCCTAAGATCAGCTCTGCTGGCAAGACTACCTAGGCTAAAAGCCTTGTCTCTTACACCAAAGATTCCTCTGAGTCAGAGGAAGCTGATACCAACATTTTTGTGCATTGTGTGGACCCTTCACTGGACACACACAATGTCGACAATTCCCCTGTTAACACTAGTAAAGAGCCCTCCCTGGATTTTCTCAACCTGGCTAAAACCAATTCTTAGTCCTATTCTAAACTCTTGGATTGGACCTTCTCTGAGATCAATGAGCTTAAAATTAAAATCTGGGCCCTGCAAAGTAAGATTGAGGAAATGGAGGTTAAGATTGTAGAATTGGGTAATAAAGATTTGGTGCATAATAATAGGAAGACTGATATTGATATTGTGTGCTTAAGGAATAACATCAGAATTATTGCGGAACAAAACAACCGTATAGCAAGACACAATGCTATAATTATTAATGCAATGACTGAAAAGATTGACAAAGCCCAACAGGGATCTCTAGTGGTTGATCTGGAAGAAACTGGAGATAAAAGCCAGGACACAGATGGAGGCATTTCTAGAAGAACCCACACCAATTTGAAGGGCAAGGCCCCCTTAACCCCGAAAATGGTTCAAACCTTCAAAAAGAGGGTGAAAGATATGCAGGATATGGAGGCGGAGACAAAGACTATCCTTAGGTCTCTAAAGTAATGGGTGTTCTGTGTTCTTTGTCTATTGTCCTTTCTTTTCTGACCCTCCTGGTCCTTTCTTCCTGATTGCTGCTGGTTTTTTCTTGGGCAGCTATTTTTTTGGTGGACCTTTGGTGTTCTCTTCTCTATTTTGTAAACTTTGTGGTTTCGGGTCCCTGTAAAACCCATTTTACCCTTTTATTAAAAACAATAGGCATACCAACAAGAAATACTTGTGCAACAATTCTTTTGACAACCTCTCACAAACACACTACAAAATGGCTTAAATATCAAAATAAAAACCACCCCACCATCACCCAAGCGACCATACCACCATCTCCAAACACATTGATCCCACCACTTGATCGACAAACTATTTTTCTCACACAAGTTAAATTTCTCTCATAGGAAATAATTGTCATACAATCAGGAAAGAGAAGTAAATCACAAGGGATTTTGTTTCCTTATCCATTTGATAAAAGCATTACAATGGTTCCAATTCCACTAGGCGTTGAAATACCAAAGTTTGATAAATACTGAGGAACTAGAAATCCTAAAGATCACATTAGGGAACTCCATGTACACTATATGGAGGTCACATACGATGATTCTTATTTAATGTTACTCTTATCGAAGAGCCTGGATAGTCTAATAATGGAATGGTTCTCTCACCTTCCCTGAGGAATTAAAAAGTTTCAAGAAATTATTGACAAATTCATTGAAAATTATTTGTTCAACTTGGGAATGGAAGTAAGCTTGGAAGAGTTATCCAACCTAAAGAAAGCCAAGGGATAAACATTCGCAACCTTCTTGAAAGAATGGTGATCCAAGGCCAACAAGAAAAAATGGGCTATGTCCAAATAACAACAAATGGGGACTATCATCTCAAACCTTGAAGGGACCTTGTCCTTTCATTTGAAAATTCAATGCATAAAAACATATGACCAATTGATTCCAAAAGTTCTCAACCTCGAAAGAGCCCTTATAACATAAGGGAGAATTCCCACATACCATGACAATCAACCATCTATTCGTTACAATGAGAAACCTCACAGATCAGCTAAGAAAAAGAACATCACCAATGATGGTGTTGTTGATGCTAAATTTATTATCAGTGCTCCAAGGACAAATGTGCAACAATAAACATACCAACAACTAAAAAAAAATCCACAAAACAACACATCATAGCAACAACCCAACAATCATAATGTCAACAACCTATATGCTCAACGGGGACCACCCCCAAAGAAAAAATATCCCCCTAAATAAAAGTACACACCACTTGGTGTTCACCAATCAAATTAGCTATGCAAGATTGGTACAAGAAAATCTCATCAAAATTATTGTTTATAAAAATTACCAAGAGCCTCAAGTTAAACCACCATGGTATAATGAGAAGCACTTTTGTAACTTTCACAAAATAAAGGGACATACAATAGCCAATTGCATGCGAGTTAAAAATATAATCCAAGATCTAATTGATGATAAGACCAAAACCATCAAACAACCCACTTGGAATCAAGTTCTAAAAATATACAAAAAATCGATGTTAGATCACAATGAAGGAAGCGACAACAGTAAAGGAAAGTAAAATAAATTGAACCATATTTATGACCATGTCACATCTTTGGATGAGTGGGTAATAGTTTCCAATATCAAAGGATCTAGATCCAAGTGTGGAGTCACCACACGAGGCAGAAAGAATACCATCCCAGGACCTTCAAAACCATCCAAGGCACCCGTCATAAATCCAAAATCAATCCCTAATGGTTACAACATCCTAGATCAATTAAAAAGAGCCCCACCTAGATCTCCATAATGGAGTTGCTAAAAATATTGCCCACACATAGGGATACCCTAGAAAATTCCTTGACCACATCCTCTATCTCCATGAACATTGATGCAAACTAGTTTCAAGCTATGGTCATACATATCACTACATTGCATCTCACTTTTTTTTATCATATCCCAACCAATCCATCTCATAATCATGCACTCCATCTTGAAGTCCTAGTACACAAGAACAAATTCAAAAGAGTCTTTGTGGATGGAGGTGCAGGTTTAAATATTTGTACCTTGAAGTTTGTAAAGAATCTGGGATTCTCAGAAGATGTTATCAAAAAAGGAAAAGGTATCACAATTAGAGCCTATTATCTAATCAATAATGGGTGTCTCAAGGCACCATTCTGCTCCCCATTAAACTAGGAACAACAATCATGGAGACCACTTGTCAGGTTCTTGATCTTGAACTCCCCTATAATATTCTCCTAGGGCGCCCATGGATCCATGGGATGCAATTTGTTGCATCCAAATTCTATCAATGTATCAAATTCCCCTATGAAAACCAAGAAGTCACAATCCATGGTGACCCTAAGCCTTTTTATTATTTAAAAAATCTAGAGGCCAAGTATTATAGGACCCCCAAGTCCCAGAAAAATATGAGGGGCCCACATCTCCTTATATTGACCCATCTACCTTAGCTTCCAATTCTAAGAAAAAATCACCCTCTATTCCATAGATCCTAAATTTTAAGATCATTATCCAAGATAATGGATGTGGAGAATATAAAATTAAAAAGAGTGCCTTTGTGGTAGGAGAGTTACCTAAATCTCCTAGATCCAATGGAAAGTTGCAACCAATTGAAACAACATATTAGACATTCAAAGCACAATCTACAACCTTGAAAAAGTGGGGAGACCTAAGCAAAGAGGTGATGAATGAGAAATATGTATCAATCCAATTATATCAAGTTGAAAGGCCCTTTCTAGATCTCCCCATGAAAGAAAGAAACAAATGTCTTCAATTAATGTTTGGCTAGGCTTATAACAACAATGAGAAGCTCAAGAAAAATGGTAATGGTTTGTTTGAACCCGTTATTATTGAGAATCACCCTAAGAATCTTGGCCTCAGATGTACTCCTTGGAAGCTAACCATACTTGGCAAGGGTTCTAAGGTTAAAAAAATCAAAGCTCCCCTTGAGTTATCGGTATCCACTAGTCTACCCCTAGACAACTATACATTCAATATAACCAATGTATGTGACGAAGATCCCATCTCTAATTTACCCATTCTAAATGAGGATTCCTCCATTTTTATGATCACAACCATGTCTTTTTAGTCAAGTAACCAAACCACTGAACTAAATATTGCTTATCCCCAACTAATAGATTGTGACCAATGAGGACCACCGATATTAGACACTTTCGAAAATGATGAGGCTCTATTGGAATTTATGGGACTTAGGGACACTCTACCATGTGGATATCAAAAAGAAATATTTCATATTGACCTATACATGCATGCATACTATGGGGAAATCACTAAATCTCTTAGTCACAAAATAGAGAATCTAAGAATACATTATAGATGTTTAAGTGAAAACCACACTGTGGCACTTTCTGAACCAAAAATAGTCAAAAGAAAGGACATATCCAATGGTCAAAATCTCTTTGAGGTTCCAAAGGATGATGGATTCAATCTTCCTTTTAGTGCCATCCATCATGAAAAATTAGAAGTACTAGCTGAAAAATGCAACCCAGTCAATTTATGAACTGGAGAGACACCACACATCACTTTCTATGCAGAATCACTTTTGATTGAGGAAGAAGAAATTATACCTACATTTCTACAAGAAAGGAAAGTAAATTTTGCATGGACCTATGTTTACATGCTAGCACTGATACATTTTGACTCAATTTCTAATGAAAGTTCATTAGAATTTTGATGCCTTTTCGTCAAAGGAATTTCGTCAAAATTTTGACAAAATTTGAAACATTGAAATTCTGACTCAGTATCGTCGGCTGGGTCGGAATTTTGACGTTTCAAATTTCATCGAAATTCTGACAAAATTCCTCCAACGAAAGTTTGTCAAAATTTCGATGACCTTTCATTGGAAATTGAATCAAAATGTATCAGTGTAGGCCTCAACCCAGAGGTACTATTCCATCATCTCATTTTCTATCCAGAAGCGAAACCAATAAGATAAAAATTAAGAAATATGCATCCACAAATCACATTATTGGTCAAACTTGAATTGCAAAAACTTCTTGGTGCTGGTTTCATAGACCCATTGATTATCATGAATGGTTTTCCAACCTTGTACCTATATCTAAGCCCACCAGGGGCATCGACATCTACACCAACTTCAAGGACCTGAATAAAGCATGCCTAAAGGATGATTTCCCTCTTCCCAACATAGACATGATTGTAGATTTAATAGAAATCTAAACAAAATGCTATCATTGATGGATGGGTTTTCAGGTTGTAATCAAATTATGATAGAAAAACATGATTAGCATAAGATAGCCTTCACTTGTCCATGGGGCACCTACTACTGGAACATAATTCCATTTGGGTTAAAGAAGGCTAGAGCTATCTACCAATGGGCTATGACTGATTTTTCATGACATGATCCACAAATCTATGGAAGACTACATGGATGACATACTAGCCATTTCAAGAAAGTGTCAAGACCATATATTAGAACAAGGACTTATCTTTGACAGACTGGGAGAATACAAGGTGAGGCTAAATCCTAAGAAATGTGTATTTGGTGTCACATTAGGAAACCTCCTAGGGTATATTGTATCAAAGAGGGGAATCGAGATAGACCATAAAAAGTTCAAAGCAATCCTTGAAACACACACACCATAGACATTGAAGACATTAAGCATCTTGCAGGGAAGACTCCAATCCATTCATAGATTCATAGCACAGTTAGTAGAAAAGACTATCCCATATTCTCATCTACTCCACAAGGGGGTAGGATACAAGT
Source organism: Sequoiadendron giganteum (assembly GCA_007115665.2). NCBI lineage: Eukaryota > Viridiplantae > Streptophyta > Pinopsida > Cupressales > Cupressaceae > Sequoiadendron > Sequoiadendron giganteum. Next base: position 169,583,018 of record CM021102.1, read on the forward strand.
AGGATGATATATACGATTAGGCATTCAATAAAATCAAAGAATACTTGATAACACCACCAGTCCTCATGCCAATGATCTTGAATAGACCACTCATCCTCTACATATTAGCTACAATGACAACCCTTGGTGCTCTCCTAGCTCAACATGAGGAAACAGGGAAAGAGATACCCATTTACTATATCAATACAACCTTGGTAGGGCATGAGATAAAATACACCTTTATCGAGAAAGCTTTCCTTGTAGTAGTATCTACCTCATATAAATTTAGATACTACATGATTTGTCATAAAATAAATCTCATTGAAAAGATACACCCTCTCAATTATCTACTCTCTCAAGCAACACTCATAAGATGAATGGCTAAGTGGGTTATGATCTTAACAGAATATGATATTGAATGTGTAGAGTGAAAGGAAATCAAAGGACAGGTAATTGTATATGAACTGGCTGAGACACTGATATATGTAGAGAATCCTTTGGTGACAGAGTTCCTTGATGATTCAATTTTCAATCTCAATGTAGCAGATCATTGGAAGGTATATTTTGATGGGTCATATACTCAACATGGTTAATGAGTTGGAGTATTCTTCATCACGACACAAGGAGATTGCATCCCCAAGTTGTACAAGCTATATTTCCCTTGCACTAACAACATTAGTGAGTTTGAGGCCATAGTTATAGGACTCTAGATTGCATTACATTGAAAAATCATGTCACTCAAGGTTTATGGGGACTCAAATAATTATCAACTAGGTAAATGATGAATACCAACTAAAGGATGACAAACCTATGTTGTACAAGAAACTACTGGAGGATCTCAAGGAGTTATTCATCGACATCACATTTGAGTAGATATTGAGGGTAAATAATAGAGAAATAGATTCCATGGGTACCATCAGATCATTTTTAGATATCCCATGCAATGTCCCTAAACATGAATTCCTAGTAGAGTAGTGCCAACTTTCAAGGTACCAGGTTTCAGGTTGTTGTGTTAAATCATTGCTCTTGATGATCCTTGGTACGATGACATATACACCTACCTAAAAATAGGATTCCTCGTCATTTAAATCACCCCAAACCTAAAAAGAACCTTTATTAATAATTCATCTTGTTTTAGGGTATGTGTAGGATCATGATGGGTGAAAAAGTGGCGATATGTAAGTAATATGATGACCCATGTGGCTGACGACTTTTTTTACCCAAAATTCATGAAACAAAAAGGGTTTTTAAAGGAGATTCTTAGCTTTCCACCAATATAAATTATGCTTTACTTTGAATTTAATAAATAATTATTATTCATTTTCTATTTGAATTACGACAAAAGTCCTGATTGATAGGTTGATTTAAAAACATCTATAGCTTTCAAAGGGTGTCGCATTTTTTAAATTTGAAACATGCATCACATTATATGCTTCACATACTAGAGGATTAAAATAATAATAATTGAATTTCATGAATTCTTGACAAAGTTAAGGTGGTCAGACATACGAGTTTTTATATTTTTTAAAATTTGTAATAAAAAAATCATAATTAATTATTTACTTGGAAAATAATTACAAAAAAATATGCATCACATCGGGACATGATTCTTCTACTTATATCTCAAATATTATAAAAGAATATTATCATTTTATTATGGTTAGGGTGGTCAAACAGGCACCTACTTATTTTCTCCTTGAAATTCAAGTACTACTCCATTGAAATTTCAAATTTTCACCAAATAGATTTTCTAAAAATAAAAATAAACCTAGTAGTTTCGAAACTACATTCAATTTGCAACAGATTCTATTCTTACATATTTTTGAAATAATATAGTTAACTTATTCAAATTTTTACATCAAGTTGCCTAACTGTAATTTTTCTGAATTTTATTGCCACTTAAGGGGCTTTTTTCTCCATGATGTTCCTACACATGCACTTTATTATCTTAGGTGACACCTTGTACCATATAATTATCAGAGGAACTCTTTCAAGATTCCTTAACCCAAAGGAAGCTTTGACTTATTTAACCAAGGTACACAATGGTATTTGTTGTTCACATTCAAGTGGAGTGATCTTGGATAAGAAACTACTGAGGACTGGGTATTACTTGCCTACAATGGAGAAGAAAACTCATGAATATTTCTAAAGATGTTTGCAATAGAAACAACACAAGGATCTCATCCATGCACTAGCTTAGGAGATCCAATTGATTATAACACCTTGGACCTTTTCATAATGGGGGCTCAATCTCATCAAAAAAATCTCTCCCACCTCATCTAATAGACACAAGTTAATTACCACTACTACTCGATGTAATTCATGAAGTGGGTAGACGCCATTCCCATGAACTATATCACAATAAAGAAAATTTCCAAATTCATCCTGAACTACATTATCTATCATTACGGTGTTCCATAAGCCCTTATCTCAGATAATGGAACACCCTTCAAAAATTAGGATATTCAAGAGTTGTGCCAAAAATTCAATATCCAACGTCACTTTTCCATCCCATACTACCCCTAGGGTAACAACCAAGTTGAGGCTACAAATAAAACCATCTTGAAAATCCTAAAGAACAAAGTTAATGAAGCTGGTAATGACTGACACTTATAGCTAAATCTTTCCTTATGGGCCTACCAAACAAGTATCCACATGTCTACAGGTGCAAAAATATTCTCCCTAGTCTACAAGTTAGAAGTCATCTATCCCATTGAGATCGAGCTCCCATCCTAAAGAATATCATTATAGAATCTCATTACTGATGAAGAATATCAAGTGTCATGGTTGAACAAGATAGAAATACTAGATGAGTAGTTTATAGATGCTTTGAACCACTTGTTGGTCTATGAAAATTGTCTCAAAAGGAGCTATAATAAAAAGATAAAAAATTAGTTATTTCAAGTAGGAGACCTCATGTTGAAAAAGAATAAGAGAAATGTACCAAATCTAGGTAGCAAAGGAAAATTTGGACTCAACTAGTTGGGACTCTTCATCATCATGACCAGCTACAAATTAGGAGCATATCAGCTATCCACACTTGAAGGTGAGCCTCTATAGGATCCAATCAATAGCTCCCATCTCAAAAAAAATTATGCCTAAGCTTGCAAGGTATAGATCAAAAAAATAAAAATATATAAAAACTACAAAAAATCAGAAAAAGGATTGAAAATAGTAAAGAAAATAATCACCCTCTAGTCAAAACCACTTCGGTGGCACTTTGGGAAATTACCTTGGTGAAAACCTGGAAAACAAGCGCCTTGTGTAAATGAGCACTTTCCATCCACTATGGATTCTTGAACTTGTTTTGCATCACCTACCATCACTTTCCATCACATCCACCCATCACATTCCATTAATCCTTCCATCACCCATCCGCACCCACATCATAGCTTGATCCTATGTCGGTATCATGTTTCCTTCTAGTACTACTTGGTACATTCTTGAGGCCAGTTTGTCCTGCCTATATTGAGGTATTCTATCGCATAATGTTGGGGGAATATTCTTATATCTGCATTGGATTAAATTCATGTATATTCTTGAAATATTTCTAAAATTACAAAAATAAAAATAAATTCATAAGATCATGTGAAAATCCAAAAAACATCCAAAAGATATCAAAAATCCAAAAATATGTGAAAAGCCATAAAAAGTGAAAAATAGATTTGTCATTTTGAACTACGTCATCTCTGAGCTTGAACATAGGCAAGGCCATCATCCGTGTTGCCCTGAGATACCCTAGGTCAGTCCTTTAGGAGTCCATCATAATAAATTGGCAATCCACATGTTCATAGGTTAGGTTTTTGGTCAGAATCTCAGAAAACACAAAAAACATTTAAAAAATTAAAAATTAAAAAAATTGTAAAACATTTCAAAAATCCAAAAAAATAGCCTCAAAACATTTCAAAATACCAAAAGCATTCAAAAAAACCCAAAATCATCCATCCTATTTCAACATTTACCTTAAATAAGCATCCACTCACAATAAATCAATCAGTAGGTAAATAGGTTGCTCAACTCTTGGTATCAATATCCTATCATCCAGTTAGTCTCAAAATCACCTAATAACATCATGTCCTAGGATACATCCTTCCAACAATGGACATCACCACCAAGAATCACCGTAGTTTAGTCCTGGCTAGAGGTATGAAGAACATTAGCTTGTTTGTTGACTTGATCTATTCTTTTGATTTATCTTATTGTGCCCATTCTGATGACCTCTCGATGATGTCTACTAAAAATTATTTAGAGAGAAAGGAATGGGTCATTAATAATTATCTTTTGTTTGTCATACTTTTTGGATACTCTTGTCATATAATCTTGGTCATGCTAATTTTGTTTGGTGTGTAGGGAGTATGTTTTACATATCTTATTGACTATTACATTGGAAGGTTTTTCCTTTCGTTGTTTTATTCTGAGATTTTTGAAATGTCTTAAGTACACTCCAACAAAAATTTGTATGCTAGGTGTAAACAAGGATACTCCTATCTGATCGACATCTTGGTTTTTTATGCCTTGATGCATCGTATCTATGTGTGTAATAAAAAATAAGGAAAGTAAGTTGTTTATGTCCCTAATCCCTGGTGAGCAACAAATCATCATCACTCATGATAACTCTAAGAAATTCTTAATGCTTCATAGAGTTTTTGGACTCCTACATCATCTCTAACTCAAGTTTGATCCCTCTTTCTTCTATCTTCTTCGTATACTAATACTAACATGGTATCATGACATTCAAAATAAAAAATCCATATGCATCCATCCTACATCCATAAACCGTCAACATACTGCATATCATAAATTATAGGAAACATCATCCATTATATATAGCATTATCATTAAGATGTTTAGCATAATATATATTTGTTATTCTATGAATCTCATAAACAACACACTTTCATTTTTCATCCATCGCATAACCATTATCATCGCATCATGCATACATAAGGCATCATCATATCACATATAGAAAATATACATAAAAAGGAAACAAACATAGCATTGCATTGCATCCATTTCACATGCATTACCATCATTATAATATAGATTTATTATTCTAATCATCTCATAGCATCATAATCATATAGATCATATCCATACATTACATGTGCATTACATACATCATACATCAATAACATCACACATATCCATATAGATCCATCATACATAAGCATTCATATCAGCATATCATATCACATAATAAAGAATATAGCATCCACAATAATCATTAATGCATTCATCCATAATATTTCCATCCATAACACATAAAGTAAAATAAAATCACATCATATAAATGCATCACAACCATCTCATATATATCAAAAGAGATAAATATCATGATACTTCGGAACTAGAACTATAGTGTCATCATTGAATATGTAAGAGGCTAGTCAAAACTCATTCAATAAATGTATACACATCATAAATCAGGATGTACAATCAAAAAATGGTGTCTAGTACACCATTAGTACCCTTAGCTACCCTCTCTCTATCTGTTGTCATGATGGTTTTCGTGGCTCTAGTGATGTGACCTTGATGGTATTCCTGACGGCCTTTCTCTAGGGGTCCTACTAGGAGCAACCTAGTTGATATGGGAGAAATTTGGCTCTTGATGATCCTATGCCATTGCTTTGTATACAAGGTCTTGTAGTAATATACCTCCTGCATCACTCATCCATACATCTCTACTGGTACTATGGTCTGTACCTATGCCTATTATATTTTAGCCTCTATCTATTGCCTCCATCTTGTCTCCTGTGATAATCCAAGGTCAACATCCTACCTCATTTAGTGCTCCTGCACAACCTCTTTTCATTCTTGATCCCTCTCCTAGGTCAGGGTCAAAATCTATGCCTATGCCTATTGGAGCTGCCCATTCAACACTTGTATCTATGCCTACAACACTACTATATGTCTGTCTCTAGGATTGGGATGTCATGGTCATGGTCGTGGGGCCTATGGGTGTCCATGTTGGGGTGGTCTTTGTCCAATGGGTGGCACCAATAGTAGAACATGTCCATCATTCCCTGTGTTCCTGCCACCATTTCCATCCTATGGCTGATGAAGTGGTTGCTCTAGGACCTACCCAATCTAAGGACCTTTATCTCATCCTCTACTCACCACTAGGATCACTATGAATTCCAATATAATCAAGGCATAAGCCTACCAGTATGTATCATAAGCCTAGGTGGTACCTACATCTACAATACCATCAAAGTAAACCCAAGGCTACATCACCAACTACCTAAAATAATCAATGGCTACTTGAGGATGAATCCTCTATATGCAAGCTATCTCCCTCGAATTGCATGAAAAATATCTCTATATGCATCATCAAGTGCATCATGCACCTCTCCAAACTAATAAGCAACCCTATCTGGAAGGTATCACTCTATCATGTGGTGCTCATTGCCTTGTATATATCTAGTTTGGTGGCAATAAAATAATTGGTCATCATCATTGTTCCATCTATGAGAATGGAGACAAAGTCTCCATTAAAACACAACCATATCATAAATCAACCACCAATAGTGTGGGATGCCTATAATACCTCTATAATAAATGGTGGTCATCCCTCTGTACTTGTAAATCAGAGGATCATAACAGTCTACTTGAGCATCTACTATAGTCAGCCTCAAGGTGACTATGTGATCATATGCCCAAACATCTAGAAGTGTAACTCCCACTCCAATGTTTTGGGCATCCTAGTAGACAACCTGGTGCATATCATGATATAATGAGGCTAGGAAAATTGGCCTTGGCCCCGAGCCATAGATAGTCATCTCCACAAATCATTTGAGACCAAACAATACCACGTCCAATATTGTAACCTTCGGCTCAATGATCGGGGACAAGAACCCCCAAGATCAGTGCACTAATAAAAAGGGTCAAATTAGAGGAAATCCCCTCATAGTGAGGAAGGTTTATCTGACCACTATTTATCTCGTACTAGTCAATGCCAAACAATCAAAAGATAGCATTTTCATTGGCCTCCACTACGTATATGATCTGCTCGCCATGTATGGTGATCCGCAAGATCTACCATATGTCCTCAAAAGTCATAGTGGCCTCTATGATTAGGAGATGGAATGATGAAGTCTCCCTCTACCATCTCTCCACCAAAGTTGTCATCACGACCAGATGCGTCCTCACTTTGGGCATCTAAACCACGTGTCCAAATTTGATCACACCCAAGAAAAATAGTGCCTCATCCGATAGATGCCTCATTCAGCATAGAATCCAACCTTTGTGCTCCTTCGAGTTGATGACTTGAAGGACCTCTTGCATCTAGAACGCTTGCAACGTTAAAATTCATCAACTTGGTCTGTTTCCAAAATTTATAAAATCCTCCAAAATTAAAAGCAAGCCAGCTTTTGCAAAGGTGACACTCTGACATTTTGCAAATGCAATGCTATAATCAAATGCAATGCTAGATCTCAAAGGTGAGTTAGTATTTTAGAATGACACTAGACTCTTCTAGGGTTTCACAATTCCATGTTGCAAACGTAGGTCAGTATTTTTTATGCAACTCTGAGATCCTACCATGTCTCACAACACTATTTTTCAAATGTGGGTTAGCATGGACAAAAGCGACACTGACCATAACAAATGCGACACCCTAGAGGATGTCTTTTGATTGACCTATTTGGACCCTAATAAATGCATCAGAAATATAAAAATTGAGAAAAGTTTGAAAAGGTGTATCGAGAGTCCTGCATCATGAGGCCACTAGAACTCGTGAACCCAATCCATTTGAAGTCTAGGGAGCAAATGAACAGCCATTTCGTTAGCACCTCAAAGGAAAAATTCAAGGTTTCTATAAGTTTGGGTGTTTAAATGATTTGAAAATGACCCCTCTAACCCTATTTATGCATTTTTTAGGGTTTTTGGGGGAATTTTTAGGGTTTTTTAGCCCTTTAAGCTATTGTAAGCCAACCGAATCACATTTTGACCCATTCTTGTTGCCATAAGCCTATTTTCATATCCCATGGGCTCTTTTTTGTGCTTGAAACCTTGTTGAATGTTTTTCACAAGCTTGACCTAATTTTACAATTTTCACACAATCTCTTAAGGGGCTCTGTACCAACATAATTCTTTTCACTGGGGCAACAATGGGGCATCTAAAAAAAAGGAATTTTTCAATTTTGATCATGGTAGTGTTATTCTTTGAACAAATGCAGTAGGTACCTCACTTCAAAGGGACAAAATGTAGACCGTAAAATTCCTAATTCACACTATACATTTGATTATGATAAATTAACTCCATTTCTTCTGAAATCACCCTAAACCACCCAAATAATTAAAAAGTCAACATTACTTAATTAAATTCAGCAAATTCAACTATTATCAAATAATTATATTTATTGATTAATTCACCATTCTTCTAACTAATTTTTATCATATTTAATTAAATCAGATCATTTAATTAAATCTCCCTAAGTCTTCTTATTTGATTAGATAAATCAAACTAAATGTCACAATCACCTAACCCATCCTAATTAATTAATCTAAATTAATAAATCTAAAAATTACTTTCTAATCATCATTAATAAATCCTCTAGCTTTTGACTCTTCAATAGTTAAATCAACCTATGGTCAAATAACTAGGTTGCACATGAAATTAATTTATTTTAATTATCTAATTCCTCTATTATCCTCACAAAGACATATTCTAAGGAATATTTCTCTCAACCACCCTCTATTCAATTTCCATCCATAATTTTAAAAAACCTCGCACATCCTCAATAACTACTCTTACATTTTTATTTACTTCTCTTAAATATTTTCAAAAACTCAACCACAGACAATAAATTCTTCTTACAACCTTTCAAATCCTTTTACATTCTTATTTATCCCTCATTCCTCAACACATTTCCCAAAATGTGCTCCACCTTCCTCCAATAGAATTGTGACACTTGGAACATTCTCATTAACTCCCATTTTATCCCACATTCACTAATTCCTCGCATTCTTCAACTCTTGAGTTCTATAAATAGAAGCATTATCCTCACAATACAGATCCACAACTTAAAGCATTATCACTATAGGCATTTCAATTCATAGCAATCTATTATTTTCATCGTTTTTAGCTAATTTTCCATCATTTGGAGTCATTTCCATACTTTGAATCATCAACATCATCAATCTTATTAAAGAGATTGGGAAAGGGCTTCCTTTTCAGATCAAAGGAGCACCACTCCCCTTATGGGATGAAGGTTTAGCTACTTCAATTTAGACTACATGTTATCCTTGTTTGGTATATGTTCATTTTCATGTTTTCTTCTTGTTTTAGGTAATAATTTCATAGGGAATGCTATAATTGGCTTTCTAATATGTTTAACAAGTGTTTGTTGATCTTATGTTAGCTTGTTGCAGGTTTGGTGTTCACACCATTATCATTGACAAAATGGATATGATACAGAACATTGTGTCTTAAACATCTTGTGTAAGACCTCATTGATTCTGGTCTTCAAATTGGAGGTACTAATGATCAAGGAAATAAGCTTGTTGCCACTCCTAACCAAAACTTGCAAATATTTACCAACCCTATGCCAAACCATGATATTTCATTTGTTGAAGCTAGTGAAACTAAGAAGAATTATGTGATGAATGTTGACATGGATGATGACAACATGGATACTATTGAACAAAGTACTATTGATACAAATGAACAAATTCCTATGGATAATATGGTTGGATTAATTGAAATTCTACCTTGTAAGGGTCAAACTAAAAATCCTATTCATATTTCTTTCTCATCTAAAGATATAATTAGAAATACATTTGATGGTCCTCTTTATATAGTTGACTGAAACAATGACAAGCCCACTAATGAGATATTAATTGATCTAATCTTTGGAGAGAATGTGATCATTGAAGAATTATTACTTGTGCATGGACTCTATCAAGAAACAAATGATAAATTGAAACCATGGATAAAGATCATAATGGTTTCACTTGTCCTACAATGGGATTGATCACCCTTCCTTTAAAAGTTTGATCAAAATAATTAGACATCTCATTCTCCATCATCTTAGAATCAGATTAATTTCATGTGAAGCTTGGATATCCATGGCTACACTCCATGGAAGTTGTCCCATCAATCGTGCATAAATCTTTAAATTTTCCCTTTGATAATGAAATAACTATGCACCATAGTGGCTTTAATCCTTTGTCTTCCCATGGGAAATTTTCATTAGATTTTTTTTCGGTCCAAGCCTATAGAACCTATTAAAACCTATGAGGACTTATTTGAAAATCATATCAAAATTTTAAGGTGAAATGCATAGAAAAATTATCCCTCAAAAATATGGCTCAACCTATGATTGAGCCTCCTATCATTGACAGAACCATGATTGGACCTAAAGACATTCCAAATAACCAAGATCAACCTAACACAATTCTTTGCCTATTTACTACAAAAGACCAAGAGACAACCAAAGTAATCTTGTCATGCCTCGTAAGATAAACAAAATTTATAAAGCTAACAAAAAGGTGGATGAAAAACCTCCTATCATTCCTTATGTTCCCCCTTTAGGGAAGAAAATAAACTTATGATTTATTAACCCACTCCTATAGATAAGTAACTTGAAAATCATACCAAAATAAACAAAAAATATAGAGCTAATAGGCATCTAGGCGTCATTCCCTTTATTGAAGGTTAAATGAAGAAAACTAAAAAGAAAATCAACATCCAAACTTGATTAAAGCAATACATGATGAGTCTCCCTCTTTATCACAAGAAAAATATCCTATATCACAACCACAACAAGAGCTAAATCCTTCTTTGGACATTACCATTCGACCTACCATTGTGATTAACTAGATGAGGGTATGTGCAGGATCATGATGGGCCAAAAAGTGGCGATATGTAAGTGATATGATGGCCCATGTCGCTGACAACTTTTTTTCACCCAAAATTGATGAAACGAAAAGGGTTTTTAGAGGATATTCTCAGCTTTCCACCAATATAAATTATGCTTTACTTTGAATTTAATAAATAATTATTATTCATTTTCTATTAGAATTACGAACAAAGTCCTAATTGATAGGATGATTGAAAAAAACCTATAACTTTCAAATGATATCACATTTTCTGAATCCAAAACATGTGTCATATTCTATGCTTTGCATACAATAGGATTTTAAAAAAAAAATTGAATTTCCTGAAGTTTTGACCAAGTTAAGGTGGTTAGACAAACAAACTTTTATATTTTTTAAAAGTTGAAATAAAAAATTCATAATTAATTATTTACTTGGAAAAAAATTATTAAAAAATATGCATCACATCGGGACATGAGTCCTCTACTTATATCGAAAAGCTTATAAAAAATTATTATCATTTTATTGTGGTTAGGGTGGTCAAACAAACACCTACTTCTTATTTTTACCCTGAAATTTAAGTCTCTTCCATGATGATCCTGCACATACCCATGATGATGATGAGGTCGCTAAAATTGAAAAAGAAATGCATAATGAATTGAATACATTGTTTTCCTCTTCTATGAGATTAAATGACAATTATCCTAAGAAAAGTGTTGAACCTAGTGATGACCCTAGTTGAAATTTTTTTTTGTACATTTAGCTATTTTCCCACCTTTCGTATATGATGAACAAGATTGGGAGGTGGACAACCTGCTATAGGTTGACTCGCATGTGCCTTACTAGTCTTTTGCATTATTTTATTTTTCATGTTATGTGTGTGATTGCATGTGCATAATGTGATACCTTGTACCATTATGTCTGATGTATCTCTCTCTTTATGACATTCCTCTATTTTTTACCAACTTTCTTCTCTATGTCATAAATATTTTCCTTTATCTTTTCTTGGTATTTTATTTTCCTTTGGGGTATTATGCAAGGGGTCAAGAAATTTAGGTCTCTTCCATGTTGCCCCAAAATCTTCTTCTTTTTATCTCTCTCTCTATGTGTCATTCTTCCTATTCAATGATTATTTGGGGAATGATGATAATTTTGAGCTCTCTAAAATATTGTAAAAAAGACATACTGATCTTGAATCTATGGATCCCTTATGTGTTATTTTTGGTATTTGATATTGGGGGAAACCCCTTTTTGTGACATACATTTATTTGGAAATATATGACTTGGAATTGGTATTTCCAAATAAGCTCTCATGTCCTCTTTATTGGTAGAATTTATCATTTTTTACTTTAAATTAATTGCTCACAACATCGTGTTTAACAATTTCTTTAAAGTGGGGGCATACTTTGGCATTATTCTTTTGCATTTTACAATTCATTTTTCATTGTGTAGTCTTCTTACTATATTTTATGTATCTTTCTCTTCGTGGTGACATTGGGCATGATGTCCCTCAAAGAGCATGATTTCGCTTATCAAATTATATTCCTCTTAGTGGCTTGATGGAATGCACTACATCCCCTAAGTTGTGAATCTTCTATTATTGAATTAGTCCTCTCTTGGAGACATTAGGAACAATGTTCCATAATTTAAGACCTTACATGAACTAATATAAACTCCTTTGAATTTACCTTACACTATTTTTCATTTACAATATCTATTATATGGCCACCTTGCATAACACACTTTGCTTCCCTATGGTGTCATCATGTTTATTCATGGGTTTCAAGAATACAAAGCTTTGCTTACCTCATGGATCATGTTGTTTGGTGCTTTTTCAATGTTATGAAGAGGTATAGATTTGGTATGGTTGTATGTATGGGAGCCAAACTTAGGCCTAACTTCCTCATAGCTATTTTCTTATATGTGTGAGTGCATATTGTCCTCGTGCATATGTGTCTCATTGGGGGCTCACCTAGTGGATTGCTTAAGGTTTCACTAGCCATTGTGAGAATGCATTTGGTTTTCATAGTTGACATCATGTTCCACATGTAAAAATTTCTTTAAAAAATAGCTTAGATATGATCCAAAATATGAAGGACAAATGGTCAAATCTTGATCCACCCCTTTTGTGTTTATTTTTCTTTCTTATTTATGTCTTCGAAAGTGTATGCTTGTGTATTTTTGTTGCTACTTACATCATTGATATGTGTTTTCTCTTATGCCTATGTTGGTTTTCAATAGGATATTGATCTCAAGGGATTGTGCAACCCTCTTGATCATTTTCATACTATCTTACTAGCATTGGTACACTTGAACCACTCTTAATGAGAGTTTTGTCTACTTTAGAGTGAGTATGAAGAAATTTCCTCCTCTCACTAAAGTGGGATAAATTTAGTGTACAAAAATGAATCCCTTTATATTTTCACACTTGTTTGGGACCTTCTTGCTAAAATTGGGCTTCTTTATGCCTTATTTGGTCCTATTTTGCATCCACAAGCCTTATTTAATGCATATTTTTTAGGATAATCCCGAAACATATCAAATGAACAAATATTATTTAATGATTTTTGTTTGTATGGTTCAAATTATGTAATCTAGAACTCATACACCACCTTGGGCATATAAGTCCCACCTAAGTTTCAAGCCTAAACTTGCATTTCCCATTCAACTAAATATTTCTTGAAATTTGTCTCTCAAGCTTAGCCTACTAGCACTCATATTCCCCAACTAGAATATGAGTCCCACTTATCTTGGACCTAATTTTGAATTCAATTATTGGTATGATTTTATTCTCTTAGATATAATATTGGCTTGTAGTGTCGTAATTTCAAGAAATTAGGCATAAACAAGTATTAATAAATGGTTATTTCACATATTTTATCCTAGCATGTTGATGAAGGCATTCTTATAGTAATTTTATGAGATAAAGAGAATTCAAAGAATTCAAGAACAATTATCAACCCTTTTGGAGCTATATTCAAGAATCAAGCATCATGTCAAAGTCATCGTGCATCATGTTTATTTTTGAGCTAAGATTTATGATGTAGGGTTTTATGATTTAAGCAATCATTCAAGTCAAGGTTCATAACATTCAGTCAAGAGTCAAATTCCACATTCATGAAACCCATTACATACAAGATTCTAGCCTTTTATTCAAGGGTTTGGTAAGTTGCAATATAGCTTATTTGTTCATTCATCATTCCTTCATACCATTTGATTTAATTTCAAGGTTTGATTACCAAAATAGGATCTGACCAAGGAAAAAACTTATCCACTAACGAAATAGGCTTTGACCAAGGAAAAAAACTATCCACTAACAAAAAAAATTATTTTACTCTCTTTGATGTCTAATTTGTAGATCTAGGATGAAGATCCATTAAAGAGAAAGATTGGAGAAAAGTCGTCAAAGTTGTCATCTACATTGGAAAGTCACGGAAAGTCACCTACAAGATGTATTTCAACATTTCAGACTCAAATATTTATAGTTTTAGATCAACCCTATTATGGGGACTAAATCACCACTTGTGGTGTATGAGTCCCACTATCCTAGATTTCAAGCATTTTATATATATCCTAGTTTAGAAATTCTAGATTATGTTTTAAGCCTAAAACCCTAAACTGGGACTGAATTTCCCTACTGGCATATGAGTTTCAATGTACATTAAAATTCATATTTTTGAGAGTGCAAACCTTCTTTTGAGCCTCTTCAGATTTCTAGGTGCACCTTTGTTTATCTCAAGTTTGTTGTTCTGATTTGAGTTTATTTTCTAGGTCATATACTCAAGTCTCACATATCATTGCATTTATTGTCTATTCAAGCCTTGCTTGGTGGTGAACCCCACTTTAGTCTTTACACACCCCTAGAAAACCTTATTATAGATCTTTATACCTCATTTTCATCCCTATATTGAGATCTCTAAGGTTTCCTTGAATGAAACTTGAAGGAAATTGGTGGAGGAATCCTAATTCCACTTTCATTATATCTCCAAAAACAACGAGAAACAAATTTCTACATTTCATGAAGCAAGCACAATGAAGATGGAGTTGTATTGAATATGGCTAGATTACTGTGCAAAGTATATGCACAAGTTGAAGGTATAAATTTTGGAGAAACAATTGTTGCAGTTGCTAGATTGGAATCCATAAGAATATTTATACCATTATTTGTTTATAAGTGTGATATAAGAGGTATTCGCTGAACACAGGTCTTTTTCTTCTCAAGAGATCACTAGGGAATGAACTGCCCTTATACACCTCAAATCAAATAGAGTGATAGAACCGTGAGGAGAAACGAGAAAGTGGGTCCAAGATCCAAGAGAGTGAGACTTCTAAATTTATGTCCTGAGCTAAGAAGCTCTTAACCAAAAGATTTCAGTGCATTTCTCAAATGACGACGTGGCACGTTGTCATCTACAAGAGGTTCTAGCATCCCAATTCATAGAGAACTTAAGAGATCAGGCAAACAGACTAGAGTTTCGCTTCTTGACTCGAATCGAATAATGTAAAAAGTTAAATAACTAGTAGATACTAAAGAACTGCAAGAGAATGTAAGAGAGATAGAAGCAAGCTCACCTTCATGCATTCAAGCCATTGATCCAAGCTTCCTTTTGGAACCTACACACAAAATATCAAGGGGAAAAGTTTGGGGCTATATAGGGGTCTGCCTCAGTCAGACCCCCGTATTGGTGATCCCACCTCCATAGACAACGAGGTTTTGAAGAGAGTGTAAAGAAAGTAAATGAAGTGTGTGGTGAAAAAAAAACCCACTTTGCAGTAGAGCCCGCACCATAAAGTAGTAAATGAACTAGTGGGAAAAAAGAGATAAGGAGAGAGAGCGTTACCCATGGGTCAAGACCCTCTTTCGGAGCACACGAGCGTACAACGATGTGCTTGTTTGGGAGCTAATAGCTGCTGGGGAGCTAGTAGCTACTGGAGGGACCTTAGTCTGGCATGGCTTTGCCAATAGAAATGCTACTATTTAAGGGTGAAGCTTACCCAAGACTAGAGCAAGTGGTGATGATGCTTGAATTGACAACTTCCAACCCCAAAATGAGGGAAAAAAGGAGTTTTTAATGCATGCAAGGGTGGCATAGAGCCATTTCACTCCATTCCTAACATCCTGGACATGTGTCACTAGGGTCAAACTTCTAGATTCATCATTTCAAACTTGGAAAACTTCCAGGATGCTAGCATGATGCACAGATGTCTACACGTCGTAGATGTGTCAAGAGCCTATATTTTTGGGAAACACCTTGTCAGTCTTCTGTCATCTCACCATGTGTCTTCATGGAGTCAAAATCATGAAATTCTGACTCATGAGATTTTACCATTAATGCTTCTAAGGTGTCATAAATGTTATGCAACATGCAAAAATGTGGGATTACCCCTAGGTGCAATTCTATGATAGTACATTTTTCCCCCACTTTAGTGGTCTTGATTTTGGAAAGAAATCAGCCTCACTAGAGTAGAGAAGAAAAATTTCACCCAAACTCATATTTTTATGAAAAATTGTGCTTGAAAGAGGTATTGCCCCTAGCTTCCGATCTTGGAAATCAGCAACACCATGCTTGTGAAAAACTATTTGAAATTGTATCCTGCAAAACTAAAATTTTGAGTCAGTTTCAAAAAATCAAAAGAAACTACCAAGGATAGAAGAATGATCAAGAAAAAGTTGTTGATTCAGAGGAGAAAAAAATGATCAAGAGGTGACTGTATGACCCCTCCGAAGGTTTCCCCAAGCATGGTGGGGTAAATTCAAGAGAAATCAAGGGGCCATGAGCTCCAAGAAAAATGGGCCCTGGGGGGTTTATATATACCTAGGTGGCCCCCTAGAAGGGTCATTATCACTATTCACTATGAGCAGATTGTTGACTTTTGTGAGAGAAAATTCAGAAAAATGCTGAGCAAGAGGGAGTATGAGGCACTGAGGCTTGAGCAGCTATGGGATGACATTGTCGTGGGCAGCGAGGTTGACCAAGTAGGATTATTAGCCTTTATTTTAGTGCTATTTAGCTCATTTTAAGGTTTTCCAAGCCATGAGGTGCGCATGCATCCAAAATGTGCCACTACATCTATGTCCCGCACTGATGTCTAGGACGTGCATTGGGGTCCCGGATCAGTGTTGTCATCCCAAGGACGTGCTGGGGTCCTCTAGGTGACCATGGCAGATCCTCAATGTCAATGCATCACACAAACATCTATGTGACGCGCTTACATCTTTTTACATAGTTTTCTAGCATGATTAGGTCTTTGACTTAAATATTTTTACTTTTTTGTAGCATTATCCAAAGATCCATGAGCATCTTGAAGGGTGAGCATTTTGCCTCATTCGAGAGTAGAGAGATTGACTATCTCCTAATGAGGTTACACAATTAGAGAGAGCTAGTTTTTGACATGTGTTTGTTATGCCAGAGATGCGCTATCATGATAGGATGCTCACCACGTTGATGGAGTGGTAGGATGCAACTACTTGTTCTTTCCATCTTCTTTGTGGGGAGATGACCATAACTTTTGAGGATATTTACCGGATCCTTGGGCTTCCCATTCGTGGATGATGGGTGGCTCTGGATGACACCCGATCGACAAGGGAGCACAACGAGGGTGTCCGCTACTTCACAGGGTGGACTAACGACGGTGATGACACTGGTCACATATATACACATTGGTATGACCATGTGAGGATGAAAATGCCACTACTAAATTGGGTGATGGCAGTGACTGTAGCTTTTTGTAGCACCATAGGAAGACAAGGATCACACCTACACGAGGGCCTCATCCTGATTGTCAAAGATAAGATTGAGCATAGGACTATTTTTGACTAGGGGTGTAGCATGCTAGTGCACCTCTACCAAGAGCTAAGGTAGTACGTCCATTATGAGTATTGTAGCCTTACAACATGCACACTTTTTCAGGTGCAAGCATTCACCCACATCATGTGCACCTGGCCAGTTGGTTTTCCTCAGTGATGACCGTATGATGTTTTGATGGCCCACTAGTACAACATGACAGGCCAGTGGTGCTTCAAAGATTTACAGTTTTGGAGGTTGTAGTTTGACACTATCATCATGGGAGAGGTTTTTTGGAGACCTCACCGCTATTTCAAGTGGGTAGAAAACAAAAGGTTCTTGAGGAACCTTCAATGGGACCTTTTTGTCGTGGGTCACCACGATTATGTTATTGTACCATACTACTAGAGTGGGGTCATGCAGTAGCATGGTTGTATCAAAACCATACCGCCTAACATTCCCACATACACTAGGGCTCATCATAGTGCAGTGAGAGTTGGTGATCACCCTCAACCTTCCATCACAGACATCATCTTTTTTGATGATGATGAGCCTAACCATGATCTACCGGCCATCGTGGTAGTGGATAATTTTGAGGTGACAACTGATTTTTCCCATTGGTGGGAGAGGCATTGTCAAGCTCCTATCTTTGGTGAGGGTGTTATAGGAGGGGACCTCGATCCACACGAGGAGGAGCCTCAACAGCCAACACAGGGTAGGAGGAGATTGTGCTAGCAGGGCGGAGCAGAGGAGGAGGAGGAGCCCAATCAGGAGGAGGAGGAGGCGGTGCTTGTAAGGTCGGGATGACAAAGGAGATCGTCGCCCCCACTAGCTACTCATGTCTTGTCAGCACCACCAGCCCCGACTCTCCTAGCAAAAATAGCACAAGCATCTCTTGGGGCGACCACCAATACTGGCGGCATAGGCCCCAGTGTTAATCTATACCTCGATCCCACATGGCAGCCAAGGGATCTAGGTACACATAGTACATATTTGTTACTTTCTTTCTTTTTTAACCACATATGTATATCATATGATACTGATCACCTTTTCTCTCTTTGTGGCTGCATAAGATGCACAGGGATGGATTGAGCTCATAGCTCAGTGCGTTTTAGAGGTGGCCCCTACTATACCGATCTAGGGGATGGTCCTAGGTGCCTATTGGCTTGTTTCAGTGGGGAGGCATGCCTCATATTTTGATTTGATGGCATGTCTGAGGACCACGTATGAGGAGCAGGATGTCAAGGTGGTGCAATTGACTATGGAGATGATGACACTAGGGGCAACAAGACCAGCTATCAGGGGAGCTACAGATGATGCTCGCCGAGTGAGATCCAACTGTGATGAGGTTTGATTTCATCGAGGCAGCATGCGATGCCCTCAGAGTCGCATTGATGAGCTCGACATGCAACCGACCATTGTGATCCTGACAAATGTCCAATGGCTATAGTAGGAGCTGATTCAAGTGAGGATGGACATATATTTGTTGTAGGGAGAGCTGAGAGGGATATGGGTGGGCCTATCAGCATCACATCACATCAATCCCAATCATAGACCACTATGCAGCCTCCCCCTAGAGTTCCAGAGTGGCCACCAAAGCCAGAGGGCTCAAGGAGCCACATGCCTCAGGGATAGGACCCCTATTTTGTACATCATTTTGGTAGTTGGATGTAGAAATACATAAATACTTGTAGATATTTTTGTATAGACACATATTCTGCAGCCACTCATTTTTATAGTAGTGGTGTGATACCTGTACATGACATTTCATTCATACATTGGACATATATATATATACATCGGTTCTCGTATCATGGTTTTTCCTATGTGTATGCTTTTCCTTTTCATATATTCTCATTCTATGGATGTATATTTTCATTAGATGCTAATCATGATTTGTTTTAACACATTTTTCCACCTGTTAATTAAATGCTATGATGGTCTAAAAAAAATTCATGATGTCAAAATGGGTGAATGTTTAATATATGCAGTATTAGTACCTTCTAGGGAGAACACCACATACATGGCCCATTAAGGCACTATGCATAGTATCGACGAAGATGCATCACATTGAAAATTTATTTTAAAGGTTTTCCATCCATAGATGATATTTCACTAGCACCTGAACTATATACAGAAACCACGATGTAAGAACCTAACCAATTAGCACTAAATTTTCCCTTCTGGTTAGGTAGCACGTTCACATTCCACTAATTTTCATATAGAACCAAGTCTCCTATCTTGAAGGTCCTCGGAAACACGTTCTGATTATATTGATTATATAGTGACCACTGATAAGCTTTAAGATGTTTGAGGGCCCATAAACTACGTTCATCATGCATCTCAAACTTATCCAAGCAGTTAACCGAATAGGTTTCATCATTAATCATCCCCCTAAGGGAAACCCATGAGGATGGAATTTCTAGCTCTAAAGGAATGATGTCTTCGGTGCCATACATGGGGTTATAGGGCATCATTCCTATCATCATGTGAACACTTGTATGATAAGCCCACAACTCATAAGTTAACTTAGCATGCCAACCCTTACCGTGTTTATTAACTATCTTACGAAAGATGAGTTCAAGAGTTTTATTAGAAGCTTCCACTTGACCATTGGATTGCGAATAATACGGTGTAGAAAATCTATGTTGAATATGAAACTTTTCCAAGAGATGCTTTACTTCCTTTCTCTTAAATGGCATAACATTGTTGGAAACAAGTGTAGTAGGAAGTCCAAACCAGGAAAGGATGTTGTTTAATAGGAAGCTACAGATAGTTTCAACACTCATGGATCGAAGCAGAATAGCTTCAACCCACATTGTGAAATAATTTGTAGTAGTGATGATAAAGGTATGTCCCTTGGAAGAGGGAGGTGATATTTTCTCAATAATGTCCAATCCCCATTTTGTGAATGACCAAGGAGAATTTTGACTCCGCAGCTCCTGAGCGGGAGTGTGGATAAGGTGGCTATGCTGCTAACATTGAAGGTACTTTTTGATGAAATCGAAGGAATATTGTTCCATTGTTTGCCAATAATACCCCATGTGTATTAGTTTCCTCACAAGAGGTCTACCACTGAAATGTCCACCCCCAGAGCTGGCATGGGATTTTTTAAGGGCAAGGGGTATCTTTGCTCTAGTGAGGCATCTTAGTAGAAAGCTACAATATGCTTTTCAATAAAGGACATTGGATAAGATGACATAATAGACTGAAAATTTTTGTATATGAGTGCAATCATTTCTTGTTGTAGTGTCGGGAAAATTTCCATTCCTTAAATAGTTGTAGATGCCAGAGAACCATTCTTCTGAATTTCCATGAAATAAAACTAGAGACTCGGGCGTTGGTTGATCAGGAACTACAGGGGTTCACATGACTTGCACCAAAAAGTGGTATTCTTTCGTATCTTCTTCCAAAGGTACCAAGTAATCCACACTTTCCATGGCATCTGCATGTTTGTTTGCTTGCCTAGGAATACTATTTATTATGAAAGAGGAAAATTGATTAAGCAAAGATAAAGCGAGGTCTCTATATCGGGACAACTTACTTTTTTTATCTTGATAAGTTCTCGTGATCTGATTCACAACAAGCTCAGAGTCACCTAGTACATGAAGATGTTTAATTTTAAATGCAATTGCAGTAGGAAAATTGACAATGAGGGCTTTGTCCTCAGCAATATTATTGGTGCAAGGAAAGTCTAATCGAAAGGATAGGGAGATCGGTCTACCCTAGGGGGATATCAAGATTATGCCTTCTCTAGAACCGGTCTGACACCTTGACCCATCGAAGTACTTTTTCCATTCAAGGTCATAGTTGATTGTGAGGATGTTCTCATCAAGGAATAAGTCCAACACGGGGAATGAGTGAGGTGAGGGAGTGTCTGCCAAATCGTCAGCCACCACTTGTCCTTTTATTGATTTTTGAGTGAATTTTTTTATATCAAACTGAGACAATAGCATAACCCACTTTGCCAGTCTCCCCGCTAGGTTGGTGCTAGAGAATAGATGTCTCAAAGAATCTCTTTTTACTAAGATGTGAGTCATAGAATGGAGGAGATAATGTCTCAACATCTATGTATTGAATACAAGAGCAAGGCACTGCTTCTCCATGGATGAATAACGAGTTTCACAATCGACCAAGATAGAGATAATGTAGTAGACCACTCTCTCTGTTCCTGTGTTATCATATTGGGCTAGCAAGCCCACTAAAGTGTATGGTGAGGTAGTGAGGTAAAGTAGGAAGGGTCTATATTGCATAGTTGGCATCAATAAAGGAGGATTGGTCAAATAAGATTTGATGGATTCAAAATCTTTCTGACATTCTTCATCCCATGTAAAGCAAATATCTTTCTTTAGGGGATGAGTGAAAGGAAGGGTACGGTCAACCAAATAAGATATGAATCTACGAATTGCCTGAATCTTCCCTTATAAGCTTTGCAACTCGATGATGTTTCTTGGAGGAGAAATGTTAACAATAGCATCAATCTTATTTGTATCAACTTCAATCCCATGATAAGAGACTATAAACCTGAGAAGCTTGTTGGTGTCAATGCCAAAGACACACTTCTGGGGATTGAGTCTCATCTTTTAAAGTTAAAGTATTTCAAAGATAAGACAGAGATTTCTCACATGATCTTGATGATTTATGGACTTCACCAAGATGTCATCAACATAATCTTCTAAGATTTTATGGATGAAGTCATGAAATATCAAGGTCATCGCTCATTGATAATTCACTCCTACGTTCTTTAATGCAAAGGGCATGACCACATGGCATAAAGTCCCCCAAGGGGTAGTGAAGGTTGCCTTGTACTGATCATCCAGATTAATATGGATTTGATTTTAACTCGAGAAACCAGCCATAAAAGATAACAAGGTATGGCATGCGTTCGAGTCCACAATCATATCTATATTAGGTAACAAAAAGTCATCCTTAAGAGAAGCCTTGTTAAGATCTTGAAATTCAATGCATACACAAATATGACCATTAGGCTTACTAATAGCTACTATATTCGAGATCTAGGGAGAATAGTCAATGGGACGGATAAAGCCTGCTTTAGATTGCTTCTCTATCTCAGTCTTGACCATTAAGGCTACCCTAGGATTGATCTTTCAGATTTTTTTCTTAACGGGTTTGGTGTCGAGAAACAGAATGATATTATGGACCACTTTATATTCATCCATACTGGGCATGTCCTCATACATCCAAGAAAAAATATCAAGATAAGTACGCAAGAGACCGGAATGCTCATTTGCTAACTCAGAAGAGAGGCATTTCCCAATCTTGATTACTTTCTCTGAAGATTTCACTCCAACAGGGACCTTGACAATGTCACCTTTAAGTAGGGGACTGTGGTACTCCAGATGAGATATTGAAACATCATCGGTGATGTTAGATAGAGGGTCCTCCTTGTCAATGATCAGAATGGATACCCCAAAGTATACTTGTTTATGTAAGTGATACGAGAATCATTTGTTGTGATGATAAGGAGTCAATAGGGAGTAAGAACCTAGGAATTCCCCCAATTCTTCATTCGAAGAGAATACATCTATAGGAACCTTCTTGGCTCGTCCCCCTTCTTCTATCAACTCAGGATGGACCAAGTCTAATGACTCAGTAAAAATCATACTAACAGCCCACCAGGGTTTTTGTCTGGACTGTTCAATAGGATATCCCAAACCAGGTTGCACTTTTGTTGTTTAAACTTGATAGGGACTTGTATTCTTTGCTTGATATGTCCTAGGCTTTCTTCCCATAGTCATACCAAGAGGCAAGTTTGTAATGAAACCCATAGCGAGCTTATAGATTTTTAGGAGGGGGTGGCTCCACATAGAGTGTTTCATTCCACCAATGGAAATTGAAAGTTTCTATAGGAGTGGTTCCACTTCCCTTACTTGGCTTGCAAGCATCAACCTCCTCTATAGGGGTAGAGTCACTTTCCAGGGGAGGAGTGATTTCTTAGGTAGGATCACTTGCTATCATGTTGGTAGAACTTGGAAAGTCTATAGCATAGGGGTTCGACTTATACTCTTCTACAAAGAATTTAGAGAAATTCAAGGAACCCCAGTCATCGCCTAAGAGACCATTCACCTTGAGAGATGAAGGATAAGATGGAGGGTAATGACACTCTTCTATCTTAGGTGGTTCATCTCGGTTGACACTTGCTCACAGAATAGCTTCCACAGTAGGTGTTAGCGAGGAACAAGCCATAGCATCAGCGGTCAAGGAAGGAATACAATTCTTGAGGGTGGAACAGGCTAAGTTACAACCAACAGTAGCCAATAGACAAAAGTGCATGGCCTCTAGGTCTTATTTAATAGTAACCACTCAATTGTTAGCGACAAATTTCAAAGAATGATGTAGGGTAGAAGTTATAGCACCCATATCATGTATCCAAGTTCTTCCTAGGAGAAGGTTATATGGTAACGGGCCAAGCATTACGTAAACCAACATAGTCAGAGTAATGGGGCCCAACCACAAATGTAACATTATCATACCTCGATCTTGGCTACCGGCCTTATCAAACCTGTGAATACACAAGGAAGACAAATCAACTTTGATTTTAGGCAATAGATCTATACCACAAACATTGAGGGCTGAACTAGTGTCAAAGAGGGTATGGCTAATACCGATGGTGTTAATGTTTACTATAATTATCAAAGGTTCTAGTTGTTTTTGCACATCCAGAGGTGGGAGTTATTGTGGGTGGAAGGTGATATTCAACAAATCCACTCGAATATGTGCCATCAATATCTGTAGACCTAGCCGAGGTAGGCAAGATAATCTTTTGTAAGGCCTCCTGCACCATCCCCTAATAAACCAAAGCATTTTGAAGAAAATCCCAAAATGAGATCTTAGTCAGAGTAACAAAAAGTTGCTGGACAAGATCGCAATCACTTGGTGCTCTGATCATGGGTTTAGGAGCTGAAGGAAGGTTAGGTTGAGATCGGGGTAAAGAAGTAGGAGTTTGAACTTGTAGTGACGTAGGAATAACAACTTGTTGTTCTAAGTTTTATAAATTTCTCCTCATAGGGTATGTATGTCCTACAACATTATAAGTAGAGTTAGTAGCCTTCACAAATCTTAAATACAAGTCTGATGGATTGCTACGAAACTATCCTTTCTAGGGAATGGCTTAGTCGAGGTCACATAAATGAAAGGTTTCTTAGGGTTTGGAGGAGCCACATAAACTACTATCACATTTACTGACTCCTCAGCTAGAAAGAAAGGAGTTTGTTTTGAAGACTAATAGATAGGGGAGAGTGCTTCTAAAAAATCATCTAGAGCCTTTTCCAACATATCAAAATCTTGTTTGGAAAAAGACTTAGTCAACATTATGAAAACATATTTGATGGTTCACATCAAGTTCACCAAAATGTGATATAAGAGGGATTCACTGCACATGGGTCTCTTTCTTCTCAAGAGATTACCAGGGAATGAACTTCCCTTCTACACCTCAAATCGAATAGAGTGATAGAACCGTGAGGAGAAATGAGAAAGTGGGTCCAATATCCGAGGGAGTGAGACTTCTAAGTTTTTGTCCCGACTGAGAAGCTCTCGGCCAAAAGACATTAGTAAAGTTCATGGATGCCAGTGCGACACACTATCATCTACAACACACCCTTGCATCCTCAGTCATAGGGAACTCAGGAGCTCAGGAAAATAGACTAGAGTTTCGCTTCTTGACTCGAATCGAAGAATGTAAAAATTTAAATAACTAGTAGAAGTAAAGAACTGCAAGAGAATGTAAGAGAGCTAGAAGAAAGATCACCTTCATGCATTCGAGCTATTGGTCTAAGCTTCCTTTCATGACCTACGCATAAAATATCAAGGGGAAAAGGTTGGGGCTATATAGGGGCTAGCCTTAGTTAGACCCCCTTATTGGTGTTCCCAACTCCACGGACAACTAGGTTTGGAAGAGAGTGTAAAGAAATTAAAAAAAGTGTGGTGAAAAAAAAACCCCTTCGAAATAGAGCCCACACCACAAATTAGTAAATGAGCTAGTAGGAAAAAAGAGATAAGGAGAGAGAGCACTAATAAGACCCTCTTCTGGAGCACACGAGTGCACTGTGATGTGCTTGCTTGGGAGCTGATAGCTGGAGGGACCTCATTCTAGCATAGATTTTCCATTAAAATTTTTTCTATTCAAGGGTGAAGCTTACACAAGACTAGAGAAAGTGGTGATGATGCTTGAATTGACAACTTCCAACCCCAAAATGAGGGAAAAAGGAGTTTTAATGCACGCAAGGGTAGCATAGATCCATTTCACTCGAGTCCTAAAATCCAGGACATGTGTGGATAGGGTCACGCTTCTATATTCTCCATTTCAAACTCGGAAAACCGCCAGGATGCTAATGCATTGCACGGACATCCACGAGCCGTGCATGCATCCAGAGCTTGTATTTTTAGGAAATGCCTTGTTAGGCTTCTACTGTCTCACCATGTGTCTTCATGGATTCAAAATCATGAAATTTTCACTCATGAGATTTTACCATTAATATTTCTAAGGTGTCATAAATGTTAGGCAAGATGCAAAAATGTGGGATTGCCCCTAGGTGCAATTTTGCAACATTACAATAAGAAATTCAAAGTCTATCAAATAGATGTTGGGCTTTATTTCCTAAATGGAAACCTATAAGACAATGTATAATGCAAATTTGTGTCACACTTTTAGCCAACATATCAAGACAGCTGAATTTAAGTATTTGTAACTAAAAATCAATTTTGATCAAACATATGATTTAGTAAGATTCATTCTAGCTAAGTTAGATACTTCCTTAACTTTTTCAGGTAAAATTATTGGCTAAAAATATATGGAGCACCACTTTGAGTTGAATTTACCAAAAGAATAAAATTATTTGAAAAACTTGAAGTTTCAATAATTCTTGCTAATATAAATAAGATTTTTAGAAAAATATAAAAATACCCCTTTTTAGATGAATAAGTGTAGTTTTCAAAAATATAACTATTTTAATAGTTTAATTATTATTTATTATTTATTTTTTATTAATACTAAAGTAGGTTATCAGCAAAAAATATTAGGTTGATTACCATGCCAAGGAAAAATACTAAAACTTTTTAAAAAAATTTGAAAAACATATGATGCAGTAGATAAAAGAATCTATTTCAAGATGGTATAATTTTTTTTCCATTTTAGATAAACATTTAATGTGAAATTTTATGTTTGATGGAAACAACGATTTTTTGATTCACGCATATTTTAATATTTATTTAAAAATATATATTTATCAAAATTGGAAAAAAATATATCCATGCACTAACATCTC
Organism: Sequoiadendron giganteum; assembly: GCA_007115665.2. Classification (NCBI taxonomy): domain Eukaryota; kingdom Viridiplantae; phylum Streptophyta; class Pinopsida; order Cupressales; family Cupressaceae; genus Sequoiadendron; species Sequoiadendron giganteum. Next base: position 169,609,887 of record CM021102.1, read on the forward strand.
AAGTTATAAATATACACAAAAAAATTGAAAAAATAAAAATAAAATTTACTATAAAAAGTTTGACATCTCGTGCAACTTCATTTTTCAACATTTTATCAACAACTAAATTATAGTTTTAATTTATTAAAAACTAGTTTAAAATAAGTTTTTTTTTGTAATAAAAATACAAACTTAAAATATACTAAAAAATACATGTTTTACTTGTTTACGCCATTTCAAAATTCAAAACATATATGCCACTTTTTAGTGATTTAGGTTTAAAAGTTGGATCAACATTGGTCTTTTACCCATTACATACATAGAACAACTTGGAGGTTTCTAGCTATCAAAAGAAGATCATGTTTGTAGACTAAAAAATCTCTATATTGTTGAACCACAAAATTTATTCTTTTGAGATGATAAGGGGATGGATCCCCTACAAATTTCTAGGGTTTTCACCTAGAAGGAAGAGGATGTCCCCTTGTGGGTAGCATAAATATTGTTATTGGTTCAATTTTTAGGAATTGAAATGGGTTGAATGTGCTTATGTTGAATTATGCTAAGTGTTGTAATCTTGTAAATGGAGCTAACTATCACATGCAATCTAATAAAATCTATATTACTAGAAAACACATGATGTATGGCTACAAAGACAAAGTAAAGACTATACAGAGAAATATAACCTAATAAATTAGACAAGTGCACTTGGAAACTGTTGTAGACCGAAGAAGAAGTGGACTCTAAAAATATGAGAAATATAAGTTTTAAGCCCACTGGGACACTTACACCAAGTTGGGCAACCTAGTCCCTTCTCTCGAAAACTACTCTGGACTCTATTCCAGCCAACTGGGTACTCAAATCTGCAAAAATATTTGGTAGAAACCTCCAGTGGGACTAGGTCGCCACTATTAGCGACCTAGTCCCTTTCAACTTTTCTAGAAAACCGAAAGTGGATACCAAGGTCTATGGTGATATAACTTCAAATTTTTGACATTTTTAGGTTGGTTCCTTGACATTTTTCATGATCTTTCACCTATTGTGTTGATGGTTCCACCTAGGGTTTTAAGGTCTAATTCCATTGTTTCAAAGTTTCCAAATTTTATTGGGCCTTAACCCCTTGCATTATGTTTCTTTATTGAACCCTTCCCTAGGTTGTCAATTGTTTTAGTAATAACCTATGTCATCTGGCCTATTGTCATTATCAACCCCTTTGCCCAATCCCACCGGTCATCGGGTTTTATCAAATTTTAATATTTCATGGTCATCCTAAATTTTTTTGTTTGTAAAGACTTATGTCTTAAGTCTTTAAATTTAATTGAGGGGTCATTCCCTATTGCCTAGCTCATGGCCCGTTCCTTATTAAAAAATAGTATGTGCACGTCCTAAGTCTAAGTTGTCATATTTAATCGTAGACCTTGAGTGCATGCCACATAGTACTTAGAAAATGTATTTTGGCTAGCTCGCATAGTGTGCACGATTGAGCCAAGTGTCCCCCAGTTTAAGTGGGACCCGATTCCCACTATCAACATGGTCTTAACTGGCAATTGATTGATGACTCCAAACTTACCGTTTGATTAAATCTAATTCGTAGAGCATGTACCATGCAGATTATTAAATAATCTCACCTAATTTCATGCGCAGTTTGCATGATGGTGCCACGTGGATTCTATTGGAGGCATTTGAAAGTTGGATGGGACCTATGGGTGATGGACATGTTTTCTAACTTGAAAAGACACTATTGGTTGGTGGACTGGCCATGTGAAAACATGTAATTTTCAAATATCTTTGACTCAATCTGAGTCACCCAAAATGCCATCTCTACTATTGATCAATGGCCCATATTCAAAGTATAGAATTGAAAATCTGATGATTCAAATAGTGAGCATTAATAGTGTATGCTCTTTAGACAATATCAACCTGATCTCCATGCATGTGGAGAACCACTTCCTAGAAATTATTATGAATGGTACGCTGATTTCCATGTACCTGGGAATTAATGGTGATGAGATGGATGCCAATGAATAATCACTCGCTCGCTTGTACTCTTTTGGATCATTGATGATTGGGATCACCAATTGTCTTATGAATATGGATGAAGGCTCATCATTTTTGTCAGAGTAATTGCGAGTGTAAATTTTTAGTTGTTAACGATTGGTTTTTGAAGTTTCCATTCATCAGTGCAAGATGAGATGGATGAGCACTTTTGCATCAACTATGCGTAGGTAAGCTGGAGTTAATTTTCAAAATTCTGGTGACGTCATTCTTTCTAGGAGTTACTAGCTGCAACTCTCGACTGAAAATCTTGCCTACAATTATAGAAGTGGTGGTGTGTGGCCAGGAGAAAGGGCCTGCGAAGTTTGGGAAAAGATTGAAGGCCAAAGTATGGTATGTTTATGGTTCTCTAGGTAGGTAGAATTCGCCCATTGATATTTTTGATAGATCTAGTGATAATGACGTAGAGATTGACTCCAACAATGGAAAATTATTGGTGGTATTGACCAAGATGACTGGTGTGAATAAAGAGGTCCTCGTGGTTTCTCCAATTTCTACAATGTCACTGTGTGATGTTACTAAATTTATGGTGTTGAGAAGTGTGCTAGTGGTGAGGAAGGAGCAGTGGTTTCACCTCCTATAGTGGAAAAGACATGAAGAAGGTACAAGTACCATGGCCCTGATGATTTTTTGATCTCATTGTGATGGTGATGGTTTTCTTTTTTGTTATGATGTGTGCTAGGTCTCTTTTTGGTTCAACATGGATATGGACAGTGGGCCTCAATGGAATTTTGTAATAGGTGGGGTAACATTGGCTATTCTTACAATTTTTGATTCCCTTGTGTGGTACACGATTGCATCTAACTATCTGGGATTTTGAAATATGAATAAAATTTTGTTTTGAAATGATATTATGTTGAAATATGACTCTAATGATCTCGATGCTTGTTGCTCGCTTGTGTTATAAATATATTTAAAGTCTCATTATAGAGGTTGGATTTTTGAATCTAGTAAGGTCTAGGTAGGGTATAGTGAACACACAAAATGCATAATTCTTGATGAATCTACCATTAATTGTCTTGAGTAGGGTTTATGTATCAAATACTCTTAAATGGTTTTATGCAATTACTGATATCAAAATAAATCTAAAAAATTTAAAGTATGTGCTATCCTATGTATTGTTGTGATAGACTATAAATGAAAATATCAAGTATAGTTTCATTTATCCTTAATGGTTCATTTGAATATATGATTCTATTTCTTTCCTAAACTTAATGAGTTAATCAAATACTTGGGAAAGAATCGTAGGTCTATGATAATGTACTAAGGATTTGATAAGAAGTGATACTTTAAGTACTGTGAAGTTTTATGATATAATGCATTGTGAAAATCGTTCACTCATATCAAGGTTGAATATTGTGTATGACTAAATATTTCATGCTTGACTCCTACCCAATTTGATGAGGAACTAGTTTATTCATTTGGAATTCTTATAGTTTAATAGAATAAGAAAATACCCATCTATGGATTCAAGGTTGGAACCCTACTTAATTAAAATCTTATCCATGTTGAGATGTAAGTCTCATAAACACCAAATGTTCCTAGTAACTTAGAGGTCATTTTTTTGAAGGTTAGCAAAACCTTTGGTGAATATTGTCTAATTGCATTCAGTAGGGAACAAATCTATGTGTGGAAGTATTCTTGAGGTTTTGAACATCATATGAACACAATAAGGGACACCCTCCCTGGTCTCAAAGAGCCTAAAGAGTAGGATAAAGGCCTTATAATATTTACTCGTTATGTTGGCCTTCTAGCCTAGGAATGTCTCAAACATAAGGCATGGCATCCCTTTAGAGAAGTCTAGGGTTTAGCAAGAAAAACCACCAACAAAAATGGTGACTCTACTAGGGAGAGCTCTGAGAAATTTATAAAAAGAAAGAATCCCAGGCATAGATGGTAGTACAATAGAGTCAATCATTTGTTGGATCTGAACATTTGGTTCATATAGAAAAAAATTTAGACTTGGAAAATGTTTTGTTGTAGAAAAATTTCAAATAATCTATGAATAACTCTGCTGGTGGAGACAACCTAGAATGAGATTTATCTTTTAAAGGGACTTCATGCTTCTTTAAAGTTCAGTCCTCTATGAAGGAGGTGGCAGCTCTATCTATAAGAACCTGTTGAAGAAGTGAATTAAACTCCTAGAGCTACAAAATTTGTTGTTGGGATGAGAAGTTGACAATTGCTACAAATTTCTTGGTATTCTTATAAATTTAAAGAAAGCAGTTTCTTTTTTTAAAATAATTTGTGAAATCTTTAAGAATGGAGATGATAAATGGTTCCCTATGGGATAAATTTTCATCAAGAAAGGGAATGGTATTAGTTATTTTCATACTTCTAATGGTGTAATGTGTAATATTAGTAATAGTATGAGAAGTATTTGAATTTTACTATTGAGTGTATTTCCCTATGAAATATCAAGTAGAAGTATGTAGGGCGAATGGTTTTTATCGTGCCCTCAAAGGGATTTTTTTTTTGGAAGGTATATGCCACTATCTTCAACTATTATTAAAGGTTTTTTGAACCCAATTCCTAAAAATATTTGGAAATATTTCCCCAAGTTCACAAGGCACAATTCTGATTTAGCTTCTAAGCATTTCCTTACATTTATATATTTGATAGAAGATTATGAGGTAAATCATGAGGATGTTGTCATGAAAAATTTTGTTCAATATTTGAAGGATGATGCTAGAGATTGGTTCTTATATTTACTAGAATGTTCTATATTTTCATGGAATCAATTTAAGGTAGCTTTTGTAGAACAGTTTGGTGAAAGGATAAATCTAGGTATGGTAAGGAAAATATTTATGGAAATCTATAGAAATGAGGATGAATTGGTCCTTGCTTTCAATTTTAGATTAACTAAGGCAATAAGGGATATTACATAAAGCATACGTCTAAATGATGCAGAGTGTCTGGTTGTATATCTAGGTGCTTTTGATAAATAGATGGGCTATCTATTGAGAGATAAAGAGCTTATAGCTTTTTGCTAGGCATATCATAGTCTATGGACATTAAAAACAACCTCAAGTATTCAATAATGAGGGAATACCTATCTACTAATGTTGGTCATTGTGATGAATCTTGTGCAACTGTGATTGAGTAATCTTGTGCAACTATGATTGATGCATCAACCCTTGAAGAATCATTCCAATAAGATAAAGTTCATGGTGTCCCACCTAATCCATTACCACAATGTGTTGATCTTAATGAGCCCCAGGATAGGGACCCTAAATTTTTAAGAAGGGTTGATCATGTTTCTCATGCAAGAAGATTATGTGATATACAAAATGAGTTTCCCCATGACCTATTCCATAGATCTATGGATGTGTTTTTGGAAATTCCAAAGAGTTTCAGGCCTAAATATTTAATGCGTATTGACTTGTTTGTGAAATATACCAATCAGGAATACATATGCTCCTATAGGAATTGAATCCTAAAAGTCTAAGCAAGATAGTTGATTGTATACAATTGGTAGAAGGAATTCAAAGAAACCATGCACAACATCAGATTCTTCTAAGAAATAATGGTCTTAATCCTGCCAGGGAGAAGCAACAAGTAGTATAGACTGGTGAAGAAAATGAGTTAGAATAGGATGATTAAAACCAATTCACTAATGTTATATGGATATATTAGCATTACAGTGATTGGGATGATGACCCATGTTGTGATGAAGGGTGTGATGTGTCTACATCAGGATCTTTGGAGGAAATAAATGATGAAGAGTTGGATGACGTCTAAATGGTTGCACCATCAAATGATCTAATCAATATATATTATTTTAATGTTGATAATGATCAGTATTTTGTTGATGATCAAGATATTGACCACACATATTATGATATATAGTCTGAGGGATATGAATGCAACCTCACTATTGATGAATTCTAATTTTGTGGTGGTTATGCTAATATATAGTCATGTTTCTCTTTTAATGATTATGAATATCCTTACCAAATGGAGAGAGACCCTCTTTCAAAACTTTGTAATAATTCAGTGGGTGATGATAAGCTACAAAGGATCCACTCTCATATAGAAGGGGAAAAACTTTCTTGGATAGAAATGAATGTAATAGAAAACCCCCTTTTGATGAGCATTCAACTCTACTAGTTGATAAAAATGATTTCCATGGTTAGTGTAGGAACAACCCTCTTTTTGAGGATTCTGATGTTATTTTGGATATATGGTCAAGGAATGGATTTGAGCAGTGCATTAGCATGATTATTAATGCGAGTGCTTATGAAGCTTTCACATTTAGCACTATTGTGAAGAATGAATTTGAAGACCAAGAGGAAAATGGGGTCTTTGAATGTATATCCCATAATTACACTTCATTTTGTGACAACAACTTGAAAGTAATCTAGTTACAAGGGGAGAAGCACTTTGAAGTTAGAGGTGATGAAGGATGTGAGAACATTGGTGTCACTTTTTAGGGTCTAAATGTTGAATCTAGAGGTAAATTCTTCATGTGTAATGTGTGCACTAATGAAGAAAGATCTGTAGAAATTAGTGTTAGAACTATATACTTGGATGCACATAAAGATTTTGCATTAGCTTTGGGGCTTAACACTGGTGAATTCCAATTTGGCTCATCTATTGGGTAGCTAAACAATGTTGGGTATGATTTTTGTCAACATGAATTTGTGGTTGTTTTTTGCAAATTCTCCTCTAATTTTGTGCACCATTATGAATTTGTTTCCATTCAACAAGAATGGAATTCATGTAGGACAGGATGAAGAAGTTCTTAAATCTATATCTCCCTTATCTAATGTTTCAGAAGATTGTGGTCTTGTGTTGATGCATAGTGTCCTTGAAGGTTTTAAATTTAATATGCATGGTTAGTGTGATCAAGTGGAATATGGATGTTTCCTCTTTCCACTTCAATTTGACAAGCTTGATATTTCTAAACAAGGTAGTGTTGAGACATGGGTGATCATTGATATCCATCATACTAATACAAATTGTTTGGAGTTGTCTACTATGAGCGTCTATCCAGTGCAGGTGTATGTAAAGATGGTTTTTAATAAAGGAAAGGTTTGGCTCCATAGCTTCAAAACCCTTGATGCACTAGGTTCACAAATTGAAGCTATTAGAATTGGATGAATTCTCCTAATAGATGAAACCTTGTACAATTATGTAAATATTTGTAGATAGGTGTGGTGTGCTTCTTTCCTACCATGTCTGATTGTCTTGTCCAGATAAGTTCCTTGTTTTTGTTTTCGTTGGTCTACTTCTAGCCAAGATCTAGATTCTTGTCCTACCCACCAGGGGTATGCATCCCCAAGCTAGAGCCACTCATAGAACTTCAAAATTTTAAATTTTTTAGGTTGGTTCCTTGAAATTATTCATGATCTTTCACCTATTGTGTTGATGGTTTGACCTATGGTTTTAAGGTCTAATGCCCTTGTTTTATAGTTTCCAAATTTTATTGGGCCTTAAACACTCACATTATGTTTCTTCATTGTCCCCTTCACTATGTTGCTGGTTGTTTTAGTAATGACCTATGTCATTTGGCCCATTGTCATTACCAACCCATTTTCCTAAGCCCACTAGTCATCGAGTTTTATCAAATTTAAATTCTTCATGGTTGGCCTAAATTTTTTTTTTTAAAGACTTATGTCTTAATTATTTATTTTTTATTGAGGGGTAATTGCCCATTGCCTAGCTTATGGCCCCTTCCTTATAAACAAATAGTATGTGCATGTGCATAAAGTGCGAGCCATCAAATTTAATCCTTGCACTTGTGCGCACACCATGCAATACTTAAAAATTCTATTTTGGCTAGGCCACATGGTGTGCACGATTGTGCCATGTGTCCCCCAGCTCGAGTGGGAACCCATTCCCACTATCAACATGGTCTTAGTTGGTGATTGATCAATGGCTCCAAACATACCATTTGATCAAATCTAGACCATAGATTGTGTAACATGCAAGTTATCAAATAATGTCTCTTAATGTTGTGTGTAGTCTATGCGATGGCGCCACGTGGATTTTGCTAGCATTGTTTGAAACCTGGATGAGGCGAGCGGGTGATGGAAATTTTTTCTTTGGAAAGACACCATTGGTCTATGGACTCGCCATGTGATAACAAGGAATTTTAAAATATCTTTGACTTGATCTAAGTCACCCAAAATTCCATCTCGGTGATTGATCAATGGCTCATATTCAAAGTATAGAATTGGCCATGTGATAAAATTTTGGATGTTGCAAATAGTGAGCATTAATGGCATATGCTCTTTAGAGGATATCAACCTTATGTCCATGCATATGAAGAACCACTTCTTGGAAATTATGATGAATGGTACACCAATTTCCATATACCTAGAAATTAACGACGACGAAACAAACGCCAACGAATAATCACTCACTCGTTCATGCTCTTTTGGAGCATTGATGATCGAAATCATCAATTGGCTCATAAATATGGATGAAGGATCATCATTTCTATCACAAATATTGGGAGTCCGAATTTTCTATGGTTAACAATTTCTTTTGTAAATTTTATGTTTATCAATGCAAGATGAGTCAGTTGAGCACTTATCCATCAACTGTGTGTAGGTAAACTAGAGTTAAAGTTCAAAATTTTGGTGATAAAATGCCATCACATGAACCAAGTAGATTTCAAGGATCTCTCAGCTTGAAGATGGAATGCAAGAAGCCCATCCCATGAGTTACTAGGTGTAGCTCTCGACTGAAAAGCTTGCCTATAGTTACAGAAGAGGTAGTGCATGGCCAGGAGAAAGGGTCTACGAAGTTTGAGCAAAGATCGAAGGCCAAATCAAGTTATAGTCATGGCTCTCTAGGAAAGCATGATTCTCCCATTGATATTTCTAATAGCTTTGGTGATAGCGACATAAATAATCACTCTAGGGTGATCCCACAATAGTGGTTTACAATTTTTGGCCAAACTGGACACTGAAATTATTATTTTTAACTAAATCTTCACATTCGGGCACCTATAGCGGCTAAACTGTGAGGAATTTGAAGATGATGCAAACTAGAGTCTCATCACATTTTGTCTATAGATTCGAAAAATATTTTTTTCATTTTTTTTGGAATAAGATTACACTTCTTTTTCCATCTCCCACAAAAACTAGTTTTTTTTCTTCAGAAAACAACATTTTTAAAAAGTGACACTCACCGTATACATTATAACTTTTTTTGTATGAAGGATAAAATTCTGATTTTTTTGAATTTAGATTTGTAACTATTATATCTAGCACTTTCATTTGGTCTCATATTTTTTATTGAATATTTTTTCCTTAATAGAGTTTCGAAGTCAAACCAATTGCAATTCAGACATAGGCGGACTGTATACAACATAAATTTTTGTGTATGTATCGAAATTCAATTTTATTTTTTTTGATGGATCAAGGACATCAATACCCAACATGAATATATTTAAAAGAAAATTATTTTGATAATTTTCTACTTTTCCACATGTGCAAAATAGAGAGCTTGATTTTCAGTGAAAAACCTATGTTTAATAAAACTAGAAAAACACATACATAATAAAACCAAAACATATTAAAATTATATTCGTGGGATAGCTCATTTCGAGGAATACCATAATCATTTAAAATAAATTTTAAATGAATTCATTTGTTCCCCCAAAAGGTAATTCAAAAGTGTTTTTTTCTTAGCATTTTGATAGGTGTAAAGGAGACTCATTTATAGGTATGGTTTAAAACTAGTGAGGTTCTATCCAAGGGGGTTTGATCTAAGGTGGCTGATCAAACCCTCTTCAATTGGAATCCTTAAAATGGAAATTTTAAAGGCTTAAATCATTATATTTTCTAAAAATATGTGATTTCAAAAAAAATAGTTCCTCTTAGAAATTGTAAACCAGCTTTGTGGGATCACCCTCTGACTATGGAAAATTCTTGGTGGTGCTAACCGAGATGGGTAGTCTGAATGAAAAGGTCCTCGTGGTTTCTCCAATTTATGCAGTGGCACTATATGATGTTACTAGTTCTGGTGTTGAGAAGTGTTTTGGTGGTGAGGAAGGAGAAATGGTTTCACCTCCTACTATGGAAAAGACACGAAGCAAGCCCAAGTACCATGGACTTGGTGTTGGTTCAGTCCTATTGTGATGGTGATAGTTTTATTCTTTTCTACGATGTGTGCTGGGTCTCTTCTTGGTTCAACATGGATATGGATGATGGGCCTTAACAATATTTTGTAATAGGTAGGGTAACACTGGCTAGTTTTTACAAGTTTTGATTCCCCATGTGAGGTACATGAATGCATCTAACCGTCTGGGATTTTGAAATATGAATGAATTTTTTTTTTGAAATGAAATTATGTTAAAATGTGACTATAATGAGCTTGATGCTTGTTGGTCTCTTCTGTTATAAAAGAGATTTCAAGGCTCATTACAAAGGTTGGATTTTTGAATCTAGTAAGGTCAAGTTAGGGTATAATGAATGCAAATAATGCATAATTATTGATGAATATGCCAAAAATTGTCTTGATTAGGGTTTATGTATAAAATACTCTTAAATTTTTTTATGCAATTACATATATCGAAAGAAATATGAAAAAATTAATGTATGTTCTCTCATGTGTATTGTTGTGATAGACTATAAATTAAAATATCAAGTATAGTTTCATTTATCTTCAATGGGTCATTTGAATCTATGAATCTATTTATTTCATCAACTCAATGAGTTAATCAAATGCTTGGGAAAGAATCGTAGGTCTTTGATAATGTACTAAGGATTTGATAAGAAATGATACTTTAAGTACTATGAAGTTTTATATGATGTAATTCATTTTGAAAATCATTCACTTATATCAAGGTTGAATATTGTGTATGTGTAATGAAGATTTTGGCACCTTAATGATTTCTTGCCCTTTTAGGTTTTTTCACCTAAAAGAAGAAAAATGTTCCAAAATGCATGGGTTACATTTAGAAGATTATGTGTTATGTGTTAATGGGGTTGTGAATGTACCTAAATGAAATTATCTAAATGTAAAGAACTTAAAATAGAAACTAAATATTAATGTAAAACCTAGAAAATAGACTATGTTTGAAAACACAATGTTGTATGTAAGCATAAACTAGAATGACCTAAAAATATAAAATTTAAAAAAATGGAAAGTTGTAAATGAAAGAGCGGTACCTAGAAATGTATTGCAAACTGGAAGGAGCCCAGAAGTTCTGAAAAATCTAACTTTTATGTCTATCGAGACATTTGTGCCAAGTTGGGCGACCTAGATCTTTCTTGGGGTGATTTCAGTAAATTGACCCAAGGCTTGTTTCAGAAAAATGGGTATCCAAATCCATAGAAATATATGGAAAATAGAGACATTGGTACTAGGTCACCACAACTTGTGGGAATGTCTCTTTTTCCTCTTCGAGAGATTTGAAGGGGGAATCTATAGACGTCATCCTGAACTTCTTCTCCAGGTAATTTCCTAGACTTGGAACTACAGAACTCCGCCTGTAGGTATCTTTTTGTGAATTTTTTTCCCTATTTGACAAGGAGATTCCCTAACAAGTCTTTAATCCATCCTTGAATGATTTCCAAACCTGCAAAATACCTAGATCTACAAATACACATAAAGAAGGAAGAAGAAAACATTGGATGTTAGGATATAGGGGTTTGCCTTGGTCAAGCCCCTTTGTAGATAATCAAATCAAATGGTGAAATAAGACAAGAAAGAATGAAATATGGAATAGTATATTTCTTACCTTCCCATGGAGATAGATCTTGAGTTGGTGCAACAATCCAACCCTTGAATGCTTCAGCAAAGGATATCTTGATGACCTAGGATGAAAACCCTAGCTTTCTTCAGAAGACTGGTGGATGAGAGATGGGTGAGTGAGAAAGAGTTGTGAATAAGGAGTGTGTCTAATGAAGAATTAGGGTTTTTATTATTATTTATAGTAAATCCACTTAAAAACATCTATTATTTGATCCTCAAGGTTGACAGGAAGGAGGAATCAACAAAAACCTTAACTTTTCCCACTCACAACCCCAAAAATGGCTCCAATGGGACTAGGTCACCACCTTGGGTGACCTAGTCGACCTGGACAAGAATAATTTTCCCATATGGGAAACCTAGTCCCACAAGGGCCCTTTTGCCAAGTGGATTATCTGAGAGCAGAGAAATTAGGTTTATATGATGATTTTATTAGATATTTGATCAAATTAAGCCTTAGAATGCACAATATGGGGTCATAGGGGCCTAAATGGTAGTGAAAAGAGTTTTTTAGGTCAAACATCTATAGGAAAGGGTCCAAATGAGTGAAAATATCAAAGGATACACCTTTTAGTGACACATTTAGCCCCCACTTTAGTGAGAGGATGAACTTGCTTGAAAATCACACTAAAGTAAGCCAATGGAGATGGTGAAGAATGAAAAAGATGAAGGAGGTGGTCAATCCTCCAGGATTTGGGATTCTAAGCCAAAAAGACACCAGTGCAAGAAGACATTCAAGGGTGAATTATTTTCAACAAAATGAGATGCATGATCATGCGATGACACGGACTGGAATGAAGAAATGAAGGAAATGTGAAAAGTTGGACCAAGCTTCAATCATTTGTCTAGCTAGTTGTGGATCAGATCTAGGTTATTTGTCCAAAAAGAGTGGGTTGTTTAGTGAGAAAGTCATTTCAGTGTGTTAGCTTCCCATTATACTAACCATACTAAATTTAGCTCACTTGATAACTTTGATAAGGCACCACAATTATTTTGTTAATGCTTTTGAATTTGAATGCGATGTAAGGATTTTGTTGAAGGGGATTTTTCTTTGTTCATGTGAGGTCTCATTCTTAGGGAGAATTTTGCCTAATGTGTCCAAGAGAGGACAAGTGAAGGTGTTAGATCATTATCCATCGGATGCTTCATTTGCATCAGGCCACTTCAATTGATCGTACACTCTTAGAAGGCATCAAACCTAACGACACCACCAAGAAGAGGACACATCACAAAAAAAGAAAAATCATTGCATGGAATTTTGTTAAAATATGTCATCTATGAACACCCCAACTTTAAAGTGGTTTCTAACACCATCACTATGAGAAAGTGCTTTAAAGTAGCCAAGGATAGAGGGAAGAAGACATGAGAGCTAACTTTGAAATCTCTATGTTAAGTCATATGTTTCCAAACTAAGCTACGTCATGTTTAGGGGTAGTATGTCACATGTAGGTCAATCTTCAAACATGTTGTCCACATCCCAAGCTTGCTCTTATAAGTTAATGAGAGGTTAACAACTAGTGAAGAGAGACTATGTAAGTGATATACAAGGACAAGGTTACCGAACCCATTTCCCACACTTAGTGCAAGACAAAGGTGAGCCCAAAATGGATGATGGTATGTTTCTCCTCACGAGGGATGGAAAAAATGCATTAGTGAGAGCATTATGACCTTACAACTATTACAAGGCAAGGAGCAGCAACTGATTTTATTTATGTGGGTAGGGAAACAAAGTTTCAACAAATTTGGCCTTTATAGTATAAAATTTATCATATATGTGAGTAATTTCATGGTAACTTGGTTGGTGTGAAAGTTTGGTCTTAGGTGGGTGAAGGATTAGAGGATTCTTAGGAGGTCCAATAGGAAATGGGGATCTAATGGACACTTGTGTATGCATAACCTTAGTGGGCTTGGCTTGATGTATCTCCAAGAAAGGGCAATTGAGTATCATCATTTGACTATTACCCAAGGAAGACACCTTACTATTTCCAAAAAGGAGTAAAACCATGTTATTGTTATCTTGTACCATAATTTTTTCCCTAGTAGGAGAGTTTTTAGGAGAATTACAAACAAGATGTTTAGGACATTCATTGTTTGGTTCTTCACTATTGATTGCATCACAAGTAAGGGAATGATCTATGGTTGGAGTGTCTTGTGTCATCATAATATATTCTTCACTAATAGGAGAGATATTAGGAGAGGGGGAAATTTTATTGTTGTGATTTTTGATAGTTGCATTATTTTTCTCTAAGGTGTCATTCTTTTGTGCCCTAGTATCTATCCTAGGAGGAGATATTTTTGGAAAGTAACAAATAATAGGTTTATCACATGGCATGATTAGAGTTGGTAAAGTAGCTTCATCGCTCATAGAATAAGCAGTAAGAGGAGGATAACTAGGGATTAGAAGGTTACCAATGAGTTCTTGATACCAACATAGCCCTAGTTATTAAAGGATTATCACAAATAGGGGAGGTGTTGGGAGAGGGTGGCAGACTAGGTAAGGTAGTGACCATGATTTTTGATTCATTTGTTATAAGGTATTTGCAAGAGGGAGGAGGAAGAGGAAGACAAGAAAGACCATCATGATCTTCAATGATTGTGTCTTCTTTATACAGGATACCTTTGTCACCGATGGGAGAGATATCAGGAGAAGAACAATTATGATTATCCATGTTTGCAACCTCTTGTGACAAAGCTTTAGTGGATGAGTTAGAAGAGATGAAGTCATCAAGGGCTTCATCTAACATGTCTATGTCATTTCTACTAAAGGGATTAAGAAGGGTGTGACTGGGTGCTTGTGATGTTTTCATGTTGAAATGAATTTGATTTAAATGATTTAGGAACTAATGAAAAAATTAAAAATTGCAAAATTATAATACTATCCATAATTTCCATGAAATGAAATATAATAGAATTTATGTGAACCTAAAACATAATGTAAAGACGTAGAATGCAATGCAAGTTTTAGATTTCAAACAATGTAATGTACCGATTTTACTAAAAATAAAATGTTGTGAATGCAAAGTGAAATTTAAGGCATTCATGAAAGCAGCTAATCTAAGCTAGATTGAGTAAAGTGCATGTAACATAAAGAAAACCCATTGATACAGATAGTTAAAGGCAACAAGTAGAAGCCTAAAAATAGAGTTTTTAGCTTTATAAAAGGTTTTTTCAGAGGTCTAAAGGGACTAGGTGGCCCAGGATGATGACCTAGTCCTCCCAGAATTTTTTTTCAAGTTTTTATGATTTTTCTGTTTAATTTTGATGGTGTTAGGATTGTATAATGTAGACCAAAAATGAAAATGAAAAATTTTGATGGGTTTGAATGATTTGATATGAGAAAAGCCAATCTAAATGCACTTTTCACTAATGCAAAAATTTAAAACCTTAGAATAAAAATTTAACAATGCACAATGCAATGCTATGCAAACCTAGGATGAGAATTTACTCCAAATTAGAGAAAAGGGGATTCAAAATTAAAGTTCACCAAAATGTAATGAAGATTTTTCCACCTTAATTCTTTGTTGCACTTTTAGGTTTTTTCACCTAAAAGGAGAAAGATGGGAAAAAATGCATGGGTTACATTTAGAAGTGTAGACACACAAAATAGACAAGTTGATCCTACACACCTAATCCTGATCTTACTAAGATCGTTTCTTCCTAAAATCATCCCCTTTACTAATTAATTTAATTGAATAATATTTATTTGATTAAATTCATCACATTTCATCTCTTAATTAAATAAATCCCCTTTTATCTGATTAAGTCATTATCTCCTATTAATTAAATAAATTAGTTTTTGTAATTAATCATATAGTCCCTCTTTTAATTAAATAATTCATTTTATTTAATTAATCTCTAAAGTCATCTCATTTAGATTAAATAAATCTATCTTTATTTGATTTAAAACTAACACCATTCTCTTTAATTAAATAAATCAAACTTTATTTAATTTAGTCTAAAATCATTACTCCTCTCATTTAGATTTATTTAAATCTTGAAATCCAAGTCAAAATGGTTAAATCGGCTAATACCCCTCTTAATTAATCAAATCCTAATTAATACTAATCCTGATCACTCCAATCCTCTAGATTTTGCAACTTGCACAATAAATCAATTTATTTGATTTATTAATTCATCAATTTCCATTCAAAAGAGCATCTTTTGTGGAATATTCTTCCAATTCAAAAATCCCTCCAAAAGGGATCGGTACTTCCAACAAGGAATTAAAGGCCTCTTACATGTCCTTTGTCTTTAGCCAAGTGACATTAACTCAATTCCTCTCTCCCTCTAACTTATCACTTTCAAATTTCAAATTTGAATCTAATAGCATTTATCATGCACATTGACCAAAATGTGCTTATTCCTCCCCCAATCACATGTGGACAAAAGGTCTTCTCTCTATGGTTGGTCTTTTGTCCCACATTCACCCAAATCTTTCAATCTTCCATTCTTTAAATCTATAAATAGAGGCCTCCTCTATTGAAATATCATCCACAATTTGAATGCAAAATTATTATCTTCACATTAGAGCAATTTCATACATTTCTTGAGCATTTTCCATCACCATAGCTAGGTTATTGCAGGTTTTTCCAAGGAGTTCATCATTGTTCTTCACCATCAAGTGGATCAAATCATCAAATCTTAAAAAGGAGTTGGGAAAGGGAAAATTTATACACATAATTGGCACCAATTCCCCCATGGGATCAAGTGTTTGCATTGTTTAAATTAGTATTTAACTTAGTTGCTTGCGTTGTTCGACATTCATTTCCTACTTTGAATATTTGTAGATGGATTTCATGGGGAATTCTTGTTTTAACTTGCATATTGAACTAGTATTGTGCTTGTTTTCCATGTTTGTGTAGGTATAGGATTGGGGTTCACATTTTGGCACTAGAAGGAGGGTGAACTTGAAGAATCTAACATATTTTTTCATCAAATTCTGCTATTTTTTGTGTTTGTTGTCTTCCCAGGTCAAACAGAGCCACTGGAGGGAATTGCAACACATTTGTGATCTCTATTTTTCCAAACAAAGCTGCTAATTTCACCAGAGTGCCGCTTGAAACCTCAAATAGAGCTACATTTGTAAACAGCATCGCTCCAAAGGGCACCATCTTTGATTTATTCCCTTTGCACTCAATCTTAAAATGTTCATATCTTGGTCATTTTTTGGTCTTTTTGAAGCTTTTTTTTTAAATGGGGAAAAATTTCATAAGCTATCCAATGGTGTAGGTGCTTCTCAACTTTCATAGAGTTAAAATTTTCAAATTTTCACCTAATCTCAAAACACCATGAAACTCGGTCTAAGTTTTAGGGTTTTTATGCTTAATGATTTATCTAGCCCTTATATCTTCTTGTTGCTTGATCTCATCTAACATTTTGAGTAGTTTTGCAAGTTAGGAAATCAAAAAGAGGAGGAGGAAAAAAAAGAAAAGCTTCTTATGAAATCATTTCTCTATTGTATCAAGTGTATTTAGACACTCTTGGAAGCAATTATAATTCCAATTTTAAGGATTTTATCCCTTCATGATTTTTGGAAACACTAAATTTCTTTTGGGCTCTAAAAAGAACACTACAAAAGCTTTCAATTTTATAAACAAAGGGCTTAAAAAGAATTTTATGATAAAATCACTAGATTTGGTTTAAGGTTAACAATTGAACAAGGAAAATCTCATACTTCATTTGGTGCTTAAAAATAATTCATTATTGCTTTTAGGGATAAAAATGAACAAGTTTTTTCTTGTCTTGTAATTACTTACCCAAGGTCATATCACTAAAAATACGTATGCGCTTCTCTCATTCTTTATTACAATCTTGAGAATCCAAATTCTTGGTGGTGATCTTAAATTGTGTAATTAATTGCCTCCACATTTTATTCAAGTTATAATAATTGAACCAATCTTGCGAGTGTGAGTGTGGCATATTGCGAGTGTTCTCCCTTTGTTTTTCAAAGAAGGTCAATTGAACTATGGGATATGCTTGCTCTTTTTTGTTTATCTTAGAGGGCCTGTCTTGTGGGAAAAATTAGTCACCCAAGGGAACGACCCAACCGGGAACACGCTAAGGCCAAGTGACTTCCACCTGGGATATAAGTGTCGATATTGGAACAAAGGCCAATATCACGAGGATTGTTCTGACAAGAAGGGAAGAAATGGTCTCTCACCAAATGGATGGTTCCCCATGAATAGAATGCCTGCATTAAAACTCTTGTTTAGTAAAGGCAAAAATCCTTAACTATTTGTTGGTGCAAAAGGTCATGTCCTTTGAAGCCGCCCCACATATATATGCAGTTTTGTTGTAAAGATGAAAAGTATTCCATGGGAGATTCATGGGTATTGATGCCTTCTTGACCCGAGAAGTGTGTGTCATGAAGGGGATCCAGTGTGGTCAAGAATCTAGTCATCCACACTGAATATGCACAACTAGATTTATCCAAGTGGGATCCCAACAAATATTGTCTCTTCATCCTAGGATTATACATGTGCTTGGAATAAAAAACAAATTGCTTTGATTGAAAACATTTGAAAACAAACATTCACAAGGACCCTCATAATTTCAAACCCTTTAGAGAAGAAAATACGTTTGATGAATTCAATTTATCATGCTTGTCCTAGGGATTTCATCCTTAGAGGCCTCAAGGTATTTGGAATTAATCATAATTTTCTCTCACTAAAGTCAACAATAGATAACCTTTGCCTTGAT
The DNA here is from genome assembly GCA_007115665.2 of Sequoiadendron giganteum. Classification (NCBI taxonomy): domain Eukaryota; kingdom Viridiplantae; phylum Streptophyta; class Pinopsida; order Cupressales; family Cupressaceae; genus Sequoiadendron; species Sequoiadendron giganteum. The sequence goes on from CM021102.1 coordinate 169,628,325, forward strand.
TTCCACATGATGCACTTTGTGGGATGAAAGAAAATTAGGACATTGGGCATTCGGTTTGAAAAACTAAGCAAGAAGTGATTGTGGTAAAGAGTGGGTCATTAATCAAGATTAACCCTAATTGAACCTCACACATGTGCTTGCAATCTTCTATCTTATGGTTTTCCATGCGAACATTGATCTTTGGGTTTCAAATACTCTTAGGGAAAATCATGTTCTTCAATATCTTGGTCTAGTAAATAGGTCCTCTTAGGTTCATCTAGGATCAAGTCAAACACTTCACCCATATCAAACATCAATCAAATCCCATCTCACCAACAAACTCTTGGAAAATTTGAAAACATCATTCATGCTAGACTTCTAGGAAAAATTAAAATCATCTTGTTTAACTTAACACACTTAGTCAAATTATCCTCTTGTGTACAAGTTCACTCTAGGACAACACAACTTCCTAGAGTTTACAAGTTCATTATCCAAATCAATCAATTGAAATCAAATCAAATCAAGTCTTAAAGTCTAGCATTGATCCAAATTTCCTAAAATTTTAAACACCCATATCATTCACCCCTTTCATCCTTCATCTCATCATTGGTCCTAAACACCTTAGAGGTTCACTTTTGCAACAAGGTCAAAACACAAGAAAAACATGGAATATAAACTTGATTCATACATCATGAGTAATCCAAGTCAACCAAACTATCCAAGTCTCACAATGCCAATTGATTTTCCAAGCTTGCATTTGTACAATCCATACAAGGGATCAGTATCTCCTACAAACCTCAATGGCACAACAAATCTGAGTTTTCCCAATCTAAATTTTGGAACATCTTTTCCTATGGTAGATTTAAATCAAAGTCAAAACTTACAAATCTATCAACCAAACAATCAAGGAATGAGCCTTCCCCCTTTACCAACCATCAATCAACCAGATATGAGCAACACTCCAATCATAAATTAAAACATCATACCAAATCCTCTTGTCTTGCCATCAATATTGCAACAACAGGTGACAACCATTCAAACAACCCCAATGATCAACACATCATTTACCACCCCCCAAACATCTCAAAACATGGTCTCCCAAGGACCAAGCATATCAATCACACCCTACACAACTCAAACCCTAATTATCAATACAACCGCTCTACTCATCACAATGGTCCACACCCTTCCCAATCCATCACCACCCCCACCAAAACACAACATGGAAAATTCATTCAACATCATGTTGCAAGCAGCTTAACAAGCACAGGCTCAAGCTTAAGCCTAACACAAAGCTCAACAAGAACAAGTGCAAGCTCAATACCAAGCACAATTACAACATGCATTTCAAAAAGGCCTACAACAATATCAAGTGCAATAGAGAGGAACCCAATTACTAGCCCAACAACAAGCATTGTTGGCACAAAAAGTGTAGGCATATCAACAAACCTTACTCACACAACAGATCTTACAAAAAAATCTCACCACAATCATTGAAAATGATGATCAAGATCCTTCAACCAATGATCATCTTGAAAATGTCTCTACATCACCTAATGAGTTAGAGAACATATCTCAAGAATTTATTCCAAAGCATTGTCAACATCTTTCACCAAGGTCTAGCAATGATCCTTTCCAAAAAATATGGACATCCTTTGACCTCATGACATTTGAGCAACTTCTTATGCCTAATGAAGATATCCAAGAACCCTTTATAAGAAATCCATTCTTTGAAATTGACCCATGTCAAGAACTTGATCCAAAGCATGTCGAAAGAAATTTTGAAATCATGCGAGATCAAGAGTTTGTATCTCCAAGATACTACAATGATATAATGGACACTCTCCTATCTATACGAGATGATCACATCCACATAGCACATATTTCTCCATCTACCCATGAGATGCTTCCCATGGATGGACACATAGATGATCTTCATTTAGAACATGATTCCTTTACTCCTGACATTATTACACAAAAAGAGAAAGTTATTGATTCCTAGGGTCAAACTGATTTGTCTACATCAAGATCAAATATATCCCAAATTCAAATTGAGGACATCATGTATGAAGATATCCAACATTATACACTCGAGGAAATAGGTTTTTAAAAAATAGGATATTTCAGAGTCAGCAATGCAGCAAATTTAAATAATTTCATCTACAGTGGTCATTTATTAGAGAATTCATTTTGAACAAATCAATTACAAGTGGATACCAAAAAATAAAAAGAAAGATGATCCCTATCAAACTCAATTAGTCAGAGAAATGATATTAGTAAGATCAGGATCAGGTGTGTAGGATCAACTTCTATATTTTTCAAAATGGTCAAATCAGCTAATACCCCTCTTAATTAATTAAATCCTGATTAATACTAATCCTAATCACTCCAATCCTCTAGATTTTGCAACTTGCATAATAAATCAATTTATTTGATTTATTAATTCATCAACTTCCATTCAAAAGAGCATCTTTTGTGGAATATTCTTCCAATTCAAAAAATCCCTCCAAAAGAGATCGGTACTTCCAACAAGGAATTAAAGGTCTCTTACATGTCCTTTGTCTTTAGCCAAGTGACATTAACTCAAGATTTATTCCTGAAGCAAGATGTAAATATTTGTCCCCAGTGTCTAGCAATGTATGGATGCTTGGATAGGTGTATGGATGGATGGGTGTGATAAGCTCGCCAAGGATGTCAAGGATTATCTTACGATAAGATAAGATGTTAAAATAGAGGATGCTTATTTTGATAATGCTTCAAGGCTCAGATAACGTTGGGTAGGATAGGATCAATGAAAATGACCCATATCAAGATGTTTACCATAAACAAGTATAAAGTGTGCACCAAACTATTAGGTTTTCAAAGGCAGATATCTAAAATCTAAACACAGATTTTATCAAATAAACCAGAAATAAAATCACACATAAAATTAACACAGATAATTTAACGTGGTTCACCCAATGTGGGCTACATCCACCAAACCGCAACCATCTAATGATATTATTAACCAGTGCAAAACCCTATTACAATATCGTGAATAATCACCTATTTCTTATGATACTGTAACTCTATCCTAAACCCTTTATAAATTAGGGTTATACAAAATCGGGGTTTTTTTCCCTTTTTGTGATTTTTCCCTTTTTCAGTAATTTCACGAAAAAGCAAGACACATACATGAAGAGTGTACAGTATAGAATGATCATTCGCCACATACCAACAATCTCCCACTTGGAGACTGAACTTGGATGACACCGCTGCACTTATAGCTCCCACTAGAAATAAGCACCTTGGACCCTGCTGCTTTCTTATACTTTAATTCAACCTTGAAGGCCAACCGAAGTTGAAGAGGAGCTTGGCTTCTTATCATTGCCTTAGTAAACATAACTACTGGATTTACATCTATATGTATCTTTTCTAGCTTTACCTGTCCATCCTCCAACACTGACCGAATGAAATGATACCTCAACTGTATGTGTTTGGTTTTAGAGTGCAAGGTAGAATTCTTTGCAAGATGTATACCACTCTGGCTGTCTATGAACAAGTAATTTTCAGCCTGTTTTTTTCCCAACTCTTCCATGAAAAATTGCATCCATATCATCTCCTTTGCTACCTCTGTTGCAGCCACATACTCTGCCTCTGTGGTGGATAAAGCAACCACCTTTTGCAATCGAGATATCCAACTTACTGTTGTCCCACCAATGGTAAATACATAACCTGTGGTACTCTACCTAGTATCAATATTCCCTGCCAAATCTGAGTCAACATAGTCTTTTAAATCTATATTAGAGCCCTCAAAACATAAATGTTTATCTGGTGTACCTCTCAAATACCTAAGAATCCATTTCACTGCATTCCAATGCTCAATTCCTAGATTACTCATATATCGGCTAACAACTCCTACAACATGTGCAATATCTGGTCTTGTGCATACCATGGCATACATTAAACTACCTACAGCTGAAGCATATGGTACCTTGGACATTTTTTCTTCCTCCTCTTGTGTCTTTGGACACATATCCTTACTCAATTTTACATGACTAGGCAAAGGTGTGCTGACAGCTTTTGCATTCTCCATATGAAATCTATGCAACACCTTTTTAACATAATCAACCTAAGATAAAAACAATTTCCTATTTTTCCTATCTCTTGTAATCTTCATACCAAGGATTTGTTTTGCTGCCCCCAAATCCTTCATAGCAAATGAATTTGCTAACTATTGTTTTAACTCCTTTATGTGATCCATGTTAGACCCCACTACAAGCATATCATCAAAAGGGAAAAAAATTTGTCTTGCTTTTTTGCAAAATTACTGAAAAAGGGAAAAATCACAAAAAGGGAAAAAAACCCTGATTTTGTATAACTCTAATTTTTAAAGGTTCTAGGATAGAGTTACAGTATCGTAAGAAACAGGCGATTATTCACGATATTGTAATAGGGTTTTGCATTGGTTAATAATATCATTGGATGGTTGCAGTTTGGTGGATGTAGCCCACATTGGGTGAACAATGTTAAATTCTCTGTGTTAATTTTATGTGTGATTTTATTTCTGGTTTATTTGATAAAATCTGCGTTTAGCTTTTAGATATCTGCCTTTGAAAACCTAATAGTTTGGTGCACAATTTATACTTGTTTATGGTAAACATCTTGATATGGGTCATTTTCATTGATCCTACCCTACCCAACGTTATTTGAGCCTTGAAGCATTATCGAAATAAGCATCCTCTATTTGAAGATATTATCTTATCGTAAGATAATCCTTGACATCCTTGGTGAGCTTATCACACCCACCCATCCATACATTGCTAGACACTAGGGGAAAATATTTACATCTTGCTTTGGGAATAAATCTTGATCTATATCCTCTAAATTATTGATGATCCAAACATTGGAAAACTTGAAATCAAATTGGTCAAAACACTTATGAGAAAGAAACCCAAATCACTAGCCCATCGCATATTTTGCAAGAAGATGTTCCTTATCAAGCTTTATCTTTCATCGAACATCAATCCAAACAATGATTATCTGTTGCATCTAGTCTGTACTTTACCATCACATCAAATCATCAAAACAATTTTGTTCCAAATAAAGCTTCATCAGTCCTAATCAATCAAATCCAGTCAATCCCCCATCATCTTGGGATATCCATCCTAATCCTCGTGTTGCTTAACACTACCTTTCCATTGTTGTGTATCCTCAACAATGTTATCACAATCAATCTGATCAATAAAACTTAGCTTGTTTTTCAAAAAAATCCCAAAATAGAGCACCGATATCATCACATATCCATATCGAAATCATCAAAATCATGTGAAAATCCAAAAAACATCCAAATCATATCAAAATCCAAAACATGTCAAAGATCTGAAAAAATAAAAAATAGAGTCATTCTATTTGAACTAAGTCATCTTTGAGATTAAACATAGGCAAGGCTAATCCTTGACTAGCCCCTGAGACACAAAATCCAAAAACATTCATATAATCTCAAAAATCCAAAACATTGAAAAATCCAAAAAATCAAAACAACCTCATAAGATCTCAAAAACACCAAAAACATCCAAATATTTGAAAAAACCCAAAATGGTGCATCTGTCCCATCTCCCTCTCACCTGCAATAATAATCACTCATAATAAATCAATCACCGCCCTCATCCTTTTGTAAAGCAATCAGAAGCAAGTCTAGCAGGTTCAAAAGTGAACACCTAATCATTGAAGTCTCAAGTCTAGGATAGTAAGTCAACAATTTAGTCAACTTGGAGTATCAATAGCTTGTCATCCAATCAAAATCTCATCATCACCTGATCACAACATGTACTAGGAATGCAACCTTCCTACGATGGACATCAATATCAGGCATCACCATAGTTTAGTCCTAGCTAGCGGTATGAAGAACATTAGCTTGCTTGTTTACTTTATCTTATTGCACTCATTCCAAGGACCTCCCGATGATGTCTAAACATCAAGATTTAGAAAGAAAGGAATGGGACAAAAATCATTATATTTTATCTACAGTGCTTGTTAGATATTCTTGTAATATAACTTGGCGAATACGTGCTTTGTTAGGTGCATCCTAGAAAGGTTTTCATATGTTAGGTGTGAACAAGAATACTCTTATCTGTTTATCAAGTCAAAGTCCATCACACTAGGTACAACACCATCTTGGTCCTCTATACCTTGATGCATCGTACCTATGTGTGTTATCAAACATAAAGTAATTGGCTCTTTTAAAATCCCAACTCTTGGTAAGCAAATCATCATCATCATCATTAATAATGTAGGATTGTGGATCCTCCTTTCATTATCTTATTCTTCTTATTCTTCAATTTTTACTAACATTTCTATCCAAAATCAGTGTGTTGTATCAAAATATACATGAGGCTACCCATGGCTGATGGCTATCTATACATCATCAAAATTGTCTACAACAAATATTTGATCTTTCAAAAGAATTATCTTTCATCCTCCAATCAATAGAACCACCCCTCTCGAATTTTATCGCGATCTTGATTAGAAAATCATACATTTCCGCTCGATCTCTCAAAGGGGAAGTATACCAAAATAATCCTTCTTGTTGGGGAAATAGTGGGGCATCTAAAAAAATAGATTTTTTTTGAATTTTGATTAGAACACTTTATTCTTTGAACTAATGCAACACGTGCATTGCTTCAAAGAGGGGCAAAATGTAGACATGAAACATATACAAGTTGATCCTACACACCTGATCCTGATCTTACTAACATCGTTTCTTCCTAAAATCATCCCCTTTACTAATTAATTTAATTGAATAATCTTTATTTGATTAAATTTATCACATTTCATCTCTTAATTAAATAAATCCCCTTTTATCTGATTAATTCATCATCTCCTATTAGTTAAATAAATTAGTTTATGTAATTAATCCTATAGTCCCTCTTTTAATTAAATAATTCATTTTATTTAATTAATCTCTAAAGTCATCTCATTTAAATTAAATAAATCTATCTTTAATTTATTTAAAACTAACACCATTCTCTTTAATTAAATAAATCAAACTTTATTTAATTAAGTCTAAAATCATTATTCCTCTCATTTCGATTTACTTAAATCCTGAAATCCAAGTGAAAATGGTCAAATCAGCTAATCCCCCTCTTAATTAATCAAATCCTCATTAATGCTAATCCTAATAACTCCAATCCTCTAGATTTTGCAACTTGCACAATAAATCAATTTATTTGATTTATTAATTCATCAATTTCCATTGAAAAGAGCATCTTTTGTCGAATATTCTTCCAATTCAAAAATCCCTCCAAAAGGGATCGGTACTTCCAATAAGGCATTAAAGACCTCTTACATGTCCTTTGCCTTGAGCCAAATGACATTAACTCATTGCATTTATCATGCACTTTGACCAAAATGTGCTCATTCTTCCTCCAATCACATGTGGACAAGTGGCCTTCTCTCATTGGTTGTTCTTTTGTCCAAGATTCACCCAAATCCGTCAATCTTCGATTCTTTAAATCTATAAATAGAGGCCTCCTCTATTGCAATATCATCCATAATTTGAATGAAAATTTATTATCTTCACATTAGAGAAATTCCATACATTTCTTGAGCATTTTCCATCACCATAGCTAGGTTATTGCAGGTTTTCTCAAGGAGTTTATCATTGTTCTTCACCATCAGGTGGGTCAAATCATAAAATATTACAAAGGAGTTGGGAAAGGGACAATTTATACACATAATTGGCACCAATTGCCCCATGAGATCAAGTTTTTGCATTGTTTAAATTAGGATTTAACTTAGTTTTTTGTATTGTTCTTCATTCATTTCCTACTTTGAATATTTGTAGATGGATTTCATGGGGAATTCTTATTCTCATTTGCATATTGATCTAATATTGTGCTTGTTTGTCATGTTTGTGCAAGTATAGGATTGGGTTTCACAAGAAGATTTTGTGTTATATGTTAATGGGGGTATGAATGCACGTAAATACAATGATCTAAATGTAAATAACTTAAAATAGAAACTAAATATTAATGTAAAACCTAGAAAATAGACTATGTCGAAAAACACAATGGTGTATGTAAGTATAAACTAGAATGACCTAAACATATGAACTCTAACATAATAGAAAGCTCTAAATGAAAGAGGGGTACCTCAAAATGTATTGCAGACTTGAAGGAACCCAAAAGTTCTAAAAAATCTGATTTTTATGTCTGTCAGAATATTTGTGCTAGGTTGGGCAACCTAGTCCTTTTTTGGGGTTATTTCGGGAAATTGACTTGAGGATTCTTTCAAATAAATGGGTATTTGGATCCACAAAAATATTCCGAAAATAGGCACACTGGGACTAGGTTTCCCCAACTTGTGGGAATGCTCCTTTTTCCCTTTTGATATATTCGAAGGGGGAATCTCTAGACCTCAACCTGCACTTCTTCTCCTAGTAATTTTTTGGACTTGTAACTATAGAACTCGGCCTATAGGTCTCTTTTTGTGAATGTTTCTCCCTAGTTGACAAGGAGATTCCCTAAAAATTCTCCAATCCATCCTTGAATGATCTCCAAACCTACAAAATACCTAGATTTATAAAGACACACAAAGTAGGAAGAAGAAAATATTGGGCGTTAAGATATAGGGGTTTGCCTAGGTCAAACCCCTTTGTAGATAATCAAATAAAATGGTGAAATAAGACAAGAAATCATGAAATATGGAATAGTAGATTTAGTACCTTTCCATGGAGATAGATATTGAGTTGTTGCAACAATCCAACCTTGAATGCTTCAGCAAATTATGTCTTGATGACCTAAGATGCAAACCCTAGCTTGCTTGAGAAGAGTGGTGGATGAGAGATGGGTGTGTGAGAAAGAGTTGTGAATAATGAGTGTGTCTAATGAAGAATTGGGATTTTTAGGCTTATTTATAGGTAATCCACCTAAATCCATTTGTTATTTGATCCTCAAGGCTAACAGGAAGGACAAATAAACCAAAATCCTAACTTTTCCCACTCAAAACCTCAAAAATGGCTCCAATGGGACTAGGACACCACCTTGGGTGACCTAGTCCACCTGGACAGGACTAATTCACCAAGATGGGAGACCTAGTCCTACAGGGGCCCTTTTTCCAGGTGGATTATCTAAGAGAAGAGAAATCATATTTATATGATGATTTTATTGGATATTTGATCAAATTAAGCCTTATGATGCACAATAAGGGGGCCTAAATGATGGTGAAAAGAGGTTATTTATGTCCAAAATACATAAGCAAGGGTCCAAATGAGTGAAAGTATCAAAGGATACACTTTTTGGTGACACAGTACGACTGAATGTTTCATGCTTGACTCCTACCCAATTTGATGAGGCACTAGCTTATTCATTTGGAATTATTGTAGTTTTAATAAAATCAAAAAATACCCATCTATGGATTCAAGGTTGGAAAACTACTTAATTCAAATCTTATCCATGCTAAGATGTAAGTTTCATAAATACCAAATGTTCCTAGTAACTTAGAGGACATTTCTTTTAAGGTTAGCCAAACCTTTGATGAATACTATCCAATTGCATTCGGTAGGGAAAAAATCTATTTGTGGAAGTGTTCTTGAGGTTTTGAACATCATATGACCACAATAATGTTGGAAAATGTGCCTCAAACTTACTGACATGGAACTCTTGAAAGAGAAAAATCAATGAGACCCTTGGAATGTCTTGCGAACAAGAAGCTTATCTCTAAATAATGGACTTGATCAGGTCAGTGTGACCAGTGACTGGTCTGGCCGATGAAAGCATTTGGGATAACAGTGGACTTCGGTATGTGTTTTATTGGAAATATCATTCTACCCGAGGAGATATGATCGGTTTGACTAATGGTCTATCTTGCCAAACAAGATCCATCGGTATGACCTGAACGGTCGACCCAAGTTTTCTATCTCTCGGTAAAGGTAGGATTTTGATCGACAGGAAGTGATCAGGGAGAGTCTTGCCGACAAGACTAGTTTGATGTGACAATGGTTCTTGGTATGTTTCATATCGGTAGAGTTAGTCTGGCCGATGGGTATGGTTGTCGTGAGTCTTTTCGATGGTTCTTCATCGGTGTGATGTATGACTTCAGCCCAGCTTTGAGATCTATTTATGATGGTTGAAGTCTGATCGATGGTTTGCGATCAGAGTGAGTCTTGTCGATGAGATGAACAAGAAGGAAATTCATCTGTATGACATGAACTATTGGAAGAGATTTGGAGACTCCATCCAATGCAGGATCTCAGCCCGATGGTGTTTGGTCTGGGAGACTTCACCAATTTCTGAGTGATGGACCATTTGAAGACTGTAGTGTGTGATTGTTAAATAGATGGTTTTGGCATTGCTGAGACAAAGCCTATTGTCTAACTGATATGTGATGGAGTAGACCTGGAAGGTGAACTGAACTTTTGGTTGAAATAATGAATTGAGCATCGCTGTGGGATAAATTATAGTGTGTAAAACTGATTAGGGGTTCAAATTGTTATTATTTTTAACTGTATGTTGTATGAGCATTGGAACAGTAAAACATAACGAAGTGTGATCAAATTTTTTTCTTTACAAGGTTGATTAGGGAGATGCTGTTGCTATACAATTGACATCTAAAAGGAGAGTCTATAACTTGTATGTAATTTTTTTACTATAATACAAGTGATCCCTCTTTGGTGTGGTGGGTTTTTCTCTCGTTAGGGTTTTCCCACGTAAATCAGGTATCCAATTGTGTATGTGTTTATTTATCTATTCTATTATTCCTTTTATGTGCATCTTAATGGACTGTAATTTTAAAATTTAAAGATGTATCTATATTCTTCTTTGTGTTTTGACATTAGGAGAGTTTGTTCCGCACCTTCAACTTTCCTTAGAAGTGGTATCAGAGCCTGGCTAGTTTTGTTATCCTTGTGGGTAGGTTGGGATTTTTGTGTAAATTTTGGTTAGTGGGAGTTTTGTAGAAGTTTGTTAATCATCAAATTGCAGATTGAGACAGCAATGGAAAGTACATCAGGAAGGATTTAAATTGAGAAATTCAATGGCAAAAATTTTGAGTTGTGGAAACTCAAAATGAAAGATTTGTTGGTTGATCATGATATTTGGGTTGTTGTGTTTGGATCAAAATCATAGGCTATGAAGCAAGAAGAATGGGAACTTGAAGATCAAAAATCAAAGGGGTTGATAAGGCTCTATTTAGCATACTCTATACTTCTAAATGTTCATGAAGAGAAGATTGTATCTACTTTATGGCAGAGACTAGAAGACATTTATCAGGGCAAGTTGTTGGTGAACAAGTTGTTCTTAAGGAAGAAGTTGTACTCTTTGAAAATGTAGGAAGGAGCGTTTGTTGCTAATAATTTAAATACCTTTAACATGTTGATTGCTTAGTTAGCATCTGTGGGTGTTAAGATTGATGATGAAGATCATTGTATGCTATTATTATTTTCTTTGCCAGATTTCTGGGATCACTTGGTGATGGCTATTGGGAGTACAACATCCACTTTTAATATGGAATATGTTGTTGCTTCTTTGTTATCAAAAGGGATGAGAAGGAAATCTTTTGAGATGGAGAAGGAGGCTCTTGCTATTTGAGGTAGACCAAAAGAAAAAGGAAAGAAGTACAATAGGTCCAAATCAAAATCATAAGGGAGATAAAATTATCTTGGCAAGAAGTCCAAGGTGATGTGTTGGAACTATGGGCAACCTGGTCATGTCTGAAAGGATTGGAGAGAGGAGAAGAATAAATCTTCTGATAATGGTTCTTCTCATAGTGAATCAGATGCCATGATTGCAGCCTTGGCAACTCAGGCATTAGATGATGTCTAGTTGATTGATTCTGGAGCATATTTCCACATGAAATCTCATAGAGACAGATTTATGAAGTATGAAAAATACGATAGTGGAAAGGTTTATTTTGCAAGTGATTCATCATTGGAAACTGTTGGCCATGGAAGAGCCAGAATTCGGTTTCTTGATGGAATAATTAAGGGAATTGATGGTGTAATGCATATACCAAGTCTGGCTTAGAATTTACTTTTTGTAACCAAGTTGAATGATGTTGGAGTGTAAATCTTGTTCTTAGGCAATGGCTACAAAATGACTAGAGACTCAATGTTGTTGGCTAGGGTTGCTCAAATTGGTACTTATTACAAGTTGGATGCACTTGTTGTTCAATGCAATAGTGTCTCTTCAAAGTCACAAAAGGTTGTTTTTAAGGAGAAGAAAGAAAATGTTCCTATTGGGGAAAAATCCTTAGAAGTTAAACTTCTAGCAGAGAAGACTATGGTCTAACATCAAAGGCTCAGTCACATTGGTGAAAAAGGTTTGAAATCCTTGAAAAATAATAACCTGTTTGAGGGGCTTGATGATTGTAGCCTGGAATTTGAATTTTATGAACATTGTATACATGGAAAACATCATTGTGTTTCTTTTTACTCTAGTCCTCACAAATCTTCTAGTGTTCTGGATTATATTCACTCTGATAGTTTTGGTCTAGTAAATGTTCCTTCATTGTCAAACTCAAAATATTATGTTTATTTTATTGATGACTATTCGAGAAGGGCATTTGTATATTTAAAAAAAAGTAAATCAGAAGTGTTTAGTCATTTTAAGGAATTTAAAAACCATGTGGAAAATTAGATTGGAAGAAAAATAAAGTGTTTAAGGATTGAAAATGGTGGTGAGTTTTGTTCTAATAAGTTTGAAAGGTATTGCAAAGACCATGAGATTAAAAGGCATAAAACAACACCTTACACTCCACAAAAAAGTGGAGTTGCTGAAAGTTTGAACAAGACGTTGATGGAGAAGAGAAGAAGTATGTTGAGCAATGATTTCTAGAGTAGAAGTTATGGGCTAAGGCTATGGCTATAGCATGTTACTTGTTGAATCGGTCTCCTTCATCGACACTTGTTGAAAAAATTCCTATGGAATCTTGGTCTGGTAGAAAGCCCTCTCTGATACATATTCATGTCTTTGGCTACGAAGCATATGTTTATGTGCCAGATGAGAAGAGATCTAAATTGGAGAACAAGGTTGTTAAGTGCATCTTTATTGGCTACGCTGTTGGTGTGAAAGGATACAAGCTTTGGAATCGTGTGACTGAAAAGGTTGTACACAACATAAGTGTAATCTTTAGGGAGTTGAAACCTTCTATGTTGGATCTGTAGTTAGAGATGAAAGAACAAGAGAAAAAAAATGATGTTGTTGAAATACCTCTAACTCCAGAAAAAGAGGAACACATTGATAGTGTACCTAAAATTGAGGAGAGTTTGAGCAACTCTAAGAGTTCTAAACAAGAAGAAGAACCACAACCTCAACCTCAGCCTATGAGGAGGTCTACATGTGAGAAGAACCAACCTTATAGTTATGGATTCTCTATGTTAGATTATATTTGTGCCTATACTTTTATTACTAACAAGGATGAGCCTAGGACTATAAAATAGGCAACTGAAATGTCTAATTCAGATTCTTGTTTGGAAGCCATGAATGAAGAAATGGCATCATTAAATAAAAATGATACTTGGTATCTGGTTCCATTGCCTGAAGGTGGAAAGCCTATGGGTTGCAAATGGTTGTTTAAAAATAAAATTGGTCTGGATGGTTATGTTGAAAAGTATAAAGTGAGCTTGTTTGTGAAGGGTTATTCCCAGGTAGAGGAAATTGATTCTAGGGAATTTTTTCCTCCAGTAACAAAGATGACGTCTATCAAATTTCTTTTGTCACTTGCAGTTGCATATGATTTAGAGATCGAACAAATAGATGTGAAGATAAAATTTCTTCATGGTGATCATGAAGAAGAAATTTATATGTCCTAGTCAGAGCACTTTGTGAAAAAAGGTAAATAAAATCTGGTTTACAAGTTAAAAAAATCTTTGTATGGATTAAAACAATCTCCTAGAGTGTGGTACCAAAATTTTGACACATTTGTTTTGTCATTAGGATTTGTAAGATCAAAACCTAATCATTGTGTGTATTTCAAAACTAAGAATGATCAAATTCTTATTATTTCCCTTTATATTTATGATATGTTGTTCATAGGACATAGTAAGTTAATGATTTCTGATCTAAAATCACAATTGTTTGCAAAATTTGAAATGAAAGATCTAGGTGCAACAAGGTATATTCTGGGGATGGAAATAAATAGGGACAGAAAGAGCAGAAAAATTTAGCTCAGCAAGAGTAAGTATATTAACACTTTTCTCAAGAGATTTTGTATGACTGATTACAAGTAGCTAGTTGTTCCAATTTTGCAAGGAACAAAGCTATATGTTGAAGATTGTCAAAAATATCCTATTGAGATGGAAAACATGACTAGGGTGCCTTATGCAAGTGTAGTTGGTAGTTTAATGCATGCAATGATCTATACCAGGCCACACATTTCCCAAGTAGTGGGAGTACTTAGTCATTTTATGGCGAATCTAGGTAGACCACATTGGGATGTTGTGAAAAGAGTATTTAGATATTTGAAAGGTACATCTCAATACACTTTGTGTTATCATGGTAACTCTTCTAAATCATAGAGATCTATCAATGTTTAAGGCTATGTGGATTATTATTGGGAAGGGGATATTGACAACAGAAGATCCACCAGTGGATATATTTTCATGGTGAATGGTGATGGAGTTAGTTGGATGAGCAAGAAATAGATTGTAGTAAATTTTTCCACTATGGAGGTAGAGTACATGGAAGATACACACGCTTGTAAAGAAACAATATGGTTAAAACATTTGTGTTCTAACTTTGGGTTTGATGCAGGGCAGATTACAATTTACTATGATAGTCAAAGTGCTATTTGTCTGGAAAAATATCCTAGTTTTCATGCCAGGATGAAACATATTGATGTGCAGTATCACTTTGTACGAGATATGGTGGAGGATGGAAAGGTCTATTTAGAAAAAGTGGATACTCTAGAAAATGTTGTAGATGCATTGATGAAACCAGTGAGCATGGACAAGTACAGGTGGTGTGCTAGTTCAATGGGCCTTGGTGCCCATGAATCTTTGTAGTTTCTGGTTGCTCTGGAGGTGTCAGTAAGATCTTCATCAAGTGGGAGATTGTTGGAAAATATGCTTCAAACTTACTAACATGAAGCTCCTAAAAGAGCAGATTCAGTGAGACTCTTGGAATGTCTTAACGACAAGCAGCTTAGCTCTGAATAATGGACTTGATCAGTTCAGTGTGACTAGTAACTGGTTTGGTTGAAGAAAGCATTCAGACTGACACTAGACTTTGGTATGTGTCTTATTGGAAATGTCAGTATGTGAGAGGACATATGGTCAGTGTGACTAATGGTCTGTCTTGCGAATGAGATCCATCTATATGACCTGAATGATCAGTGCAAGTTCTCTATCTCTCGGTGAAGGTAGGAGTCTGACTAAGAGGTAGTGATCAGGGAGAGTATTATCGAAGATACTAGTTCGGTGTGACAGTGGTTCACGGTATGTGTCATATTGGAAAATCCAGTCTTGCCGATGGGGTATGGTCGTCATGATTCTTGTCGATGGTTCTTCATTGGTGTGACGTATGACTTTGGCCCAACTTTGAGATCTTTGTTTGGTGGTTGAAGATCGACTGATCGTTTTCAATCAAAGTGAGTATTTCTGATGACATGAACAAGTAGGAACTTCATCGGTATGACATGAACTATAAGAGGATCTTTGGAGACTCCCTCTGATGCAGGATCTCATTCTGATGGTGTTTGGTCGGGGAGACTTCACCAATATCTTAAGCGATGGACCATTTGAAGATTGTAGTGTGTGATTGTTAAATGGATTGTTTTGGCATTGGTTAGACACAAACTGCTATCTCATTGATATGTGATGCAGTTTCACTACAAGGTGAACCAAATTGTTGGTTGAAAGAATGTATCGACCATGGTTGTGGGATAAATTTCAATGTGTGCAACTAATTAGGGGTTCAAATTATTATTATTTTTTAAACTGTATGTTGTATGAGGGTATGTGCAGGATCATGATGGGCCAAAAAGTGGCGATATGTAAGCCATATGATGGTCCATGTGGCTGTTGACTTTTTTTTTACTCAAAATTGATGAAATGAAAAGGGTTTCTAGAGGAGATTCTTAGTTTTCCATAAATATAAATTATGCTTTTCTTTGAATTTAATAAATAATTATTATTCATTTTTTATTAGATTTACGAATAAAGTAATGATTGATAGGTTGAATGAAAAACATCTATAACTTTCAAATGGTATCACATTTTTTGAATCCGAAACATGCATCACATTCTATGTTTTGCATACTATAGGATTAAAAAAGAAAAAATTGAATTTCATGAATTTTTGACCAAGTTAAGGTGGTTAGACATATGAGCTTTTATATTTTTTAAAAGTTGTAATAAAAAATTCATGATTAATTATTCACTTGGAAACCAATCATAAAAAAATATGCATCACATCGGGACATGAGTCCTCTACTTATATCTAAAATATTATAAAAAAATATTATCATTTTATTGTGGTTAGGGTGGTCAGACAGACACCTACTTCTTATTTTTACCCTAAAATTTAAATGCTACTGCATTGCAATTTCAAATTTTCACCAAATAGATTTTTTTTTTAAAATAAACGTCTAGTAGTTTACAAACTACATTCAATTTTCTACAAATTCTATTTTTACATTTTTTTGAAATAATATAGATAGCTTATTCGAACTTTTACGTCAAGTTGTCTAACTCTTATTTTTTATCTTTGTATTGCCACTTAAGGGCCTATTTTTTCCATGATGATCCTACACATACCCATGATCATTGGAATAGTAAAATATAATGAAGTGTGATCAAAAAAAAATTTGTACAAGGTTTATCAGGGAATTGTTGTTATACAATTGACATCTGAAAGGAGAGTCTGTAACTTGTATATAACTTTTTAACTGTAATACAAGTGATCTTTCTTTGGTGTGGTGGGTTTTTCTCCCATAAGGGTTTTTCCACATTAATCTAGTGTCCAATTGTGTATGTGTTTATTTTTCTATTCTTTTATTCCTTTGATGTGCATCTTAATGGACCATAATTGTAAAATTTAAAGATGTATCTACATTCTTCTCTAAGTTTTGACATTAGGGTAGTTTGTTCCACACCTTGAAACTTTCGTTACAAATAAGGGTCACCCTCCTTGGTCTCACAGAGCCTAAAGAGTAAGATTAAAGGCCTTAGAATATTTACTCATTATGTTGGCATTCTAGCCTAGGAATGTCTCAAACACAAGGCATGGGAACTCTTTAGATAAGTCCAGGGTTTAGTAGGAGAAAACACCAACATACGGTCTGCACTTTGTTTCTTCATAGGAATCTAGACTCATACTTGAAAAATCACCTACCAAATAGAGTATATTTTGGTTTCTAATGTGGGGTTTTCCTTGGTCAAACCCCTAGTTTGTATTTAAGCTTGTAAAGAGATAGAAAATATACATAAACTATATCCCTAAGTGTGTCCAGAACTAGAAAAACCTAAAATAAGATAAAACCATATTCTATTGCGCTAGAATAAGATGCATGCAAGAGATTTGAATGATTCAAGACTTTAATCCAAGAAACCCTACAACATTAAAAATGAATGTGAAAGGAATGAAAATGGGATGCAAACCTCAAATCTGAAGATGGGCTGAAAATGGATGATGGAGTTACTTTGAAATCGGTCTTTAGGTGTGATTTGGTGGCTAGTTGTACCTCCTCAACCTAGATTTCTCCATTATTCTCCATAGGCATCCATGTTCATCCTTTGGAAATGTGAAATATTGAATGGGAAGTGAGCTTGAAGACCTGCAAAAATCCCTAGTTTTCTATCCAAGAGCTTCAACTTTGTTGTGAAAGTGAGATGAAACTTCTTGATGAAGATATTTTTGCACTTGATTCTTGAGGTTGCTTGAGAAAAATGACCAAGAGAGAGAAAAATGACCTAAACACATGTATTTATAAGCAACAATACTTAATTGTCCTTAATTTTGACCTAAGAGGATGACACCCATCAAGAATTTTTGGCAAGACTGACATCTTCCTGCTTAAAAATGCAAAAATCCATAAAATAGACTAGGTCATCAACTTAGGCAACCTAGTCCCACCAAGGGATTTTGAAGTGGGATTAGTGATATTTGAATATTTTTTATGTTGTTTATTGGGGCTTGCATAATTCCTTAGGTAAAATAAGCCTCAAAGTAAAAAAATATCAACCTTAGGGGCCTATAAATGTTGTTCTAAGATGATTATTGATGAAAGGGGACATAAAGTAAGACGAAAATCAGCAGAAATTTGTCCTTTTCTTCGAAGGTACACAAATTTTGGTGACACATTTAGCCCCGACTTTATTTACCATATGGCTCTACTTGTATATGTAAGCTAAAGGACTCTATACAATCAATGCACATTATTTTCATAAAATGATACTCATTTAAAGGTGGGATAATGAAGTCCACAATGTAGTTATCTACAAAAATACTACGTTAGGAACCATATCCTACAACACAAATATGTTAGAAGTCCAAACATCCTCTTATCTAATTCCTAGGGATCAAATTTGAGGGTATATGTATGTGCCCCCTTGATTCCACTTGCTTTATGGAGGTGGAATCAAGGTAGCAATCTAGCCACATCGAATGAGGAAACACATATCGAAGGGAATTTCCAAGTACCATGCCACATAATTATAGGTGAGTGATTACATAGGGCATGGGAAAAAAATTATGATGCAACAAATGACATCAAAAATGAAGTTCACTAGCACCTAATATGTGTATTTGAATGAAAAGCACACTAAAAATTTCTAACATGGTAAAGGTACAAATGTGCATATATGTAAAATGAGATAGAGTTTAAAGAAATGAAAATAGTGCAACTTGTCACTTTGTTGATAATTTACCTTTTGTAGTGTGAGAGTGACGAGGAGAGAAAGATAGGATGTTGAGGACACTTGGATTCGCACCTGTTAGATTGGACGTGCTATGGGACTAGGTAGCCAACGATGAGCAACAACATGAGGTGAGTTGATTATAAAGACTTTCCTTTGTTTTTTTTTAATTATGGGATGAATTTAATGCATACTTAGGTTAAATTAGGATCCTAGAAAAAAATTTCACAAAGTGTCCCTTTTGTTTGCAAAGTGTCTTGTTTCTTTGTGAAGTGTCCCAAAAGGGTTCTAAAGTGTCTAGGGCCTTAGGAAAATCACACTAGAACAAAATTGGCACACTTGCATGATGAATTCAAGTAGAATTGAAGAGATTAGATGATTTAGATAGCATATTTTGATGATTTTTGATAGGAACCCACATGATCCAGTCAGCATCTCTGTGGGAGACAGTTGATTTTCCTTAGAGACTTGGCTCTCCCTTTTTCAGTGGAAGA
Source organism: Sequoiadendron giganteum (assembly GCA_007115665.2). Taxonomy (NCBI): domain Eukaryota; kingdom Viridiplantae; phylum Streptophyta; class Pinopsida; order Cupressales; family Cupressaceae; genus Sequoiadendron; species Sequoiadendron giganteum. The sequence goes on from CM021102.1 coordinate 169,647,630, forward strand.
GACAAAGCCTACAAGAGGTAGGGATATATTGGGCATACCTCATGCCCCCCATGAGGTACCATGATGTGATGTTGATGGCACTCTATGAGCATTGGAATGTCGATACTTGCAACATCCATATACCCATAGGAGAGATGACCATTACCTTAGAGGATGCACACATGATACTCTGAGTCCCTATTTGGGGCGAGCGAGTGTGTCTCCAAAGGAGTCGATATTTCAATGAGCAATGAGTAGACATACAATATTTCCTTGGTGGATAATTCCATGATGATAGAGTGGCAGGACAGATTGATTGAGCACTATTATTATACTCATGAGTTCCAGTAGTGAGGCAAATCATGATGCACGCTATCATGTTGGTCCTCCTACTAGATAGACGAGCAACACACCTCAAGGGCAAGGCTAGTGCACCTGATATGAGGGATGGGAGAGCATCAGACAATGTATGCCTAGGGTGATGCATCCTAGCTCATTTGTATTATGACTGCAGATGTTAAAAATCTGCAAACAAGCTTAAACTATCCCACACATTAGTATAGTTTGTAAAGAAAATCCAATTTAGCATCCCTATGAAATACTACAACAAGCTTCATAATGCAATCAAAATACCAAGTAAACCAAATGAAAGCATGAAAAGAAGCATAGTGCATACCTATCCCATAGTGGATTGGTGCACCTTTGATATGAAAAGGAGCCCTTTCCCAATCCTTGAAAAGATTTTACATGATGATCAACAAAGATCCAAAATGATGATGAGCAAGATAAACTCAAAACTCAAAATTCCTATAGTGCAAATGTTCAAACTTTGAATGAAAATGAAGAAGAAAAGCCTTGAATTTATTGATGAGATTGAGAGAAGAAGAGGAAAAGTTGATGAATGTGGGACTAATCTTCAACCAATGGCCAAATTCTACCTATCAAGATGTGAGAGGAGGAAGCTTGAGAACATTTTGAAGATTGTGCAATTAAATGCTTATTAGGTGAGTTTTAAATTTAAAAAATAGCATTAAATATATATGGTTGAGAAATTTGAGGGGGAAATTTATTTGGACAAGAAAGTCAAAAAAATGGAGTTAATGAGGGAATATTCCTTGGAAATATGCCTTGTGAGGGAAGATAGAGATAATTAGATAATTAGTCAAAATGCATTTCATGTGCAAGTGGGTGGGTTAGTTAAGGGTTTAGGTTTGACTCAAAAGCTAGAGAATGGGTGATTATGATTATGAGTTAATTAATTTAGATTAATTAACTTGGAAGATTTTAGGGGTTTTGATATTTGATTTAAATCATTTTGATTTATTGAATAAAAGAAGAAGAACTTAAGGACTTAATTAAATAATTTTATTTAATTAATTAAGTATGATGAAGGTTAATGAATTAATTAAATAAATTTATTTATTTGATTAATAGAGGAAATGATGTTAATTGAAGCATGATTAGATGCATGATGTTAGTTAGGATTATTTTCATGTTTACATTTTTCCCCTCTTTGAAGCAATGTACTTGTTGCATTGGTTCAAAGAATGATGTCGTCGAGATTGAAATTTGAATTTTTTTTATTTTTTCGAATGCCCTAGCGGAAATAAGTACATTGGTACAATGACCTTGGAAAATTTGTCTTTCAAGAGCTAGATAACATGGTAGATTGTACACTTGTTTAGGTGTGGTTTCTAGAGCATATCACATGTACCAAGCTGACTGGCTTCCCATGTCTGATAGTGGTAGGCTATCCACTATCATTTGGTTACCAACTTTGATGGCTATGGTAGTATGGTGATCTACTCTTTTGGAGGGTGAGATTTGATTGACTAGAGGAGGATGAAATCATGTGGAGACCACACTAGATTTTATTACAATAGCTAGATCACACCAAACAACTCAGGGGACTATAGATGGACATGTTTTTTGTGGGGTAGCATGATCACATAGTGTGGTCCTTCTACTATGATCGAGTGATGAGACAGTTTGGATAGGTGCAGATACCACCCTAGCCACAGTCATCATTTAGGAGATTCCTTCAGAGTGCCTTGAGGCTAGGTGATACAATGCAGTTCACAATAAATGATGTTTCCTATAGTGACTCTAAATACTCTCATCATGATCAACCACCGATGAATGATACAAATAATGTTGGTGCCATGTGGGATCATGAGGAGTGGTGGATAGCATCACAATTGAATCCAGTGTTTCTGATGGATGATCTAGTGTGGGATGCATGACTTGTACCAAATGATGGGGATGAGAGGGAGGATAGATCCAAGGAGACATAATATAGGGTTGGATATATATTTATTAATATCATCGATGAGGAGTATGATGAGGATAAAGACCTAGATTATAATGGACATGAGAGAGAGGAGGAGGATAAAGAGGATGACAGGGACAAAGCTGAGGAGACACCCCTAAGTGAGGGTGATGAGGTAGTGGCTAGGGACCAATATGATTGGGGAGATTCCTCACCCATCCATATGACTAGATCTCAAAAAACAATAGCGGTAGGCACCAACACTCATAGAAAAGTGGAGGCTAGCACATCATCCATGCCTCCTACCTAGGGTGAGGTGGAAATTGCTCATCCCACAAGAGATATAGGTGATGATATTTAATTTTGATACATGTATGTTATATTTTAATATATTATTTGATGCATATATATAGATCATGATGTGTACTTATTAAAAAACAATTGATCTTGCAGGGCCCTCAAAGGATTTGTGAGAGCTCTACCATCAGGCAGTCATGGAGATAGTGTTGGAATCTTTTGACAAAGAGGAGATAAACTCTGATTATGTGCCCCCACTAATCATGGAGTGAGATCCAAAGATGCTAAGACCCTTCATGAGACTACAGGTAGCATATGAGGGCATGAGGAGATAGATCCACTAAGTCAAAGCTGCACAATAGGCATAGTCATCAAAGACTCCAATAGAGGTGGAGATACTAGAGAGAGAGGTGGCACGGTTATAGGAAGAGAGGGATTAGATGGTAGGAGAGAAGCGAGCGACGCTCGTGTGGATGGAGGGGATGCAGTTCAGGATCAAATTTGGTGGATCGTGATCATGAGCATGTACAACTATCTCTTGTTGTCCTAATATCGATGCAACATGAGTACCAAATCCTAAGGGATCTGGTAATCACAATCCTTAGTGATATTGTATATTATGATGATATGTAAAAAAATTAAAATGATATATATATATGCATTTTGATGGTACATGTTGTGATTGAATGTGTTAATGTGAAAGATCAATGTGATAATATTATTTAATTAATGTCTTCATACTTTAACAAGATTTATCTAATCTAAAAAAAACTAAGTATAGTTTCTATTAGATACAACATAAATATTAAGTATGTTATGCACTTATTTTCAGTAACATAACACACAAGAAGAAAAATTGAATAGTATGAAATCTAAAGAAATTATAAAATGAGTTAACTAATCAATTTAGTGTTCAAGACAAATGCATAATTATTTGTCAAGAACAAAGCAATGAGAAAGCCCATAGGATATAAACCAATAGCTCTAACAACACTACTCTGTAATTCATACCATCCAAAAAGGGAATTAGACATAATACCAACGCAAATGTGTGGCATTAATGGGGTCTTTAAGAGGAGTGTCATCGCATTCAGTTATGGTATAAGCACCAGATCAATGATTTGTATTGACCACATAAGGGCCTAACCGATTAGTATTGAACTTGCCTTTCTCAGCATAGTTGGTGGTAGTATTACATTCGTTTTCATAGAAAACCAAATCGCCTTTGTTAAATGACTGAGGAATGACACCAATATCAAGTTTATGTTGCAATTATTTAGTGTAAGCTTGAAGATGCTCGAGAGCATTGATGCAATGTTCATCAAGCATTTCGAGTTGGTGTAATTGTCGTTCTGCATAGGTGTCATTATTGGCAAGACCTTGGAGAGAAATTTGTAATGTGGGGATTTATAACTCTAAAGGTAGGATAGCCTTGATACCGTAAAAAAGGTTGAAAGGTGTATTTCTCATATAAGAGCAAACACTTGTGTGATATGCCCATAACACATATTGTAATTGTGTATGCCAATCTTTCTGGTTTTGGTTAACAGTCTTCTTAAGGATTTGTTCTAGGATTTTATTAGTACTTTCGGCTTGACCATTAGACTGTGGGTAGTAAGGTGTTGAAAATAGATGTTGAATATGAAATGTCTCAAGAAACTTCTTCGCATCATTATTTTTAAATGGTGTGGTATTGTCTAAGATGAGCATGGAAGGAAGGCCAAAGTGAGAGATGATGTGTTCCAATAAGAAATGACATATCACCTGAGTAGTTGTAGATCGGAGAGGAATAAATTCTACCCATTTGGTGAAATAGTCAATAGCAGTAATGATAAACGTATGTCCAATAGAAGAAGGTGGTGATATTTTTCCAATTAGGTCCAATCTTCACACAAAGAATGACCAAATAGGGATTTGGGCACATATCTCAAAAGTAAGAGCATGGATCAAATGGCTATGTTCTTGGCATTGATGAGAACGATTAACATACACATAACAATCTTTTTCCATGTTTTTCTAATAATAATGCATGTGAAGCAGATTTTCACTAAGATTTTTCCTCCAAAATGTCCTCCACAAGTGGCAGAGTGGGCTTGTTCGAGGCCAATATGAGTTTCAACATCCTTGAGGCATCGTAAAAGAATTTCGTCAAAGGATCTTCTGTACAATGTATCAATAAGGATTAAATACTTAGTGGTTAACATTTTGAGGAAAATACGGGTATTCTTGGTTGTAGATTCGAGAATAGTACCATCCTTTAAATAATTATAGATGGAATCATACCATTCACATAAATTATCTAGAAAAGTGGGAAGGACAACTTAAGGTTTATCACTGATGGAGGGTTTCATGATGGGGTGGACTATAAAGATGATTGTTTCAGAAGGATGTATAGGAGAGATGAGAGAGGAGGCACTAGCCATTGCATCTGCATGTCAATTATATTTTCGAGGGATGTTATCAATGGTGAATGAGTCAAACTTCTCTAACAAAGTTAGGATGATATAATTATATTGTGATAGTTTATCATGTTTAGTTTGATAGAGGCCATTGATTTTTTTAATCAGTAATTGTGAATCACCATAGATATTTATATCTTTGACCCTCATGACTAAAGCATCATGTAATCCAATGATTAATGCTTCATACTCAGCTGTGTTATTCATATATAGGAAATTGAGGCAATAGGATAATGGAATAGGCTTACATATGGGTGGAGTTAAAATAACTCTAGCATCAGTGCCTGTTCAACACTTGGATCCATCAAAGTATAATTCCCATGTAGGAAGGTTTATGGTAAACACACTGTCGCCAGGGAAAGAGTCGTTGGTAGGTAATGGTAAAGGTCAAGGAGAATCGGCTAAATGGTTGGTTAAGCCTTGGTGAGATATGATAAACGATAATATTTTACTGCTATCTACTCCAAAGACACTTTTTGGGATTTAAGCACATGTTATATTACGCATGTGCTCAAAACTTTGTTAAATGGCATTCACATTATCTTGGTGAGTTAAGGATTTAGCTAGAATTTCATCAACATAATATTCTAAGATTTTATGGATGAAATCATGAAATATTAAGGTCATTGCATGTTGATAGGTAGCACCAAATTTCTTTAAACCAAAAGGCATCATAACCCAGCAAAATGTTCACCAAGCGGATGCAAAGTTTGTCTTGTATTGATCTTGTGGGTTTATAAAGATTTGATTATATCGAGAAAATCCATCCATAAAGGATAATAAAACATGTCCAATAGTAGAATCCATGATCATATCAATGTTAGGAAGAGGAAAGTTGTCTTTTAAGGAGGATTTATTCAAGTCTCTAATTTTTTTACATATCCTCACATGATTATCAGGTTTGGAAATTGCAACAATGTTTGATATCCAAGGAGTATAATCGACAGGGTGAATGAAACCTGCATCACAGAGTTTTACAAGTTCTCCTTTAACATGCAAGTCTATCTTAGGGTTCATCTTTCGTATATTTTAGCGAACGGGCTTAGCATTTTTGAAAAGGACAATGTTATGGGTGACTATCTTTGGATCTATTCTAGGCATATCGAAATATTTACAAGCAAATAGTTCAGGAAAAGCATGAAGCAAGGTTACAAGGTCCTCTTATTCTTCATCATCCAAACACTTCCCAATTTTAATGATGTTGTCTTTATCATCTACATCCATGGGTATGTTAAGGGTATATCCCAAAGGGAGTGCATTGGACTTAGGATCTTCAAGATCATACCGTTCCATTCTTGTTCCATGTTAATTAATGTTATTAAAGGTGGACTCATAGCTGATAATAGTGCAAGAGGCATCTCTCTTGGAGCGAGAAGTCCAATCTGAAGCACATAACAAGTGTTTCAAATCTTCATCTCCATGAACATAAGTGAATAGGTGGGAATCCATATCAAGGAATTCAGGGTGTTTGAGAGTGAGATTAGTTGTTTATGTGCATGTGATAGTGTTGATATTGAGGGAAGGACATTGGTTGGCCTTGGTGGCCTGAAAAAAGGAAAACCCTAGACCGGTCTTAGTTCCCTGCATATTAGGTTCAATGGGTACCTGAATTCCTTACTCATGCTTTCCATATCCTTTACCTTTATAGCCTAATTATTTCACAAGATCATAACCACAACCATAAATTATTTCCATTTCTTGTTGGTTAGGTGGTTGTTGACAATCTACCTCATCAAAAGTTGTTGTATATGTTGCATTGCCTTCCAAAAGAGATGAGGTAGATGTGTGGGAAGGGTGTTCTTCTTGTTGGGTAGAGAGGACAATTGATTTCTCTTGTTGGGCATCCTCTTTTCATGTGACAATACACTCACCCATAAAGGAAGGGGCGAATTCTAAAGATCCCCAATCATCACCAAATAAATTAAGTATAGATTTATCTTTTGGTTGATTCTTCTCAGAAGAGGCAATATTGGAGGTGGGAATTAAGGTATTGAGAGGACTTGATGTTCCCTTTTCAAGTTATAAGCAACTATCAGGCTCGAGGTCTATGTCAATTTGGTAAACTTTGTTATTATATACATATTTCATTTTGCGATGAAGGTTCGAGGGTACCGTATGCATCTCATGTATCCATGTTCTTCCCAAGAGAAGATTCTAAGAAAGTTCATAGGGCATGACATCAAAAGGCATTTGCAACATAACCATTCCAACAGTAATGGGTAAGGTGATGACACCAAGGGGTTGCTTTATAACATTGTCAAATACTCTAATGGATAAGGAGTCGGATTAGATTTGTGATCTATCCATATGTAACCTATCAAGAAGCTTCACACTATACACATTTAGGGAAAAGCCATTATTAATGAGGGTCCTTCTGATACCTATCTGATCATATTGGTCTATTATTATAAAGGCTTCATTTGGATTTCTTAATTCTAATGGAGGGAGCTCATGTTGATAGAAAGTAATGTCCACATTAGTTGTGTTCATGTCTTGTAAGAGAGCTTCCAAATCATTAGAATCTATACTTGGAGGGACCACTGTCTGTTGCAATGACATTTGAAGCTTAAAATGATACAGGAATTTTGAAGAAGATCCCAAAGGGATATCTTGGCAGAAGTATTCTTACGTTGTTCCACCAAGTCATACTCCCTTAGTTGTGAGTTTAAACGAGGCACAACATGTAAGATGGGGTTGGGAAATGGTAAGGAGGTTGTGTGAGTTGGTTTTTGGGGATGTGGGTTATTGCGAATATAATGAGTATGGGGAATGGTATCATGCTTAAGTGGGAAAAGGGTAAACTAAGGTTTAGAGACTGTTTGAGGTTTTTGAGAAGGTGGGTAGAGAACAAGTTGAGGTTGGATAAAATTGACATATTTTGTTTGAGGTTGTTCACAAAAAAACGTAGAGGAAGAGTTAGGTGAGATGAAATCCTGAACCATTTCATCTAACATACCCATATCATCACAACTAAAAGATTTGGGAGGCAAGGGAGGAGGGCTTTTGACTTTATCATGGCAAACCTTAGTGGATTAACTGAGTGAGAGGAATCCCTAAAGGGATTCATCTAACTTATCCAAGTCATACTACTAAAATTTTTAGATGATATAGTTTTCCTAAAGTGAATAAGTGTGTGCATTGTTGCATATGATGTTTCTATGTTTGTGTTTTCATGTTCCACTGAATTTCCTTTAAAAGAAATAGGAACTAAAGCAAAAAATGAAACTTGTAAAGATCTAATGCTACTCATAAATTCCATTACAATAAAAGATGTTTAAGCTAATGACAACCATATAATAGAAAGTATCTGAGCTAAAACAAAGCATAAAATGTAACAAACAAAAAGTACAGAAATTGGCAAATAAATTCAAAATTTACAAATGAAAAATGTCCATTGCGATTAGGTCGCCCAAGGTGGTCACTTATTCCCAATATGAGTTTTTTTGAGTTTTTTCTGGTTTTTTTGATGAAAAATGGAGTGTTCTAGACTATAATATGCAGCACTTTATGGTACATGCAAAATTTCTCTAATATGCAAGGAAAATAATGCAAAAATGAGTCTTTTTCACTAATTGGAAAGTATGAAACTCTAGGATGCATTTTTAAACAACGCAACATTCAATGCAAGGGTAAAAGAATAAGTTCCTAGGATATAAATGCAGACTAAATCAAAAGCAAGATGTGTCTAAATGTAGGTTCACCAAAATGAACTACAAAATTTATGCTTTTGAGATGATAAGGGGATGGATCCCCTACAACTTTCTAGGGTTTTAACCTAGAAGGAAGAGGATGTCCCCTTGTGGGTAGCATAAACCTTGTGATTCATTCATTTTTTAGGAATTTAAATGGGTGAATGTGCTTATGATAAATTATGCTAAGTGTTGTGATCTTATAAATGGAACTAACTATTGCATGCAATCTAATAAAATCTATATTGTTGGAAAACACATGATGTAATGCTATAAAGACAAAGTAAAGACTATACATGTCAATATAACCTAATAAATCAGACAAGTGCACCTAGAAATTTTTGTCGACCAAAGAAGAAGTTGTGGAGGCCTCTAAAAATCTGAGATATTTGACTTTCAAGCCCACTAGAACACTTACACCAAGCTAGGCAACCTAGTCCCTTCTCTGGAAAACTACTCTTGACTACATTGTAGCCAATTGGCTACTTAGATCTTCAAAAAATTTGGAAAAAATCTCCAGTGGGACTCGATCACCACTATTGGTGACCTAGTACCTTTCAACTTTTCTAAAAACTGCAACTGGATAGTGAGGTCTACGGTTTGCACTTTATTTCTTCACGAGAATCCAGACATAGACTTGCAAAATCACTTGCAAAATAGAGTATATTTTGGTTTCTCATGTGTGGTTTTCCTTGGCCAAACCCCTAGTTTGTATTTAAACTTATAAAGAGATAGAAAATTGGCATAAACCCTAGCCCTAAGTGTGTCCAGAACTAGGAAAACCTGAAATAAGAAAAAACCCTATTCTATTGAGCTAGAATAAGATGCATGCAAGGGATTTGAATGATGCAAGAATTCAATCCAAGAAACCCTACAACATTAAAAATGAATGTGAAGGAATGCAAATGGGATGAAAACCTCAAATCTGAAGATGGGCTAAAAATGGAAGATGGAGTCACTTTGAAAATAGTCTTTAGGTGTGATTTGGTGGCTAGTTGCACCTCAACCTAGATTTATCCATCATTATCCATAGGAATCCATGTTCATCCTTTGGAAATGTGAAATATTGAATGGGAAGTGAGCTTGAATACCTACAAAAACCCCTATTTTGTTGTCCAAAATCTTCATCTTTGTTGTGAAAGAGAGATGAAACTTCTTGAGGAAGATATTTTTACACTTGATTCTTGAAGTTTCTTGTGAAAAATGACCAAGAGAGAGAGAAAAATGAGCTAAAAACATGTATTTATAAGGAAAAATATGTAATTGTTGGTAATTTTTTCCTAAGAGGCCAACACCCATGCAAAGTTTTTGGAAAGATAGATATCCCCCTACTTAAAAATGCAAAAATCCTTAAAAAGGACTAGGTCGCCAACTTGGGTGACCTAGTCCCAATAAGGGATTTTGAAGTGGGATTAGTGATATGTGATTATTTTTTATGTTGCTTGTCAGGGCTTGCATAATTCCTTAGGTAAAATAGGCCTCAAAGTCAAAAATAATAAACCTTAGGGGCCTATAAATGTTGTTTTAGGATAATTATTGATGAAAGGGGACCTAAAGTAGGACCAAAATGGGCAAAAAAATTTCGTTTTCTTGAAAGGTACACAATTTTTGGTGACATAATTGTCTAAAACATGCACCTAGGGTGTGGTATTCGAGACTAGATCAATACCTGTAATAACAAGGATTCAGTAAAGGATATGTAGACAAAAATCTATGCTTCAAATTTGAAGGTGAACACATGATAATAATTGTTTTATATGTGTATGACATTATTTTTTGTGGTTGCAATGAAAAAATGTGCAAGGTGTTCGCTAATCAAATACAAAATGAATTTGAGATGTCAATTCTTAGAGAAATGTATTTCTTCTTTGGTCTATAGATAGTACAAAATGGTGAAGTTATGCTCATATCTCAAACCATGTATGCTAGGAAAATTATCAAGAAGTTTGGAATGGAAGAGAACAAACTAGTTGGTACCCCCATGATAACTACATGAAATTTGAGTAAGACAGATAAATCCCGTGATGCAAATCAAATCAGGTATAGATCAATGATAGGTAGCTTTCTATAATTAACTACTTCAATACCTAATATCATGCAGGTGGTGTGCATGGTTGTATGAATCAAAGATAATTCTAAAGAGTCACATGTCAATATAGTGAATTTTTTTAGATATATCAAGATTATAATTGAGTATGGAGTATGGCATCCTAAAGGTGAACATTTAACCTTAACAACATATATAAATGTTGATTGTGCTAGAACTGTGGATGATAGAAGAAGCACTAGTGCTGGTTCATTCTTTCCTAGAAAAAAAATTGTTTCATGGTCCAACAAAAATCAAGATTTAGTTTCTTTTTCTATTGCTCAAGTTGATTATGTTGTAGCAGTAGCATGTTACACTCAATTGTTGTGGATGAAGAAAACACTTAAAGACATCAAGGTAGAGTAAAAATCACATATCTCTATTATTTTTGACAATTCAAGTGCTATAAACATATAAAGAATCCAATAGTGCATTATAGGACTAAGCATAACTCAATCAAGTACATGTTATGTCTTGCATAACCAACCATCTTTTGCTTTGGTTAAAATGGGTCCCCCCTTGTTTCTTGTCTTGGTTTGTCTTTTCGTTTGGGACTTAGGAGTTGTTCTGATATCCTAAGTCTTTGTTTTTATTCTTTTTCTTTGGTGGAACCGAAACAGGAATCGAACCTTGAGTTGAAACTTACTTAGGTTCCATCTCTTATCTCAATTTTGATCTTGATCCCACCTGTTACATTTTCTTTTTCTTTTTTGTCAATGTTGTTTTCCTTTCACAGGGTCAGATCCGAAACGGATCTTGAACTTAGAACCCTTACAAGTTCCAAGTTTTGTTTCTTGTCTTGCCTTTGCCTCCACCTTTGTCTTTTTTCCATTTTTTCTTGGATTCGGTCCTTCTGATCTTGTCTCTGCCTTGTTTTTTTCTTTTGTTGTTTTCCTTGTTTTCTCCATTTTTGGGGAAACCGAAACTAGAATCAGAACCAAACTGAGAACTTTGTAAAATTTCTTTGGACGGTCCCAGTCCCGGTCCCGTCCCCACTTTCTAGTTTTCTCCATTTTACTTATGTTGCATGATAGTTGTGTGCTATTTATCTCTATGATCCCACGGCCAACCAACCACATTAATGGCATTAATTGTAGGCTCTTCACATGTCCAAAATCAAGGTTTTAAAACTTAATTAAGGTTAATCTTGCACATCATTTTTGTCTGAGTTAATCTCACGAACCAGAACCAAGATAGAGAAGAAGGAGCACAATTTGGTTGAGGAGCAATCATCTATGCGTGGATTTGGATCAAGTGTCAACCTGTTAGGTAGCGTTTTGAGGTAGGTAGATTCTTTTTCATCTCATTTCCTTTGTCATTTTTTTGTTTCTTTTGTTTTTCTTTGTGTTCTTCGCGCATTGACGAGATTGCTCATGAATCTTCGGTTGTTTTTCACAATGTCGCATTCCCTCTTTGTTTTTATTTCTTTCATTATATTTCTTTCTTTTGGTTATTTATTTTTTGGTTTTTTTTTGCTCATCGTGGTCATTTTCGCATTTGCTCGTGTCCGTACCACTGTGCCCTAAGGTTTAGGGTGTCGCCTCTAAAGGATTCAAGGGTTCTTAATGGTCTTTGATCTGTTAAGTAGCTTTTCCATCCTTTTTTCTAATGTTGGATCAATGATTTTTGTGTGGGATTTTGATGCCCTAATTTCCTAGGTCCATAGGTTGAGTAGGTTAGGGTTTTCATGCTTCATGTTGATTTAAAATTGTCCCCTAGTTACTGGTTTCCCCTCAGTCATATGAGGGATGGGTTTGTGTTGTTATTTTACCCTTCTTCAGCTTATACATTGACCTTGTTTTAAAATCGTAATGAGAGTTAGGTAAAATTTCTATGGATGACATCATGCTTGTTGATAGTGGGTGGGGTCGGATCGAGGAATGAGTTTTATCCATAAATTTTTATTTGAAATACTATGGATCCAATTTTGAACCTGCTTCCAATGGACTTTATACTATCAAAAATCTTCTACTCTAGCAGAAGTGGAACTGGAATGGGGGTAGGATTTGAAATTTCCTAATCTATCGAGTCTAGTTTTCATTCTAGTCTCGGCCCTGATGACCATTCCAACTCTAGTCCCAATCCCGATATCTCATTTGTTCAAGTCCCGGTCCTGATGATGACTCTTTTCTTGACCCTGATAGTACTTAGAGACTTCTAATGGTGTTCCCATCTTGCTCCCACCTCTAGTGAATGGTTAATTTTGCTAAGTATGTAGAGACTACATGAAGAAGCACAAAGTAACATGGAAGGTGAGTTCTCTAATACTAGTTTTTATACTCTCCATGGATCTAATCATGGGTTGTCATGCATAAAGTGAGCGATTTTAGGAGCCTCTCCAGGAACTTCATAGATGGGAGGCCAAGATGTTGAAATTTCAAAGCAACTAAAGCCTAAAAAGATAAAAGTAGAATAATTGCCTTTATACAATGAGGTATAAACATAGAATGATCAATCCCACAACCAACAAGTTAGATTATGGGTGGTAAGACATTACCGACACCAACTTGGGGACATCAGATTGTGAAGAGTTGGTTGATGAAACTTTTCTAGAACAAGTTACTAGGAGGATAAAGAGGATAGTGCAATCTGAAATTGCTCATGTCACATTCTTTCCTCTATTGGTGCGATGCCCAAAGTTGATGTTAGCTACATCAAGAACCTACAATGCAATATCAAGGCAATGCATGGATCAACAAGGGAATGGCATAATTGACATATCCCTATAGATGATGAGACTAATGTTCAATGCACCTGCTCTGAAGAATCCAAGGTTGTTGACAAAGGTAGATGCATTGTGAAGAATCGATGAGGACAAAGAGGTCACCAAGAATCAAATGATTAAGAAGTGGTTAAGAACTGAAAATAAATCTTTGACTAAGATGCCTGACCAACCCAAAAGAGGATACTTCAATAGGGAGGTTGGTGACTTAATCCTGATGCTCTATAGAGTGTTTGGGAAAAGGGACTCTACATATTTCAAGGAGTGGATGCTCCCATTCATTTAAGCTATCTTTGATGGCAGGAAAAAATTTGATTGGTGTATGATTCTTTCTAACACCTTGCACAATCAGATGATAAATTTAAGGAAAATGAAGACCTTCTATATGACCTCTTATATCATATATGCAGCTACAAGAATGGGTATTTTCCCGGGATTGAATGCAGTAGGAGTGTTGGGAGAGGCTCTTGGATAGAGAAAAGTTTGGAATCATTATGATCAACTAACTTTGTAGACATCAGAAGAACATTATAGGAGAGTCAATGATGCATTTTTGTTTTTCATTATCAATAGATGAACTCATGATGTTAGTTTTATATAAAGTAGGGATGCCATGACATTCATTACTCAATGGGGGCATTGGTATATCCAATACCCCAAAATATCTTACTTTAGGTTAGTAGGGTTTGATGGACATCCCCACCTAATGCCAAGATGTTGCACTGATAAAATGGTCCTCATGGAGTTTATATATCAAGCATTGCGGGTTAATGCAAAATTCAACAGCCAGCACAAAACTCGGTGCCATAAGTTCCCCATGAAATTGGGAGAATATTGTTGTCTTCATAATGTGGCTGCATCAGCAATATGTGATGAATTGAGCAACTTCAAGTTCGTACTCTACACATCTTGGAAGCATTTTGATCCAAAGTGTAAGATGAATAAGTTGCTTCCCATTGTGTTTGAGAAACATTATAGTTTGTTGGAAGAATTTTGGTGCCATTTGCAGGATGAATATGATGTAAGGAGAAGAAATTATGAAAGACTCCCTATTCCTTGGATGATTGAATTTTGACTAAAGGAATATATTCCTTACATATTTTCAGATGATGGTGTGACTTTGGATCCGACATATGAAGCTGAAAACATTGGTATCAAGGAATTAGCTCCCATCAATTAGGAAGAAGATGAATCCATTAAAATCAAGCAGACTTCTAGGTTTGTATTAGATAGAAGCATCCAATGGGTGATCCTGAGGATAAAGGAGCCAGAGGCTCAGGGTTCAAGGAAGAGGAAAGAAGGCACAACTAAAGGTTATCAAACAACCAAAAGGAGAGTATCCCCTAAAGAGGAATTAGAGTATCCTCCACCCATTTTTGGAGGGGATATTATTCTTGACATACTTGCAGAAGAAGTTCTTGAAGCACAAGGTATGGAAAATTCAACACTTGGGGAAAAATCCTCTTCCCAACCACCCCTGACTGAAGAAACTAGTGAAGAAGTACCCATGGGTAGTCTTCATGAGGAAGCGAAAACACTAAAGGTAAAAGGGGTTGAGGTTGAAGTTCATGACATTGATATAGATTCAAAAGAAACACATTTGGAGGGTGATATTGTGGAAGAACATGTTCTCACTCAGGAGGATCAGTGGAAGTTGTTTGAAGATTCCAAAAGGGAAGATAATGCTAAGGCACAAGCTAAAGAATTATCAAAAAAACAAGAAATAGATGCAAGGGAAAAAGCTAAAGCACTGAATCAACAACAACAGGAAGTAGATTCAAAGGCCAAGTCTAATCTACTTGCTAAAAAACATGAGTTGGAGGCCATTACAAAAGCTAAAGATTTGGCTAGGAAACAAAAGTAGAAGGAAAAATTTATGCTACAAGAAAGGGAAGTTGAGCAAAGGGCTAAGAAAGAGAAAGACAAGTTAACTTTTCTTCAGAGGATTCATGAGTTGGAGGAAGATAAGGCCCAACAAAGAAGAGAAAGAGAATCCCTTAAGGTTAAGTTTAAAGTAGTTGAAGAGGCTCAGAGTAAGAAAGACAGGGAAGAATCAGAATTGAAAAGATTGGAAGCAGAAGAACAAGCTAAGATTGATAGAGAAGCAACTAGAACATGGGAAAAGGTAAAGGAGTTAGAGAAAAAAAGAGACCATCTATTGGAGGAGACAAGATTAGAAGAAGAATGAATGGAAAAAGTTGAACATGAAAGAAAAGCAAAGGCTGAAGCTAAAAAATTGGCAAAGGAGAAGGCAGAGAAAGAGAAACAACAAGAGGTTGACTCCCAACATAAGGAAAAAAAATGGCAACCTCTTTCTCCTGCTACCTCTTCTTCTACATAGGTAATGACTCCCCCTACTACTCCTACATAGCTGAAGATCAATCTGAAAAAGAAGAAGATAATACAACGACAACCCCTTCATTGGGAGGATGTTAGAAAGAAAATAGAGAAGGAGAGGCCGAAGAAGACAGCCAGAGTTATTCATTCCACAAGGTTAACAAATCTTGGAGAGATTGTGGCTGAATGTGCTATCCCTATGGTTTACAAAAATAAGCAAGATATGCAGATAGGGGATTACCAATTGGGCACTGTTAATCTGGGGAAGCCCACAAGGAATCAACAAATGAAGTTGATTGATATTGTGGCTTCTTCTACAAAATCAAGGATGATCCAAGACAAGAAAAAGAAGGATGAACTTAAGTCCCAAGTTGATCAACTACATAAGTTTTTGAAGGATCATTCTTCTCCTATTTCTTCATAATCGGTTGCCCCAAAGACACCTATTCTGCTAAAGAAGAAATATGATGATGTTCTAATTGAAATGTGAAATAAGGTACAAATGATGGATAGATGGATTAATAATTTGAACCAAGAAATAGAATATTTGCTTGTTGAAGGTTGCAAGGTGCATAAAGAAGCATTGGAATTTGTCAATGACATGTTTGCACATGTTAAATTTCTTCAAAAATAAGAGGAAGAATATGTAGAGTATGCAAGAAAATTGAGAGATATTAATAAGCTGCCACAGCAGACCTTGCTGGGGCAATCTATCCTAGAAGAAGATAATGTAGATTTTGTGGAAAAGACCATCAACATCATCAGATTTAGATCTTTATTCCTTTTCACTCATAGGAATGAGGTGCAATAGGTAGGAAAATATCTTAATGATCAAATTGAAGAACTAGGAGAAAGTATTACTATACTTGTCAATGAGGATATTCTTGAAACAAATGGCCTTCTCCTTGTTAAAATCAAGGAAACATGGACTAAAATATTTGAGGAAATGATGCAGAAAGGGGATGATGACAATGATTTGTTAATGGATAAGCTCATGGATGTTAACCAAGAAGTCAAGGCTGCTAGGAGGGAACTCATCAAGCTTAAGGATATGAAAGAATTTGCCTCTTCTGAGCTAAAAAGAAAAAAAAAATGAAGATAACTGGGTGGACGGTCCTGATATAGATATGATTCAATAGGTAATCACTAGTTATGATGAGTATATGGATGAGCAAACAATTGAAAAATTGAAGTTGCTACATACACTTTCTTTTGATATATCAACATCAAGGAGATACACTTAACTAGACAATCTCCCTCTCCTATTTTCCTGCATGTCAACATTAGTTCCCAAATAGAAATCTTAGCAAGTTCTCCTATCCCTTTTTGGATGTAAGTTTTGACAAGGAGTCTCTTGTTAGAAACTAAAAATCAAGATAAACACTCTTGTTGGATTGTTCCAGTCACCCATGATTTGTTTATTTGGTTTGTGATGAGAGAGATTAGTGCTAGATAGGTTTATATATACAATCTCTCTTCATTTTGTAAAGGTCAGCTCATTGAAGCAAGATTAGCCACCTAGAGGAGACTTAAGAAAAAGTTTTAAAGTTTTAGAAGTTTTCTATAGTTTATGCAAGATGGGCATGTGCAGGATCATCATGGAAAAAACAAGCCCTTAAGTGGCAATAAAATTCAAAAAATTCAGAGTTAGGCAACTTGACGTAAAAATTTGAATAAGTTAACTATATTATTTCAAAAATATGTGAAAATAGAATCTGTTGCAAATTTAATGTAGTTTCTAAACTATAGTTAGGTTTATTTTTACTTAAAAAAAATCTATTTGGTGAAAATTTGAAATTTCAATGTAGTAGTACTTAAATTTCAGGGAAAAAAAAGAAGTAGGTGTCTGTTTGACCATCCTAACCACAATAAAATGATAATATTTTTTTATAATATTTTAGATATAAGTAGAAGACTCATGTCCTGATGTGATGCATATTTTTTTGTAATTTGTTTCCAAGTAAATTATTTATTACGATTTTTTTATTACAACTTTTAAAAAATAAAAAAACTTGTACGTCTGACCACCTTAACTTGGTCAAAACTTCATGAAATTCAATTTTTATTTTTTTAAATCCTATAGTATGTGAAGCATAGAATGTGACGCATGTTTCATATTTTAAAAATGGGATACCCTTTGAAAGCTATAGATGTTTTTCAATCAGCCTAACAATCAAGACTTTAATTGTAATTCTAATAGAAAATAAATAATAATTATTTATTAAATTCAAAGTAAAGCATAATTTATATTGCTAGAAAGCTAAGAATCTCCTTTAAAAACCCTTTTCATTTCATCAATTTTGGGTAAAAAAAAGCTGTCAGCCACATGGGCCATCATATTACTTACATATCACCACTTTTTGGTTCATCATGATCCTGCACATACCCAGATACACTTAGATACATTTTCTTTACAAAGTCTTCAATACAAGTAATGTTCTTTCTGAAATATTGTTCAATGATAATGTTGATGAATCATAGAAATTCATATCCCAGTGAATGTTGGGCATAAGTGTTTCTTATTTGATGCAAATCAATAGATGAATCTGAATTTAAAGCTATTTCATTAAGTTATCTATAAAATGGGATTCGTTTATGTTTCTTGATTTGTGAGTTAATAATGAGCTAGTAATGTGTTCTTATTTGATTGTTAAGGTTTAATGGTTGTACATTTTAAATTAGCATTGTGAATGAATATAGTGGTGCATAATAGTCTGTGGATTATGCAATTTTATAGTTTCTTAGTTACTTGAAAGGCTCATTGTGAAATATATGTCTAATTTGAAAGGAGTTTATGTTTATGATTTATTGTTCTATGCTTTGATCTATCTTTTTCGATTTATTTTACACCCCCGAATGTTAGATTAGCTCATATTATGCAATTTGTGTCCTTTTACGAGTAGGGCCCTTGAATATTATAGTTGCATGGACTACTAAATGAAACAACACAATTGAGAACTAGCTACAAAGACCTTGGAAGATAGGTTGTTTTAGATTAGTTATCTTTTTAAGGAGAAATAGAGTAGAAATATTTTGTTTAATGTTGTTGTGCGATTTTGACCATCAACAAAATTGGCGCTAGAAGGAGGACCTGAGTGAAAAAATTGGAGCAAATTGGGTCATTCTCACTTGAAAGGTTTAGAAGAATTCTTTGATCTTCTACAAACCCAAACCCATTTTTTGAACTTTGAACACCCATTAGGCCTCGAACTCGTAGGGCTTTGACACAACCACAAAATCCACTTGGGTTTAAATTGATTGTAATGTTGGCACAGCCACCTTCACTGTGACCCATGCAATTCTTTGCCAATAACCCTTCACCATTAGGAATTATTCTCGGTGGTATCCAAGAGATGCCCAGGAATCCTAAAAAATTGTGCCCTAGGTATTCTCATGGGGAGTCTAGGAGTGTTGAGGATCATATATAGGAATTCAATGATGCCTATACACGGGCTCAAATTTCCCACCATTATGTTGCATGTAGATTGTTTTCATATTCCTTAGGGGATATGACATACAATTGGTATCTAAATCTACCCACTAGATCTATCCTAAGTTGGGAAAACCTAGAGGATGCCTTTATCAACCAATTTTGGGTTTATGTCGATCCAATCATCTTGTATCATCAATTTTCCATAGTCAAGAAGGAGCCTCATGAGCCACTGCCCCTCTTCAACACTCATTTTCAACAAATGTATAGACGGTTGTAGGATCCATATTTGGTGGAAGAGAATATGGCCATTCGGTCTTTTACCTAAAATCCATAGATTTTTTGATTTGCTTGTTTCTCCAAAGAACATACCTTGAAGTAGAAATTGATTTGCTATCCAAGGTTTATCACCTTGCTATCTAATTGCAGCAGAAAATCAGCTCACAATCAACTAACTTCAGAGTCATTTTTCTTCCCTTAGGTTACCCTCTGATGCAAACTTCACCACCACTGTTTAATATAGTCCCAGGTATGTCTAACTTTACTTATGGACCTTTTGTTGAACTACCAAATTCCCCACCCGCAACCATGGGTTAATGGAGGAATTCTGAATCCATCCCAATAGGCCCATAATTCCCATAATCCTACTAGGGGACCTCATCCTCCAACTCACTCACCTGTTGTGAATTCGGTCGAAAGTGAATGCACTACCTAGCTGACCTCTGAAGTAGATACTTTGAAGAAAAACCTCTCATAGATAATAAATGAAATGGCCCAGCTCAAGTTGAACCCTTCCCAAGGCCAAAAAAAAAACTAGGGTTACCAAAATCAAGGAGGATTTTTGAATCAGAATAATTATTCTAACCAAAATTCCAACCAGAACCAGAGGAATTACTAGGGCCAAAATTTCCCTAATCAGAATTGCCAAAATCAGAATAGGGGATACAATCAGGGCTCAAATAACAATAGACAATGGAATATGTGCCCGAATAATGGGGGATTATCTCATAACTATCAGGCCAATGAGGACAAGCCTCACACTGCAAATGTTAAAGATTTGAATCTAATGAAAAATTGGTGTAGGTTGCATGATATAGATTCATATTCTGAAGTTAATTACCCAAAGATGGAGAAGGTAGTCAAAATAGCACAAGTTGTCTCTTACCTTCAACAAGGGAATCCTAATCCAAGTGGTGGGTCAGTGGATGCAACCATTACTTTTTAAACTATTGATGAAGCATGCATTCGCTTATTTCCTATGCAAGGAGAAAACTAACCAGAAGAGGATACTTATGACACTTAGGCCTTCCAAACCAAGGGAGGCCATTTCCTGAGAAATTAGAATAAAGGCCCATTCACCACATCTACTCTTCCAAATACCATAGTTCCACCTAATCAGAATGCAGATAACAACTTGCCTCCACCCAAAGGTCCACCTGAAGTCTAAAATAAAGGTAATTCATCTTTTATTCCTAAATATTAGATGAAAAATGATATGGAATTTGATTTTGTTTCAGAGATGCATAAGAAAAGGACCTCATTGTCATTCTTTGACATCTTGAAGTGGTGCCTTGACTAACGCGACATCATGCTGAGAGCTTTGGAAGAAGTAGATCAGTAAAAGGTAAAAAGCAAGGTGACTCCAACCAATGAGATGAATGCAACCCTATACAAAGGAAAAATAAAAACTCCACCGTTCCTATTAAGTCCAAGGATATTTGGGAAGAATCTACACAATTTCCTTTTGGATTCTGGAGCTTCAAGTAATGTCATGTGCCTTTTCATTTGTAAGAATTTGGGGTTAAGTCAAGTTCAAAATATTAAGAAGCTAATACAACTAGACAAAACTAAGGTTAATGTAGTAAGGGAATTAAAAAATATTCATGTACAGGTTGGGTCGAACCGAAGGATCCAAACATACATGGACATCCATGTTGTTGATATTCCTAAGACATATGTCACACTTCTAAGATGAGATCTAACGAAGAGTATTGTGGGTTAATTATCCCTAGACTTGTCGCATATGTGGCTGCCATGGAAGGGAGTAACAACACAAATTAGGATTGAATATGAGCCTTGTCTCAAGTACATGATTACTGAATATGAATCTGCTAATGGGGTAGCCTATTTTGAAATAGAGATAGGAGTATATAAGAGAGAGGAATGCATGACATTCTCAATATTCAGTCGTGATACCCTACAACTTTTAAAACATAGGGATCCAACCAACACTATTAACCAATAGGTTTTGATTAAAAGGTTACAACATGATAGGTTGGTTTTGGGAGAAGAGGTTGATCTATGGAGTTTGTTGCTCCCTAATTATTGTAGAGTCCACTATAAAGACCATTTTTAGCGGACATTCCAACCTTGTATAGATATTGTAAGGCCCATCCTTTTGTCTTACAATTGAAAATACCTTACTTGTACTGTGAGTATATTTTTCTAAAATAACAATAGGTTGAATTAACATGCTACCATAGAATTGGTCAAAAATTACAATTAAGATATTATTCATTTATATATATGCTAATGGAATCTAAATAAGTTAATGATGTCCCTATACATATACACATATAGGGAAATTAAACCATAGTGATATGTATTGTCATGAATCTAATGACAATAATATTACCACTTGATCAATCTTTTTTTAATAATATTAATAAGATTAATATTATTTAATATCCTAAAATATTAAATATTATTGTTATTTGAATCCTTAATAATAATATTATTAATAAATCAACAAATAATTGGTGATATAATTAAATACAATAGCTGCATAAAATATCACATTTGACAACAATACTAATAATCAAATTTAATAAAAATGGAAGATAGATTGGGTTAGTTGGCTCTTTAACTATGTGGGTATAGGCTAGGAATTCAGGGAGATCCTTACTTTGCCCTTGGCATAACCAACAATCAACACAACACTTTAATTCCCTCAATGCCCAGCTATAGAGGTGACCATTCACGAAAATGCATTAAAAGGTGGTTGTGTATAGCATTGGAAGGAATGCTTTTCATGGAAAAAGGAGATCTTTTGTCAGTTGGTGGAAATATGGAGGAGGATCTAAATCATTATTATTATCTTTCAGTATTAATGAATGGAGAAAGGTATCAAGGCGGGATGGTGGGGAAGAATTTAGTTTTACATTTGCCATATGCATTGGCTGCAGAATGGAAGGCTCTGCTCCTCTGCATTAAACATGTTCAATATATTCAATTCCTATGAAGAGATCATTGCAGAGGTTAAATTAGGGGAAGCCAGATCAGGTATAATATTGGGGGCATGATGTTTTCGGCATGGGGAGTGGAAGAAAAGCTAACATACTGATTCTCATGACCTACTGAAGCTTCATATAGGAAGGGTTGGGTGAGCTTGTGAGGATGGCAGAAAGGGGAATAGGAATAGATGGGAATGTAGATTGAGCAAATGATGATTCTAATAGCCAAAGAAATATGATGAACCAACGAGTGGAAAGTTGGGTAATCATTGTCATGTGATTAAAATATTAAAAGGTCCAGATCCAAAAACCAACAAGAGATCAAGGTAGGTTGAGTTACCTATAGTATATGTGATTAAAATCTTAAAGGTTGTTTTATTCTAAGCATTATTCATTGGAAGAAGAAAACATTCCGAGAGTATTATAGTAGAAAGGGGAATAGGAATAGATGGGAATGTAGATTGAGCAAATGATGATTCTAATAGCCAAAGAAATATGATGAACCAACAAGTGGAAAGTTGGGTAATCGTTGTCATGTGATTAAAATCTTAAAAGGCCCAGATCCAACAACCAACAAGAGATCAAGGTAGGTTGAGTTACCTATAGTATATGTGATTAAAATCTTAAAGGTTATTTTATTCTAAGCATTATTCATTGGAAGAAGAAAACATTCTGAGAGTATTATAGTTTTCACAAGTTGTTTTTGACTGGTTGTAGTTATATCCTGTAGATTTTATTTTATTTTGCATGGATTATAATGTTGTCTGCTCTGATTTCAAATTATAGTATAATTTAGTCAAATAGTTTAAAATGTTCTTGGAATGGCCTCTTCACCATTATAGGAAAATATATATGCAATTTAATTGATACTTATGGTATATCATGATTCCTCAAGCCTATATCTACTTTTTCACAGTTTAGAGATTTGGTAACGAGTCATCAACTTATTACTACATCCTTTACAATTACACCATAGTCCCTTGGATCATACAAATTTATAATGATTGTTGTTGTGGTCTATAAACGTATTTCTTTAGTGGCGTCTATTGTGTTTTTGTAGTTATTGTTTGTAAAGAGTAATAAAATAAAGGTAAATGATAGTTATTGAAATGTTTTAGATTGATTGATGTTCTCATGAAAAATGAAGAAACTCCTAGATTCTCGCAATCTCTCAATTTAATATTATGAGCATTTAAATTCCTTGCCTTTTAAGTTGATTTAACCTAGAAAATATAGATGGAGAAAGCATGTGAATGATATGTTGTTTTATCATACAGTTCACACCTTTACGCCTTTATGGATGTCCCTTTCTAATTTTAAAATTTTAAAAAATAAAAATAAAAGAGAAGAGTTTGTTAGGAATGGCAGGGGTGCAAAAAAGACAAAAACACTGCTTTGACAGTATGGACAGATGTAGAAAATAACACATAAAATGCACTCCGACAATAGAACTAAATAGACATAAATTAACTTTGCATATATTCCTTTCTTGATTCAAAATACAATAACTCAGAGGACATTCTCTAATTTTCATGAACAAAATAAATCTAATCTACTTGGACAGATTTCCAATACAATATGGTGTTGCTCTCACACCGAAAAACATAAAACTACTACACACCTGTAGCTGCAGCTGTCAGTGCATTGCGTCTACTAATATTCGTTCTGTGTTGCTACTGTCACCTTACTTTCTGTTGAACATTCCTCTTGTTGCTGCTACAGGCTTGACTTCAAAAAAAATCTTCTTCTAACCCTGACTCAAATGAATGCAATCCTTTTTTCCTTGTTTAATTCCTTGCTCAAAAATGAGTGCTCAAACCAAATTTAAATTTACCTAACTCCATTTAATGCTGGCAGGTAGCTGCAGGATTACATTGGTTGTAGGAAGCGCTCCAAGTTCAAATTCAAAATTATCTACCAAAATTAATTGTTGGGGGTATACATTGGCTATAGCATGATGGTCTTCATCTGATGTTGGGGTGCTAACATGCCAGGTCTACTAATTGCAGAATAATAAATATTCTAACACTCCCCCTTAATCTGCAAGTCAACTATCACTCTGCAGATTCCTCTCGGAGCTGATCTCCGAAGCTATCCACAATCCCAAGTCTATCTCTTAGGCATTCAAAAATGTCTCTCGGTAATGCTTTGGTGAAGATGTCGACGAGCTGCTGCTCGGATCTGCAATACTATAATTCTATCTCACCTTGTTCTACCAACTCCCTTATGAAGTGATAACAAATATCAATGTGTTTGCTTCGTCCGTGGAAGACCGGATTCTTTATCAGTGCTATGGAGGACACATTGTCACAATGAATGACTGTCTTGTCATCTTGTTGTTGTTGTGAATCTACATGGATCCTCCTCAACCAGATAACCTAACAAGCTGCTATATTTGCTGCTATGTACTCTGCTTCTGCTGTGCTGAGAGAGACAATCTGTTGCTTCTTCGATGCCCATGAGATTGAACCCGATCCCATGTTGAAGACATATCCTGATGTGCTCTTCCTATCATCCATATTTCCTTCCCAATCACTATCTGTGAAACCATCCAACTTGAACTCGTTAGATGCTGCATACAAAATGCCATAACCGGTTGTTCCATTGACATACCTCAAAATCCTCTTTCCTGCTTGCCAATGTGTATCCTTAGGTTCCTCCATGAACCTAGATATCAAAATTTAAACATACATCAAATTAGGCCTAGTTGATGTCCAATACATCAAACTTCCAACCATACTCTTGTAGAGGGTTGGGTTCACATCCTTACTGTTGTCAATCTTGCATAGTTTAAGACCTGTTGTTGTTGGTGTGGGGGCACATTTGTTGTTATGCATTTTGAACCTCCTTAAAATCTATTTGGAATTATTAGATTGAGAAATAAAAATGCCATACATTGTTTGTTGAACTTCTATCCCAAGAAAATACTTCAACAAACCTAGATCCGTCATCTCAAACTCATTTTTCATCACTTCTTTAAAATCAGCAATTCTGCTGTCAGTGTTACCAATAAAAATAAGATCATCTACATATAAAACTGCAATTAAAATGTCACCTTGTATTGCTTTGATGTAGAGTGTGGGTTCACTGCTGCTCTTGCTAAACCCATTGCTCAACAAATAGGCATCTATTCTACTTACCACACCCAAGGTGCTTGTTTCATCCCATAAATAGCTTTTCGGAGCCTATACACTATCTTCTTGACCTAGGACTTCATATCCATGTGGCTGCTCCACATATACGTCCTCCTTCAACACTCCATTTAAGAAGGTTGAATTTACATCCATCTGATACTCTTTCCACTAATGTTGTGTTGCAACTGCTATGACTGTACGCATTGTTTCCAGCCTTGCAACTGGTGCATATGTCTCATCATAATCAATACCAGGTTGTTGTTTGTACCCTTTCACAACTAACCTTGCCTTGTGTCTTTCAATCTTGCCTTCAACTGTACACTTGGTCTTGTAGACCCACTTCATTCCAATCACTTGTTTACCCTTGAGTAAATTTGTTGAATCCCATGTTTGATTCCTCTCTATAGCATCCATCTCTTCATCCATGGCCCTACACCACTTCTCTTCTTTCACTGCTTCCTCAAAGTGTGTTGGATCACTATAGGAGAATAGTGCAAAATCCAAATTTTCATGAAAATCAGCATACCTTGTGCTATCATAAATCTCCCTTACACTTTTTTTTTTCTTGGCATCAATGATGCGAGTGTAGGGTCTGAGTTTTCTTTTGAGCTGTCGCTACTCTGATTCCTGGAGCTACTATACTGCTAACTATCGGAGCTACTGCTCTACTGAATTTTGGAGCTGACAAACTATTGTCTCTGTCTAGAACTGTTACTGTTCTATTACACATCATCGGAGCTGCTATTTTCTAATGCTCTATGGTAGTTTCTCTCTAAGCTACTGCTTTCTTGAGTTCCCCCTATGTTTCTATCATCTGAAGCTTCTTCATCATCTAAAGGTGTTGTAAAGGAAATACCTATGGTGTCATCCACCAATCCATCCCATGCTTCATTCTCAATAAAAATAACATCTCTACTTATCACAACCTTCTTGGTGATGGGATTGTACAACTTGTAGGATTTTGATTCCTCGCTATAGCCTATGAAGATACATTTCTCTCCTTTATCATCAAATTTCTTCCTCTTCTCTTTTGGCACAAATGTGTATGCCACACACCCAAAAATCTTTAGGTGTTCAACACTTCATTTTTTGTTAGTCGACACCTCTTGTGGAATCCTATCACAAATAGCCTTTGTAGGGCACCTATTCAGTATATAGACTGATGTTGCTACAACTTCTCCCCAAAATATGTGTGACATCCCTTTGGCTTTCAGGATAATTGTCGCCATATCTTGAATGGTCCTATTTTTCCTCTTGGCCACTCCATTTTGTTGTGGAGTATACCTAGTTGTGAATTGTTTGTGAATACCCTCATTCCCACAAAAATTCAGAAATTCATTGGAGATGTACTCTCCCCCTCTATTTGTCCTAAGGGGTTTGATATAGTGACCACTCTCCTTCTCAACTACTGTCTTAAACCATTTAAACTTCTCAAAGGCTTCCGATTTTTTTTTCAAGAAATAGACCCATATTTTCCTGCTATAGTCATCTATAAAAGTCATGAAATATGTGTTTCCTCCTAATGTGGGGGTTTTCATGGGTCCGCACAAATATGAGTGCACTAACTCTAGCAGTGCTTTTGCTCTCCTAGAATACTTAGATTGAAATGGCTTCCTATATTGTTTTCCTAAAATGCAAGCCTCACACTTGCCATCGGGTTCTACAATAGATGGTAAACCCCTAACCATTCCTTTCTTAGACAATAAACTTAAACTAGAAAAGCTTAAGTGCCCATCCCTTAAGTGCCATAGTTTGGATGGGTCTTTGATGATTGTCTTGAAGGCAAACTGTTGTTCAACTGCCGACTGCTGAGCGACTGCTATTAGTGCCAGTGAACAATGTTGTTGCTAACCATCTGATATTCCTGTCGCAGACATTATGTGCATCCTGAGAGGAAGCATTATGTTTCTCATCATCTACACTGCAACCATTACTTTCTTGCTACCTCCTCTATCAAATATCTTGCATTCTCCATTCTCCATCAAGATTTTGTAGCCATTTTGGACCATTTTTCCAATGCTCAATAAATTATGCTTCATGTTGGGAGCATAATAGGCATCTTGGATTTGCTGTCTTTCACCATTCTTTGTTTGGATGCTGACTACACCTCTTCCCATCATAGGAGCCTTCTCATCATTTCCCATTCTGATGTTTTTTTTTACATTGCTGTCAATGGAGGCAAAAAAATTCTTGTTACCACTCATGTGGTTGTTGTATCCATTGTCCAAGTACCATACTTCATTATTGCTACTTCCAACAAGGTTGCATACAATGAAAATATTTGAATGCTTATCATTTTCAACTTTGTTCTCATTAGCTACATTAGCATTTTGGCCTCCATGGTCACGTTGCATCTTCCTGCATTCACTAGCATAATGGCCATATTTGTGACAGTAATAATATTGCACATTGCTTTTGTCATTCCTCTGGTTCGAGTTGTTGTTCTTCTTCTGGTACTAGTTTGCTGACTGTGAGTTGCTTGACTCCTCTGTGTTGTCAGAAACTCCTCTTCCAAAATTACTTCTATTGTTTCTTCCTCTTCCCCGACCTCTTCCATTGGTCTAAGTTTTGAATGATTTCTCCAGGGAAGGAGAAGATCTATTCAACCGCTGCTCATGGGTTTGTAGTGAACCCATTAACTCATCTAAAGTCATCTGAAATAAATCAATTGCCTCTTCAATGACAACGGCTACATAGTCAAACTTAGTAGGTAGACTTCTTAGGATTTTCCCAACAATCCTTTGCTCTTCCATTGTTTCTCTATTGATTCGCAGTTGATTTACAAGGGCTGAAATATTAGTGTAATAATATGAAATTGACTCATTATCTTTCATTAATAGAGTCTCAAAATTTCTTCTTGAGAGCTACAACTTAGTTGACCTCACTTTCTCAGTTCCTTTATAACTATTTTGCAATATATCCCAAGCTTGCTTTGCATATTCTGATGTTGCAATACGTGTGAAAATAGCCTCACTCAAGGCTGCCTCAATCAAACTAAGGGCTTTTGCATCCTTCATTCGGGTTTCCTTCAATTGATTCTTTTGTGCATTTGAAAGGGCTACAAATGCATTTGGGTCTATGATATCATTGAACCCATTTATGACCAAGTCCCATAGGTCATTTGCAACTAAGATGGTTCTCATCTTCTTAGCCCATATGTCATAATTTTGTCCATCAAAATTTGGTGGTTGTTGCCAACCTTTGCTATCACCTCCTGCCATATTTCTCAAAGGTTTGAGAAATAAACTAATGCCTAGATAACCTAGGGCTTTACCCAATACACCCACAAATAACTAACTTGACTAGTTGACTGACTACCCAGAAAAATAGGGCTTTGATACCAACTGTTGGGAATGGCAGGGGTACAAAAAAGACAGAAACACTGCTTTGATAGTATGGATAGATGCAGAAAATAACATAGAGAACGCACTCCGACAACAGAACTAAACAGACATAAATTAACTATGCATATATTCCTTTCTTGATTCAAAATACAATAACTCAGAGGACATTCTCTTATTTGCATGAACAAAATAAATCTAATCTACTTAGACAGATGTCCAATACAATATGGTGTTGCTCTCACACCGAAACACATAAAACTGTTACACTCCTGTAGCTATAGCTGTCAGTGCACTGTGTCTGCTAACATTCCTTTCGTGCTGCTGAACATTCCTCTTGTTGTTACTATAGGCTTGAATTCAAAAACTTTCTTCTTCTAACCCTGACTCCAATGAGTGCAATCCCTTTTTCCTTGTTTAATTTCTTGCTAAAAAATGAGCGCTCAAACCAAATTGGAATTTACCTAACTCCATCTAATGTTGGTAGACAACTGTAGGTTTACATTGGCTATAGGAAGTGCTCCAAGTTCAAATTCAAAATTATCTACCAAAATTAATTGTTGGGGGTATACGTTGACTCTAGCATGATGGTCTTCATTTGATGTGGGGGTGCTGACATGCCAGGTTTGCTGATTGTAGAATAATAAATATTCTGATAGAGTTGACTGATCTGATAAATTTTTATTGTGGCTCTTAAATACTTGTAGTCCTCCAAATCAATGGTAATATGTAGATTTCTCACCTTTGCGTATTTACTTTCATACTTGTTGCATTGACCATGTTCGGTATTGTGCAATCAAGGCAGATTCGTTGTCAAAGAATGTATGAAATCCAAATAGATTCTTTTCTCTAGTACCATCCCTTGCCTTTATGTTGTGTTTGTCTATTGACCCATTAGCATCGATCACTTTTCCTGAGTGATTCTTTCCTATTCTATTGTGTATATGATTTTTGATATCTAGAGATTGGTAAGCTAGCTATGGCATGTTCATAAGTTACCACTAATATTAGGTTCATTTTACTGCACCTACATCTTTATTTTCATAATTTTTTTTAATTGCATTGCATATAATTAATTGGGGCAGCTGAGTACTTATGTTACCTTGGAGGCTTAGAACATACAGTTTAAAGCTTACAATATTTAATATGCATATGATAAGACAACACACCCTTTTAGTTGTAAATGGCCCTTATAGGGAAACCATAACTATAGCTTGTCTCAAAGGGCAAACTGGAATAAACAAAACTTCAGACTTGAACAACAATATCATTGAACCAGGTCATGGCTAATAAATTTCATTATATATTGATAAGCGGGGTCTCACTTGCTGCATAGAATAATTATGCACTGGCTAGGTTAATTAAACACTCCCCATATAATTTTGTTTTATAGGGCTGGATAAGTTGTCATGAGCTTACGAATTTGGTAACTCCAAGCAAATATAATGAAAAAAAAAAACCATGATACTTATAGATTTGCTGAAAGTTATTATAACTAGCACTCCCTCCTTCACTCCCTCCCCCCTTATCTCCCCCTCTTGCTCTCTCCTTCCCTCTCTATTTCTCTCTATATCACATATCCCTCTCTACCTATCCCTCCCTCCATCCCACCTATTTGTCTCTCACTCTCTCCTTTCCTCTCTATTTCTCTCCCTCTCATGTATTCCTCTCTACCTCTCTCTCCTCCCCCCTCTAATTCTCTATAACCCTCCTATCCCTCTCTACCTCTCCCTCCCTCTCTCTCTCACTCTCTCTAGCTCTCTCTTTCCTTCTCTACTTCTTTCTATCCCACCTCTCTCTCCCACCCTATCTCTATCTCACTTATCCCTCTCTACCTCCCTCTGTCCCTTCACCCTCCTCTCTCTCTCTCTTTCACTATCCTTCCCTCTCTACTTCTTTACCCTCCTCTCTCTTTCTCTATCACACCTATCCCTCTCCCCCTTCCTCCCTCCGCCCACCCCTTCTATCTCCCTCTTGCTCTCTCCTTCCCTCTCTATTTCTCTCTATATCACATATCCCTCTCTACATGTCTCTCCCTCCATCCCACCTATTTCTCTCACTCTCTCCTTCCCTCTCTACTACTATCCCACTCACTTATTCCTCTCTACCTCTCTCTCCTTTCCCCTCTAATTCTCTATATCTCCCCTATCCCTCTCTAGCTCTCCCTCCCTCCCTCTCTCTCTCTCACTCTCTTTGGCTCTCTCTTTCCTTCTCTACTTCTATCTATCCCACCTCTCTCTCCCTCCCTATCTCTATATCACTTATCCCTCTCTACCTTCCTCTATCCCTTTACCCTCCTCTCTCTCTCTCTCTTTCTCTATCCTTCCCTCTCTACTTCTTTTCCCTCCTCTCTCTCCCTCTTTCTCTATCCTTCTCTCTCTACTTCTTTTCTCTCCTCTCTCTCTCTTTCTCTATCCTTCCCTCTCTAGATTTCTTTACCCTCCTCTCCAATTCATTCCAAAAACAACACTTCCTATACAACTTTAGTTTTTCATTTTTCTATTTGTTTATTGTTTGAATTTTATAACACAGAGAACAAATTTTATTTTTATTAAAAGTTTATTTTTGTTTGGATTTTATAATACAAAACAAATTTTACTTTTATTAAAAATTTATTATATTATATTATTTATTTTATTTAAAGAATCTTTTTTATTTTATTTATTATAAAATTATTATTTATTTTATTGACTATATAAATTATTTATTATATTATACAAATTATTATTATACATTATTATATAAATTATAATT